>CM042834.1:244055949-244655949 GCA_023653725.1 Bungarus multicinctus
TACTTAAGAGACTAAATGTGAATGGCAATATGTAGTGATCGGTATAATTTTAACAGTTTAATTTCTAAATTTTTATCTAATTCACAGCCACAAAACGAATATATAGAGTTATATCGGAAGCGATATGGCTACCGCTTGGATTACCATGAGAAGAAAAGGAAGAAAGAAGGGCGTGAGGCTCATGAGCGTTCAAAGAAAGCCAAGAAAATGATAGGATTAAAAGCTAAACTATATCATAAACAGCGCCATGCGGAGAAAATACAAATGAAAAAGACGTGAGACAACTTTTATGATAAAGACTTCGATATAATACTGTACTGCCTCGATCTAGACTTATTAGAATGTATGCTGATTATTTTTGTGTATATCCATTGCTCAGATATTAGGTACAATGACATTAAGGTACTTATTTAGGAAATGTGCTTCATGTTACAGTTCGCAATAATGTTCGCATTAAGTATTTTGCCTATAAGTACTATGATTCATATTATATTGTATCTATTGAAAAAGTTTTGGAAGCAACTTAAGATCTCTATTACTAAAGCTATTTTCATTTGACAGTGTTGCTGATTTAATGCTAGATTAATTTTGAAAAAAATATGAAAAGCACTTTGTTGTATCTATCTCTCTAGTATTAAAATGCACGAAAAGAGAAATACCAAACAGAAGAATGAAGACAAAACCCCAGAAGGCGCTGTACCAGCATATTTGCTGGATAGGGAGAGCCAGTCTCGAGCAAAAGTTCTTTCCAACATGATAAAACAAAAACGAAAAGAAAAAGCTGTAAGTCATGCATATGCTTAAATTAATCTAATTTGCCAGAAAATTTGCTATTGCTTTAAAATACTGATTTGCAAAATAATGGTTCTAGTATCCATTTTAGTTTGCACATATGATGGGGAGTTACTGGATTTGTCCAAAAATCTGAAGAAATGTTTAGTACTTTTAAATCTCCAACTTTGAAATATGAGTATATCTTTTTAAAACACCTGATTACTTGTATTCAGCAAAATTAAATTAGTATACAGGAAATGGCTAGAAAACAAGGAATTAGCCTTCGCTGGGAAGAAATACTTATGTATTTTCTGTATTTTTCCCCTTTGTGGGAAGAAATAGCCATTTTTGGCTTTTTCAAAAGTGCAGTACAATATTTAATATAAATTCCTATTGCTCCACTCTCCAATATAAATGATAGGAATTTTATGTCATTCTGAGTATTGGAAGATTTCCTCTGTCGGTTGCAAAACTTATTTGGACACAATTTTCCAGTCTACTAACATTCTCTTGATAGGAAGAACAAATAACAGTTGTCTATGCAATCAAACCATACTTTACAGATTTCCCACACAGACAAAAATCCAGCTTGAGTAGTAGTAGATTATTAATTGATAACCCTTTCCAAAAAAATAAAATAGAGGTTCTAACTCCAGGGCAAAATAGATAAAATACAATAATAAAATATGTGGTAAATGCAATGAATCGGATAAATACATTTTCATGATACCCCAATCTGTTCAATATATGGTTCTTAGCTGGATTACCTTGACTATAACATTAGTATTTCTGCTTACAATGTATATTTTACAGCCCAGAAGGAAATAGGAGAATCTGTGATTCAATTCCCAGTGAGCTGTTCTTTCAAGTAGGACTGTTAAATAAACCTGAAAGGGACATAGAATTTATAATCAAACAAATCATTAGCAATAATCTCAATGTTTGGGATGCTGTCTACACTTCCTCTAAGGCTTGTGATACAGATACAATCATTTTATTATTGTGTCAGACAAACTAGTATGTTACAAAATTATTGAAGCTATGTGTGCCCATATGTCCTTTCCGATCTTTTGCTCCCTAACTTTACAAATTACTTATTTTTAGGGGAAATGGGAGGTTCCTGTGCCCAAAGTTAGGGCCCAGGGAGAAACGGAAGTGCTCAAAGTGATTCGCACAGGAAAACGAAAGAAGAAGGCTTGGAAAAGAATGGTTACCAAAGTGTGTTTTGTAGGGGACGGCTTTACCAGAAAACCTCCAAAATATGAGCGCTTCATTCGACCAATGGTAAATATTTTTTTGTAGTAGATTAATAGTTAATTTGCTTTTTCATGTTCAAACTTCAGTAAAGATGCTCCGCCCATAGCAGCAGAGGAAGCATGCTGCAGGTCCCATCGGCCAGTGTGTACTAGCTGGTGGGGTCCAGGATGGCAGCCTTCTCTGCCATTGCACCTGCCCTTTGGAACATCTTGCCACCCAGATTGAAGTCAGCTCTAACCCTCTTCATCTTCCACAAGAGCTTAAAGACCTGGCTCTGCCAATTGGCTTAGAGTTTCAATGGAGGGGTTTTACATTGGGGTGGTTGATAGATGAATAATAGATCCCACCTCCCACCCTGCTTATCCTAATCTCTCCATCCCCATCTTTTAGTTAGAGCTGAATATTTGTATTTGTATAGTATTTAATTTATATTGTCTAGAAATTTTCTATAGTTTTATATTTTTAATATTGTAAGTCAGCCAGAATTACCCTGTGATAAAATGGGCAGCCAATAAATTTAATAAATAAGTAAAATAAATGAGAAAGACATAACGGTACATTTAGCGATCGACAAAAAAGGGACAAACTACCTGGAACTGGTCACAATTGTAGTCCACCAACCTGGTGAGAATCAGTTATGAAAGCTCATAAACAGCTGTTAACTTTTTGGGGCTTAAAACTGAGCCCATTTCTGTGGGATTGCGATTAAAAATAAATGCATGTGTTAGTTTGAATTTTTCTTTTTTCTGTGGTTACTTACGAAGAATTGTATTTATTTTGTTGAATAACAGGGTTTGCGATTTAAGAAAGCCCATGTAACACATCCAGAACTTAAAGCTACATTTTGCCTACCTATTCTTGGTGTAAAAAAGAATCCTTCTTCTCCCCTCTATACTTCTTTGGGAGTAATCACAAGAGGTACAGTAATCGAGGTGAACGTGAGTGAGCTTGGTCTCGTCACCCAAGGGGGAAAAGTTATCTGGGGTAAGTAACCAAATACTTTTAGTACTAAGAATGAATAGCAATAACAATTAGGCTTATATACCACCCCATAGTGCTTTACGGCATTCTCTGGGCGATTTATAATGTAAACATTATTTGCATATTGTCCCAAACAATCTGGGTCCTCGTTTTACTGACCTCAGAAGGATGAAAGGTTGAGTAAACCTTGAGTTGATCTGAACTGGAAATCCTCGCTATGGGCAGAGTTAGCCTCTGTACTGCATTCTAACTATTATACCACGAAGTCTCCTACTAATGCTAATGAATAATAATGCTAATGAAAGCAGCATTTAAGCAATTAGATATTATGTCAGAATTGTATGAAATTGCAGGTTCTCTGGATGAAAACTTCAGGATATCTAGTTATCTCTAAATGAGATGAGTAGCACACAAATCTAATAAGTAAATAAGTATTTCTTGTTTAGCAAGATTTTTTAAAAATCACAATTTGCTTGGATCTTGATAATCAGATGACTTTTGTTTAAATTTACCCAGCAGCAGTTCAAGTGTATTTTGATTTTAAAAATCTCATTAATTTTAGTTGTATTTAATGTTTCCTCCCTGCTCCAGTAATACATTTGATTCCTAGTCAACATCCATATGTATTTTAATATGTCTCATATACCAGCACTTTCTCTTGATGTTCTGTTCTGATTTTTCTCCATTTCAGTAGCAAAATTAATAGTCTCCATCTAATCAACATCAGAGGAAATTATGCAGTTCATTCAAAAGTTACATTATGCAACTTTATTGTAACAAATGTTAATATTGGTTTGTCCAGTCCCACAGAAGTAACTTTTCAGTTGGGAAAAATAAAGGTCCATTATTCTCTTTTCCCCTGACTCCTTAAGTAGTTATTTTGTTATGTATTTAAATGCCAGCTATGGAGGGATGCTTTTAAAAAAAAAGTACTGCAGTAGTAGACTGAGTCATTAAGAATCTGCCATTATAAATATTCAGTTTCAATAAAACTTGTTTTCTTTTCAGGAAAATATGCACAAGTAACCAATAATCCAGAAAACGATGGGTGCATTAATGCAGTTCTACTTGTATAGTAACATTTGCCGCTATGGATACGGAAGCTTTTCACACACATAGGTGCCTCTGCAGACTTCAGATAAAAGAATTTATTTCAAAACAGCCATCTCTGAAGACAAAGGACTGTTGCAGAATTGGCTTTTCTCCAAATGTTATCAAAAATAAAATATTTCTTGATCAAATTTCTTGATTAGCATCGTAAATAGACTTACAAAACCCAAACTTATGTTAGAAAACAGTAGCTGTATTCCTTGTTTCTTGCATATAGTAACATTCTTTACTGTCAGTTTTTCTAGTATTAAGAAAGTAAGGTATGAATGGACAAGTAATACCTGAAACTAACTTCTTGCACCAGATTTCACATACACGGAACACAAGTTTAAATATAAGAATATTCCAACTTGGCAAACATTAAGGAGCATATTTGTAGTGAGAAAGCATATTCATAGTATATTGCAGGTCATTAGTTTTATTAGAAAATTATCGATACATACAAAATATTCTTAACCTGGGAATATGTGGGTGACTGAACCTCATTTTATATGTTAAAACATTTTCTGTAATAGCCTAGTGCGTTCTTTCACTTTCTAAGAGTTTTAATTGAAATGTTTTTTTCTTTGCATATAGTGTTAATGAAATGCTGAAGTTACTATGTTTGCTGCTATCAATGTAGAATCAGAATTCCCTCTGAGAGGAAGTGTGGTTAGAAGGTTACCCTTTCCTCTGTAATCTGGGATTAATGTCAATCCTATTACCATTGCAGAGTTCCCCAAATCTTCAGAATACAAGGAGGGTTGACCTACTCAAGATAGGATAAGTTAGGTAAGATCAAAAGCCTGGAATATTAATAATATAGATTAGTAGCCCAATTATTGAACTGCATGTCTACCAATAATGTTTCTGCAACAAATCTTAACATTCTTTTTCATGTCCAGTATGCATAATATGTTACATTGTATTAATTTCATTTTGTGATCAAGAGACTAGGGTTTGCTTTTCTGCTGCTTTTCTGCTTTCCACATATTTCTGATGGTTTATAGAAACAGGGCATTCAAATCTATTATTCCCAGTGACTATGGGAAGACTTTTGCTGCATATAATATCTCAGTCATTCAAGACTTGGTGGAGCAAAGTATCCATTGAAACTAAAGGATTAGTTTTCCCAGCTACAAGGTAAACATCACTGATCCCTTGTTCTATTGGCCTACTATGTCTAGTTAGGTTCCATCAAGTTAATTTGGGCCACGGGTGTCTGCATAAATGCTCACCCATTCTGACTAAGAAGAAATGATTTTTTCAAGCTAATAAGTACTATAAGAAAATTATAAATGTAAGTTTAACCAATTAGAAACAATACATACCATAAGGGAGAAACAACAATTTAAGACAGAATTGTATTAAAACATTTTATCAACAATACACAACTCATGAATGAAGGCAAATACATGTGTTCCAGGTTAATGTTGCAGAATCCAATTTGGGTCGGTCACCAGGACCACAGGTTTTGTCTACCAAGCTTTCGGGATCATGCTGGAACCCATTTCAAGAAAAGCTCAGAAGACAAATCCTCTGGTTCCAGTGACCAACCCAGATTGGATCTTGCAACAATACAACTCTTCAGATAATTTCCTTAAAAGCATAGGCTGTAATGATGATGAAAAATGAATGTTGTACTGCTAGTTTACATTGCATTACAATTCATGACTAAGTGATTTGAATAAACAAAAATAAACCACAACATTTATATTGAACTAAAAGGTAAACATTTTATTAAATTTATGTAGAAGAGATTCTACATACTTCATGCAATAGGTACACTAAAACAGTTCATGAAATCATACTTGAAAATGATAACGTGCATGAAATGTAAAATACACCTTGACACTGGAAGCAGTAAGAACCTGAATAAATGAGATCCTAGAAAACTATATTGTTAAAAACAAAGTTGAGTTCACATGCTACTTTCTTCAAATATTTATAAACTAAAAACATGAATGATAATACTGCTTTTTAATTTTGTACAGTATCTTTTTCACTTCTGCTATGAACTTTTATCAAAATTGGTCTATTTTGTTCTTTGCAGATCCAATAATCATTTTCACTTATTTAAGCTAAACAATATAATAATCCTTTTGAGAACATGTTCCGTTGTGAAGCTGCACAAAACTGCACATTTTAACTTGGCTTTACAAATTTATTTTTAACTAATTTCTCAGCATAATTTAAGTGTTTTACTTCAATAACTGCTGCAATGTAAAAAAAAAGTTACAAGACGATAATTGATAGACACCAACAGCATACTACTGAAGCAAGGTTATCTAATTCCAGTGACGGGGGGAAAAAAACAAGTTTTAGTTACATAATACATATAAATATTTGCTATCATAACAAATCAGCAATGAATTTAATTCTCCGAGCCCTTGCTACAGGCATCGTACATTTTTATGAACAATATGTGCTCCAAGAGATTTTTTTGAATAATTTCAGCTAGTAGGTTGCTTTCTGCAGAATGTTTTCCTTGTGCATACAAGAGAAAATATCCTGGTTTATAGGCAAAAAGTTATCTGGGGTGACCACAAATGTCAAAGTTACATTTCCTTAAGATTTTATAACTGAATATCCTAGAAAAGTTAAGCTCAGCTCTCAGGTAAGAAGTAACTTTGCAACTGAATGTTATATAGACCAATTTAATTTACAGATGGATAATAATTTTTTTATTAAATGTACAAGTCAAATTTATGATTTGGGAAAAACATTGATTTAAAAGACATTTAGTATAATAAATCACCACCAATCCAGAAGCCATAATAGAAATACACACTTAACCACTTCACAAAATATTGTTTTGTTTTACAGAATGAGAATTATCAAGCCCCTTGTCATGTTTATCTAGCTCAATACATCTAACATTCATACCTATGATTCCTTTCAAAAACTGTTATCTAACCTTGCCCATCTCGAAAACTTTAGCACTAAGTAGCAAAAAACCTGCCCTAAATGGTCAAAATGTCTTATTTTACCAACAAAGGGGGGAGTACAAGATACAAGCTGCTTTACATACTTCATAGAAAGTGTTTATATTAAAACCAAGATTTCTGCACAAATTCTAATACACAATATACAAAATGTATACTGGTAGAAAAATGTGTATCGTGCTGAAAATCCAAACAACTTAGCAACTCCATAAACCTCAAAGCCAATGACACACTTAAAAAAAAAACACCAGCATCTCTATGTCATGAGGAGTTATTTTTTAAAAAGCAATCAACTGAGAAGCCTGAGAGCTTGTACAACCAGAACAGACCAATTCTGAAAAGAGTAAAATGAACATTTTCACGTATTTGCAAATGAATATACTAGCATATACTCAAACTGAAGAATGAAAATGCTTCAAACCAAAGACTGAATCTGTCCAACTGCTAATACTTAGAAAATGATAACCGTACGTTCTTATGAAGGTCTAATCTAAAATTACTCTGAAGGAGTTCACTTTACTATGTATATAATTAGGAGCTTTATTCACTGGCAAAATAATCAGAATACTTCAACACAGATTGAAGATTCAGGTTTAGCTAGGATCATATAATCTTGGGATTTTTTAACGTAAGTATATAGTATCCATAGAAAATTTGAAGGGTATTTTAAACTAAGCACAAATAATATCAAATATTTTATATTTCTGTTTAAAACAAGCTTGTAAATTTACTACAAAATAACAGTAAAAGGATTTGAGGGGAAACTATAATTATATATACCTATCCCTGCTAAGCATGAAAAAGCATCAAGGTGTGCAATTAACTACTATGGGATGAAGAAAATGGCTGACACTTCACAGATTATGTGTTATTGTACACAAGGGATTATAAATAACCACTTGAGGCAGCTTAACAATACAATTGTTAAGGTGGCATCTGTTTGGACTTTCAACATCTCTAAAATAATTTACTGTCCCCACTTTAACTTCTGGTGTCTTTATGATTATTGTTTAGCAAAAGTAGATATTTACTTCCATATATTTCCATATAGTTCAATTCCTTTTATGTAGTGGTTAAACAACAAAATAAGTAACAGACTATAAAAAACTGGGAATGATTCCAGTATTTAAATACATGTGTATTCTAAAGTGGTTTGTAATTTTGCAGCTTTTTCTGTGAAGAAAGAAACACAATGAAAATGGCAATCATTCCCACTCAGGTTGACTACAATTCTGTTCAAATTAGTTTTCCTTTTTTCTTAGGTGGGCCTTTGTATCCTTTAGCCTTTCTTCGTAAGGTCCGCCTGTCCACTACGGGCACCTCAATTTCTGCTTCTTCTGAACTGCTGTCAGCAGCTCTCTCAGACACTGGTTCAGCTGACTCTTCAGACTGTTCATCCATTTGGTTCTTTTGTCCCTCGGAATGTTGTTGGTAAGAGATGTCCTCCAATTCAACCATCATCAGAGCCCCCTGTCCCAGAGTAATGGGGGCTTCTGGTGAGTCAGATCCGCCCTCTTCACTTTGCTCTTCCAAGGAAGAGGATGTGTTGGGGGACACATTTTCAGAAATGGCATCTTCTGGAGCTTCCCCTGCTACTGAGTTTGAAAGACCATTATTAGAATATTCTTTTTCTGTTCCTGAAACAGGATCGGCATTTCCTCTTTTCCTTTGTGTAATCTGCTCCTCTTCTGCTGGCAACTCAGAATCTGCCAAATTCTCAACCTGAGGAAGAAAGAAAGTCAAATATATATACAAAACTACAAAACTCGTAAGAAATTAAATATCATAGATGTTGCTTTTAATCCAAAGAATACTTCTTCACTTCATTCTCATAACGCTTCTGCCATGGATTTCTATTATTAGGTATATTAGCTTAAAGCTGAAATATGTTATCTAAAATGTTCACTTTAAAGCTCGACCGGAGAAAAATCAGGTCAATAGTAAAGATGATGCAAGTCTGAAGTCTCTATATGAAAACCAGCATGGATGAAGAGGCAGAGATGGACGGAAGCAGTCATTTTCAAATAGAATTGTTAAACATTGGGTAAACTGAAATGCAAACACTGTTTCTTTTGTTAAAGCAGAACATTTCCCAAATGAACCTCCATTCAACATACTGCAATGTTTAAAATGAGTACATAAGAAGAAAAGCAGATGAACAAGAAAAGTGAAGAGAGACAAGGAAAACAGTGATGAAGATAACTGGGAGATCATACTGCAACCTAAATAAGAACATAAAATTCAAAGTATTGGAAGAAAAAGAAAATCCATTGCCTGGTTTTAAAAGCTATTAAATTAGGGGCCAAGTGTAAAGTAGTATGAAAACATTGTTTTAACATTCCCTCACCTTATCTGAAATATTGTCATCACTGTCTTCAGTGGATTTTCCTGAAGAATCAAGGATCAATGGGACGAGTAAAGTTAAAGTTGTTTCTTCTGAACTGTCTGATTGTAACTTTGATTCTCCATCCAGAACTTCATTTGTTGTTGATCCTTCAGTCACTATTGATACCTTGATAGCATTTTCCATTATCTCTCCATTAATTGGCTCCATATCTGTTTCCTAAAAAAAAAAAAAAGATCACATGAGTACATTGAAGTGATGCATCCATACAGAATCAACCAGAAGAATTCAGACACAACCGGACATTCACACTGTAGTACTGAATAATTATTTTCTTAATGTACTCTCTTATTTCCACTATATCCAAAATGAGAGAGGTGAAAACAATTTCAGGGATGCAGCTCTGTACCTAAGCCGTTTTTGAATCTTAAGATTTTTGTAAAGTCTTCTCAATTATTACTTTCTGTATAGGCAGCCAAAGCCAATGTTAAATAAAAGCTATCATAATACTTTATTTCTAATAATGGATAGAAATAGGTTTATTAATCAATCTGGCTTCTGCTATGAGCCAGAGAAAGACTATATCCTGTGACTGTTAGGAACATCATCCAGGTGAATGGGAGATAACCATAAACGAAAGAAAGAGTACAGTATATGACCTATTTCTATGTCAGGAAGAATTATCAGTTTCTCCAACAGTTGGTTGACTTGATCCTAGGTATCACTCATTTTAACTGAGTTCCTACATTTTTGCTCCTAAGGGAATGAAAAAAATTAAAAAAACAAAAAACAAAACATAATTAGTGAAAATAATTAATTTCAAGTGAAAAAACGTGGCTAAAGAAAAATGGCTTGATTCCTTTTCTAAATTTGAAATGGGGGGAATAAACAGAACTTCTGATGGAGTATATCTTCTGGTTGGACAGCAATCCAGGCAAAGGATAGTACCCAACTGACTCAAACATTTTTAAGTGGGACTCTCCTGCTGATTGGTGTATCTGTGTAGTTACTTGAACGTTAACCACTATTCAAAAAGGATGTCAACAAAGAAAGATCACACTTGGCAAAACTGAGTATTATTATTTGCATCTTTCTTCCAATTTTCTTTGTAGGTCAGTCCCCTCTTCCCCCCTGCCTGCTCTCCATCCTGTATCTTTATATTCCTAGTTGCTAAACCTTATGGCAAGGAATGTCACTTTTTAAAAATGGTGTGTGGTTTTATGGAAGACAACTGTCATAGAGGCAGGATTAAAAATATTAGTAATAAATAATCTGTACTTTTAAAGATGTACCTCTCTATCATCTTGCTTTTCTGATGGAATACACTGCTGGAGTGCTTCTTGAACTGATTGTTTTGAATTCTCCACTAACTTTTCCTGCTCGCTGTCCATTACTTTTTCTTCCATCTCATCTATCAATTCTTCTGAATGTTCGGATACATGAGCAATAGGATCCAATCTATGCAACAGGAAAAACAACAAAAATAAATGTAAAACAGCCAATAGCAACTGAATGATATACGCACAACTTGATTTTTAATACTGTATTAAGTTAGATGCATTATTTACTGGCAAAGAACCATTGTTGGCACCTTCAGATCTGCTGGGTTATTCAAGCATTATTCAGGAAAAATATTGGGAACAAATTATTTGGAGACCAGGAAATCCAAGAATGCTATTTGTAAAACAACACTGACAATACCTACCTAGTGTCTTCCATTCCCAACTTGGGATGGGTTATGATTTACAGTCATCACAAGTGAAATAGCTAGTCTAATATTTAAACTCTTTTTGTTTTTCTTCCCAATCCAGAGCTTTTTGTATAACATACTTCCTGGTGAGGAGTTCTGGAGAACTTTAAAACTTGCAAGACTGCTTTTTATTATTTTGATTGAACTTGATAAAAGCTACTTGCCCTGCTACTGGTGCTAAGTTTTATGCAGCTTTACATTCATTTGCTGAATTTTACAGTTTAACAATAATAAATATATATTATTCAGTGTGAAATGACATAGTCTTTCTATATAAATATGTGCAAGGCATATTCAGAGATTGTTCATTTGTAATTTTATTGAATCACATACTGTACCTGTTTCCCAATGTTTGAGAAGTATTTACATCTTCAGCTTCAGAAATCCCAGGTTCTTGGATTCTTTTCCCCAACTTTGGACGTTTCAGATGATTGCTTCGTGATCGAGTAGGAATTGGTAAAGCAGTAAGTTCTGGAGAAGGAAAAACCACCTCAAAACTTAACTTTAGATACAAATAATACCAAGATATATGACAAATTCCAAATATATAATTTGCTTTAACAATGTGTTACTAATGTCTAGGAGATATTTTTACCACACTTTGTAAGCACACAACATCTGATGTGCCAATTTTGAAGTATTTCAATCTGATGTCTGGAGGCTGTTTGGATCTAGATGGAGTGGAACAAGATTTTGATTCAAAACTAAGTTGATACGCCTGTTTGGCCCTCGGTGTCAGGGATGTTACATTCCTTGGTCTTGAATGGGACTGCACTTCCCCATGCACAACTTTGGGGTCCTTCTGGGCTTGCTAAAAAACAAGTGGCAGCTATGGCTGGGAGGAACTTTGCACAAGTACAAATTGTACGCCAGTTTTGCCCTTTCTTTGATTTTTGCTGAAGAAGCAAGGAAACGCTAAGAAAAAAACATGTTTATTGCAACAACTGGGTGCCTACTTTAGAAGAAAGTATAATGGAAAATGAATTTTTTAAATGGAAATTGGGGAATGTGAAGAAGGAAATTTTAGGGATATGATTTGCTGGCCAATTTGGGGAAGCTAAGTAGGTCCTTTTTCCTGTAACCAGGACTATTTCTATTATTAGGCAAAGTGTCTCGTAGAGAGGGCAAAACTGGGAAAGTCCTTTGTTAAAGGAATCTTTAGGTCATCAGCTGATAAAGGATGGAATGTTGGGATTTCTCTAGCTTGCAATTCTCTGTAAGGGCTGCCCTTGGGCTGGGCTGGAGCTGATGGGAAGACTTCTAGTATAGGTCTAGATGGGATTGCAGTGGTTGAGGTTATCTGGGATAGGGAGGTCAATTTGGATCTAATGGGATTAAGCAAAGAAGGGAGTTGGGTTTGACTTTGGTCATATACATGAGCCAAAAAGAGGGCTGTGAAAATATTTACAAACCCCTCACATCCTAGACATAAACTCCTACCCTCAAAACGACACTATAGAGCACTGCACACCAGAACAACTAGACACAAGAACAGTTTTTCCCAAATGCCATCACTCTGCTAAACAAATAATTCCCTCCACACTGTCCAACTATTTACTAAGTCTGCATTACTATTAATCCTCCCATCCTTTCTTTCATCCATCTCCTGCCACTTATGACTGTATGACTGTAATCTTGTTGCTTGTATCCTAACAATTTTTATTGACTGTTTCCTAGTATGAGTTGATTGCTTATTGTACCCTATACCTATTATTAAGTGTTGTACCTTATGATTCTTGACTCTTGACGAATGTATTTTTTCTTTTATGTACACTGAGAGCATATGAAACAAGACAAATTCCTTGTGTGTCCAATCACACTTGGCCAATAAGGAATTCTATTCTACTCTATTCAAAAAATTGGGAGGGCAGTTTCTATTTTGTTGATTTTATTATTATTTTTTCATTATATTTTATGCTTCATTTCCTGTGAATTTGACTGGCTTTATCATTTCTACTAACATTTACTTCTGAAGTTCACTGCATTTATGTAAAATTAAATAACTTCTTATATTTTTGTTCCATCTTTGAACTGCAAATCTGTGCTACCTGCTAACAGCATTTTATAGGAGACTGATTTTTAAGAAGCGATTTGTGATTTTATCAACCGTATGGTCCTTACTTTGTCCCCTGGTATATGCATGTGACTACCAAAATACATAATTTTACATTTTCTTTTTTCTTATTTTTAACACAATTGATTTTTAAATTACGTTGTTTTTGTTCCAACCCATCCAAAGGAGGGGGAGTACTGTTTTCTCTGACCACATGCTTCAAATGTGTAAGGGTCAAAAGGAGGACTTGCAGACTTGTTTTCATCATCATCATCATCATCATAAATGTTCTCCAGAAGATAAGATGCAGGCTGTAATAGTCCTATCACTACTTATACAGGGCTGGAAGGAAGGGAAGAAGCCAGATAATAGAATCTCCCAAGAAGATATAAGGGCAGCCAAATAACCTATCTATCAACAGTACTATACCAGGAAGGAAGTGTCAGAGAACTCTGGAGCGCAGAAACAATGAGGCTTCCTTTCATCTCCTGCTCAACCAGGCAGTCCAGCTGTCTCCAGCCTTACAGACATGACATGAACCTTACTATTTGGTTTGAATTTTTCCATCCATATACTGAAGCTTTCTGCAGTTGTAGTATCAAAATAAAGTGTGTGTACGTGCATGTGTTGTTTGTTTTGTGTGTGTGTGTGTGTGTGTGTGTGTAAAATCCCAAACTGAGGGAGACAATAAATGAATATTTTATAAAACACATACACATAACTGAGGACTCCTCTATTAATAAGATTCCTTTTGAAGTACCTCCTCTGATCATATGCATTCATGAACAAAGTGAATAACAGAAGAAAAATCTTTTCCCAAAAATATGCATCATGCGTTTTTTACCTTCAGAGGTACCTTCATATACATCAAAGCCATCTTTATTTTTATGGACATCAACCTAAAAACAGGAAGACTTAAGTTTGTAAATCCATCACATAAAACCAAAATTCTTTAAAGTAAAAAATTGCTAATAGATTTCTTCCATTCATTCAGTTACATATCCATACTGATATTTAATTTATTAAATAAAACATCAATATGAAAAGTTAAAATAAATACAGAATTAAAGGGAAAAGAAAAAGGGAAAAAAGACCAGGAAATTTAACATATATGAGAGAACTGAAGGAGAAATACAAAATGTTAAAACTATATGCCACCAGAACCCTCATTTGTACAAGCTGAGATAATATATTAGGAATTGTTACTATAGCTTAATGAGGTTCAATTCCTTTTCCACTATGGTTTTTATAGACTTGAATGGTGGGGAGGATTAAATTCTTTGATCCCATTTTTACTGCTGCAAATTGAAAAACCACACCTATAAAATTACAATTTGCTGATGATTTCCAACAGTATAATTTGGAAAAATGTCATACACTGTTGAAACTGAATTAAAGTTGGGATATACCTGCAGTTGTCTTCTGCCTTTTTATGCCTGCTTACCACAGTGCTACACAATCTGAGGCCTTCTTTGCAGCCTGTAAAGAGAAGCAGCCTTAAACATGACTGCTTCAAGTCTAATTCCAAATGTATACTTTATTTACTCAAGAATATTATAAACTCTAGGGAGCGGACAAAGCAATGCAAGTTAAATTGGATATTGTAAGAAGTTTCCTATTTTTCCACTTCAGTAAAAAACCTTGAGGATTTTGAAAAGGCAAATTTAATAAAATCATATGTGCACTTATAAAACACAGAGCAGGTACTAAATAATTCAAAGGAAGCTATTTTATACCTACACTTAAGTGTGTTTCACTGGGTTCAACTGCCTGTTCACGCGATGGGCTGTTATCCATGGAAGAGTGCAGAAAACTTTCCTCATTCTGGGAAGTGTTAGCTTCTATTTGCAAGGCTTCTTGTTCACAGGGAAAAAATTAAAAATGCAACATTTCAAAATATTATCCCTAGTATCTGTTAATAAAATTCTTTTCTGCCTTTTTATGTGGGCATATTTAAGCTAACTAAAAGTGCAGGCTCGGTTTTCTTTTCCACTACAACCATTACAGAAACCCCCATTTGGTCAACTGTACAAAGGTATACAATAGTCCTTACAGGCACAGAACTCTGAGCCCATCTGGTGGGCCGGAATGGGACAACTCACTATGGCCCTCTTGCCACGGGACAACTCTCTACAGGATAACTCACTGCAGGACACCTCATCGAAGGTTCCCGTGGCAAGTTGTCCTATGGTGAGTTAACCACAGCAGGTTATCCTAGACCTAGAAGCTGGGACTTTTTACGGCAGCACAATAATCTTTCACCTACAAATCTGCTCTGGTTCCCTTACCCCAAACAATCTTCCTTCAGTTCCACAACTTGGTTAGCAAGGTAGGGTTTTTTTGTTTTTGTTTTGCTGTTCTTAAAAAAACAATTTGTTCTAGAACCTCAAGAAAACACCCATAAGCCAGTAAAAAATCTTAGTCTCTATTTTTGCCCAACTGCATTATATGTCAATACCTCCTACCTTTGAGTTTTAAACTTTCTCTCTGCAAAACAGTAGCTATAGGTGTTCTCTGGTGCCAGTGACCTACACCTTCAACTTCCCACAGAAGGTCACGATCCCCTGGATACCTTTCAAAGTACTTCTGGCAAGCTGAGCAAGAGAAATAGAATTCATTCAGTAAACCATCCAGATTTGTTTTTATTTTATTTTGCAAGCTTCCCACTCTCTCCCCTAAAATATAGCAACGCTTTTATTTTAGCATTTGCTTTAAAGGGAGCATTAAAAACCTAACTGCATCACAAACAGAAGCACAAGAACACTCTTCAGTGTGTAGAGAACAGATACATACAGTACACCTATCTTAGTTGTGTAGAACTGCTTTAAAAGCCACAGATAGCTCTTGGGCTGCTAAATGTTTGCCTTGCATAATATACCAATGAAAGCAGTGCTGAATCTAAGCAATTCAGTATCTGGGATGTTAAAATTCAGGGAATCCTTTTAAAATGTTTTTTAAAAGATTACAGGTCTTACCGAAATTTCTCAGATATTTGTTTCTTGTGTGTATGAGGATGGACTTGAAGTTAAAATAAGTGATATTATTATTTTTTTATTATTAAAATTTATACACCGCTCTTCTCCTGAAGGACTTAGGGCGGTGCACAGCCTACTAAAACCACATATATATAAAAGTTAAGTAGCAAGAATGCAAAAAAATGTTCTGATAACTGAGATATGCAATATCCGTTCAGAATATCAAACTCTATTCCTAAGCTGCAAACAGTAAACAATCTGAAGTATCTTGCAGGTCTTACCAGTACGCATGAAAGATGTCAGAGGGAAACGCAAACCAAGGGCATCTTCTGTGAAAGAATCCACAAAATCTTCCAGCATCAGAAGCCCAAAGTCTTTGCTCTGATGCTTCTTCCTCACAAACATTGTGTCTAGAACAGGAAGCTGGTAGCTCTGGGTAAGAAAGGCACTACAAATGCTCCCTGCAAACACAACAATCAATTTTAATTAGCACTTCAGAAGGAGTAATCTTTAGCATTTTATTTCCCTAAGTTTTCAAATATACATACCAAGGACTCTGGGCAACAATAATAAAATACATAAAGTCTATAAAAGCTTTAAACTCTAAAAGACTGATGAAAATATGTTTTTGAACTTTAATAACAATAGTTGGCTCCATAATATTGGCCATGCAATCAAACACCCTGCTCTAAAGTCCATCACATTCTTTTAGGTCCTTTGTCTTTTCCATTGGACCTATCCTGATTATTGTGCAATGTAACTCAAGCAAAATCCAAATAACAGTTTGTAGGCACAATGTGCCTATTAATTTTTAACTGGCTCTTCACATTTTTCAAATTAGAATAAGCTAATAGGCCCAGTTATGCATTATGAAATCATGTAGTCTGGGTTTTTCCTTTTATACCCAGGAACAAAATCTTAGTCTTCCCTAAACTTTGTCAAGAATCAGGATGGGTTTATCTTCTTATTGCTACCATAGCTACTCCAGAGCAGGCATTATCAAACTGATGACATGAATACAGATGACAATCCTAGATGCAATCAGGGTTGGCAAACTAGGAGGAAGGAGCATGAAAGCAACCTACTGTGGAATTTGATCCTCATTACTCCAGCCTGCAAGTAACAATGGAGCAGGTTAGGCAAAACTGTTCTCTACTAATAGGAATGTACAATTCCAAAAATAGGCAACCTGCCCTCTAACTGGTCTAAAAACTCTGCACGAAATTATTCAAGAAGATCCAAATATCAGCAACAAAAACAAAAGAATCCCTTGCCATCTGCTTTTTACCCTCCCCCAAGGTTTGCAAGTCATGGCAGAAGGAAGGACCATCTGGCCAAATATCAAGTTTCTAAGAGCTGTCAAGGCCATATAATTTGTTGCACTTGGCAACTTATTTCCTTGGAAATTAAGAGAGAGGGAGGGAGGAGAGAGAGAGAGAACAAGCAATCATTACTAATCCACCAAGGTTCTTTAGACATTCATTACATGGCCTTTTTAAAACTATTGCGATTTGAAACTGAACAAAGAAGGATTGTTTTCTGCTTACAATAAGAAAGAAGAAAAGGAAGTCTGCATTGAGGCCCTCAATTAAAATAGATTAGTTTAAAGTCCATGTGAGAATAGCAATAAAGGAACAAAGACACTGGTGATCTGTCCTATCTCTTAGCAGTCTGCAAAGACAGGCAAATGAGCCTATAATTTTAAATCTGATTTAATTTTTAAGATGTCAAGAAGTAGCAAAAGTTTGGTAACATCAATGTCACTCAACTGCATTTAAGTCTGGGTTAAGTAGATTTGAGAACTGAGGAGGTAATACTGGCTTAATCTGTAAGAATTTAATTTCCTTTTCTAATTTCCTTTTTTCATAGATTTCCAACTTTTGAGTATCTATATTTGGCACTGAGAACGAAAATGAAATTATATTCTCATAATGTGCATAATGCTACCAGGATATCTGAGTCTGAACCAACATGATTAATCACAGATAAAATGCTGACAAGCTTGATATCCATGCTGAGACTGCTCTGAAGATGTAGAATCATGAATGGGAGCCAAAAACCTTCCATAAACTTCTGTCAGATTGTATGACAAATGCTGTATCAATGCACAGCTGCAGTAAAAGCTTGGGTTGAGGCCAATAAAATGAAACTCATCAAGATAGGTGTAAACATTTTTTCTGAACTAGAAAACTTTTAAGGATCACCTCTTTCTATAAATTTATTTTGTTATAAAGCCATTCCCTAGGTTCCTAGAACTACAGTATGTGATTTCTATAAAGACAAATTTACTTTTCTGTATCCAACTGGATAGGTAAAAGTGTTCCTTGCCATTTCCAAAATAAAAATGAAAGGAAATTGTGGACATATTTATTTATTTATTTATTGTTCGTATTTCTATACCGCTCCCTCTCCCAAAAGGGACTCGGGGCGGTGTACAGCCTAATAAATACATAAAATACAAAGTTACAAAATTAAATAGAATTTAAAACCAGATTAAACATAGATGTGGCTGCATCCCGAAAAATTTTAAAATGAGATTAAAATTTAAAAAACCCTGTTAACTTAAAACCCCATAGACCCTTACTGGGCCAGGCCAGCCTGTTTAAAAAATAGGGTCTTAACTGCGCGCCGGAAGGAGAGGATATCTGTCATGGCTCGTATCTCCGGGAGGAGATCATTCCACAGGGAGGGGGCTCCCACAGAGAAAGCACGCACCCTCGGGGCCGCCAGCCGACAATGATCAGGTGGCGGTACCCCAAGTAGGGCGACCCTGTGGGAGCGTACTGGGCGGCGAGAGGTTGTTGGTGGCAGCAGGCGGTCCCGTAAGTACCCAGGTCCCGAGCCATGAAGCACTTTAAATACCATCAGTACCACCTTGAATCGAATCCGGAAGGCCACAGGAAGCCAGTGCAGCCTGCGGAGAAGTGGTGTTACGTGGGCGCCCCTATCACCCGCGCAGCTGCATTCTGAACTAACTGCAACCTCCGGAGACTCTTCAAGGGGAACCCCATGTAGAGAGAATTGCAATAATCCAAGCGGGAGATAACGAGGGCGGAAGTGACTGTGCGAAGTGCGCCCAGATCCAGAAAGGGCCGCAACTGGTAAATCAGACGAATCTGATAAAAGGCCCCCCTGGCGACGGCTGCAATATGTTCTTCCAAAGACAGCCACACATCCAGGAGGACACCCAAGTTGCGCGCCCTTTCCACGGAGGTCAATACCTCTCCCCCCAGGGCCAGCGAAGGAATAAGCTGGCTGTATCTGGGCGCAGGAAACCACAGCCACTCGGTTTTGGCCGGGTTGAGACGAAGCCTGTTACGACCCATCCAACCCCGCACGGCCTCCAGGCACCGGGTCATCACTTCGACGGCTTCGTTGGGGTGGCCCGGGGTGGAGATGTACAGCTGAGTATCATCATCTATCAAAGACTAGTTCTTTGCAAGTGAAGTTAAAAGATGGGCTTGTTGTTGTTTTTCCTCACATTAAATTACTTTTTCCATTTGAAAGAATAGTCTTACCTGGCAGTTTAATAGAATAAAAACCAATAGCCATTCCTTTCTTCCACAGAATTTTTGCATAATCGTGGCTACCATGGCAAAGGAATGGGACCTCATTTTTCTCAATTTCTTGTTTACGATAAATTATTCTGTTCAACACATAAAGAACCACTCTCTCCCCAATTGATTTCACCTACAAAAACATATATGAATTAGAAAACATAACCAGAAATCTCATATAAATAAAATCCATATTTATACTTCCAAAACAATTAAAGCAAAATGGGGTTTTATTTTTGATTGTGGTTTTAACTACCGTGTTTCTCAGAAAATAAGGCCGGGCTTGACCCTGAAAAAACGGCTAGGCCATCTTTTTGAGAATGACTTAATTTCCGCCCCCACGCACCCTCACCAAAACCCCCCCCACGGGCAGCCACGCCTCGCCACCAGCTGCTCCTAATGGCCGATCATGGCGGAGCATGGAGAGCTGCCTACCCCACCAAGGACCTTTGCTGCAGACCCAGGGATGCTGCTGGGTGCAGGCTGGGTCAGTGGGTGGGCAGTGGCGTGGATGTTGGCCTCAGTGGCAGTGGAGCACTTTGTATTGCGCCCACCGCTGTTGCTTCCTCCGCCGCTGTTGCTTTCCCTTCTGCCCGTGCACTGCCGCGTTTGGAGTGCTGCACATTTCTCCACCGGCAGCGTTTCAGCACTTCTCAGGCAGGGAAGTCGTAGCTTCCATGGTTCCCGCCAGTGCTGGTGAGATTCCAACAACAGCAGCAGCAGTGAGACAGACCCCGCTGCCGACGACAACCGCCTGCCCTCCCACAGGAGCATTGCTTTGATTGACGGCAGCTACATCGACAGGGTTCTGCAAGTCAGTGAGTTTTTCGGGGTTGGGTAGATGGAAGCAGCGGCGGGAGGATGATGCGATCATTTCTCTCACCCCCACGCCTCGCTTTGCTTCCACCCTAGAGTCATGGTCTCATTCCTTGTACGGTCGGGTGCTCTCCTCTTGCTCCAGCCGCCCAAACCCCCCCCCCCCCCCCGTGGATCTTTTCCCTCCTATTTAAGTTTTCTTTACTCTCATTCCCTCTGTCAGTTCCCTAAGAATACAGACTGGCCGGGCAGCTTCTTCCCTACCCCTCCCGGTAATTTTAAAAGGGGAACCATCTATCCACTTTGCCCTTCGAGCAGAGGCAAACCTTCCAATCCAAACAGAAAAGAAAGGGAACCATCCCATAAACCATTAGCACCAAGCTTCCCAGAGAATTCTCCCAAAGGATTCACCCCAAAGGAGGATTCATCAGAGGATTTGCCCCCAAAGGAGGGGAGTGCATTTAAGGGGGTGAATCCTCCTTTGGGGAGGATCTTTTGGGAGAATCCTCTGAGAACCTTGATGCTAAGGGTCTGTAGGATGGTTCCCTTTCTCTTTTAGATTATATAGTAAAACAATAAGAAACCCACAGCTGAATTGCAAATCCCAGCAGCCCTAGCCAGCATGACAATTGTGAAATAACAGTTGAAGTAATAAACCCTTATTCAAAGCATTGTCCATATTATAAACTACTCATCACTACAATTCAAAATGCTTGACACAACTTAACTGTATAGATAGGCAATTCTATTCCAAGTAAATCAGACTGCACACTTGAATTAGCCAGACATTTCTTTTATTTGTATTAAGTTTTAGATTGCATTATTGAACAGTTTACTAGAGGTACAACTTACCCGTAGAAGACCTTCTCTAGAAGGAGATGATGTACTCAAAATATCATTGATAGTCCACCATTGATCAGCCAAAAACAAGGCAACAGCTCAAAAAGGAAAAAAAATTAAAGTAAGAATGTGTTTAGTGTTTCAATTCTAATTATGCCTAGTAAATATCATTGGTTGTAGAGATATATAATTATTAGTTTTGTTCTTAATACTAAATGCATGTTCAGTAAATGTGTTTCTCAGAAAGCTGAGATCAGTTCCATTTTAGAAGCAGTCACTTCCCAGCTAGGTTATCCCATCATATGTTCATTTTCAAAAGATCTGTGGGTTCTACATGCAAGAGACTTCTGAACAGAATGGCAGCTGAAACAAATTGTGTTCCACCTCAACTTCTAAATTATCCACTTAAAGAAACTACTTATTTGAATAAGCAACCACTATACTTACTTGAATTAAGGAAGCCCTCATCAACTATTTGCTCCCTAATTAAAATTAAGGAAAGGAATATACACCAAGGAAAAATTACAGTACGATAGCAACAAAATGGCCAAAAAGACAGTTCTTGTAAGAATTAACCTTGGATTCACACATGATTTACTTTTTTCATGTACGAGAACCTTCAGAACCCTGAATCTTCAATTCAAGGCTTATTTTCAATCAAAGGTTGAGAAAATGATTGAATCAAGTCTTTCAAACATTATAAAACTGGAAGGGAGAAGCTATTCACACCAAACTGGCTTTTTGCTCAGTTTCAATTGCATCCCCATTTTATCATGATTTCTACAGTATTTCTAAACCTTTCGTATCAAAAGCAACATACAACATGGGAAATGAAAAAGGAATAACTCAGATCAGAATACTACAATGTTTCATTCAAAAGGTAAGAGAAACCTGCAAGTGAATCCTCCGGTGCAAACAAAGCAAGAATTTTGTGTCTTTCTTCTCCGCCATAAAGGGGGATGAAGCCTACAGTTGACAAACAAATTGGAACCTAAGAGAGAGAAAGAGAAAAGTTCATCATTGTTACTTCTATTCATTTGGATCTGTGAATTGCTGACACAGTACATTCTTGAACCAAGAGACATTGAAGACAGAGACTCATTCCTGGTTATCAAACTAATGCAATTCTTTATATGCAGAGCTGTCCTTGAAGGAAGTGGTAGCCTAGTACAGTAACTTGCCTTTAGAATGGCATTAGTCAATTTAGCAGAATATTACCTATATTGGCTGCCAGTAGGCTTCTATGCTGAACTGCTCATCATCACTTTGACTTAGAGCATGGGTGTCAAACTGTATCGCGTTACATGATGTCATGTGACATATCACAATGGTTTTTGCCTTTGCGAATCCAGGGTGGGCATGGCCTGTGCGTGATGCATCCGGCCAACGGCCCACCAGTTTGACACCCCTGACTTAGAGCATTGTTCCCTTCAGGAGCAACGATATGCTCACCCTATACAATCTAACAGGGAAAGAATGCTCTGGTTACCCATCCTGAAAGGACTGGAGGGCAGCTGGGATCCAAGAATGACACGCTGAGCAGTAGCTCCTTTTGTGGGGAAAACCTTCCCTGCAGAGATCAGATGCATTCCCATTCTGATGACTTTTCACAAAATGGTGAAATCAGTCCATTAAAATATGCTTAACGCTAGCAATAATTTATTAACAATGTTTACTAGTTTTAACTGGTTTTGTTTATGTAAATATTTGATATTTATTGTAAGCTTCCTTGAGTTGTAAGGATGGCTGACATATATATTATTAAATATTAAATACATTGATTTAAATAAATAAAACAAATCATTCACACAAATAATAGAAACAATAATAAGTTCATTTACCCCAACCTTCCAGCATTTAAAGGCTAAGACAAAATGGGAAAAGAACACACAAAATACTAAGCATTGGCCTTTTGTTTTGCTGAATCAATTATAGAGGCTGCAATCTAAAAATAAAAGTCCTGCTGTTAAACTGCTGAAACAGCAATAACAGAAGACTGTGGAATTCTTGATGCTATCTGACATTGATTATTTGTTTGCAGACATTTCATTACCCAACTAGGTTACTTCTTCAGTGCTAGAAGGTGTGTAGGTTGCTCCCTATTTATATTCAGTTGCTTGCCTTTCTACAGTAGTGTTGTAGGGCTAGTTTCACCACAAGTAGTTTAGGAAACTACTCAGTTTCTTAATTAAAGCATTGTTTCTTTATTTTGCCTGGAGTTGATCCCTGCTTATCAAGACATTGGCTGCTGGACAGGATGTGTTCTAGTCTTTTTACTTCCTTCTTAGTTTTCTTACTGTCACTTTTGAATGGCATGTAAAAACGGTTTAAGACCCCCTCACCAACACCGGCAGGCCAAGCTACTGCATATAAATGGGGCAAACCACATATTCAATAGCACTCATAATGTTATCAAGTCAGGTAATGAAATGTCTGCAAGCAAACAACCAAGCTCAGAGTGCACCAAGGATTTCACAATTCAGTGCTATACTTTCTTTTACTGGAGATTATTTGTTGAGTTTTTTTCTTCCTAGTCTAGTTGGTGACTAGCGAGCCTGCGGTTAGTGCTCATTACCACAGTTTCAGGAATCTGGAAGGGAATTTTGAAAACCATCTAAAATTATAGAAATAAAGAGTATCTGTAAACATTAAAATGAAATAACAATGATTCCAACCTTACCTTGATATTATCAGCAAGAGAAAGATATTCTGGATTTTCTGGATCTCCACATCTAAGTTCAGATAGATAATCCTCTCCAGAACTCTCAAGATCTTCATGACTGTACTTATCCAGGAGATCCACAGGGAAGGCCATCCCTTTGTGAGAGTTCACAAACACATACAGTATTATTGCTGTAATCATTACATCTTGGGAATCCGAATTGAATTTTTAAAAGTTATATGTATAGCCCTCTCCAACAGGAACTGCAACACATTTAGCAATTACAGGCTAGGTTTTGAAACTTAGTTCTAACACATCCTCAAGGTGTGAAATTGGAGAAAACTACTTAGAAATTAAAAAAAACTGCATACCATCCCACTCACTTTTTATACCCACTCTGAACATGTTATCTAAAATATATATGCAGCAGCTCAGAATTCCATGTGGATATACATGTAGTCCTCAGTTTACAAAAGCAATTGGAACTGGAATGGCCATTGCTAAGCAACATGATCATAAAACACATCACATTATCATACTACTTAGGGACAGGAGTTTCAGCAGTGCTGATTACTATCATTAAGCGAGGACCTCACATGACCAACATCCAACTTCCTGCCAGCTTCCCCATTGACTTTGATTGTGGAAAGCCAGCAACGAATGTCAGAAATTGCAATCATACAACCATGGGAATGCTGTGGTAGCCCAGAACTCCAAGGACTATAAGTCTGCTCATTCAGCACGGCTGCCTTTTTGAACAGTCATTGAATGAATGGACATAAGCCGAGGACTAGCTATGGCAGAATTGTATCTTGATAAAGACTAAACCATTAACTACATCAGTAGCTCCATGCTTGATCCTACTACTCTGAACCACATATTCCATCTGTACCGTATTAACGTCATTTTCATTTAACCTGCACTTATGAAATGGGAAAACACTTAAAATAAATTCTCAACTCTTTAATTCTTCTTGCGCAAGGAATTAAATGTACCTTCAAATCTTATTATCAGAATGTATTTCTATATCAGGCAGACAAAGCATTTAACTCACGTTATCTAACCAAATTTTCAACCAATATGTATCTATAACAAGGACAATATCAAAATTACCAACTGAAGCCAATGAAAAATGCAAATGTTGAGCTTAAAAAATTATACTAAGCTTCATTAATACAAGAGAAATAAAATATCCTCCATATAAAAATGCATTTGTTGGCTTTAAAAAAAATTAGTAACATGATTTAAGTTTGGGGGAAAGTCAGTTCTTTTGTTATTATACAATTGATAATAATCTTTATGTAAATCTATATTCTCCCTAGTTCCATTTCATGACTTGGAAAGAAAAATCAAATGTTTCCCTTAATGTCCAAGAGTTACATTGCAAAATTAGTTATTGTGTTTATTTAATTTGCAAGCTCTGAAAAGAGGGCAGTAAAAAAAAATACTCTGCCCTGCTTTAAGGTATTGCAGCCAGATCTACATGCTCTCAGTTAATCCACTCCATCTTTTCTGGAGCTCTCTTAGATCCTGCCTTTCCTCTAAGGAGCTCATAGCAGCTTATATGAAATTGTCTTTCACTTTAAGCTCACCAACAACAACCATGCCAGCTGACAATGGTTTGCAAAAAGCCTTCCAATGAGTTCCACAATTAAATGGAGATATTTTTCAGTGTCTTTCCAGTCCCAGTACATTTTAATTATTGCATCATATTTTATTATTCTGTATATAAATTTGGTTATAACAATCTATACCCTATGGAGATTAGGGATGGTATCCATGAAAAATCAAAGTAACATCACCCCTATTTTGCAATCTTCCATCTAGATATCTTCTTAAAATACTTTCCTGAAATTTGATAATTTAACAAAAAATGGATTAAGGCTCAAATTTCCTAGCAAAGTAATTTATGTTTTTCAAAATTACAGCAAGAGAAAAATGTTACTAAGTTTGCTCTTCACCCTGACACTTATTGTATACGTTACAACAAAGTAACACAACATTGTTTCAGGTGAAGAAGCAACATCCATATTCTCTTGCTCTCCATCATTGCTTATTTGAAATACATTACACTATTTTATGTACTCTGTTTTCTTAGAAACAAAACAACAAAAAACAAATAGAATGCGCAACAACACAATAGCAGTTACCATCAAATGCACAAAAGATAAAAATGCCTGCATAAAGAGTGAACCCTAAAAAATTAAGAGTCGTGGTGGCACAGTGCTTAGAATGCAGTAATGCTGCAGGCTAGCTCTGCGCACATTGCCAGGAGTCCAATTCCTTCGATTCTGATCCAGCTCAAGGTTGACTCGTCCTTCCATCCTTCTGAGGTCGGTAAAAAGAAGACCAAGATTGTTGGGGGAAATATGCTGAGTCTGTAAACTGCTTAGAGAGGGCTTTGAAGCGGTGTCTAGGTCTAAGTGCTATTGCTGTTAAGAAATGCATGCTAAGGCAGGGACCTCCAAAATCAGAGTTCAAAAAAGTCCACCACAAGGGAAAAGGCACACCTGTTGGATTAATTGCCTGAGCCTTGGACTAACACCTAAAGGATTTCAGTAGATATAAAAGGCTGGGTTCACAGATACCAGGACAGCATTTCAAACTATGCCGGTTAATCTAGAGACAGAAAATGCAATGGAACTTTTTGCCATAATAAAAAAAAAACAACACCAAAATGTGCAACAATGTTCCAGAAGATACGAACCTCATTTCTAAAAAAGTTACTAAACTAGGATTAAAGAGTAAATTGGATGAACTTTCACACACATAGACACAGATGCGCATGCACACACACAAATGTGTGGGTCTACTCCCAAACAGCTTACAGCTAAAGTACAATTCACAAGTATCTTTTCCTCTAGCCATCATGTATTTTAAAGGTATTCTCTTATTAATTAAAGTTCCCTAAAATAAATAGTTAACAAATTAAGGAACAGAAACCAATTTAAAGATAAAACATGTTTACACATGTTTTGTGATTAAAACACAAGAAATAAAAATTAGCATTTTAACAAAAAGGAGGACATCACAGCTGAAGTTTCTATCGTGATGGTTGACTGCCTCAAAAAAGAGCAATCATCTGCCACTACATAAAGTTTCTAGTCATTCTTATTTTAATAGAACAGAAAACAGAACCCAGAATGAGAGGGGGGAGGGGGGGAGAGAGAGAGAGAGAGAGAGAATATGAATGAGAATGAATTACAATCATTTGCAATTACTGAAATGTTCAGGAAGAAGAAATAAAATAGAAGTTACCCATCTATATTCCAGGAGCTCAGTTTAAAGATCTTCCTCTTTGCTGTTTCTTTCATGGACCACCCGCTCAAAAAAAGGCAAAAATACAATTTCAAAAAACAAAATTATCCATTGGACTTGTTGCAATGGCTCTTTGTCTAAAGAGAGCATCGGTATCTCCCTCCTAATAGCCTTGGAGGCAAAGCTAGAAAAATGTGCTGTTTTCAAACAGTGGAGCCAGGGACATACCAAAGCTATTCAAAAGGGTAGAATCTTACAATCATAAGGCCTCTAATCCCCACTGGGAACTATTTTCTGTAATATTCTCCCTGGCTAAATGGAACCTGCAGTCAAGTTATGAAAGTTAAATTTATATGCTTTGTAAAGGAGAATATGGAGGACTAGCGTAGTTGCTGTCTACCAGAGGTATTTAAGTGGGGGATACCTAATGTGGTTGTCCTAGTCTAAGGTGAAGAATTTTTGGTGGGGTGGACTTCTTTGGAGTCTCATATGTTAGTTTGATGCAAACCCTGATTCATTTGGAGATTAAGATTGGTAAGATTTTAAGCCTAAGTAGGGATATCAAAGGGCAGAAGGGTAGATTCCTGGTAAAAAACAACTTCACTTTAGTTTTGAAGATTGGTTCTAACACAGAATGATGGGTCCAGCTGGATGATGCTGAACACTTTCTTTGATGAGAGTGCCTATGATTTCTGACATCCACTTGATAGGCTACAGTACTTTGTAGGTCACATGCTCTAAGACAGGGGTGTCAAACCCAAGGCCCGGGGACTGGATCTGGCCCTGTGGTACTTAGATCTGGCCCGCCAGGGCTGCTCTGGAAACAGCAAGGATGGCCTGCAGTGCTTCTGCCAGCAAAAATGGGTTCCCGAGCTCCATTTTCACCTGCCACAGCCTCCTGCAACCCTCAAGCTCTGTTTTCACTGGCACAGGGTTACAGGAGGCCGTGGCAGTCAAAAATGGAACTCGGGAGCCTGATTTCGCTTGCAAAGCACTCGAGCCGCCACAGGCGCCCCCGACAGGAGTGATGTTGAGCTGACCACCCCCACCCTGGCCACCTCCACCTCAAACACAATGGTGATGCGGTCCTCAATGACATCGAATTTGACATCCCTGCTCTAAGATTAACCTGCCTAAAATTTCAAACAAGTCTTAAATTAGAGTTTGAAGTAGTAGCTGAAGTTCCCATAACAGATACCAGTAGATAGTGAGTCATCAAATAAGGAGATCACCGCTCAGAAGATCCTGACAGAAGATAACTGCCTTGATTCCCACTACTGAAGTCTAGGAGAGGGCTGAGACTTGTCTATTGAGGGTGCTTGATTGGAGTCCCTTGCTGAGGCTTTTCTATACTGGTAAAAGCTGAGATGAAATTTCTTTTCCTTGGCCCACCTGCAAAAACTCACATTGTTGAGGGTTTCTCCCTTTTGGTCCAGGTGAATTCTTATTATCTTAATTAAAGTCTTGAGGAAGCTATAATAGCAATAGGATTTAGACTTATATACCGCTTTACAGACTTAAATACAGTGATTTATAGCCCTCTCTAAGCAGTTGACAGATTGTTGATTTGCCACCAATAATCTGGGTCCTCATTTTACCCACCTCAGAAAGATGGAGGGCTGAGTCAACCTTGAGCCTGGTAAGATTTGAATTGCCAAATTGCAGGCAACCAGCAGGCAGAAGAAGTAGCCTGCAGTACTGCATTCTAACCACTGCGCCACTGTGGCTCATGGTCTGTATGGTTTGGCTAAGTATCCTTGGCTGACAAGACAGCCCCTTTCAATCTCCAAATGTATGCAGGTAATCCTTGACTTACAACAGTTCCCTTAGTGACCGTTGAAACAAGTGACATGACCATTTTTCACATTTATGACCACTGCAGCATCCCTATGGGCATGTGATTTACATTTGGATGCTTGACAACTGACTCACATTTATGACGGTTACAGTGTCCCAGGCTATGTGATCACTTTTTGCAATCTTCTGGCAAGCAAAGTCAACCGGGAGACCAGATTCACTTAACAACCGTGTTACTAGTTTGCAGTAACATTGTGTAACGAATGTGGCAAGAAAAGTCCTAAAATGGGGCAAGACTCACTTAACAAATTTCTCACTTAGCAACAGAAAAATTGAGCTCAATATTGATCGTAAGTTGAGGATGACCTGTATTTATAACCGTTTGGATGGAATATGGATGGTTTAATTTCCCCTTAGCCCTGCAGGTCTGATGATACCAGGAATTTTCAAGGACAGAATCTCCTGGACCAACTGAATGCTACTAGGCTCAGGGTCAGGCTCTACTTCAGGAATCGCTGGAACGACGTGTAACAGGTCTAGATCCATTGTGCTGGTTCTCAGAGTTCTCATGCACGAGATTAATCACATAGCCTTATTATTGGTAGGGGACTTTCTGGTCCTCCAAATGTCAATGTAATCTGCACAAACACACTGGAGTTGATGTTCCAGTTAAGGAACCAGTTAAGGTAGTATGACACTTTCTAGACTCCCTGGAAATGATTTGCTGTGACAAGTCTTTCTGGACTGACCTTCAGATGAGTATGAGATAACTGAGGTCTTTGCCTCTTCCCAGGATAATCTGTGCTCCCGGATCACATAATCTACTCTGTACGCAGCTGGAGATGAGAAGGACAGCCTGGTGTTTTTTGCTGCCTTTGCCTTAATGTTTTGTTGTTGCTGTTAGAGAGAGGCTTTCTTTAAACCTAGATCTATCTCATCTAAGCGCTTTCCCTAGAGTTTGCCAGATTCGGATCTAGGGTCTATATTTCATTTCTTGAAGTATGACTGCCCCCTGGTGTCCACACCAGCCACCAGACCTCTGGCTGACAATTGAGCATTCTCCAGATTAGTATTTGCCAGGAAGGCAGTGATCTGGGCTACGCTCTCTTTACTCTGGAGGGAGCGACTCAGTTAAATGTTTGGTCCAGCAATGGTGCCCTTCAGTGCGGAGGGGAAGAGAAGGGTGGGTGGACTAATCCAATAATCCAGAGAAGGAAATAAGAGTTTGGGTGGATTGAGATAATCCAGAGAAGCAAATTAATAAGAGTTTGGGTTTCAGAGAGATGAAAGCCCTCACTGTCCCGGAACTGTTCTCAGAACTTCCAAAAATTATGAAAGACTTTGGGCAAGATTGCTGGCTACAGGGAACACCTCTACTGTTCAAGCGAAGAGAAGGAGTCCCTCATCCCCACAGATGATGATCTGTGGGGATGAGGGTCTCCTTCTCTTTGCTTGAGAGGGATGAGCTTGAGAACCTAGGGCAGTGATGGCTAACCATTTCGTCGCTGCATGCCAAAAGTGTGTGTATGCCTGCACCCATAATGCAATGCATGTGTGACCCCCCCTCCATTCCTCCTGCACATGTGTGCGTGACCCCCCCGTGCCGTTTTGGGCCTAGTAGGCCTCCTTGCAGTACTCCCCTCACCCCCCCGTGCATGCGCACACATCTCCTGTGTGCGCCCTGCCCCCCGCGCATGCACAGCAGAGATCTGAAAATCAGTTGGCCGGTGGGAGGTGAGCACACATGTGTGGTGGAGCTGAGTTAGGGCTGTAAGGCATCCAGAAAGTATCCATGATATCAATAACTCCGAGACATTTTCTCTCCAATTGATTTATTTAGGAACAGATCTGGCATGTCAAAGGCATTTCCCAAAGTGAAAATTTTTCCCATGTTACACAGAATCCACCTTCTCTCCTCCCTTCTCTCCTCCCTCTTCTAAACTTCATAAATCACGAGAACCAATTAACTGCCACTGGAATTTCCTAATATGCCATACAGAATAACCTTGAACTTTTCAACTCCTCCAACTCTCTTAAAAAAAATGTGGCAGCTGAATTTCAAAGCTGACAAGGGCGATGGCTCGTGTGCCCACAGAGAGAGCTCTGTGCGCCACCTGTGCCATATGTGCCATAGTTTCACCATCACAGACCTAGGGTCTCAAAGGCTTTCCTAAGGAATGGCATCTCCAAAGCAAAGAGCCTGTTCAATCTTCCTCTTCATCTAAGGACAGTGAAAGTTCTTCCTTAATCAGACTTTTCTTAAAAGGAAGACATTGCAAGTTGGGGGCAGCAGAGGATGGCAACTGGGTGTGTCTCCCTCATTTGGGGCTCTACCTCTTTTGCAATTCAGACTATGTAATTAAAATCTGGAAGAGAGGGGGTAATGAGAACAGGGGAAATGAGAAGCATCATCATTTACACATCAACTGTACATTTTGCTGTATCAGCTTCTCTCACCCACCCACAATATCCTCAATATGATGTTCTCAGTCTTGTCTCCTTCATATTTTTTTTCATTAGTTAAGACTCTTTTTAAAACCTTGGAATTTAAACTCATCATGGAATGGATGGTGACTTGATCTGAGGAAGTCAGAATCCAATTTAGTTTAACATGGTCTTTCCTGGGGAATAGGAGGAGGAAGTAATAGAAGATAATTACTCAAGAGGAGCCAAATGAAGAAATTGGAGGCTGCTACTCCTTTGTCTGGCCACTGGAAGTAAGGCAGAAGCATTCACAGACATATTGGTTGGGTATGATAGAAAGAAGAAAACCAGTTTGGTTCAGTGATTAAAGCACCAGGCTAAATACCAGGAGACTGAGTTCTAGTCCCATCTTAGGCAGAAAGCCAACTGGGTGACTTGAGCTACTCACATTCTCTGAGCCCTATGAAAGAGGCAATGGCAAACCACTTCTATAAACCTTGGCAAGAAAACTTCAAGGTCTTAATCAGATAGTTTCCAAGAATTGGATACAATTGAACTGAAGGAAAGAAAAACTGATGGAAAGGAAGAAGTGTGTGTTAGCATGCTACTCAAAACCAGTCTTCTGGTTTATCCACAGTCATCAGAGATGCAATCTGACATATTTCAGGAAAATTCATTTGGTGGCTCTGGCAGGGATGATCCTGCTGGGCAGAATAAAAAGAAAAGAAAGGGGGAAGAAAAGAAAAGAAAAAAAATGAAAGCAGCAAAGAACTGCTGACAGTAATTTGGGCCAAGCTAATGGAACACGGAGGGGGGGAGGGGGGAGGGAGGGAGGGAGAGGGAGAGGGAGGGAGAGAGACAGAGAGGCATCAATAATGGATCCCACTTTGCTCTGCAGAAAATCATCAATCTGGTCTAAAGAATGCCTGTTATGTATTCAGGCTAAATTACTTTTGTAATCTTCTTAAAGAACGGTAATATACGCTTATGAGAAGTCATTTTGAAAGAGGGCTTTTCTTGCATGATATAAAGCAGTTATGTTAATTCAGTACCTTCTATAGAAGCACAGGTTTTGGCAAACAGGGCTGGCTACAAGCTATAGAAGAGGATGAAGATGATTAGAACCACTTTGCAAAAGCAGTCAAAAACACATCAAGATAAACAGCAATTAAGAAACACATGTTGGAAATGGTAAAATATTCTAGGACTTTCTATGTGACCAGACAAGGACTGACTTTTGTAAAGGAGCCAATCAGAAAACAGCATGTATGGCAGCCTAGAATTTGGGGCTAAGTTCAGCAGGTCCCCATCATTGGTTTCCACTGATGAGCCATTTCTTGTTATTGTCTGCACCTCTGCTATATTCACTTGAATCTTTAGTTGAATAGGATATTCAGTTTATATGTGTAACATTTGGGGGAAAAAATATAGTCGATTTTATTGAACTAATAAGCATTTCATCTTGAGTTATTACTTGCTTAAATAAAGAGGAAATTAAATTTTCCTGGGTTGTTGCATGTTCTTTTCTGCACAAAGCATCTGAAATAGTAAATATAAATTGGAAGATTTTGCCTAGCCTGTTTAGAAGTTGACAGAGGAAGTAAGACAATCAGTAAGAGACTGATAGATATGTCTTTGGCTGGACATTAAAAAGCCTGAACAGACTTGAGGCTAGATGGGTTGTTAAAATGTATACCCGCCTAAACCAAAGAAGTTTCAATGGATGTCTCAATATTCAGGAGTATAAGTTATCTTTTATAGACAGTATTTTTAAGCTAGTTAGGATTAATAAACCAAAGTTTGGTTCAGACCCCTGAATCTTCTTTATGGTAATACGTTTGGTATGTTCATCCTGGGTTTTGTGGGGACAAATCCTCAAGGTAATGAACCAAATGGTTAGGATGCTATTTCCTGTAAGACGTTAAAAGCATGATATAATAGATTGATGCAAGTCTATCAGACCACCTCAATTGGAAGAACTCTTTTAGAGTGGTGGTCAGAATCTGGGCGCTTCCCCTGAATCCATACATATCTAGCATTTAATCCATATTGGCCTAAATAGACCTAATCAACCATTCTTTCACTTTCTGTTAGAAACAGTGCAACATTCAAGACAGGAGCAGCTGTTTGTGTGGTATATTCCTTGTGTATTCAAAGCTTTGCAGGGGAAGAAACCAGCAACAAGATTTCTTCTTTGGTTCCTCTTCCAAAGGAGAAGGGGAAAGCATATTTCTTCTTTTCCTTTTAAGCTTCCACACATCACCCAATAAAATGTCAAGTCAAATCCTCATCATATCACACTCTGAGTTATGCACTGTTTATAAGATAACCATCTGATTACTCAGTTAGTATTCTGGCTGACTGAATAATGCAATGTAGCGTTAAACATCCTGCCACTGTTATTGTGCTACCTATATAAAACAGCAAACAAAAATGCAAGTAGGAAGATAGAATTGGGTTTTTTTTAATCTTTTAAAATTAGTAAACACATTATACTTGTCACTAAAGCAAGGCTGCATTCTCAGTTAATCATAATGGGGTGGAGGGAGGGAGAGATCACAAAACAGAGGGTTATATAATAGTTCCTTTGTACTAAGATTCAGAAGACAGGGCTACTTCCCTCTGTGACAGCAATTGAATTGTCATCCTTTCTACCAACTATCCAAATTGTCTATGCTACAAAAAGCACGTCCAATGGTCAGTGAATATGCTACTGTTATGTGTTCCAATACAGAACCAAAATGTATTATAAGATAAATGAGCATCATTAGCTTAAATTCTTTTATTAGTTTAGATGTCAGTACAGCTGATAATAAAAACTATCTTTTCTAGTTATGTACACATGCTACAGTGATGCCATATGATTATATTAGCCTTTTGGTTGTTTCTGAGATGTTTTTCATGTACGGTAGTGTTATTAGGCAAGAAACAGACTATCTAAAACAACATATTCTAACAAAATGGATAGCAACACAACTTTTATCAAAAAATGCCTCATTGCTCAAAACAAGCTATGAAAAGGACAACATGGCCATACATTAAAACATCACAGAAACAACCAATAGTCTATTACAACCACATGGCATCACTGTAGCACACAAACCAACTCAATTCCTCCAAAGTATCTTACATAAACCAAAAGACCAAATAGCCCCAAGAAAACAAAGTCATCTACAATATGAAATGTAAGGACAGTTATAGCCACAGTGTAGGAAAGACATGCAGAAGATTAACAGGAAGATTAACATCCACGAACTAGCAGTCAGATGAAAAAAATTCCTTGATCTCACAAGATTGACAGATGCAACCATAATTTTAACTGATAGAATGTGAGCATCCTAGGCCAAGCTAAATCCAAAATTCCTAGGGAATTCCTGGAAGCTTAGCATTCAGAAAAATCACCATCTGTAGGCACACAGAGATAAAGTACATTTACAAGCCTTTCATAAGAGACAATAAAAAATCTACAAAGAAAACAAAAAGACCAGAAAACATCTTCTCCGGCAGCCAACAACAGATAAGCAGGGATTAACATCAGACAAATAACCAAGCAAAAACAATGCCCCAATCAAGAAACTACCAGGAAGAAAACCACACTCCCATCAATATTTATTCCATAACCATTTGCCTATAACCTAGCATGGGATAATTATGATAATAAAAGTATTTAGCATGACAGGGAAATTCTTATATGAGAATTCTTATTCTTATATGATTCCCTAGCTCCAGAATTAATATAGGAATTTAACTTAGCTTTGGCACGAAAGACTGAATATAAATATCAGAAGTTCCTAGGAACAACTTAGAACACTTACAAAAAAGAATCATAAACCTGAGGAAAAATTTCATCAAATCTTATCACTAGCTTAGCTGAGTAGGCCTAATGGGAATGTGGATTCAACAGTATCTGTAGAACTACACTACAGATTGCTCAGGGAACATAACTTTTCGTAAAACAGCTTTTTAGATTAAAAATAAGAACAGACTATGTTGTCTAACAATTGTATAACCTATTGTTATACAATTGAATGTCCTCCCTACGTTTCAAAATTCCCAGTTAACATGGTCAACCACTGTTTAGGCTAAGAACTGTAATCTAACATATTTAGAAGGTACAAGGTTGAGAGAGTTGCTATAATTCTCTAATTGGTAGACAATTGGTTTTTTCCCCCAACAATTTTCTGTAGATGTTGAACAGAAGAGAAATGATTTAAGATATTTTCTGGTCCTCAATGTAGCCAGCCAAATGCTGCAAAAGGAATAAAATCTTGGTTGTCGGGTATAAAAATAGGCTGTAAGCATCAACCAAGCAGCTCAGATTAACATACCTGCCATATTTTGGGTAATCTTCCAGAAGAAGCTTATGCTTTTATAGATTAGCAAGAGACACAATTCATAGCTTTCAATCTGAATGCAAAAAGTAGCTGCCAGGCAGCCAATGTTTTTTCTCACTGTGTTAATAGTTCTAACATATTTTAAATTATTGCCAAAATAGCATTTTAAAATTTTACTTTCTTGACCATTTATGCTTACTGGGAAATTATACAATCCTGGCATATTCATAGTGCTCAGAAAGGTTTTTACAATTAAGGTTTACAAACATACAGTGCAGTTTGTGGCTGGTAAACAGGTATAGAAAACATAGCAATACACAATGCCAAATAAAATAGCAATGCTAGGGAATACTCAAACTACTAAGCAATTGTACTTATTTCAAATGCTAGCAGATTTTGCAATTCTTCAACAACACATGGAATAAGAACAGTGAGATGTATACGGTGGTTTCACAGATACCTGTTAAAAATGTGAGTACATGAGGTCATCTCATTAGACTATTGAAGAATTTGTGTGCTATAGAGAAACTAAATGGTTAAACATTAGGAAAAGAGTACACCAAGAATGTCCCATTATTTAACTTCTATGCAAAATATATAATAAGTACTGCTGGAAATGGAAATTAGAATTACAATTGCTCAAAAAACACTAGGATATTAAATATGCTGGTATTTCTTTTATTCCAGAAGAGATTACCGTATTTATTCGAGTATAACGCGCAAAATTTTCTACCAAAAAAAGAAATCAAAGTTTGGGTGCGTGTTATAAACGAGGGCTGGGGTGGGGTGGCAGTGGCGGCCGGTCCAATGAGGGCGCACTGCGCCTTTTCCGGGCTGCAGCTGCGCACTGTACGCGAGGGCGAAGAAAAAAAAAACGTCCCCTCGTCGCGTACAGTGGGCGGCCCGAACTGGGGGTGAGAATTCTTATTATCCGCTGTATGGTCGCCGCTTCATTTCCTTGTTATACTGGTTTTTAATTTTAATTTTTAATTTTATACCGATTTTTAATCGAAAATTAGGGGTGCGCGTTATACATGTGTGCGCGTTATACTCGAATAAATACGGTAGATTAGAAACATACATTATACTAGTAACAAAGTTATCTATTAGACTAGTTCTATACCTGTGCTTTGCTACGAAACTATACGACCAGGCTTAATTTTTAGGGAGGAAAATAAGGGGGGGAATAGTGTCTCTGTCTACCAGCATCTATCAGTATTCATCTGGCTAGCGTTCTAGCCAGTGGTGTGAGAGTTGAGGGCTGTTTGGAAACTGAAACTAAAAACTGAAATAGTTATTTGTTGTGTGAGCAAGGAGATGCAAGGAGTTGGGCATGGCTTAGCTTGATTGTTCTGTATTAAAGCTGGTTGCTGCTATGAAACTAAAACTAAAACTGAAAATCCTCTCCTCTGCTTGTGTCTTGCATTTGGAACAAATTTATTTTCAGGTGGGGAAGGGGAGTAGAACTCCTTAGCATCAGAGCATGTTAATAATAATATACAAAATACTAATGCTCTGATGGTCGTTTTGAAAATTCCTTTCTTCACACCTAGAAGCCAAGAGGAACATAGGTGTCAAATTTCAAGTTTGTAGGCCTTACGGTTGTGGAGATTTTGTGATGATGCGTGAGTGGTATTTCATTTTTATATAGAGAGATTTATAAATCTATAGAGTACAGATTTTTTTATGTTTTTATATAATCAATAATGCTAATGGCTTTAGTTATCTATTCATTGCTTTAACTTTAGTTTTTATTAATGCTTTAAAAAAAATAAATTTAGCCTGATTGAAATCTCTTTCTATTTGGTATTTGGTTGTGAAGTAACCAATTTATATTGTTAATTAATATGGCTTGATTGTTATAGTTGAAAAAAAATCTTTTTACTGAATTCTTTATTTTCAAGTGCTAAAGAAAACATAATTATTCAGTTGCTTTTGACTCTTCATGATGGCTGGCTTATCTAAGCTGCTTGTTTGGGGAAATGCACAGCTATATAAATTGGACAAATAAACAAACAAAATATACTGTCACTTCCATGGTTTTTTCAGCTGTAGTATATGATTATGACAGCTGGATGATCAGAAATGATGAATGGAGAAAAATCAATGTCTTTGAACAGTAGTGCTAGAAAAAACTGTGGCCCTCCTAAAGAACAAATAATTCAATACTAACTGAAGTAAAACCAAGCTGCTCACCCAAATGCAGTAATTCTGTAAATAAAACTAAAATACTGTGGGCACATAATGCAAACTAGCAAGAGTCAGTGGAGAAGATTTGAGCTTACAGGAACTCAAACAGCGGTTACTGATAGATAAGACAGCCAGCAAAATGTCCTTCAGGTCATGAAGAGTCAAAAGCAACCGAATAATTATGTTTTCTTTAGCACTTGAAAATAAAGAATTCAGTAAAAAGATTTTCTTCAACTATAACAGTACAATCAAGCCATATTAATTAACAATATAAATTGGTTACTTCACAACAAAATACCAAGTAGAAAGAGATTTCAATCGGGCTAAATTTATTTTTTTTAAAAACCAAGGTCAAACTCCCAATTAAAATCCATAGGAAAAAGTATGGAGAATAACATTAAGGCTCTTCCATAGATCAATCATTTCCTTCTGTTCCAGTCTAAACTCTCTTATTCATGCAATGTCCCAAAACTCTCCCAGATAAATGACAGTTCTACTTAATACCCACTGTAAGTACTGATGGTTATTATCATAGGTATTTACGGTACAAGTTGCCCTCCCACAAAGCAAAAAAAAAAGAGGGAATGGAATTTGAACTCTTCCTATCCAATCATCCACATGGAAGTTTTGGTATGATTTGTTGCTGTTACTGCAGTACTGTATTCCTGACACACGTTCTTAATTAAAGTGACTTTTACCTTCAAAGCTTTAAATCATTTAGTGATTCTTGCTTATATTGCTAAATTTACCCATATGTATTTTTTTTTTAAATTAAAGTGTGTAGTTATATAAATCCCTTTGAAAACCATTTGCTACAAGAAACTACTAAATAAAAAGAGTTTTTCAAGAAATGTCAGGAATAGCTAAACCTAATGTTACTAGATAATCTCTGAAAAAAATTGTTCAAAAAGATTAGTTACTGCAGCTGCTACATATTGCTAATAGTTATCTTTAAAAATGATACTGTCCTTATTGCCAATCTCTCATTTGGGTGGATCATTTGGGTTTTTCACTGCATCAGCAATTACAACTACCAGTAAGTAATCCCATTCTATTCAAATGACACCAGGAAAACTTGACAATTGTTTTTTTTCAATGAATTTATAAATGCATTATTTTTGTTGAACATTTTAATAAAACAAACAATAGAATATTGGAAGACTTCAAAGCAGATACCAAAACTGCAGAGTAAACTAGGTTTTTTCCCCAAACACAGAATTTTCAATTGCCTGAACATTAACTACTATTCTTTTCTCCATATTTCTAGCATGAATCTCATTCGATTTTTATATTCATTTATAAATGCCATATGCATTTCTACCTCAAAACCCATTGTCTGGGTTTGAGTGTAAAGTGTCAGACATCCTAACCTTCCAGCGCGCAGTTAAGACCTTGCTGTTCAAGCAAGCCGGTCTAGCCAAATAAGATCATTGGGGTTTATATTTTGTAATTTTATAGGGGTGATTCTTGGTGATTATTTACCTGTTTTCGCTTCTGTTTTCTGTATTACCTTGTTTGTTGAGTGTACACTGCCTTGAGTCCCTTTTTGGGAGAGGGAGCGGTATAGAAGTACGAATAAATAAATAAATAAATAAATAAATAAATAAATAAATAAATAAATAAATAAATAAATAAATAAATAAATAAATAAATAAAGTTAAGAATTTGTCAGCCTACTGGATGGATGAACTACTCAATGAAAACTACCTTCATTGAGATTGTCTATAAAAAGAATTTTGCAAGTCTGTTGTGCTGTACTTATTGCTTATTGTTCAGTAAATTAGAAAGGTGTCTGCCCAAGTCACTTCTGAATACTATCTGTTTATTGTGGGTTTAAAATAAATTATCTCCCATTGTACTGGCAACAGGTCTTGCATATCTCCATCAAGATCATTCTTCTTACCCTTTACAGAAATATATACAAGAAAAACTATCATCTCCTCATCTACACCTCTGAAAAATCTCTAGACTACAGGATCTTAAAATCAAATAACTTGACAACTAAATAGCTTAGATAGCTTTCATGATACCTTGTGCATAGGAATAGGAATCCACTATTAGAGAGCCATCCACATGTCTACCATCTTCCAAGGCAGACTGTTCCATTGTTCAACAGTTCTTACCGTTAGGAAATTGTTTCTGATATCTGATATCTTGTAATTTAATCCCACTTATTTCTTGTTCTGTCTTCTGGACAACAATGAACAAGTTAACTCTTCCTCCTACATATCAGTCGTTCAGAGATCTCCCTCCCTCAAAAATCATTTGCCACCCATTTCGTATCCAACAACTCTAGGCAGCTAACAACATTAAAAACACTGAAATCATCTATTACCAAAACATAGCAAATAAAAACATTAACAGGTAAACTCAAGGAGACAAGATGACAAAGGAGAGCTGGACACATGGGGGGAGGGGAGTTGAATTTTAATTAGTCAACCACCTTTAGTATGAAACTCTCCTCCACTGACTCTCCAGCCATCTGGCAGAGCCAGGTTTTAAGGCTCTTTTGACACACCAGGAGGTAGGAACCAATCTCACCTCAAGGCGTAAGATTTTCCAGAATTTCAAAAAAAAAATCAGTGCTCACGATGACTGAAAATTCTTTAAATTGTAGTTCATCTGAATGATATCTGACCAAAGACTGTATTTTTGACTCACAGTTTTAAATATGAATGGTAGCAGTGACAGTATTGTAAAGTCATGATCAAAAAGGTAAGCATTTGGTCCAAGGACATATTTAATCTCAGGTATGAAAAGCATGAAAACCAGGATTCAAGGTCCTGCTAGATCTAAATAAAGATATAAAATTTCCAGATTTTTTTTTAATCCAGGTGATCCTTTGTTTTTAGCATCGTTTGGAGAAATTCAATGTATTATGCACAATTAAATGGTAAGTATTCAGAGGTTTCCCACTGAATATCAGACAATAGTCTCTTTTCATATCTATGCAAATTCTTAAAACTTATAAGGATTTCAGAACTCTTGCTTGCAACAATGATGTATTTCAGCTCTATTTAGTTCTATTTGTGGCTCTCAAAATAAACTTACAACATCAAGAAAAGTTCCTTCCAACATCCAAACCTTTAGACTTGTTCTGTCTAGGACTAGGTAATCAAGATCCCTAGTTCCTTATTTCTATCTAATCTCCACTGGAATAATGTACTACTGCTTATTCCAGAGGACTTTCAGTAATTTGAGCCTGTAATATTTCTAGAAGACAACAACAGAACCACTATACACAATTACAAATGTGATCAAGATCACTCACAGACAAGACACTGATTCCTTTTTTATTCACTCATGAAAATGTCAGAGGAATTGTAGTGATCTTGGAATTGTAGTGATATTTACAAAAAATATTTTAATAAAGATTCTCCATGAAACAACATAATCTAGATAAAATTAAAATCTATTTTCCCAACTTTTCAACGAATTTTTTAAAAGGATTTAAATTCCCCTCCCAATCTTTCTGACCCTTCTTAAAATAGTTATCCTTTCATTCTCTTGATTTTTATGTACGAGAAACTTTACGTGATATATTTTGAACATGTAACTGTGTGTTAAAAGCATTTCAACTATTCTAAAGGAGAAAGTACTTGATAGGATTTTTTTTTTTCAGATTTTATCCAGAACTTCTAATTTTCTCACTGGGGAAAAAAAAACACCTCCCTGCCTTACAAAATATTTACATAATTATAATACACTTCTCCAGTTGCCCAATGCAACTAAATAAGTAAATATAGAATGCAGCTCAACATTATTTGCAAAATTCAGGTATTTCAAAACAAATCAATATTCGTTTTTCAAGCAATAGATGCCAAACAGTAACATTGGTACTTCCATCAACATAAAAGTTCCAAAAAAGTAATGTTCTATATTTTCAACAGAAAGGATTTAAGAAAACTGAAAAGAGCTCAATAAGCTGAAGAGCTACTCTGTTGGGTGAAAATTGGGATTTTTAATAGCTCTTGACACTGCACAAAAGTTTTAGTAGAACCTTTGGATATTTTGATTTTTAAAAGTAAAATAAATTTAAAAAGTGTTCCTTACTCTGCAATAAATGCTCTCTCCTCCTTCTATATCAGTTATAGATTTTTAGAAGAGAAACGTCCCCAATAGGACTTTCTGAACAGCACAGTAATTTTACAGAGATAGTCTAACACTACTCACATTCATGAAAGATGGTGTTAGTAGTTGCCACTGTATAAGTAACAAAAGTAAAAGTATTAATTTTGGTAAAGTACAGGGCCTCTTTCTATTGCAATAATTCACAAAACCATCAAGGCCCCTGTGTAAGTCAGATTTGAGTATGTTAATGTCTCATGAGCCAAATATAAATTCCCCAAAAGATAGTAAAAGTTACAGTCCTTATTATTAGGCCTAACAAATTGTGGGGTTTTTTTGCTACTTAAAAGGCATTATGCAAAAAAAAAGCTTGTCCCTCATTCCTGATATGAATTTGCATATATCTGTGCAAGAATCTAATACGTACATCCATATAGTCTATTATGTAACGTGCTTAGATTTGGACAATACAGCCGTGTGAATCAAACCCTCCTTAATTTATTACAGCAAACTTAATTAACGTGCTAAGAATTAAACAACTATTTTCTTATAAAACAAGCCTTCTCAGACTAGAATCCCCTTCCCCAATGTATTGGGTTTCAACTCCCAGAATTCCCAGCCAAGATGGCATTGTCAATTACAGGGGCGGAAGGCATCAGCAGCCTGCAAAAGGTTGCTATGATAGACCCACCGAGCATCGGCAAACCCTTCTACCATCCTCCAACGTAAGCATTGCACATCCTGACCAGATGTCTGCAAATGGAGTAGTGCACACATTTCCCCCTCTCCCCACTCGGAGCCTTAAAAGGCGTCCTATCGGACCACAAGCGCCGCCCGCCCTTTAACTACATTCATTGGCCTACCCGATAGGATCGCGCTACAGAGGGAACAGAGGGGGAGGGTTGATCCATAAGCGACCTGGGGAGGCGGGGGTGTCGCAATTCCCCCCCCGACAACGCCTCGCCTCCCCAAATTACGTGGGAGAGCCGTTACCTTTCATTCAATCAGAAAGACGCACCGTAACCGGAGACGCGCCCCGCCGCCGCCGCTCCCCTGGAAGCCGCTTTAATTCATTCTCCACAGCTGAAGCCGACGCAAAGACCTCCCCAAGCGCGCGCCGCGTCCTACCGCTGCCCTCAGTTCTCCTCGCACAGGAGAGGTGGGCGTGCAAGGAAAAAAAACACAGGCGGGGAAGGGGCGTGAAAGCCCCAAAGCGCGCGCTTCTGGCCCTTTCCTGGAAAGGTCGGAGGCGCGCCGGGTGGAGTCCTACTGGAAGGCGGGCGATACGGGAGACCAGCATTCCCAGTGTAACAGGCGCGCACCTCCGGCGCTTGCAGCCTACCTGCCAGAAGCGGACTGGCCCAGAGCCTTGGGAGAGGCGGGCGTAAGCGCACGTAAAAGAAAAAAGGAGGGAGAAGCACGAGCGAGCAGTTAGCTTCAGCGCCCGGTCCCCCCGCCCACCACCTGGCTTGTCTTGAGGACTGGCGCAGCGGCCTCCCTGGCAAGTGAGGGGACCGAAAACTCTTGCGTTACTCCACAGTATCGAGTCGGGGATTTTTCTACCAGGGGGCTGTTCCGCCTCCCCGCGCGCCTGGGAGATGCTACGCCCCGCCAGCCTTTGAGTCGGCCTGGCTCCCCAGAAGAGGAGGGGAAAAGAGGAGGAGGAGGAGACTGGGTACGCCTCGGCTAGGCGCATCCGCAGGTTATCATCAGCCCAAAGCGAGCTGGCTTCTCCAACGGCCTTTAGTGCACCAACCACTCACTTTGACCAAGCCGCTTTCCGCTTGATAGGCAAAGGAAAGTGGAGCTCTTGACTGGAGAGGAGCTGCCCCGGTTTAAGGTCCACCTAGGCTCACCTCCTCCTGCTACCCTCGCGGTTTCTGTCAGGCAAGCGCTTGATCTGATCACCGACCCCCCTTCTGCTCTCCGTTCTCCGGGTCTGACGCACTCATTCTGCAATGTCTGGAGCCTCCAGAGGTGTTCACTTCGGCTTCGCCTGCTTCTTCCCTCTTCGCCGCATCTCTCAGCCAGCCGCCGCTACAACAAAAGAATATTATGGGCGCAGATCACCCGATCTGATGGCGCCAATCGAGAACAGCTTTTTCGGAGGTTTGCAAAGACAATAACGGCCAGACGATTGATTGTAAATGCAAATTTAAAGGAAAAAGATGACGCGATCGACCTGCCGCCGTCAAATATATTTGTTTGTATTTCAATCGGGAAGGCTTGCTTTCTTTCCTTCTTTTCTCCACCCTGATGTGCTGCTTGCAGTGTTCTTTCAGCAATGGCTGTAACTGTTCCAGAAAACAACACTGGGTGACTGATTGGTGACAGGATAGTTCAGACAGCAACGAAAGCCAAGTGATGGAGGTAGAAAAGGCCACGGACATTTTGGAAGAGTAGCATTGCGTTTGATTTCGTTCTGGTAAAGAAAACAGCAATGCGATTAACAAAGCAGCGTAATAATAAATATGACAGCTATGATTAGAATGAAGATTAACATGTTTGACCAAAAAGAGGAGATTTGGCCCACTGGGAATGGATCTTTTTTCTCTCAATCAGTTGAAAAGCAGCAGTGTAACTTCTGAAAAACGTTCATACTCCTGCAAAGGAAAAACAAACAGCAGGTGCTAGCATTAGTAACTAATTATGCCTGGGTGTTTAACCATAACATTCATATACATAGAATTACTCAGATGTATTCTTCACATTTTTTTATTCAAATAAAAGTCATTTTGTCAAGACTCCTGAAATGTAGACTTAAAATTTTTTTTGTGTATGTGTAAACATATAAAGGATATCAAGATGAAAAAGCAAATCAAGAAAAACTTGAGAATATGCATATTTATGCTTGTATTCATACAAATGTGATTTTAAGAATATAACCATTTTATATATTACATGTTTATATTCAGAACATTTTTATAGGTAATGATTTATTTATGTCCCTTTTTAAAAAGATTTTAAAGGTCCTTTGCTATTACATTATTTTTTGGCCACAACATTTGGGGCAGAAGAATTTTCCATTTTGATTCAAAGAAAGAGGTGCTTGTATTTTCTAGAATTTTTCAATTATAGACCTATTAACTAGCAATAGGAATGTCTTGTATTGCAACAGTGAAAGTCTTATGTTTAAGGATAGATGTTTGCTTATTTGAATGCAGATTTTTTAAATTAAGTTTAACAAAATATAAATTCTATGAAGAGGTACAGACATTTTATGTAATTTTTGGTCATAAGGTGCTAAAAGTAATTTTATTGATATGAACCAATATCAGTCTATTCAATAGTATTTATAATGACTAAAATATCTACTATTCTGTGCCATTTTATTATGGAAGTTTGGTAGAAACAGAGGAGCTACAGTAGCTTCCTGGTTCTCCAAATGTTTTGTATATTCATTTTCTCTATACAAAACAGTATGACCATACTACTGTGATCAGTGGTCTCAGCTTCAGTTATAATCAGTAAGGTTGCTTACATTATGCAGGTATGTATAGATGCCTATTTTCTATTTTATAGGCATTTTTTATTTTCTTATATAAATTAAAACAGTTTTCACTTACCAGCTTTATTAGCATGCTTGTGGATTTATCTGCTTCTGAGAAAAGTTCCAATCTTTCTTATAATGTATATTCCAAAAATTCCCAGAAGCATTCTTAGAAAATAAAGTAGTGAGTAATTGCAGTAGTGAGTAATTGGAAGTATGCCCACCTATCAAGTTAAAAATCAAATAAGATGAGGTAATAATAGTAGTTTAAGCCAGTAATCAGACATACTATAAAATACAATACATCAAATTAATACAGTAGCTCACAATAATCTAATATCACAGCTAAAGCCTGAGTTTCCACAGAGTGGCCTAGTATATTAGAGAGAGTAACATTGAATAATCTCATCCAATTGACTCCTAATAAGAGAATGCTTTGTGATTGGCCACAACAATCATGACAGCCATTTTGTGAAAATTCCATAAACATAGAACTGCATTATTCATAGGATGTAATAGTATTTTGGAAAAACAGTTTGGATACTATGTGAAGATATGTTGCCATGGAACAGGCGGATAAGAGCCAACATAATTTTGGCTACACAGTGGGCAAGGTAAGAGACTCAGAAGAAACCCTTATTTCTCAGGCTGTAAAGGAGTTGGAAGGTGGGTGGGGAGAGCATTGTATTTTCATACTTGCAAGTTTCTGTTAATGTAGTTTTACAATAACAAAATTAGTTTTCCTATCTGATTTACCCATAAGATTGATATAAATCTTCTGTCAATTTAGCTTTATAATACAATATTATTAGTTCATATAGTTGTGATTCATGAGGCCAACATTAATCTTCTGTATGAAAAAAGATTCCCCTCCTTCATCTCCTTACAGCCCAAGAAACTAGGGTGGTACTGAGCCTCTTGCTTTGCTCACTATCTGGCTGCAAGTTACACTGTCTCTTATCAGACTATTTTCTTGGCAGTGTCTCTTCATCCAGTCTCAAGGTCTTTTCCACATACCATTACAAAGGGAAGAAATGAAGTTCTCAGTATCTTTCAAATCCAACCACGGATCAACTCCTTAAAAAAACCAGGTGCAATAACCCATGTAAATCATTGTAGCAGAACAGCTAAACCAATAAAATGGAAACCTGGAGGTTTCAAAATTTCCCCCCAAACCGTATGAATCTTCACAAGCGGTCATATAAGTCTTCACAAGTGGTCTTGGCCCACCACCTGCTTTGGAATAGCAACTTGATAGTTCCTGCTGCCACTGCCAGTTTCTTAGGAGGTACCACACCTGATATCCTTACCCTAATACTACTGTGCAGAACAAAGATATCACAACTGATGTTGCTTTAATCAGAGAATCATATCATTTACTACTCAAGACATGAAAAACAAGGAACGGAATGCTTTCATAAAGCAGAATATAGCAAAGACAGGTCTCTTATGGGAGAAATGGATGTTTCTTAAATATGATAAATAAATAATACAAATTTGGATACAATCTAGTCCAAGGGTGCCAATCTCAATTTCATTGAGGGTTGCATCAGGATTGTGTTTGACCTTGGGGGGATGGGGTGGGCATGGTCAGGGGGTGTCTGTGGCAGCCTGAGTGCTCTGCCAGTGAAAACAGGCTCCCGAGCTCCGTTTTTGGCTGGGACGACCTCCTGCAACCCTCTGCCAGCAAAAAAGAAGCTCAGGTGGGGGAGGGCTGCGTGTGGCTCTCGTGAGCTCCATTTTTGGCTAGGATAGCCTGCAACCCTCTTGCCAGCAAAAATGGAGCTTGGGATGGCTGCACACAAGTTCTGAAACAATGCTTTCTTTATTGCTAATCTATTGCTAACTAAAAGGACAAGTATACACAAGGTGATCACCAGATAGAGTACAATAGATCAAATTGACTATATTATTGATACAAGGAAGTGGAAGAACTCAATTATAACAACAAGATCTGGCCAGGGGCCAATTGCGAAGCAAATTACAAACTGTTTATGTACAAGTTCCAAGTCAAGCTAAAATGGTAGGAAAAAAAAACTAAGCAGTTACCATAATATGATTTGAAGCATATATCCACCATTTTCAAGGAGAACATCAGGGCTTAATTTTGAACCTTGTTGATAGTGAACAGTGAAATAGTTGCATGAAATCAAACACATTTTAAGGATGAATGTGAAAAGAGACTGTTAAAAGATCAAAAAACAGAAGAAAGCAAACTTTCTGGAAATCAGAACAAATGGTAGAAATTGCAAGAGAAGCCAAACCTAAGAAAGATGCAAAGATCTCAAGAAGAACCTGAGAATAGTTAGAAAAAAAACAATATTACAATATCTGTGAAGATGGAAAAATACAGTTTTTGAAAACTCAGAAGGGTCTAACCTTGAATTCTTATCCTAAAATTGCCAATGAACAGATAGTAACAAATTCAAAAACACACAACCAGAATGGAAGAAGTGTACTAAAATTCTGTGTAGTAGAGATCTCAATGTTCAAGATACCCAGAAGATGTTCTCTATTTATGAGAACATTTAATAGAAGAAGGTGAACTTAAATAAGTACTCTGGTTATTAGTATGTCTGAAGGCTAAAGGAACTCATGGAAGAATCAGTAAAGCTTCTAATCAAACCCTGCCAACAAAGCTGGAGAACAACACAATGGCCAACACATTGGAAGACGTCTGTCTACATATCAAAAGAAAGGAGAATATTTATATAACCCTTTACCTTCACATTGTAGCAAAACAATGTATAGATCATTTAACATGGATTACAGCCATACATGGAAAAGGAGATGCTCGATGTCTAACTTTATTTTAGAAAAGGCAAAAGAAAAAGAAAAAACCAATTACTGATGCATACTGGATAACTGAGAATGCCAAAAAAAGTCAGTATGTTCATTGATTTTAATTTTTTAATAATGTTTATTCAAAGTTTCAAAAAAAAAAGTATATTTTAAAAAAAGAGAAACGTGTTCTCACATTTTGCAATGTTTTCATAGCAGTGTACATTTCTATTAGTGTCAATTAAAGTCATTTGCTACAAGTAAATCTGTAACTTGTTTCCTAAATCCTTATTTATGTTATTATTACATTTATAATACAATATTTATTTAATTATATTACTTTATTCATTGATTTTAAACCGGCTTTTGATTGTGCCTTATCTCAACGGTACTTAGGAAAATGGAATTCCTAGAATCTCTCAATGTCCTCATGAAAAATCTATATATAAAGGACAGGAAACTATTGTCTGAATAGAACAATTGTTCAGCAAGAGAAAGTTGCATAGGGATTCTGGGACATAGAGTTTTGTCCCTTTCCACGCTAGGTCATCTCTTTTTGTTAAGATGTGTCAATTGTCCCAGAACTATAGAAAATGTTTTATGAGTTGAAAGATACAATGTTCTCCCTTGAATGTACTGTATATTGAGGGAAGTTGCAATGGAAGAAGGTGAACATTTTTTTATTTTTTTATTTGATTTGTCAATCACTTACAAGGTAATAGGTATAAGAATAAACATGAGTATGAATACAGGAAATAGGTACAAATAAATGGGGACTGTAGGATAGGGACGGTAGGCATGATTGTGCACTTATGCACGCCCCTTACAGACCTCTTAGGAATGGCATGGTTTTAAAATGACAGGAAGAAACACCAGAAACGAGCTATGCTAAAGCTTTTATCTGATAGCTGAAAATTCAAAGGATCTACGAGCTGTATTGATTAAAGCCAAATAGTATAATAAGAAATGAGACTAAGATTAAATATAAAGATCAAACTAGCAAGAACAACAAGAATTGACAGTAGAGACACTGAAGTGATAAAGAATTTCTGTCTTTTAGGATCAACTATCATAAATAAAAGAATAAGCAGACAATCACAGACTAGCACCTGATCGCAATGGAAAATAACATGTTTTCATCTATAATGATCTGAATTGTGCAATCAATGGTGGGGGTTTTTGTGACACTCCAAAAAGTGTTCCATTTTGAAGAAATAGGACAGAGAGATTATTGATGTTTTGGTATTGGAGAAACTCCTGACAATACCATGAATGGCCAGGAAAATAAATGGTTCATAAAAATAAATAAATTCAGAGCTCTCATTTGAGGCACAATTACCAGGCTCAAATTATCATGTCCAGGACCTTTATGTTAAAACCTAATCCCCTTTAGAAGTATATAATGCTGGGAAAGGTAGAAGGAAAGAGAAGAGGACCTCTGGCATCAAAGTGGGTGGATTTTAATTACAGTACTGATGGATGCATCATTAAATGACCTAAAGGGCCAGATTGGAGTCAGATCATCCTGGAAAAGGTTTATCTACATGGTCATTAAGAGTTGACACTAACTCAATGACATATAATCAGTTAACAATTCATGTAGGATTTGCATACTTTTTTCTCTAGAGGTTAGTCAGTTTATCCAATATAAATTGTGCTGAAGCATTATCACCACCATCTCCCACCTTTGAATTAGGGAAATGCTTTATTATAGCTCTAAATTGTGTGTCTCTGCTATGACCAGTGGTGGGATTCAATTTTTTTTATTACCAGTTCTTTAGGCGTGGCTTGGTGGGTGTGGCTTGGTGGGCATGGCAAGGGAAGGATACTGTAAAAAATCTCCAGGCAGAGGTGGTATTTGCCTGTTCTCCGAACTACTCAAAATTTCCGCTACCAGTTCTTCAGAACTGGTCACAACCTGCTGAATACCACCACTGAATATGACCCAGGTGATCAAGGAAAGCAGGCCTCTAGTGCAGGGGTCTCCAACCTTGGCATCTTTAAGACTTGTGGACTTCAACTTCCAAAACTCCCCAAGGCAAGGCAAAGAACAAGCCAAGGAACCAGTCAAAGCCAGGGGAGTGTAAGCCAAGGCCAACAATTGTTCCTGGCAAAGACTAACTCTGGCTTTGGGGTAGAGTTTCATCAATACACTGATGATACTCAGCTGTACATTTCTACCCCAGGCCACCCCAACGAAGCCGTTGAAGTGATGACCCAGTGCCTGGAGAATGTGCGGGGTTGGATGGGGCGGAACGGGCTTCAGCTCAACCCAGCTAAGACTGAATGGCTGTGCTTTCCGGCACCCCAATACAGCCAGCTAGTTCCATCGCTGGCTGTGGGGAGGAAATTTTGGCCCCCATGGAGAGGGCGCGCAATCTGGGTGTCCTCCTGGACTTACGGCCATCGTTAGAAGAACATATAGCGGCCGTCGCCAGGGGGGCTTTTTATCAGGTCCGTAGGATCGACCAGTTGCGGCCCTTTCTGGATCAGGATGCGCTTCGCACAGTCACATCTGCCCTTGTTATCTCCCGCCTAGACTATGCCAATGGTCTCTACATGGGGCTCCTCTTGAAAAGCACCTGAAGGCTCCAACTGGTGCAGAATGCGGCCGCGCGGGTGGTTTTGGGGGCTTCTTGGGGTTCTCATGTTACACCACTCTTGCGCGAGCTGCATTGGCTCCCGGTGGTCTTTCGGGTGCGTTTCAAGGTGTTAGTTACCATCTTTAAAGCGCTCCATGGCTTGGGACCTGGGTATTTATGGGACCGCCTACTGCCACCATCAATCTCCCGTCGGCCGGTGCACTCCCATAGAGTAGGTCTCCTCGGGGTGCTGCCGGCTGGATGGCTGGCGACCCCCAGGGTGTGGGCCTTCTCTTTGGGGGCACCCTCCCTCTGGAACGAATTACCCCCGGAGATGAGGATCATCCCTGACCTTCTGACCTTCCGGCGCATGTTGAAAATTTATTTATTTCATCAAGCCAGTCTGGCCTAGGGTTTTATGGGGTTTTAAATTTGGTTTTAATTGGTTTTAGTCCTTCTTTTTAAACCCTTGTCTTGTTTTTATTATTCAGCCACCTAATTTAATCTTTTTAATTGTTTTTAATTATTGTGTTATTATTGTATTGTTTAATGGCTGTACACTGCCCCGAGTCCCGCGGAAAGGGGGGGCGGTATATAAATCTTGTAAATAAATAATAAATAAATAAATAACTCCTCACAGCTTCTCCTTAAGTGTTCTTTGTGAGGAGGGATGGGCTACACTTCCTGAGTAGACTTGCAGCCCTTCACTGTTTTTGCCTATGGTCCACTCTCTTTGCTCTTGCAACATCTGGGGTAGACAGCTGTTCCTCATCAGAGGAGATTGGCTGCCTATTAGCACCACTGTGGGTCAGTAGCCGATCCTCCCCTGTGTCTATGCAGGCAGGCAGCTCTCAATCTGGTTGACCGTCTCCCCCAATACCTGAGGGACCTAGGACAGCATCAACCTCAGCCTCTGGCATGGCTTCCCTGTCGGACGGTCCAGTTCCTAACTCCTACTCCTCCTCTTCCTCCAAAATGGGCTCTGAAGGAGCCATAACAGTCACATAAGTCTGTACAAAAGTAGTTATTTGATCACTCTGAAGGAAAGATAAAGATGTAAGTATCCTTAACTATATATGGTGGCACCCAGAAAGTGTGTATCATGCTGTTTTGTGACAGTTGATTAGACAAAGTAGGCTAGATTCAGATTCACAATGGGATAAAAAAGCACTAATTAAATTACCCTCCACCCCAAACTATTAATTCAAATAATAAATGAGTCATTGATTAATTTTGGATAGAAAAGATAATTTAGATAATAGAAGGTGAAGAACTTGTTATGAGAAACTATTCTAAATAGTCCATTAAGATATTGACCTATTGTACCCCCAGCCTAGTGCCTATAGTTGTTCCTATTATCTGGAAAGATTTCTCCCCAAATTAAAAGAACTGTAGGTAGATCGTACCTTTTTATTCTTCTATAACTTTCTGGTTAGGTACAGACTTCAATGGATAGTTAGGTCTACAGAAAAACCTAATAGCACTTAGTCATAGCACTTAGATTTATATATTGCTTCACAATGCTTTACAGTCCTCTCTAAGCAGTTTACAGAGTCAGCCTATTGCCCCCAACAATCTGGGTCCTGATTTTACCGACCTTGGAAGGATGGAAGTCAACCTTGAGCCAATGACAATCAAACATAATTAGCAGAATTAGCCTGAATGCTGCATTCTAACCACTGCACCACTACAGATCTTGGTGCAACCAGCCTGCCTTCCATTGAGAACCTGTATACTGAAAGGTTCAGAAAGAAGGCTGAGAAAATAACTACAGACCTTTCACATTCTGATTATCTGTTATCTGTTATCTGGACATAAATGTTTCAACGCCTCCTCTTGCATGACATCACAGAGCATTGCATGCCAAAAACAACTAGACACAGAGACAGGTTTTTTTCCTTGTGCCATCACTCTGCTGAACACCTAATTTCCACATTTCTGTCTTACATCTATTACCCATGTAGTGTGGCTACATTATTTCTATTTGTCTCATTTGTTCCACTACCTTTCTAATTGATATCGTTATTATGATTTTTATCCTTTGTTATTAAGATTGTTATTACCCGTATTTTTCAAACTATTAGATGCTCCTAACTGTAAGATGCACCTAGCTTTTGGGAAGAAAACAAGGGGGGAAAATCTGCCTCTGCTTCCCAGCAATTTGCCTCCTTACAGCAAACAGCCTGCCTGGTCAGCTTCAGCACAGCCTGATTTAGCATGAGCAGCTGATTGTCGATTGGATCTGCCTCCAGAATAATGATGATCAGCTGTTCCAATCTGCAGGGATCACTTTCGTCTATCACAGCCTCCGCGTGCTCCATTTTTGACCTCAGTGCACCCCATTTTCAGCCTCCGTGCATCCCATGGGGCGGGCGGAAGCTGAAAATGGGGCGCAGAGGCTGAAAACAGGGCACAAATTGCTGGGAGGCAGAGGCTGAGGGGTGGGGGCTGGTGGGTGGGGCTTCAGCAACATTTGCTGTATAAGACCACAGGCATTTCCACCCACTTTGGGTGGAGGGAAGTGCGTCTTATACCCCGAAAAATATGGTACTTGTTGTTTTGCATGTACACTGAAAACCTCTGTACCGGAAACAAATTCCGTGTGTTCTAATCACATTTGGCTAATAAAGTATTCTAATTTATTCTGTTTCTATTCTATTTCTATTTTTATTTCTTATTCTATTCCATTTCTTTTTCTGTTTCTATTTATTATTCTATTCCATTCCATTCCATTTCTATTTCCTATTCTATTCTATTCTAATAAGCTAATAGCCACCCTAACGAAGCCGTGGAAGTGATGACCCAGTGCCTAGAGGCTGTGCGGGGTTGGATGGGGCAAAACAGGCTTCAGCTCAACCCGGCCAAGACCGAGTGGCTGTGCTTTCCGGTGCCCCGATACAGCCAGCTTACTCCTTCGCTGGTCGTGGGGGGGGGAAATTCTGGCCCCCACGGAAAGGGCACGCAATTTGGGTGTCCTCCTGGATGAACGGCTGTCATTAGAAGATCATATAGCAGCTGTCGCCAGGGGGGCTTTTTGTCAGGTCCGTAGGATCTACCAGTTGCGGCCCTTTCTGGATCGGGACGTACTTTGCACGGTCACATCCACCCTCGTCATCTCCCGGCTGGATTATGCCAATGCTCTCTACATGGGGCTCCCCTTGAAGAGCACCCGGAGGCTTCAGTTGGTGAAAAATGCGGCCGCGCGGGTGGTTTTGGGGGCTCCTTGGAGCTCCCATGTTATACCACTTTTGTGCGAGCTGCATTGGCTCCCGGTGGCCTTCCGGGTGCGATTCAAGGTGTTGGGGACTACCTTCAAAGCGCTCCATGGCTTGGGACCTGGATACTTACGGGACCGCCTGCTGCAACCATCAGTCTCTCGCCGACCAGTGCGCTCTCATAGAGCAGGCCTCCTTGGGATGCCACCAGCTGGATGGCTGGCGACCCCGAGGGTTCGGGCCTTCTCTTTGGGGGCCCCCTCCCTCTGGAACGAATTGCCCCTGGAGATGAGGACCGTCCCCAACCTATTCACCTTCCGGCACACACTAAAAATTCACTTATTCCATCTAGCCGGTCTGGCCTAGAGTTATGTGAAATAGTTTTAAATTCAGTTTTTAAATAGTTTTTAACTTTTTTAATTCCCGTTTTAACTTTTAAAGCCAATCTATTTAATCCTTTTAATTTATTTTAAATTATTGTATTTGAATTTATATGTTTTTATCTGGCTGTGCACCACCCCAGTCCTCAGGGAGAGGGAGCGGTATACAAATTTGAATAAATAAATAAATAAATAAATAAATAAATAAATAATAGAGCAGGGCTGAGAAATCATCAGCCCAATCCTTCTGTATAACTCACAGCCACCCCCATGGCTCTGCCACAAATTTAATACATATAAAAGTTGACCATGTAATAATAAGAGTCTGTTTGTTTTATGTCACGGCCAGATTTATTTCTAATCCGTGATAAAATGGGAAAAATACAAAATTCACTCTGTTTTAAATTAATTTGGCCACCAGAGGGAGCTATTAATCAATTCTTTGGAAGAAGGCAATAACTAATAAAATTGTGAAGAATATTATTTCTGACTTATTTCTTTTACAACAAAGATCAAAGAATAGTCATAACAATCCATTGGTAATGTATAGTCATTAAAACTAGACATTGGACAATCCTCATGTGAAGTTGGCATATAAATCTATATTTTATTTATTTCTTCAACTTACATAACCATCCACTTTAAAACAATTGGCTAACGATTTCGGGCAGAGATATCCTCAAATTAATACTTAGTTATTTACTTAGTTAATTAGTTAGTTAGTTAGTTAATTTGACTGTAATAATTGACCAATATGTGCAGTTTTTAATAAGATATACAAAGTGCAAGCTAGAAAGTAAATTTTCTAAAATCAATAAAAATGTATAAAATAATAAACTATAATGCCATACACACAGATATTGATACTGAAGAATCTAAATATGAATAAAAAACCAAATGCTTACACGCTTAATACCAAACTCCTGAGTAAGTCAAATATACATATATATGTATATATATATATATATGTGTGTGTGTGTGTATAAATATTACAAGGATGAGTGATCAGTAAAATATAAAGACCCAAAACATAAGACAGTAGATAACACATTTGGAAAGGAAAAAGAAAAGAATTGGAAAAAGTGCTAATTGGGTTCTAAAAGTTTAGGGAGAAATTTCCTATGTAAAATAATGTTCCCAAAGAAATTGTTCAGCTCTTGTGATATATTAAGGTTCCTGTTAAATAATAGGAAGGAAATTAAGTTCTCAGAATTACTGGGACAATTATTAACAAGTGGATCTGTAAGAAGAAAACATAAGATGTTATATAGCGAACATTCAAGAGGCACACTTGCTGGAATTTCAGGTTCCTTTAGAGTCTAGATCTCTCTTCATTCTGCAAAAGAAGTATTATTTATACATCTCCTCCAAAATTGCAAACAGCTAAGTGAGCTACAGAAAAGGCTCTGCAGTATGGAATATTCGCTGACGCGAAAGGTTTCCTATTCATATGTGGTCAGTATCCATGGTTAAATCAACCCTACGGTACTCTAGAGATGTTTGTTAAACACCTGCTGTCACTTACAAGCTAAGCAAGCACAAATCACTTTCATGATTTCCAGGAAGAAGAAAGTTTATCAAGAAGGACCACAACAGCCATGGAGTGGCTGGAAAGCTCCAGATCCAACTCCAGAATCATCCCAGTTTCTAAGCAAAGTGCTTCATTTGAGGTGCAACCAGATAATAGGAATAGACTCTTAGGGATTTGGACTGGATGATATCTAAATTTTAAGTCCTGGGTATCCAACCTTTTGGCTTGCCCAGGCCTTATTGAGTGAAGTTTTCGGCTATATATAAAAATTGCATAATAAAAGTTTACAATCTTGTGGGATCTCATTACTAGCCAACCAAGGCCTCATGCTGCCCATGGGCCATGGGTTGGGTGTGCCTGCTTTAGGTTATTATCTACATATACAAGAGAGCTTTATAAGTACTGGGAAATGTGTGTATGTTCTTGCTTCTTCTTTGATATGAAAGAAACTCAAGAAGGCCCTAGCACATTTGTTTAGACTTATAAGAAATAGATTTAATTTGTTCAGGCCAGATTCCCCAGGACTGTGCTATTTAAAGCTGTTGTATGAGATCATTATTTATCTCCCAATGGTATTTGCAGCATTTCCATTCCTTTGAAAAGATCATAATTTGGGTTTTGGAATAATTGTGAACCTTTCTTCCATAGAGTAAGCTGGCAGAGTTAGAGACTTCTAAGGTCAACTTGGGTTAGAAAAAAGAGTTGCTTTTTGTGAGATGGGTTGCTATATAAATTTGATTAATAAGTAAAATAAATAAATCAAATTCTGCCTTGGTTAAGGGATGACCACTGAAGTCACATTGATATTGAAATACAAAAGAGATCAGAACACAACTGTTTTACCAGTTTCCGGATTGTGATGTCTGCAGGGAAATGATCTCTACCACCACGTATAATTGATATAACAGTGATCAAATGTAGCATCCTAATTGGGCAAATGAATCCTTGATCTATAGAAGAATGAAACAGTTTTGACCAGATCCTATGGGAAAGGAACACTGATTTAAATCAAGGAAAGCAATGTATAGAGAGTGAATGGATAAACATCCTCAGATTCTTCTACCAGCAATGGTGGAATGATACATTTGTCCATCATTCACCCACTCTGTTACTAATATGTGTAAATAAGAATATTGCCTTTGCCTCATGCCTAGTCCATGGTAGAGGCAGCCATTTGTTTTAGCCATTCCAGTCTTAAAATAATATTCTCCTCTTATAACACAAGTTTTTGCTGTATGGACAGTTTGCAACATTTTGTTGATAATGTTGGTGATGATGGAGCAGTGGCTATCCAGCTCATATTGGGGGTCACTCCCTCATCACTGCAATTGAGAAGGCTCTGTCTTCTCTGGTCAGTTTTACTTGGGCTAGAGGAAAGGCTGGACACATAATGGCTAACCCACTTTGCAAAGTGCCTACTATGGAGGCTCTTTCTAAATGTGGGCATCACCAAGCAACTTGAAAACTGGCTGAAGCTTCTGGTATAGGCACACAGTCACATTCATCCCCACTTTATTGTGCATTAAGGAAAGCAATTGGTGGTAGATTGTCCCAGGGGGCCAATGATCTCGAGGGAGGGGAAATGTATCAAGGGGACCCAAATAATCATTACCTTTAAATTATCTGACTTAAAGCAATATGGACAGTATTATTTGCAAACCAACAGTCTCTGCAAATAGTCTCCGATAGTTTCTATGCCGTCAGATAAAGTTGGTTTGAGCCAAATTCACTAATTAAACAAAGACATCTGTCAGAACTCAGGAAAGAGACCTTTTCTGTCATTATGCCTGCCGTCTGGAACAGAGTTGCTGTGACTGCTATATTGACTGTTTAAAAACTATTTAAAAATCTGACTGCTATCTTGACTGCTTAGAAAGGTTTCTAAAAAGTTGGCTTTTTTCCTAGGGCTTGGCATAGGTTGGGTGATGAATCTTTTATAGGATTCTGAATGTTTGAATAGTTCCCCTCTGCTCCCCCCCCCCCCAGTTTGGAACACTCATTAGGTGTTTTTTGGTCACAATTATTTTATTCCGGTCTGGCCTAGGGGTTTTTAAAATTTTAATTTGGTTTTAATTTTTCTTAATTCCCGTGTTTTAATCTTTGTAAAGCCAACATATTTAATTCTTTTAATTTTTAAATATTGTATGTGTTTATATGTGCTTTTATTCTGGCTGTTCACCGCCCCGAGTCCCGGTATTTAATCTAAATAAATAGTATAAATAAATATCTAAATAAATAAATAAATATTCTTTTTAATATATGCCATCCAGTGTCTTCATGGATTTAGGTAGCCCTATCAATATGGCCTACAAACAAATCCGACAAATAAATAACTCACCCTTATTATTGAGGCAGGCTATAAAAGTAAAAGGTAAAGGTTCCCCTCGCACATACATGCTAGTCATTTTCGACTTTAGGGGGCAGTGTTCATCTCCATTACAAAGCCGAAGTGCCAGCGCTGTCCAAAGACGTCTCCCTGGTCATGTCGCCAACATGACTAAATGCCAAAGGTGCATGGAACTCTGGCAGCATATAGCATAGCAAATTATTTTGGCATACTTTTCTACCACCTCAAGGACTGGAGGAATGAAGATAAATGTGGCCATCTGGCGTTGTATATACAGTAGCATGAGTGTCAGAGGAAGTGATGTAATCACAGAAGACATTTTCGTTTATTTATATACTGGAGTTCTTCTGACTCAGAATGAAATAGGCCTTGAAAATGCATAAACAACTCAATGTATTCTAAGCCCTCTTTTTTTCAAAGAAACTTTAAGCACATTTGATAGGGCTGGGCTAAACAAACTGTACAGGCATCTTTCAAAAAATATACATAGCTATGAAACGGCCATCCAATTTTTGCATGAAGGAATGAATGTCAACATTAAAGATAAACATATTATCATAAAAACTTTCAGAGACTATAGTAATTATCAGTGAGGGGTGGGATTCAAATGTCTTAACAACTGGTTCTGTGGGCGTGGCTTAATTTGTGGGTGTGGCTTGGTGGTCATGTGACTGGATGGGCGTGGCCTGCTGACTGGGCATGGCTTGGTGGTCACATGACTAGCTGGGCGTGACTTGTATATAAATATTTTAAATATCTAAATATTGAATTTTTATATTTTAAAAAAGAGCAACTTTTACCCAAAATCAGGCAAAGCAGTCAGGCAGATTGAGTTGCTCACAGAATCACAAATTCACTCAGAGATCTATTGCCTGGGTCTACAATGAAAAACAGAAGCTTCAGTCCTAAGGAAGGTTCAGCTCTGCTTTTAGATTTGCTAGAAAGAAAGAAATCCAACGATTTCCTGCTTTCTAGCAAATCTAAATCTCCCGGCACAGCAGAACAGCTGATGATCGGGGGTAAAAAAGGAAAAATAGCAACTTACCAAACGCAGGCATGCATGCCAGGTAAGGAGTGAGTGAGCGGGGAGGGGTGGGGCCAGCTAGTGGCATGATTTGAACTACGCAAAATCGTAACAACTGGTGCAACCAGGTAGAATCCCACCTCTGGTCTTACCACATGAGCCACCGTGGCCCCACAACAAATTGTAAATTAGGGCCTAATACATAATTTTGCCTTACCTTTGGCCTGAAAACAAATATGTGCACTGTCATTTACAAGATTTTTGTGAACTGATTTCTCTTTAATAGCCTATAATCTGTCAAGCTGGACAAGATGCCTTTCCCAGTTGAAAACTTATAATTCTTTTTAATGCCCCAAGCAACATTTTAATAAGCTTTGACTGTTTTTAGGTGTATATTAAAAGCAGAAACACAATACCGGTAGTTGTTTAAATTCTCTCCAGAAAAAATGTTACTTATCTCAATTTAGCTTTTCTCCTGCCTTCCCCTTTCACTCTTACAATACTGTAAATTACTAACATCGTATAGATTGTAAGGGCTAACAAATCTTGGGAATGACATGCATGAGGTAATGTTATGTTCTGGAATTGTTTACTCCTGCTCAGTTCACAGTTGTGAATTTCCAAGCAGGAAACATGAGGTCTGATTATTGAGGAGTATCATATCCCCATGCAATGCCAAATGAGGCCCAGGCTATGCATGACACTCTACCCTGTCTCAGGAGTTAGCATTTTCAATGCAAATCAGCTAATTATATCTATTCATTAATATCTCCATCATAATTAAGGTTCCTTTTCAGGGCCAGGTTCAATAACTTATGCTTAGCACTGCTATGTAGGAAATGTCTTATCTGTGGCTAGTCACACATGCCCTTGTGCTTTAGGGTTCAACTGAATTTACCTTTCATGCGCAGTTACATTGTCCATTTTACAATAATAATGATGATAATGGTTCATCTTTCATCTGTTGTTACAGATTTTAGATTGGTCTGAGGAATTTTAAGTTGACTTTTTTCTATCACATTCTAACATATAAAATGTAACCAAGTTTTACATAAGAGCGGCAGACAGGTATAAAGCTTACACTAGTAATTCATCTTATATTTTTATTTTAATAATTTCTTTATGGTTGACTGTAATTTTAACATTTTATAGAATGCTTTATGTTTCTATTATCAATCTTTCTATAAATTGAATATTTACTTCTCTTTTTAGATTCAGATACTAATTTTATTGAGGAATTTTAGCAGTGGTGGGATTCAAATTTTTTTAATACCGGTTCTGTGGGCGTGGCTTGGTGGACATGGCGTGGGTTGGTGGGCATGGCAGGGGTAAGATACTGTAAAATCTCCATTCCCACTCCACTCCAGGGGAAGGTTATTGCAAAATCTCCACTCCCTCCCCACCCCACTATCCTGCTTTCTAGCACCATTCTCCTCTGCAGGGCAACCATAGAAGACCCAGCCGATCAGCTGGGACTCAGAAGGCAGATAATAGATGGGGGTGGGGCCAATCAGAGATGGTATTTCCCGGTTCTCCAAACTACTCAAAATTTCCACTGCTGGTTCTCCAGAACTTGTCAGAACCTGCTGAATACCACCTCTGAATTTTAGCTATAATAATAAAGATAGTCCTTGCCTTACAACAGTTCATTTAGTGACTGTTCGAAGTTATAATGGCACTGAAAAAAGTGACTTATGACTGTTTTTCACAATTATTTATTTATTATTTATTTTTTCATATTTCTATACTGCTCCCTCTCCCAAAAAGGGACTCGGGGCGGTGTACAGCCTAATAAACACATAAAATAGATACAAGTTAAATAGAATTTAAAACCAAATTAAATACATATATGGCTGCATCCCGTCCAACTATAATTAAATATTTAAAATCCGGGATAGGTAAAAAAATTAAAAATCAGATTAAAAATTAAAACCCTTATTGAATTTAAAACCCCAAAAACCCTTACTGGGCCAGGCCGGCCTGTTTAAAAAACAGGGTCTTAACTGCGCGCCGGAAGGTCAGGATGTCTGTCATGGCTCGTATCTCCGGGGGGAGATCATTCCACAGGGAGGGGGCTCCCACAGAGAAAGCACGCACCCTCGGGGCCGCCAGCTGACAGCGATCAGGCGGCGGTACCCCAAGAAGGGCGACCCTGTGGGAGCGTACTGGGCGGCGGGAGGTTGTTGGTGGCAGCAGGCGGTCCCGTAAGTACCCAGGTCCCGAGCCATGGAGCACTTTAAATACCATCAGTTCCACCTTGAATCGAATCCGGAAGGCCACAGGAAGCCAGTGCAGCGCCCACGATCACCCGCACAGCTACATTCTGAACTAACTGCAACCTCCGGAGACTCTTCAAGGGGAGCCCCATGTAGAGAGCATTGCAGTAATCCAAGCGAGAGATAACGAGGGCGGAAGTGACTGTGCGAAGTACGCCCAGATCCAGAAAGGGCCGCAACTGGTAGATCAGACAAATCTGATAAAAAGCCCCCCTGGCGACGGCTGCAATATGTTCTTCCAAAGACAGCCGCACATCCAGGAGGACACCCAAATTGTGCGCCCTTTCCACAGGGGTCAATACCTCTCCCCCCGCGGCCAGCGAAGGAACAAGCTGGCTGTATCTGGGCGCAGGAAACCACAGCCACTCGGTTTTGGCCGGGTTGAGACGAAGCCTGTTACGACCCATCCAACCCCGCACGGCCTCCAGGCACCGGGCCATCACTTCGACGGCTTCGTTGGGGTGGCCCAGGGTGGAGATGTACAGCTGAGTATCATCAGTGTACTGATGGAACTCCACCCCAAAGCCACGGATGATCTCACACAGCGGCTTCACATAAATGTTGAACAGCAGAGGCGAGAGCACCGACCCCTGAGGCACCCCACAAAGCAGGGGCCTTGGGGTCGATCTCTGCCCCCCTGTCAACACAAATTGCGAACGGTCGGAGAGGAAGGAGGAGAACCACCGTAACACGGTGCCTCCAACCCCCAACCCCCCCAACCGCCGCAATAAGATACTGTGGTCGACAGTATCAAAAGCCGCTGAGAGATCTAACAGGACCAGGACAGAGGAACAACCTCTGTCCCGCGTCCTCCAGAGATCATCCACCAACGCGACCAACGCCGTCTCCGTGCTGTGCCCGGGCCTGAAGCCCGATTGGAGGGGGTCGAGATAACTCGCTTCATCCAGGTACTGCGGGAGCTGACGTGCCACCACACTCTCTACAACCTTCGCAACAAAGCGAAGTTTGGAGACAGGACGATAATTTGATAATAATGCTGGGTCCAGGGATGGTTTCTTGAGGAGGGGCCGCACCCCCGCCTCCTTCAAGGCGGCGGGTAGAAGCCCCTCTCTCAAAGAAGCGTTTATAATACCCTGGAACCAGCCTCGTGTCACCTCCCGAGTGGCCAAGACCAGCCAGGAGGGGCACGGGTCCAGCAAACAGGTGGTGGCATTCAGTCCCCCCAGTATCCTGTCCACGTCCTCCACGGTAACAGGATCGAACTCAACCCAGTTGACCTCAGCGATATCCACCCCCGCCCCCCCGCCTGGAGATGCCCAGTCGGAGTCCAGTTCATCCCGAATCTGAGCGATTTTGTCCTGCAGAAACCTAGAAAACTCCTCAGCCCGTCCCTGCAAGGGATCCTTCTGCGCTTCCACCTCTAGAAGGGAGCGGGTCACCCTAAACAGGGCGGCCGGGCGGTTTTCCGTGGACGCAATAAGGGTGGAGAGGTAAAACCTCCTCGCCATCCTTATCGCCACTAAATACGTCTTAATATAAGATCGTAATAGTGTTCGGTCAGACCCAGAGCGGCTGGCCCTCCAACTACTCTCTAGGTGTCTTTTCCGGCACTTCATCTCCCTCAGCTCCTCAGAAAACCAAGGAGCCACCTGGGATCGGCACCGGGTCAGAGGCCGCAAGGGCACAACCCGGTCAAGGGCCCCAGCAGCCACCTTATCCCAGGTGGCGACCAAGCCCTCAACCGAGTCATGTGTGTGAGCTTCGGGAAATGGCCCAAGCTCCATCAGGAACCTATCTGGGTCCATCAGGTGCCTGGGGCGGTACCATTTTAACAGTCCCGCCTTCCTGCGGTCGGGGGGTGCGGAACGGAAGTCGAGCTTCAGGAGCGAGTGATCCGTCCATGACAGGGGTTCTATAACTATATCCCCTACACCCAGATCACTCTGCCACTGATCAGAGACAAAAACTAAATCCAGGGTGTGACCTCCCACGTGAGTAGGGTCCCGAATTAACTGGGTCAGGCCCATGGCTGTCATGGAAGCCATGAACTCCTGAGCAGTCCCCGAGGCACCACCGGCAGAGGGCAGGTTGAAATCCCCCATGACCATAAGCCTGGGGGTCTCAACCGCCACGCCGGCTATAACCTCAAGGAGCTCAAGCAGGGCCGATGCCACATAGCAGGGAGCCAGGTATGCGACCAACAAGCCCACCTGTACCCTGGGACCGAACTTCACGAACAGAGACTTACATCTGGTCGTCTGAGAAACAATGGATTCCCTCTGACACAGATCCTCCTTAATAACCACCGCAACACCCCCACCCCTCCCCTGGGCCCTCCGTCGATGAAAAACCCGATTACCTTTGCAACATCCCCATGATCATGTGATCAAAATTCAGATTTTGAAACAGGCAACTGTTTCATACTTATGACCATACTTTGTCCTGGGGTGATATGATCACCTTTTGTGAACTTCTGATGAGCAAAGTCAATGGGAAAGCCAGGTTCACTTAACAACTGTGTTATTAATTTAACAACCACATTGATTCACTTAAAAACTGTAGCAAGACAAGTCATAAAATGGGGCAAAATTCACTCAACAAGTTTCTCACTTAGCAATTTAGATTTTGGGCTCAATGTGGTCATAAGTGGAGGACTACCAGTATCCCTATTATATCATTTATTTTATTTTGTTTACTCATGACATCTTTGTACATTGCATGTCATTGTACTTTGTATTTCCTTTTTCCTTTTTGTACATTTCTACATTTGATCTCATTGTAGATTGTACTTTCCCCCTTTTTATGCTGGTCATACTTACAATGGTAAACTCTTACCTTATGTAACCTACACGCCAGTGGTGGGTTTCAAATTTTTTTTACTAAGTTCTGTGGGCATGGCTTGGTGGGCGTGGCAGGGGAAGGATGCAAAATCTCCAGTCAGAGGTGGTATTTGCCGGTTCTCCGAGCTACTGGTTCTCCAGAACTGGTCAGAACCTGCTGAATGCGAACTCTGCTACATGCATATTTGTACAGACTGTGTGTTCATATATTTTTTTTAAACACATAAATTGCACTAAAACTTTCAAACTTTTAAGTGATTTATTAAGTTTCAGTTTGTGTATTGATTCAAATATTTTTGTTGTCACTGTTCAAGGGGCCAGTAGAAAGGCATGTCCTGTATCAGTTTCCCCAGTTCCCAAAAACCTTTTCTTCAGAGGCTGGTCACTGCCAAAATGTTTACATTCCTAAAAATATACTGAGCAATACATGAGCAGAATGAATATTTTCCAGTAAATCTTTGCTGCAAAAATTGAGTTCCAAATAAACATGCTTCAAACTGGCAGTCTTGGGGAATATAGTGAAAATTGTTCTGTCCTCATTACACGTTAGTCTTGTGCAGCTCGATATGCAGCTAAACCCCTCCATCCTCCAATAAAACAGACCATGTGCACAGATGTGAATGCTTTATTGAAAGAACAGGATATGATGAAGCTGGGGAAAATAGGATACATTCCATGAGAACCAAATACAAGATAGATAGTATTGAGTTACTGCTGAACAAAACAATGAATAAATACAAGCAATTTACATGTTACCAGCGATGCTCTGTGTGTGGGATGTGGGCTTGTCCTTGGATGACCATGTGCCACAGATTAAGATGGATTCTTCTTTGTGCTTCTGCCTTCTCCAAATGCTAAAGGAAATGAAGTCTGGCTTCCCAGTGTGCACTTGTGTGAGAATACAGACTGATGAGTAAAATGGGTTGGGTATAATGTATAATGGATATTTATCTCTCTGGCCACTAGATGGTGCTGGAAAGCAACAACAGTATATAAAGATTGTATGTTGAGGCATATTTGTCCCTCTGGCCACTAGATGAGGCTAGAGAGCAACAACAGAATATAAAGTTACATGCTGGGGCATGACAAAAATAATTATTATAGTCATTCTATCACTTAATGTTATTATGCTCTAGCTATAATCATACTTAGAAACAATTTATGGAATTCAGCGAAACTGTACTTAATTAAATGTAACCAAATATTGACTGAGCTCCCGCATGATGCTAAACTATAGTATAGCATATTTAACAGCAATTGATAAGCATGTTCATTGAGAAGACTTTTTCTCTGTAAAACTAATATTAGCAGAGGGAGGAAACCAAATGAAACCATTCATTATGAATTCTACCGATTATATCAGGCACAGATTTTTTTTCAAGTGTGTCCTTCTGTGTGTCCTATGCCTAATTTCAGTCAAGGGGTATATAAAAAAATGTATATGCTTAATACTGGGGTGATAGAAGTGGTCAAATTATTATATTGCAATTGCACATAACTCTGCTACCTTCCTCCTCCAGTGATAAAGTAGGCGTGGATAGAGTTCACTAATTCAGAGTTTAAGATACCCTTTCAAGATTGCCTTTGGCCTGAAGGTGTGGTCTGATCATTGACCTAGCAACCTGCTGGCATGATTAGATAACAGAGTCCAAATGTATATCACTGCCAGCATTAGTAGTAGACAATCTGTAAGCAAACATGATTTACCATCATAAGCATTGATCCAGGGAGGAAAGAAAAAGTAATTTAACAATTTATTATTATTCTTTTATTTTATTTCCATGAAGAGGAAAGGAATGTTTATTCACAAATAAACCTGGGGGGAGTGTCAGGTTTACTGGCTGTTAAAAAAACATGGAGTGTTGGGACTCTGTTGAATATTTATTTTGTTGCTAAGGCTGCAGTACTGGAACTCACAGAAGTCAGTATGTGAGCCTTATCAAAAATACCCTACACAAACTATATCATAGGTTTTTTAAAAAAAAAAAACAGCATAGTAAACCCTATGTTTGTTCTTGACTTAGTGAAAATAGATAGATGGCATGTTCCCAGTCTCCAGCACCAAGAAAACCATAAGCGAGGTAGTTTGTTTGGAAGCAATGTCAACCCCCGAAACGGCAAGCCACTGGCGAGCTGTCTCGGGATTGGCAGTTGAACACAAAAATAACAGAATAACAGAGTCGGAAGAGACCTTGGAAGTCTCATCCAACCCTTTGCTCAGGCAGGAAGACTTGTGCCATTTCAGACATGCACCATTTGATATTACTGCCAAAATTGCATGTTGAAACAAACAGAATAACCTTGGCTCCATGATGTTTTGATTTATTTTATTTCCCTCAATAAACATGGAAACAGAATATGCCTTAATACTTGGATTAGGAATTAGTGTTTCCACTGAAAAGTGACTTAAAATGTCCAATGTTCTCTTTCATAATATAATCATCTTACTTAATATAATTCAATTCATAGACAATGTTTGTATAACTGCATCTCTTTAGCTAGACTGTTCCTAACACTGGAAAATTCCTATGGATAATTTCCAATTTAGTCAGTTTGTCTATCCATATAGTATCACAGCAAACTCATACAACATGGAGCTCAGCTAGCAAAAATATACTTTGATCTTTATTAAACATCAGCAAAGATAAAATGCAAAATAAAAAGGAACCAAAACCGATGGGGTGGGACTGAAGGATATGAACAAGAGGGAAGAATTTACATGATTTATCTATATATCAAAAAGGCACAGCTCTTTCCAGAGTGTGTAATCAAAACGAGAGGAGACTTTGGTTATTCCAGTTTTAATTCTAATAAAATTGATATGGAAACTTGGACTCCAAGTGACATTTCCTTTTTACAGCACCCTTCTAGGATCAATTTGGTAGAATAGAATGATCCATCCAACATTTAAAGTAGTTTAATTCAAAGAAGGAAAAGCAGGTGTGTGGAAAAACTAGGTTTCTAATTATCACAACTTGCAGCTTTCATAATGTTCATTTGCTTAATTAAAACAAGAGTACAAACATTTTTTGCACCCTGATCTGCAATTGTTGGAAACCCACTGTGTAGTTTTCCCTCTTTTTAAAGACAAGAAACACAGGAATTGGTCTAAAGATAATTTAAAAACAAGAATGGGTTGATAAAATGCATTCAACGATAAACCATCACTTTAAAAAATGCAATGATTGAGTTCACATAAGATGCTAAGACACAAACAAACCATATTATGGTTTAATATACAATGTGATTCAGTGCTCTTGTGTATTTTAACTTGTCTGCTATAACCCCCCTCCCCTTTTAAAGTATGTATTTGTATTAAACTTCCAAGTTTGTCTTCATAAAGACTTTCAAAATTTCATTTCAGAAAAAGCCAATACTTCTTCATATTTCAACCTGATGGGATTTAAATGGGAGCCTGAACTGTGCATGCATAATAAGGTATCAAAGAAACTGCTGTCTTCTGATTTCTGTTTTCCCATTCTTTAATTCCGGGGTTGTATTTTTACTTGTTGTCTTTGCATACTTTTCCACAAAGCAGAGACTCATCAAATTTTCCTTTCATTACTAATATTAATGACCTTTATCTTATTTTGTATTATTTCAACATCAAAATAAAATATGGGTAGAAAAAATAATTTATTTTCTTACTTTCTCTTACAAATATGTGCTAGCATATTTTATTTGCCTTGTCAGCTAGAATATTGTAACTATTTTTATAGGTGTACAGATATATTCATGATTCTATCAGCAAAACAGTATTTCACTTTCTTGGAAATCAGCATGAATATATTAGTTTATGTGACTTAGAATGAATGTACTAATAGCTAACACTTGGTGGTTAATGAAAATTTGATGTTAGTCAAAATCATACTCAAATATCTCTTGGTTTCTCAACATAGACCAATCTACCTACAAGATTGGAGCTATGAGGATATAGTAAGAGGAAACTGCCATGCACAACATCTTGAGATCAGAAAGGATAAGCTGAATATAATGTAGTACAAGGTAGGTACAAAGATACAATGGGTTGGGAAAAGGCAAGAATTAAACCCACTCACCAAAAAATGTTCAGTGACCGCATAATAGTTAAATCTTTCCGGTTTACCCGTTGTATAATTTATGTGATTTTTTTTTTCAGAATATAAACTCTTAATTTTGGGACATATAAGATAATATGCAACAGTAATGATATAATTAATATATATCCTATTATAAAAGGCCTGTGATATAAATGCGCTATTTATTAGTGCATAAATCAAGGAATCAAAACATATGTCTAGGCAACATTATACTCATTTCAGATTTATTTTGGAATGTGCAGTTATTTTCCATGGAGATGTCCTGACTAAAGCCATCATTTGAAAAAGCTGCATAACAGGAAGATGTTCTCACTTGTGAAAACAAATTTATCTCTATTTTGGGTCACTAAGGAGAAATCCCTTCTTCTGCAGAAAGCTGTATTATTATTATTTTGCAGAACTGCCCTGACTGGCAACCAGGAATAAGGAACGGCTATGCCCAGCACCTGAGAGGTCTATTGAGAAGACAACTATTAAAAAAAACAAAAAAAATTGCATTAAAAACAAGATCTGTTTTAAGAGGCTGTTCTTAGGAGATTTATTTAGCAGTTCTAATACTGTATAGGACAGTTTCGAACAGCCTTAGATGTTTCAATGCAGGTTCCCAAAACTGTGCCTCCAAATGAGGTGGACTGCAAATCCCCTACTCTCTAGCCAGTTTTATTGTGGAAGGCTATCTTCACATTATCTTCACAGGGATGTCAAACTCAAGGCCCGGATCCAGCCCACAGGGTGCTTAAATCTGGCCCACGAGGCCAGCCTGGAAATATCAAAGGACCAGTCTATAGTGCCTCTGCAAAATGGGTCGTGGGTGGGGGCATGGCCTGTTTTCAGCCTCCCTGGCCTCCAGCAGCACTTTGCTGGTCAAAAATGGGCTCCATGGAGGCCCTGCGAGGCCCGCAGCAGTCCATTTTTCTCCCCCCCACAGCTTCCAGCAGCACTCTGCCGGCCAAAAATAGGTCCCACGCCCCATTTTGGCTGGCAAATTGCTACAGGAAGTATCTGTCCCACCTCTCGCCCCCACTCTCAACCCCACCTGGCCCACAGAGGAGAACTATAATGCTGATCCAGCCCTCAAAGAAATCCAGTTTAGATGTAAGGAATTAATTTATTACATTGCATTAGCCTTATTCAGAGAACATATATGATAGCTCATACAGCAGGAATTTAGCCCATTGGATTCCTATTAATCTGTAATGTAACTTGGTTTTATGCTAGTGCAGTGTTTATATCTATTCAAATGTGGCTATGCAACAACCCATGAGTAAAAAACCCCATGACTCAGGAGTAAACCCACTTAGCAAGCACAACTATGCCTGTCCTTCAAATGTAAATGAGAACAAGCTATGAGTTCACATTACTTCTTTCTCTTTGCATTATTTTGCATTACTTATTTGTTTATTCAATTTGTATAGCCAACCATCTCAGCAAGTGGTTGGGCAACGATCTTAAAATAAATTACAAACTTAATTTCCACCCTCAGTACAAAAATTAAAATGCTTAGTAGCAGTCTAGGAGAATGTTACAATCCATGGTTGCTAATATAACCAGGAGACAGGGCCTTTTAGCTTACACACTGACAACTCTGCATTTCCCAACTTTGTTCTCACAGCATTTTCCCCCAATCAGCTTAATCTATATACCATTAAAACTTCATTTCTATAACCTTTAACGGGGTGGAACAGGGCATCATAGGGCAACAATTTGTGAACTAGGGTGCCTGAATGGGCTAATTTACTGAATGTGCCAAAATATTGGGATCTATGACTCCCAAGGAGATGAAATTTGGGGAAGTTGTGGCTGTTTTAAATTGCTACTGAGATTGGGCTGTTGCTGCAGCCTCGTGATTTTCAATGTTCCAATTTCTCAGCCATTCCTGCAATCCCTCCTTCTCCCAACCAGTAGCCATTTCTCTGCCTGCTGGGAAGGGAAGTGGAAGGGAAGGGCAGTGGGAGAGGAGAGGAGGAGAGGGGAAAGAATGGAACAAGTTACACATCCTTCTTGGTCCACACCGCCCACTTGTACTTTCTACAACCCTTTGGCTCCTCTTAAACACTCCCATGTAACTTTGCAGTCTGTGCCATCCCCCACACACTTTCCCTGAAATGTGAATGTGAGCATCGCTTGCACACCTTCAGAGACTCCCAAACTCACATTCCCACACACACAACTCTCTGATCCTTGCAGCACCTCGTGCTTCCCAATCCATGCCATCCCCTGCATGCCATCCCTGACTTGCATGGCGCCTCTTGTGCACCTCCAAGCACCCCTGACACCCTTCATAAGCCATACCAACCCTGCTCACCTTTTCCAATCTGCATTTGCACTCTTGCACACCCCCTTGAGCCCACATAGTCTTCTCAAAACATACCATCCCCTGTGAACGCTATATGACCCACACAGCATTTCTCACACATTACCCAAATATCCTTCCCAACCCATGCCACCCACCTGCATGCCCTACGCAACCCAAGTCAGTATCTCTTGTGCACACCTGTGTCCCCTTCCCAGCTCACACCTCCATGCACTCCCTCGGTATGTCCACCATCCAGCAGCAGCCACTTACCTGTCAGCTGGCTTTGGACTTGCAACATTTTGACAGCTTCCCACTGATTTTCTCCCTGCAAGCTTCCCTTGGACAAAGTAAATGGGGAAGCCAGCAGAAATTCTTGATAGAGAACGCAGGAAGAGGAGGAGGTGCGGAGGGGGAAAGGAGGGAGGAAGGGGATCTGGCACTGAATCTGCATGATTAGAAAACCTTCCCTCATTACAAATAATTATTATCAGTAACAAAGTTGGCATCCCAAAGTGAAAATTCTAAAATGGTTCTCTGAAGTTGAGTATCTTTAAACTGGATTGACACCTTGTGCTAAGCCACAAACAAATTATAGCTACTTTGAATTAGCACAGTGTATGTATGTCTAAGTGGGTTGTGTGAACCCAAAGTATGGTTACCAGAAACCACGGTTTGGCATAATGTATTGTAGGAAATTAGCATCCACCCCTCTCCTAGAAAAATTGAAATAGCGTAGGAAATATTAAAAAGGCAGAATATTTCTCCTAAAAAGAATAGTCACTCAAGAAGCAGAAACTCACCTCAGAAGCAGAATCTCACCCCCACCTTTGTTAATAGGTGGGCCATTAAGGCCTGGGCCAGAATACTTTACATAACAAGGAACTCCAGGTAAAGCTATAGCAATTGCCAAAAGCCCTTTTAAAGGCATAATCACCCAGTAAGGCTAAACCAAGCCTGGACCTCTGGGTTGCCCCTGGGAGTCTGACAGCCAATGGGATTCATTTATTGCACAGGAACAGGAAACACTAAGGTGGGCTCCAACAAAGGTTATATAAGGGTCTCTCAGCATCTGGACTGCCCTTCTTCCCTTCTCTTCTCACCTTGAAGCATGTGATCATTCTTCTCTGGAGCTCCAGGCCATGTGGTCCTGTCCACCATTAAACCTTCCAAGCAGCCTCCATGTTTCTAGTGTCTTTTTCTCCACTTGGAACTGAACCCAGAAGGATATTTCTTTCAACAGTATCAAGCCAGTTTTATTAGTACAAAAGTCTCTGCTCTAAAGTTATATAACACTTATCATCTGGTTAATCATTATTATACTTCTTGAGCTTTGTAAACAAGCCAATCATGGCCAATTAGAGTCATAATTACTAAAATAAATTAATCTATTATTGTAAAGTAATTAGTTTAAACTTCACTCATTTGGAACTCATTCCAAAGGAGACATAATGTGATTGGTACTTACAACATAAACTATGAATCTTAATTTAAAGTTGGATGTATGACAACCTGGTAACCCAGCCAAACTATTATTTATTAATTTGTTTATATTGCATATTTCTAAATCACTCATCTCCCTCAAAGAGGAGCTTGGGCGGTAAATAGTTAAAAACATAGATAAAAACATAAAATGAGCATTAAAACATTTTTAAAAATTAAATTAGAAATTTTAGAATTACAGAACACCAATTTAACATCAAAAGTGGGGAGAACCTATGATGGCCATTTAATATTGGAGCATTGCAGGATATAGCTCTGTATCAGAGATTGTAGTAGAGAAATATGTAATTTAAGGAATACTGGTTATAGGGACTATTTATTTATCTACCCAGGAATTAATTTGTTGGGAACTTTAGACAAGACTCCTCACATATTTTACTGTTCCAATCAATAGAAGACAAATAAACAACTTTGGGATGTTTATTTTTTTTATTTTTTTTTATTTCAACGTTTATATGCCGCCCTTCTCTGGAGACTCAGGGCAGCTTACAATCTATGGAGCACCATGCTAAGTGCTCGGCAATAGTCTTCATTCCATTGTATATGCCTGCTTATTACTAGGGCTTTTGCCCCCCCCCAAGCGGCATTTTTTTACAAAGTCAGCTTATTGCCCCCAACAATCTTGGGTCCTCAATTTACCTACCCCGAGAGGATGGAAGGCTGAGTCAACCTTGAGCCTGGTGGGATTCGAGCCTGCACTAATTGCAGGCAGCTTGCACTAAGTGCTAGATGATTAACAGCCTGCACCACCAAGGCCCTTGTGATGCATAAATAAAATTTTATTTATGAGGACTCCTTAGTGTTCTCAGAGCTTGGTTGTTTTCTTCAGATGTTTCGTTACCCAAATTAGATAACATAGTGACTGCTAGTAAGTGGGGTTTGCTCTCAATTTATATTTTGTTAGTGTTGGTGGGAGTAATCTTGGTGGGGTATTTTAAGTTGGGCTGTTTACTACTGGTTCTTTGGTTGGGGTATTGTTCACGTCTAGATTGTTGGTCTGATGTTTATCTTGCTGTTAATTTATGTTCATCTGGGTATTGATTGCTGGTGGGGAGGTGTTGATTGCCTCTTTTACACAGTATGTTGTAGATATTGTTTATGCCTTTGTGTCTATTTGATTTGGCCACTTTGTCAAGAGTGCCAGGTTTCCAGGAATGCTGTAGCATTTTTAGGCCTCACTTGGTCTAGGATGGTTATTGTTTCTCAGCTGAAATTATGGTTAAGTTTGTCCAACTGTTGTGAAATTAAAGAGTATTCATTATATCTTCTGACTGCTGGTTGCTGTTCATGGATGCATTCTGCCAGTCTTCTGCCTGTTTGTCCTATGTAGCAGCTATTGCAGCACCTGCATTACAGACTGTAGATGACCCCTGTTTTTTCTTCTGGTGCTGGGACCCTTGGCATATTTAGAGTGTTTTGGAGGGCTTCCGTTGTCATTTGTGCTACACTGATGCCATGTGATTGTAATAGTTTGAATGGACCCACATGCTGGCACACAGAGAAGGGAATAGTCTTGTAGGAATTTGTTTAAAATACAGTGTTTCTAATACCACACATATATTGCTCATTAGTAACTAAATTCCATTCCAACAACATGCTTGTTAAATGACATAACTGCTAAATGACATATACACAGAGAATGAGAGAGATATTGCAAAGAGCACTGGTTGCTACTATCTTGTTCAGATAGAGTTGTCTCATGCATCTATGGTAGTCTTATTCTTGCTCTGGCATTTGTTGTTTTCAGGCACCTGAAATAAGGTTGTAAATGCATGCATTGGTTGGAAAATATTTTTTATGACTGCTTATTGCTGTCATATTTGCAAATGGTCACTCACTGAGGTAGTCACTAAATGTGGAGTGAGTAATACATCTGTAGATTGTACATATTAAAATATATGTTTTTACCATTTAAAATAAACCATTTAAAAGAATAAAAATATATAAAACACAAAAGCCAGACCACTGTATGATGTTTCAGCAGTATGACAATTAACATAGACCAAGGCATCCAGAAAACATCCTCGGAAGGATGGAAGGCTAAGTCAATCTTGAGCCTGGTGGGATTCGATCTGAAAAATTGCAGTACTGCATTCTAACCACTGCACCATCAAGGCTATCATCATAAAGACTATTATTGATTAATATATAATGCATTTTTCATTGATGCATTTTTAGTTCCTCCTGTGACAGAGAAGACCCTCATAGAAATATAAGCAATGTCCTGTTTCATCAGACTCTTGGCCGATCTAGCCAAGAGTGGCTAACCAACTACACAAGGAAACTCACTAGTTTCTCACCAGATGGTCTTTGAATCTTCCTGACTGGTGTATAATAATTACAGGGTGTAATATGATTAGTGATCTTTGTTGATTATAACAGTGATCATCGGGCAGATCTATGTGGAACAGTTCCTCAAGTATCGTGCCTCAAGCTATTTAGAGCCTTCTAGAATATTAAATATGGCCAAGTAGCAAATGGATAGCCAATGCAGCTCTTTCAATGATGATGGTATATTGTCATGTCTGGCTTAGTCATTGTATCAATGCAGATTCCATATCGTACAGGAAAGCCTCACATAGACTACATTAATCAAGATGTGATGTTACCAATGCATGAATCACTGTGATGAGCTTATTCCTGTTTTAATCAGTTAAAATATTACACATTGGGATAATATTAATTTAAAAATAATATAAATCCATTTAATAAGTAACCTTGGCTGTCCTAATAGTTTTACCTTGAATCAATTCCTTTGTGAGAAAATCATTTTTAAAACTTGTGCAGGATTAATATTTCATTTACTGCAGCATGCTTGGTAATTTACTTAGCCATTTGATGTTTGGCCCAACTGATCTAGATGCCATGGCTATTGCTGTCCTACAGGAGTTGGGTTTTTTGAAAGAGTTAATTATAGGCTCTACAGTAATATAGTAATTTACAGGAACTTAAAGATGAGGAAATTAACAGTATTTTTTTGTATACAAAGAAATAATTTAGAGACCGCCCAGATGACAAATATAAAACAAAAAAAACCTGTTTAACAGGGGCTTAGTTTTCACCCTACACCAAGACTGGGAAACTAGCCAGACCTTTAAGAGATGCCTGAATGTTATCAGGGTAAACAATTCAAGATCTGATATTATTCTAGAGGCAGACACTGCAACTGCTACAGCACATTTCCTTGGCCTACTAGATGACACCACCTGAAACATAACCATTCTCACCAGGTTGACAGAAGGAACTGGAGACTCACAGTTCCTCAAATAACCAGGGCTATACCATGAAGTCCCTTTATAAATTATAATTAGCACTTTGAATTGCATCTGAAAGTTAAATGGCAGCAAATGCAGCTCATGTAACAATGTGGTCACATAGACATGAGACACACCCATCACTGCTTACATCACCACATTCCTAATAGTAGCTCTTTGATGGTTTTCAAGGTCTAGTCCCTTTAGATCAGCTTTGCTGGCTGAGGAATTCTGGGAGTTGAAATCCACAAGTCTTAAAGTTGCCAAGGTAGGAGATCCCTGCTTTAGATTGCCTTACAATAATCTATGAGATGTCAAAGACGTGAGTCTGAATAGCCTCTTGGTCAAGGAAAATAAATGCAAATAAAAAAATAAAAAAAAGGAAAGGGCACAATAGTTATACCAGTGCAATACTTCCATAGCTGCCATTTGCTCTTCATGCAGAAGCTGTGAATCCATGATTATGTAGAAGGGTAACGCCCACTCCTCTCTTAGAAGAATGAAATATTTTAGGAAATATTAAAAAGGCAGAATATTATATTTCCCTGGATGAGAAATGGAGAAACATGGAGTTTTTTTTGAGGCAGGAAGTAAACTCACTCTTAAACCCCCGCCTTCTTCAATAGCCCACAGTAGATGTCAGTACTTAAGAGATAAAGAGATGGCTAGCTCTATTCATAAGCAAATACCCTCACCCAAGATCCAACAAAGGTAGGATTAGTCCTCAGCCATAATAGGAATTGCCCAGCACCCTTTCAGAACACAAGCTCTTTCATTGCATCATCTCAGTTGCACCTCACCCTCCAGGCTTCAACCAAACTTAATTCAGGCAAAGTATGTTGTATGACCCATACAACAGCCAATAGAATACATGCTATTGTACAGGAACAGGAAACTCAAGGGTAAGGCTCAAGAGAAGGTATAACTAACCTTCATTCTCAACCCCATGTGGTCAACTACTCAGAATCACACGTGGTTAGTGGTTCTGCTTCACCATTAAACAATGCAATCAGCCCCCATGTTTCCAGTGTCTTTCTCCCCACTTGGAACTGAATCAGATGGATATTTCTTCCAACAATTACCTCCAGATTCTATACCAGTTCCAAATGGAGAAGTACAATCACATCCAAGATCAATGACAGAAAATGTCTACGTATTTATCATGACCAATGGTATTGCAACCTGCTGAGAGATCAAACAGTACTCTGTTGGATGCACTATTCCTGTCCAACTCCACAACAAGTTGACAGGTGCAACCAATGGTATTGAAACCTGGTTTGGAGTTTTACTGAAACAAGCACTTCAACTGGATCTACCCAATTAGAATCCAACACCAAACAGAATTGAGCAACTTCATATCTCAGATAAGAAGAATAACAGCCCAATTGGTGTTCCAGTGGTTTGTTTCTCTTCACTGGAAATGAGATCTTAAACAGGACTACTAGATACATAACATAAAAGCTGGGTTGAATACCCTATCCTGTTTTAAATAATGTAAAGTGAATTTCTTAATTATTTCAGATGGATATATATACAAGGATGTTGCATGTATATTTCAGAGAAAATACATTTTGGGGAATGTATAATGAGGGTTTTTTTTGTTTTTATTTTGTAATTGTCTTGTTGCAGTTTAGGAGTTAGATCATTAACTATTATGGTTTGGACTTAGTCTAATAGTGTTGTATTTAGAGCTGAAATCAGCAGGCTAAGATTATTTATAACATTCTGGATTTATCACTCCATTAGAGATGCAAATATTTGGAAGATCTCTTTTTTCAATTATATAACTATACCAAGAATTGCAGACTTTCACCATGGGAGCTGGCTGAAATTTTTTTTTTTTTTATGGTGCTGAGGAAAAATATCATTTTGTTAGGAATGCTCTGTTTGCAATACAAATTTGTATTTTCTTACCATAATTGATTTTGATGTTTTATTAAGTTGTTAATTTGATTAAAAGTATGTATATTTTTCTTATCTAAATTAGACTTGTAGGATTTTAAAAAATTAACAACAGTGAGAGCAACTCATCCAGCACAAACTGACTGTTTCCTGGATTAGGAATCAATTGTTCATAGGCGACCACTCATACAAGAATTCAAACTTAGTTTATTGGCATTTTTCCAGTTCACCATTAAATCCTGACACCATCCAAAAATCTGCATGGATACTCTCCTGATTTAGATATAATGTGAAAAATAATGCTGTATGTCTACTCAAGAGCATATAAATATAAATATATTTATATAAATATAAATTACTTGTATTTCAAATTTTCTGAAATGATTTCCTGTTGCTTTGTATATATATTGAATAGCACTGGATATGAGATAGTCTTTCTCTCAGTGCTGTTTGTTGTGATCAGCCATGCAGTAAAGTTTCCCTTACTCACAATTCATTACATAAGAAGATACCAATTAAAAGTTGCTGAGAGACAAACAATATTAGGACTGCACCATCCCTCCTTTTCTGGTAGAGTCGGAAAATATTTCCTCCAAGAGTAACCACAGGTAAACCAGCCACATCTTTAGTCTGTTGTGTGAATCCATGATAATTTGTATAATATGGTTTGTATACTATACTTTTTGCTTCTGGCTTAGCCCAGTACTTAAAACTTTATTGCTTCAATGTACTAGCAAATGCTTCCTTTTATTTTCTCGTGTTGTTCAAACAGCAGTGAATCTCAAAGGATATTATGGTTATTGGCACGATCAATGGGAGAGGCAGATATGGTGCTGACAGGGGGCCATATTATGTTTCGGAAGCCCGCCCCTGCTGTTTGTGTGCGGTGGTGCGCTCCGACCCCTAGGTCATTTCCCGTTCCCTAGGCTGTCCGAATCATCGGGCCCCAGGCCTTCGGCTGATGTTGTGTAATGCCAGGTCCATAGTTAATAAAGCCCCCCTAATTTATGATCTGATTTTGGAGGGGGGAGCGGACCTGGCGGGTGTTACCGAAACTTGGTTGGGCCAGGAAGGGGGTGTTCCCCTGGTAGAGATGTGCCCATCCGGGTTTTGGGTTTTTCATCGGCCGAAGGCCCAGGGGAGGGTGGGAGGGTTGTAGTGATTATTAGGGAAGATCTATGTCCTAGGGAATCCATTGTTCCTCAGACGACCGGATGTGAATCCTTCTTCGTTAAGTGTGGTTCCAGGGTTCAGATGGGCCTATAGATCACATACCTGGCTCCCTGCTATGTGACATCGGCCCTGCCTGAGCTCCTGGAGGTCATAGCTAGCCTGGCGGTTGAGACCCCCAGGCTTATGGTCATGGGGGATTTCAACCTGCCTTCGGCTGGCGGGACCTCGGGATTGCTCAGGAGTTCATGGCTTCCATGACAGCCTTGGACCTGACCCAACTAATTAGGGGGCCCACTCACATTGGGGGTCACATCTTGGATCTGTTTTTTGTCTCTGGACAATGGCAGGATGATCTAGGTATAGGGGACGTTGTTGTAGAGCCCCTGTCAGTGGTCTGATCATTCGCTCCTTAGGCTGGACTTCCATGCCGCACCCCCTCGTCGCAAGGAGGTGGGACCGACACGATGGTTCCGCCACAGGCACCTGATGGACCCGGACAGGTACCTAATGAAGCTTGGGCCATTTCCCGGTGTTCACATACATGACTTGGTTGGGGACCTGGTGGCCACCTGGGATAAGGTGGCGGCTGAGGCCTTTGATCGGGTTGTGCCCTTGCGGCCTCTGACCCGGTGCCAATTCCAATCAGCTCCATGGTTTTCGGAGGAGCTGAGGCAGATGAAGCGCTGGAAAAGACGCCTAGAGAGCGGTTGGAGGGCCACCTGCTCCGGATCTGACCGAACACTATTACGGTCCCATATTAGGACTATTTAGCGGCGATAAGGGCGGCAAAGCATTCTCACTTTTCTGCCCTTATTGCATCCGCAGAAAATCGCCCAGCCGCCCTTTTCAGGGTGACCCACTCCCTTTTAGAAGTGGGAGTGCGGGAAGATCTTTATAAGGGCGGGCTGAGGAATTTTTGAATTTTCTATAGGACAAAATCACTCAGATCTGGGATGGGTTGGACTCTGACTGGGCAACTCTGGACAGGGGGGCAGGGGCGGAGTTCGGGGAGGTCATTTGGGGAGAGTTTGAACCTGTGACCCTCGAGGATGTGGACAGGATGCTGGGTGGGCTTCATGCCACCACATGTTTACTGGATCCGTGTCCCTCCTGGCTGGTATTGGCCACTCGGGAGGTGACACGAGGTTGGTTCCAGGGTATTATTAATGCTTCCTTGAGTGAGGGGTTTCTGCCTGCCGCCTTGAAGGAGGCAGTAGTGAGACCCCTCCTCAAGAAACCGTCCCTGGACCCAACTTTATTATCTAATTATTGTCCGGTCTCCAACCTTCGCTTTGTGGCGAAGGCTGTTGAGAGTGTGGTGGCACGACAACTCCCTCGGCACCTGGATGAAGCTGTCTATTTAGATCCACACCAATCAGGTTTCAGGCCCGGGTACAGCACAGAGACGGCGTTGGTCGCATTGGTGGATGATCTCTGGAGGGCCTTTGACAGGGGTTGTTCCTCTGTCCTGGTCCTGTTAGATCTCTCGGCGGCTTTTGATACTGTCGACCACAGTATCTTATTGCGGCTGGGGGGGGTTGGGGGTGGGAGGCACTGTATTATGGTGGTTCTCCTCCTTCCTCTCCGACCGCTTGTAATTTGTGTTGGCAGGGTGGCAGAGATCGGCCTCGAGGCCCCTGACTTGTAGGGTACCTCAGGGGTCTGTGCTCTTGCCCCTGCTGTTCAACATTTATATGAAGCCTCTGGGTGAGATCATCCATGGCTTTGGGGGAGAGCTTCATCAGTATGCTGATGACACTCAGCTGTACATTTCTACCCCAGGCCACCCCGACGAAGCCGTGAAAGTGATGACCCGGTGCCTGGAGGCTGTGTGGGGTTGGATGGGGTGAAACAGGCTTCAGCTCAAAACCGAGTGGCTGTGCTTTCCGGCACCCCGATACAGCTAGCTAACTCCATCACTGGCCGTGGGGGCGGAAATTCTTGCCCCCACGGAGAGGGCCCACAATCTGGGTGTCCTCCTGGACGTATGGCTGTTGTTAGAAGATCATATAGTGGCCGTCGCCAGGGGGGCTTTTTGTCAGGTCCGTAAGATCTACCAGTTGCAGCCCTTTCTGGATCGGGATGCACTTCACACGGTCATATCCGCCCTTGTCATCTCCCACCTAGACTATTGCAATGCTCTCTACATGGGGCTCTCTTTGAAGAGCATCCGGAGGCTTCAGTTGGTGCAGAATGCAGCCATGCGGGTGATTTTGGGGGCTTCTCGGAACTCCCATGTTACACCACTTTTGTGCGAGCTGCATTGGCTCCCGGTGGCCTTCTGGGTGCGATTCAAGGTGCTAGTGGTCATCTTTAAAGCGCTCCATGGCTGGGGACCTGGGTACTTACGGGACCACTACTGCCACCATTGGCCAGTGTGCTCCCATAGGGCGGGCCTCCTCGGGGTGCCGCCGGCTGGACGGTGCTGGCTGGTGGCCCCGAGGGTGTGGGCCTTCTCTGTGGGAGCACCCTCCCTCTGGAACGAATTACCCCCGGAAATGAGGACCATCCCTGACCTATTACCCTTCCAGCGCGCGCTGAAGACCCACCTATTCCATCAAGCCGGTCTGGCCTAGAGTTACTTGTAGGGCTTTTAATTGATTTTAAATGGTTTTAGCTTTTTAACTCCTTTGATTGTTTTATTTTCCAGCCACCTATTTAATCTTTTTAACTTCATTTTAAATATTGTATTTATGATTGTATTTTTATTCGGCTGTACACCGCCCTGAGTCCCGTTGGGAGAGGGGGGCTGTATATAAAATTGATTAATAAATAAATAAAATAAATTAATTAATTAACTAATAAGAAAGAAGATACTTTTAATGAAACTATTTAAAGAAGGATTTTAAAAAGGCATCTACAGCAGGATATTTAAAATATTTCTTTAAGCTCCCTCCTAAATTCAAGCTGTTTTCAATGTAATTTCAGGCTCCATTAATTGGGTAAATAGAGATGCAAGCTCAGCAGAGTTACCCACCAAAATGTGTTTTGTTAGGAAATTTATTTATTTATTTATTTATTTATTTATTTTGTCAAGCATATATGAGAAAGCAAGTATAAGTATGAACATAACACATAAACATATAAGTATAAACAAGTATAAGTATATACATAATAAATGAGTATGAATAAATGGATAAATGGGAACAGTAGGACAGGGACAGTAGGCACGCTGGTGCACTTATGCACGCCCCCTTATAGACCTCTTAGGAACGGAGTGAGATCCAAGGTAGACAGTTTAAGATTAAAGTTTTGGGGTTTTGAGTATGTAACAACAGAGTCTGGTAGTGAGTTCCAGGCATTGACTACTCTGTTGCTGCAGTCGTTTTTTCTGCAATTGAGTTTGGAGCAGTTTACTCTGAGTTTGTATCTATTGTTTGCCCGTGTATTATTGCGGTTGAAGTTGAAGTAATTGTGCTGTCCAGCCAGTTATAGTTAATGGGAATTGGTATAGTTAGTTAGGAATTGGGAACTGTCCCCTTAAGGAAATGCATCATGGTAAATGTAGTTAAGGTATCCTGGGAAATGTAGTTCATGTCATGTGGCCACATCTGTAATCCTGATTGGTCACTGAATTGACCCTTGGTGGGTTGGGGGAGGTTTTTTCACTCTTGCTCAGACCCCAGCGTCATGCTGGCGTCTCTTCTTTGGCTCTACTACTATGGGATAAAATAGGGGAAATATTACTATCATTTTACACTATGATTTCAACTATGCAAAGAATTGGACATTAGATACATCTTGACATAAGTAGTCGTTGACAGATAGAATGTTGTAGCAGACAATTTTGGGTACTAAGCTTAGATCAGACCATAGGCAGTGTAGTTCTAGATTGTCCAGGTCCAAAATTTCAAGCATGGTAGCATAAGGTATTTATTAATTCAGCTAGGAAAATCAGCTAATTGCTCAGAATGCCTGGACACACCTTTGGAACAGACTCTGTTTTCCTTCATCCTCTCACTTAAAGATAATCCAGGTTTCTGGATTTGCAAAAAAAAGAAAGAAAGAAAGAACAATGTGTACACAGATTACATTGCTGGCTAACTCCCTGGAGACGTGATATGTACAAATGTACTTTGGCTGTCTATTCAGTATGACTACCTTTGAGTTCTATGTTTCAAATAAAGGCAAACATTTTGAAAAGCTTATGCACTTTTAACCGCTTGATTTTAAAGGGAACCAGCCTAAGTAATCCCTAGAACTTCTCCAGTAATTTATTTATTTAATTACTGTAATGAATCTTACATTCGTTACCCAGATATTTGGGGATTGCAATTTTCAGAATCTTCAACCACCACAGGAAGGCTGGTCATATATACAATTCATCAGATACACACCCTTTTTGCAAGATTAGCTTTTCCCAACCTGACATTCTCCTGCATAGGTGGGCAATACAGCATATATAGACTTCCAATAAACTGGCAGTCTTAACCCATCTAGAGTTGAGGAAAATATGCAGGTTCACTGGAGGTCTACTATTAATATAAGAAAAGCATCCTCATTTCATTATCTCAGCCTTCCTCTGCTGCAGTGGTCCCCAGCCTCTTTGGCTCCACAGATCAGAAACAGCAGTGATTGGTGGTGATAGTAGCAGGAAGAGAGGATCATTTTGTGTGCGCAACTTAGCACAAACAAACCTTTGCATGCTCATCTGCCACTTGTGCGGCCTAGTTCCCAACAGACCATGGACCAGTATCAGTCCATGGCCCACAGGTTGGAGATCCCTGCTCTATTGACACTCTCCAGACATAATAGTATTATATTCCTAATCATCATTTCCAGTCACTTCAATTTTTCCACTCAGTGGAAAATCTAATTTTTATTCCAATGTATTTGGAAGCCTAAAATAACAAAGCCTTTCTCTTTACTCTTTACAAGTTATTGTCATGGCTCTGTAGAACTCTTATTCCTTAAATTGAATCTCTCACTCTCTTACACACACATAGACAGAGAGAGAGAGAGAGAGAGAGACCATAGCTTTCTTCCTGAAGAAGCTATTTCAACTCCCTGCTGACTTTAGAATTTAGAACTTCCCATATTCAAAGACATGTAGATCGGCCTTGGTTCAAAAGTGATATTCTTCTTATATTTAATAAGGACCATGGCTTATTTTAAAAAAAAAGAGAAGAGAGATGCTCAACATTCATTTTAAAATGCTGCAGAAAACTGTAAGGCATCAACCACACTTCTATTTGGAATAAGTGGAATTCTATCTCTTGTGATGCTGAAGTATCTTTACAAGCGGGATGGGTGGCAAGCAATTCTGATAAATAATACATAATTATTATTTATTTGTGCTGTAATAAATAATAACTATTTATTTATACTGCTAATAAATAATGTTTTAAAAAAATATTGCCACAACAAAATATCCAAATTCTTATATTTTTGAGTTAGCATGAAAAAGGCACATAATATCAGTCCCAAGAGTTTAAAACCTGGCTAACAAAACTCTGAAATAACCAAATATAGAATTTGCTATTTGAATTCAACATTAAAAAAGGAGACCACATGTAAGATCACAAATAAGCTGAGAAATTGATCCCAAAATTTCCAAAAAAATATTTGAGACACCTGCCCACCAAGCTGCCAGCTAATGCAATAGCTGACAATTATACATTCAGTGAAAACTATAAATTAACTTTCTCATAACCAAGGATAGTCAGGAATAACTATTTCCTGTGATTTATATCTTTTATCAATTTGGCATCTTATAACTGGGTTGAGGGTGCAATTCATAGAATTTTTAGAAATTAGGCTTTCTGGGAGTTACTGTCCAGCCCACATATTGAATTCAAGTTTAAGCAGGTCACGTTAAAGTACGAAGAACATTAAATAGTTACTGGTTTTAGATTAAAAAAAATGAGGTAAAAACAATAGGAAAGTTCTAGGTTTGAGCTTATTTTGAAAGCCAAATATTAATTAGACTTTTGTTTTGTTTTTATTATTTTATTTTATATTTTATTATTTATAGTATTGTTTTATTTTATATTATTATTTTATTTGTTTTATTTTTATTGTTTTAATTGGTTAGCATATGGTGTACATAGCCAGGGAAGTCTACCCTGCTTTCTACCACAGAGTAGTTCTGGCAGCCTAAGATTGCTAGTTCATTTTGTTCATGCACGTCTGCTACCCACAGTATAGCCATGGGGGACAAACTAGATTTGCAACTGCTGGTTAGCAGCGTTTGAAGGTGTTGGATCATCCAGGCTTTCTTCAACCGACCTCGCCTCGCATCTGGGCAGGACTGGCCACCGGCTCCTGCTTCTGCACAGAATGCTACTATTTGCATTTTTATGTGCTTTCAAACTGCTACGTGAAGCTAAGGGCAAATGATGGGAACTCACTCAAGAATGGATGCAATGAGTTAATGTAATATGAATACTAAACTGCTTATGAAAGAAGAAATTTGAGGTGGTTTGTTCATAAAGTCATACAGAACAAAGATCAAATTGCTCAAATTGCCAACTACAGGAAGGAAAAGTGAATAGATTGAGAGAAAAAGGAAATCAGAGAAAGCAGTGGTTAGAGGGAATTTATTAGATTTTCAGAAGGAATGGTGGGAAGTTTAGAGAAGGCAAATGTTATACATGGTAGAAATACAGATGATTTCGGGCACAGAAAGTATTATGAACAGTGTTGATATTAGATGAAATTAATTAAGTTTTCTTTTCTTGCATCTCATGCCTATTTTGTGATCAATGTTTCTTAAATTCTTTTTGAACTTTATATAATATTGCTTTTCCTCTATTTTTAATGATACTTACTCCAAAGGGGAACACACGATGAGTATATATGTATATTTGTATATAATTCTCAGATAAAGCCTATGATGCTTTATTACATAAGATCAGTATCTTCTCAGAAATGGGAATATGCATTAATACTATTTATTTCACTCAGCTTCTTTGAGTAACTCTCTTTTGGATCCTCTGCAATTTCCAACATTGCTAGCCCGCTAATGGCTATGATCTTAGATGATTACAGAAGTGTTTTAAAAAATGGTGGAATAAAAATTGTACCCATTTGTTTTAGAATAAATCTTAATGTTCTATAATTTCCATGCTTCTTTCCATTATAAAAAGATCTTGCACATCTATTTTAAAGAATTATACAAAAATAAAAGGGGAAAACTATTTTTTTCTATAAAAATGATAATTTGTGAATCGGGTAGAAAGTAAATAATTAAAATGGATATGAAAGTATGCACTCTTCAAAGAAGAAGGGAAAACTGGAGTGAACTAATCTTTGCTCAGGTTTACCAATCTTTTTTTAAAGTTTTAACTTTGAAATGTTTTTTTAAAAAGTGATTGAGTAAGAAGTGCTCAGCATGTCTTATCAAAATATGATGTGCTATGCACTGCCCAACAGAATTGTAATTCTGCATTTTGTATAGAATTTATTCAGCATTTTATTTGTGATTCTTATTGCTGACCTGCAACAATGGTGGTACCAGCAAGATGAGAGAACTGCATTTAACCAGTATTGCTGACTTGGTATCTTTCTTACAGTTTTGGCAAAGGATAAATTTGTGTAGAAAAAGTGGTATCTACATCTCTCATTGCTCCAGATAATTTTTTCAAATATATTAAAATGATAAAATAAATTTTATTTTAATTAATTTTATTACATTTCATTTTATTTAATTAAATTATAATTACCCAGTATACATACATACTTAAATATATATAGTACATCTCATAATTGCATATAGAATTTGGTAGAGTTTTCATTCATTTTGCATAGATTTAACCCATGATTATATCAAACTTCAAACTCAGTTTTTGTAAACAAGACATTAAGCAATAGTATAGATAAAATCTATACTGTTTTATATGAGGTAAACCAGTGGTTTGAAAAGTGTAGACAGTTCTGGGGCTGGAGAAAGAATGAAAAATTAATAAGGGACAAGAATTTGTGCAGATAAAAACTCCACATCAACCAAAACCTGAGGGAGCATTGAACATCAACCATCAGAACACTTTTTCAAAGCATTGAATATTTCATGGCATTTTTGGGGTCTCATTTTTTCTTCCTTCTCACTTTGGCACAAAGTTAACCTATTGTCCATTTTTTAGAGGACGTGGCCTCATGATATTCTTCATCTTGTTAAGATGAAGTTAACAAGTCTTAAAATTGCCAAGTTTGGGGACCCCAGTTCTAATCTGTTTATTATTATTTACCTATTAGATTTTTAACCTGCCTTTATTACTTTATAAGTTTGCCAAAGTGGCAAACACACCTAATGTTCCTTCTTTCTATTTTCCCCACAACAATCGTGTGAGGTGGCTTGGACTAAAAGGGAGTGACTGGCCCAAGTGATTGCTGCTTTGTCTTAATGTTTTCCTGCACTTGGCTTTAAAAAATCAGAGCAATGTTGTTCTTGCTTCTTTTCTTCTTTTAGTTTTGGACTAACATCCAAGCTGAACGCAAGAGCAATCTATGCCGGTTAAAGGGAAAATAATATGAAGTAAATGGGAGAAGTTAAGCTTGAGAACCATTGGCTTAAACAAAATAAATGAGCTCATTCTCTCTAATCTTTTAATTACTGAAGTTGTACAGGTAAGTGCTTGTTTACTAACCGCAACTGGGACTGGAAACCTGGTTCTTACATGAAGGCGTCCCTAGTGAAACTGCACGTGGGCTCGTGATCTTACTTCAGCTTTCCTTTGCTTTACACTAGACCTGAAAAGGTCATAAATATGACAATGAGTCATAAAAGTACTTTTCTGTTACCATCATAACTGTGAGTGAGCAACTGCTCACTTTAAAAATACCACATAATCTACTCATAACTATTCTATACTATTAGATGCATGTTTTTCAGAAGCTAAACCAACCCATTGGTTTTGCTCTTGTGCAATCTTTTCTGCCAAACATTTTGTTAAAATAGGGTCCACTTTTGAGTCAAATTTGTTGGCAAACCAATGCCCTTGGTTGAGGAGCCATCTTAGTTCTGCAGTTCCATAGATGCACACGCTGCGAAGATGTATACCAGTGCAGGGAGGATACAGAGAGTTCTCATGGTAGTTCCATTTCACTAAACGGGTTTTGCTCTGAAGATCTGTGATATCTTTAGCTTCTCTTGAAATCTGTCCAGGTACTCCAGGTATACGAACAAGAGTTGCCCAGAAATGTTCATCTGGTGAATAAGTATCCTTTGACCATTCCAAAAAATCTTGAACATGGGAATTGCCAAGAATATATTGTACAAAAGCTCGACATAAAACAAAGTACGCACTGCCTACAAAAATTTCAATATTGTGTGGAGGTGGACTCTTTGAAATATTAGTTTTCTCAAGCATCTTCATACGTTCATGATGCTTCTTTTGAAATTCATAGTGATGGGTAAATCTTTCTTTTTTACTACTGCTTGGTCTTATAGTCTCCAACATGTTACCTCCATTAAGTCTCTTAAGTTCATATACCAGTTCAAAGTTTGATATCAGGGGAAAATCTTGGCCACACAAATTAATTACATACTTCCATGGAACTGCAGATTTCAATAAATCAGACAGACAATTCAAGTCTGCCTGCAGCCTTGAAATATAGGCATACTCAATCACTTCCAATTTGGATGCAATGAATATATTAGAGAAACATTTGGCCAGATTCTCCAAAGCCTGTTTGAAAGTGTCAGAAGACTTTTGATCATAATGAATACAGTAGACATTCTGACTACTATAAATTGTATGAATGAGCCGCTCGACCATTATGGCATCTTTGTGAACAACCAGAGAATAAGCTAAAGGGAATTCTTCCTCTTCTGGAGAAACGACCTTTAGGTGATATTCTCTAATAGTTCGGTATTCCTGGCAGTTAGTGGTCATTGCTATAACATCTTCATCTTCTAAATCAATGATCTTTTTTCTCTTTATCTCTAAAGCCTTTCCAATCTCTGTGGGATCTAGGTCATAGATGAAAGAACAATTAATTCTATATTGGTCATATTTTTTTACATGGCTGTACTTGTTTTTCACAAATGATGAGGTACTTAAAAATGGTTCTACAAAGTATGCATCTTTGTGAAAGAATAAAATCCAATCAGCTTTGAGCAGCAAGAGCAGCACAACTGTTAAAACCAGTATTAAAATATGCCATCGTATTGGACAAATACTGAAGCATTTGTGTTTCTTCATTCTGTGAAAAGAAAGAGTCAAAGACAAATTAAAGACCATTCAATATGTTTATAAACGATAGAAGAGTTAGTAATATAATTATTTCAGTGATAACATAACTGCATTTCCTTGTATTTCTCTCCTACAAGTGCCAGCAAAATCCTTTAAAATGATTTAATAAAGGTTTGTTTTCTTGATTCAAAATTTTCTGCAGTCTTACCTCAGGAATGGATCATCTATGGAGGGTCATCTATGATCTCCTTGGCCAACTTCTTTCACTTGCTTTCTTGCCATACTTTCTCTAAAAATTGCTGATCAGAACTGCCTCTTTTCCATTCCATTCAGCAGAAGTGGCTTTTCTTCTTCCTTATCAGAAGATGCCTCATTTGCTCCTACAAGAATGAAAAAAGATTTCAGCATGCCTGTATTACAGAATACAAAGTTTCATAAAATCAGTTTTGAAAGAAACTCTCCCAAAATATTACAGAAAATAATGTTAGATGGACGGTCAAGAGACCCAGTTTGGTCTAGTGGTTAAGGCACCAGATTGGAAAGTAGGAGACTATAAGTTTAAGTCCTGCCTTAGCTATGGAAGCCATCTGGGTGACCTTGGGCCAGTCACTCTCTCTCAGTCCAACCTACCTCACAAGTTTGTTGTCGGGGAAATGGGAAGAGGAAAGTGTGTTTGATATGCTCACTAGCTTGAGTTATTTGTAAAAATAATAAAGGCAGGATACAAAATAAATAAAATAAAAATAAGGAGTGTGCTATTCACTTTATGATGAATACTAGGATCTTGTTGACACAAGCTTTTCATTCCCAGCTTTTCATTCTGTCCTGTCCATCAATGGGGATGGAGCCTCCTGAAACTTATCAGTGACTCTGATGTTATTGTGAGACAAGGAATAGCAATAGCACTTTGGCATATACCACTCCATAGTGATTTACAGAACTTTCTGAGTGGTTTACAAATATTTGCATATTACCCCCAATAATCTGGGTCCACATTTTATCTTGGAAAGATGGAAGATAGAGTCAACTTCAAGATGGAAGATAGAGTCAAGGTTGACTCAGCCTTCCATCCTCTCGGGGTAGGTAAATTGAGGACCCAAGATTGTTGGGGGCAATAAACTGACTTTGTAAAAATGCCGCTTGGGGGGGGACAAAAGCCCTACTAATAAGCAGACATATACAATGGAATGAAGGCTATTGCCGACCACTTAGCATGGTGCTCCATAGACTGTAAGCCGCCCTGAGTCTCCGGAGAAGGGCGGCATATAAATGTAAATAAAAAATAAAATAAAATAAATAAAATAAACTTTGAAGCGGTCAGGATCAAACTCCTGGCTATGGGCAGAATTTGCCTGCAATACTACATTCTACTGCTACTGTGCCACTATGGCTCAAGAGAGGACAAAAGCAAGAGAATAAATAATCATAAATGAAGGTGAATAGGCATGTCCAAGGATAATATTGCAGGATCCAATCTCTTGGTGAGTGACCCAGATTGAATCCTGCAGAATAAACAGTGTAAATTGCACTTTGTAATGAGCCACAACTCCCGTTGTTCCTAGCTACTGGCCATGCTGCTAGAGATAGTAAATTGCAGTCTAAAATGTCTCAAATGTCGCATTAGATTGGGGAAGGATGGTTTAAAAAATTATCTTTCTCTTTATTTGTGATCTGCTAGTAATAATAAACATTTATCTTTGTTTATTGTTTTGGGGAAAAAAATGCAAACCGTAGTATGACATAAACACAGTGCCTGATTGTGAGTTAAATGTATCACTCTGAGACACATCTAGGTCTCAAGGCAATGTTGGGGGAAAAAAACCCATTCTGGAATAAGACAATTGCAACTAGAGAACGTTATTACCTTTACATCAGTTATAGTTTTGAATGATTAACATATAGGTAGATATTTTAGATGCCTACAACATACCATAGCAAACCATAATGGACCCCCCCAAAAAATTAGGATATTTGCAGTAGCTCAATTCTGTCAACTTATTTAAAACTAAGAAACCTGTCATGGCCCCATCAGAGCCTGATTTGGAGGAGGAGGAGGAATTAGAATAGAATAACAGAGTTGGGAGGGACGTTGAAGGTCTTCTAGTTCAACTCCTTGCTTAGGCAGGAAACCGTATACTATTTCAGACAAATGGTTATCCAATTCTTCTTAAAAACTTCCAGTGTTGCAGCATTTACAAGTTCCGGAGGCAAGTTGTTCTGCTGATTAATTGTTCTAACTGTCAGGAAATTTCTCCTTAGTTCTAAGTTGCTTCTCTCCTTGATTAGTTTCCACTCATTGTTTCTTGTCCAGCCTTCTGGTGCTTTGAAGAATAGTTTGACTCCCTCTTCTTTGTGGCAGCCCCTGAGATACTGGAACACTGCTATCATGTCACCCCTACTTCTTCTTTTCATTAAACCAGACATACCCAATTCCAGCAAACATTGTTTATATGTTTTAACCTCCAATTCCCTGATTATCTTTGTTTTTCTTCTCTACACTTTTTTAAGCATCTCAACATCTTTTTTATATCGTGGCGACCAGGGGTGGGATTCAAATTTTTTAACAACCGGTTCTGTGGGTGTGGCTTAGTTGGTGGGCGTGGCTTGGTGGTCATGTTATTGGCTGGGCATGGGCAACTCAATATCACTCACATTGAGGCATGCATCTCCTCACCTGGCCTCTCATGACTGTGGGGATTCTGCAACAGTTGTAAGTGTAAAAAAATGGTCATACATCACTTTTTTCAATGCCATTGTAACTTTCAATGGTCACTCCATACAAGCAAAGTACCAGCAAAGGAGAGAAAAATAACTCCAGAGAAGTTCCTGAGATAGGAAGTCTAGTCCTGCCAAGAATGTAATAAGGGTTAGCGGAGAGGCAGTTTCTGTAAGCAACACCAGAATGTTTTCTTCTGCCTTCCTTACAGGATTAGGCCAGTAATTTCTTCTAACAACTGGTTCTCTGAACTGCTTAGACTGTTAACAACTGGTTCTAGCGAATAGGTGCGAACTGATAGAATCCCACCCAGGGGTCGACCATTAATTGGAACTGGGACCATCCAACAGGGATGGCCCATCTCCCTTGCCATGTTTAGAGAGGCCGGGGCTGTGGACGATGCTGTCCCACGCCCCTCAAGCATTGGGGAAGATGATCAATCAAACGGGGAGCTGCCTGCCTTCACAGACACAGGGGAGGATCAGATAGTGACAGGTCTCCAGCAGGAGATCGACTCCGACAGATCTCCTCTGGTGAGGAACAACTACCTCCTTCACTCAATTCAAGGGCAAGGAGAGCAGAGCAAAGGCAAGCTCAGGGAATGGCTATGAGGCTACGTGGGAGAAGGTTGCCCATCCCTTCCTCACAAGGAATATCTGGTGTGGAGTGATTTAAGAATAAGCCATGGGGAGTTAGTCTTTGTCAAAGCGAAAAAATTCAGCTTCATAAATTAGAGGAAATGAATCGTGTTTTTCTGTTGCCAGTATACTTTATTTACACATAACTAGGAAGAACAAAGAAAAGCAGTATATTCTAAGAAGCAAGCAAAAGAAAGTAAAGAGAAGTAAAGTAAAACTCCTCCCCTGCACACATGCGCAGTAAATCATACAACACAAGACACTCATATCTTGGTTGCTATAGTAACATGATAACCATTCTGGGAGATTCTGGAAGCTCAACAGACAAACCAAATCAACACAGTGATAGTCTTGCCAAGAACAATTGTTTGTTTTAGATTATACTCCCCCAGCTTTGATCTGTGTCTTTTTTCCTTGCTTTGAGGGCTGCTTTTCAACTTTGCTTTGAAGATTGCCATTTATCTTGCCGTAGTCTTGTGGATTGTTTTTGCCCTTTACTTTGCTTTACCTTCAGAACTGCCTTGGCCTTGTACCTTGCCTTTGCCCAAGGACTGCCATCATCTTATGCCTGGACTTTGCCTTGTGGATTTTCCTGATAATATATGGACTATTACCTGGGGGACTGAGGGTGGGTACCTTCAGGGTAGCATGGAGGGAAGCCTTACTGGTTATTGGAAGGCCGTTTGTTGAATCCTTCTTGCAGACAATAACGGACTCTCTAAAGGCTTGCCTTGCCTTGACCATCTGGGTCATAACAAAACCAGAGAACATTTCTTTGATAAATATCTGCATTTAAAGGGAATTATATGAAAATTTCCCTTCTCTGCCATTCTTTTCTACAAGAATAATTTCTTAATTCCTAAGGTCTTATTGGTAAGAAAGTATGAAGGCATTTTCCTTCTCCATTTTCCCCTGCCTTTTAGAAAGTTTTCTTATATGAATAAATGGTAGAAAGGATCATTATAGCAACCAGTGAGTCATGCTACCAACTGCTATCATATCACTCATATTTCGTAAGTACAAGCGCCTCTGGTAAATTTTGCCTTGTTTTGTCACAGTTCTAATTATGCTATCAATAAAGACCTCAATCTTCATGCAGTACAAAAAAGCTTAAAATATTAGAGTTTTCTCTACAGAAGTCAACTTTTGGAAATGAAAAGCAAGCCATATGATGTATATACTACAGCTAGTCCTCGACTTACAACAGTTCATTTAGTGACCATTCAAAGTTACCAAGGCACTGAAAAAAGTGACTTATGACCAGTTTTCACACTTTCCCATGGTCATATGATTCAGGTGCTCAGCAATTGGTTCATATTTATGAGGTTTGCAGTGTTCTGTGATCAGCTTTTGAAATCTTCTGACAAGCAAAGTCAATGGGGAATCCAGATTCAGTTTACTAACTTAACAATTGCAGTGATTCACTTAACAAATGTGGCAAGAAAAGTCTTAACGTGGACCCAAAATCACTTAACAAATGCTTTGTTTAGCAACAGAAAATTTGGGCTCAATTGTGATCATAAGTCATGGATTACCAGTTATCTGTAATTTTTGCTCTATTAACTGAAATTTGGAACTTTCAATTTTGTACTATCCTCTAACTTCCTATTTAATGTACTGACTAAACTTTCAAACACAGATCTATCAGACTAGATGGGTAGTGTAATAAATAAAGTGAGGTATTTTTGTGGCATTCTATATGTGAAATACATCCATACATGCATGCATACATACAGCAGGTGAAGCTGGGCACATCAGATACCTGTACAATTAGCACAGGAACCTCCCAGGGCTGTGTGCTCTATCCACTCTCTTCTCTCTCTATACCAATGACTGCAACTGAAAGGATCCCTCTGTTAAAATACTGAAGTTTGCAGCTAATACAACAGTGATTGGTCTCATTCGGACAACAATGAATCTGCATACAGATGGGAGGTTGAACAACTAGAACAATTTTGACCTAAATACACTCAAAACCGTAGAAATAGTGGTAGGTTTTAGGAGAAATCCTCCTATATTACCACTTACAATTCTAGGCAACACAGTATCAACAGTAGAGACCTTCAAGTTTCTAGGTTCTATCATATCTCAAGATTTAAAATGGACACCTAATATCAAAAACGTTATCAAAAAAGCACAACAAAGAATGTTCTTTCTGCATCAACTCAGAAAGCTCAAACTGCCCAGAGAGCTGCTGATTCAGTTCTACAGACGAACTATTGAGTCTGTCATCCTGCACCTCTGTAACTGTCTGGTTTGGCTCTGCATCCAAACAAGACAGACACAGACTTCAATGGATAGTTAGCACTGCAGAAAAAATGATTGCTACAAACCTGCCTTCCATTGAAGACCTGTATACTGCACAAGTCAAAAAGAAGGCTGTGAAAATATCTACAGACCCCTTGCATCCTGGACATAAATAATTTCAACTTCTACCCTCAAAACGACCTATAGGGCACTGCACACCAGAACAACTAGACACAAGGGCAGTTTTTCCCCAAATGTGATCAATTTTCTAAACAACTAATTCCCATAATACTATCAAACTATTTAGTAAGACTGTATTTCTATTATTCTTCTCATCCTTTCTATTACCTATCTCTTCCAACTTATAACTATAACCGTGTTGCTTGTATTTTTATAATTATATTGTTTTATTTGTTCCCTAGTATGATTTGATTGCTTATTAGTAACCTATGACTATCACTGTTGTATCTTATGATTCTTGATGAAGGTATTTTATTTTTTCCTTTATGTACATTGAGCTTATGCACCAAAGACAAATTCCTTGTGTGTCCAATCACACTTGCCCAATAAAGAATTCTATTCTATTCTATTTCCTACAACATCGTCGAAATGTTAAATGTCTGCCTCTATGGACAGAGGCCTTTCAGTGGTTGCCCCACTGTTACTTTCTGTCATTGCTTGTAGAGTTTAAACAGACCCTAAAAAATATTTTACTTACAAGTAGCCCCTATTTGGTATGTTTTAAATATTAGTATCATACAATCCTGTCTAATCAAAACTAAATTCCAGTTCTGAACTTCTTACTCAGAGGTCACCACCAGTAAACATAGTCCTTGTTTCTTAGAAGACATGCATACTTTTAAGCTACAAATTTGCTTTTTTTAAAAAAATATATCCATCTATTCTTTTATATTCTCAAAAAAGTATGAAATGTGCTGAATAATGTAAGATGCTTTATTTTTTTCTGGACAAGAGGTGATAAATAACCTTAATGTATTTTAATCACTTCATCTGAATCATAAGGAAGTGATTGGTACTAGAAATATTTTTCAATTTCTTCCCCTAAATTTGAAAATATTGATTGGAGTAAATTAATTACAGTATTGATATCATCCATGCTAATAAATCTCTCATAGCCACATTTTATTGCCTGTGAATAACTTTCTTGTAAGGAACATGTTTCTTTCAACTTAAAATCTTACACATATAATGGAGTACAACTCTGCAAATGACCATCATTTGTGCTTGTTAAATCATGCTATTTATTGGCAACATCAGTTGTTATTTCACCATGGTTTGCATAAATCTAAAGATCTGATTCATAAAGTTTTTATTCCATGAATGGAAGGCTATTAAGATATTAAAGATACTTTAACACACAGTTTACTACTATTGAGAAATGCAACAGTACTGGGACTAGGAGATACAACTAAGTTCTGTTTTGGGGGACTAAAATAACCAAAATTATTAAGATATATATTTTATTTATTAAGCTATGAGTACATTAATGCTGTATGAGCTGTAGGCCATAAAAACTTATCCCTTTTAATAAAATTTGAAAAGGTGCTACCAGACTGGATTGAGATTCTGTGATTTTGGAGAGGAAAAAAAAACTGTCCAAAAGTTCTTCTCCAAAGACCAAAAATAATAGTTTTAATTCTTAAATTGTTTATTATACAGTAAGGTATCCATGCTATGAAGTATGAATTGTTTAAAATATGTTTTAATTTTATTTACAAAAAATGAAAAAATGCTTGAATACACTAATATAACCCATATAATTAAGAACATTCCTACCTAGAGGAAAAAAAGTAATAGAATCTCCACAAAAAAAAGGAAGAATGCTTTTTCTAAAATCCCAATCTAAGAAAGAATAAAAATTGACATTTTTGAGAGAGAAGCAAGCCAGCACATGTGACTCTAATTTTCCCTATGACTTCACATGTCATCTAAACATATCTATAGAAGTGTGTGTACACTCAATCTCATATATAATTTTAAAATGTACATTACAACATTACTGTTTAAAACATGTACAGTTATCTCCATACTTTAATTCAAATAAAAGCAATAATGTTGTTTAATAACTTAAAAGATTGATTACATTATACAAATCTACACTATACAAATAAGTATAATATACATATCAATAGTTACTGGTTTACTAATAAGTGCCACACACTACTATAATATGATCAGTACAAAGTGTTATTGTAAAACATCACAAAATCTCTGCCATAGTAATTCATATACATTAATGCATATATATTAACACATTAAAAGATAATGTGAAATAGAAATAAAATATGAAATAGAAAGTATACATTTCATCAAGTTTTAGATTCAGATTTTTAAATATCATTTGGAGTTTTCTTTACCTTTTCCTCCACTTTTTTTAATGTATTACAGGAAATTGTGTGATCACCATCTGGCTTAGTGGATTATATCAGCATATTATATTATTGTCGGATATCTCTGATTAACAGTGCTTTATCAAATACGTAGCTATCTTACATTAAGGAGAAAGACAAAATTTCTCTCTGTGAAGAGAAAAAGAAAAAGAGGTTAAGATATTTTAAAATATTTACAATTTCATTCTTGCTTTCCTATCTAAGCTCTTCCGAACTAAACAACAAATATTTTATATTTCTGTGTGAGTATCATGAGAGAAGGGCAAATAACATGGGTTTTATTATTTTAACTAACATAGTTACCTTGTATTTTAATCTGATTTATTTTCTCTCTTTTAAAATGATGTTCAGATTTATTAGCTTTTAACATTCCTAACAGAAAAATAAGCTGGAGACTACCTCCAGATAAGAAAAATTTGTTAGTACAATTTGGAGTGTGGCTTATTTCTTTCATGAACTCTAAATAACCTTTCCCCGTTACAATTACGGCCCCTTCTGATGTCAGACCTCATTTTAATGAACATGTGTGATATTATGGGATACAAATATGTAGCATATTTGATTACATGTAACAGATAACAGATAATCAGAGTTGGAAGGGACCTTGTAGGTAATCTAGTTCAACCTCCCAGCCCCCCCGCCCAAGCGAGAGACCCTACACCATTTCTGACAAATAGCAGTCCAATCTCTTCTTGAAAGTCTCAAGTGATGATGCTCCCACAACTTCCGAGGGCAAGCTGTTCCACTGGTTGATTGTTCTGTCAGAAAGTTTCTCCTTATTTCCAGGTTAAATCTCTCCTTGTTCAGTTTCCATCCATTATTCCTTGTCTGGCCTACAGGTGCTTTAGAAAATAGCTTGACCCCTTCCTCTCTGTGGCAGCCCCTCAAATATTGGAAGACTGCTATCATGTCTCCCCTGGTCCTTCTCTTTACTAGATTAGCCAAGCCCAGTTCCTGTAACCGTTCTTTGTATGTTTTAGTCTTCAGGCCCCTAATCATCCTGGTTGTTCTTCTCTGTACTTTTTCTAGAGTCTCAACATCTTTTTTATAATGTGGTGAACAAAACTGGATGCAGTATTCTAGGTGTGGTCTTACTAAGGCTTTATAGAGTATTAGTACCTCCCTTATATAATTGATTTCTTGTGCAAAGGGGAGGTTACTTTTATTCTGTCCAATCAACTTTCCTCTTGCATTTCCTTTGTTGTGTTAGCTATAAAAAGGAATGTAAGATGGGCCTTGAGGTTCTCCCTTTTCATAGAGAGATCCCACTTTATCAGGGTACCCTAATAAACTTCTTTTAAATGATCTTCCGACTCAGTTGCTTATTGGGAAGGCAAACTGAGGCAGAACCAAGAGCCAGATTTGACTTTCATGGGAGAAGTAGCATAAACTTAACTTTGTTATTATTTTGTGTAATATAACACAAAATAATAAACATTGTGTAATATACTATTCATATTCATTATGAATAATATTATATAAATATATCAACATGTGAATATATAAACATTCACCTTGATATTTTTTCTCAGCTGCCATATATATTTAATTTTGTACTACCCTGTAATTGTTTTTAATTGTTTTATGATTTTTCATCACCTAGACTAGGAATCTCTTGTTTGAGATGGGCGGCTATAGACTTGAAGAAACAAAACAGAACATTGTGATATAAACAACAGAATTAAGGAACAGATATTTTAAGACAGCTGTTTAAATAACCAGGATTTAATTTAAAAAGCTACCGAACCACAATTCAAAGTTGTATTTATCTTCATTGTATATGGCCTATGGCAAGCAAATAAATCTTGCTAAACCACTGGCTTTTTCAGTTAATGGAGAAAACAGGCCTGGAGATGAAAGTTGTGTCTATCAATTAGCAGAAAGAGGGTGGTTTCCAGTTTCTATCATGTTTCACGTACACACATGCATACATGCAAAATATTTGCTACAATATATTGCTATTATGATAATGAAAACTTATATCCATGTAACCCTTTGTACATACTAAATTATTTACCCATTGAAATGATGGGGAACATTATTTGTGCCTGTTCAGTTGCTAAATATATAGTGGAATATTATAACAATAGTTCTATGAGAAAAATATTTTCTATGGTATCTCTATACTGATTCATTCTATTCTATAAATCCGTATTTTAAACCAAAACATTTATCTCATACCCAAACAATAACAAATAAACCTCAATAAATATTCTTTTTAAATCATCACCATCTCTTCCTGCCAATTAGTGAATATCCACAGTAATAAGCAGAATTATAATTTACTTTCCAGATTTAGGACAGCATAACATTTCAACTTCAATCTGTTTTTAAATTTAGATAAATATGTTTAAGCATATTTTTAAGTACAGCTGCAATGTTAAAATGATGTCGACCAGAAAGAAAATATATTTTCTTTGTGACTGCATTTAGAAAACATAATAAATTCCCCCCACAAACACACACACATCCCTCAACAACACGGCTGGAAAACAGGCCACCAGGATGTTCTTGCTTAATAGTGATCAGCATATCTTGAAGGCAACACTTGAAAGAGAAGCAGGGTGTCAAACTCATCCCTGATTTAGCGAAGGGGAAAAAAGTCACGATACATCATGTGATATAACGCTGTAAGTTTGACACCCCTCCTCTAATGGATCAACTTTACCTATGATTCCACGTGTCATCCAAACATATCCTATAAAAGTGTGTGTACGCTCAACCTCATATACAATTTTTAAATGTTACATTATAATATTACTGTGTTTAAACCATGTACATATGTCCATACTTTGATTAAAATAAAGGCAACAATGTTGTTCAATAACTTAAAAGACTGATTACAGATATATACCCAATCTTTGTAACAGCAGTTTAAAATAACAGCTGTCATAGATCCACAATTTGAGTACAACTTCATGCAATGTAGATAACTCAGAAAAAGAGAGTAAACAAACTACGGTGGTTCTTGGGCGAATCTGTAGCATAAGAGGACATGTTTACTTGCAGTAATGAAGTATTTACATTCTGAATTTGAAGCTGCTATAGCAGGAAACAATATTTTCCTACAATTGTTCTAGATGCGAAATCTTGCTATTCAGAATGGACAGAGTTATTATAATACTAAATATACCAACCATTTCATTCAAGAGAAACTCCCATAATTCTTGTCAAACAGAGCTGATCATTTATAACTTTATCTAGTCTTTGTAATACAATTGTCCTTTGAAATGAACAATGCAACCAAGTAATCAAAGTTTAATCTATTAACAACTAAGAATACATACTTTCATGTAGAATAGATTTAAAGGCTCAGATTTTTAAATTTTCTCCAGGACAATCTTGATCACAAGAGACAGATCAAAATAAAAACTAAGTCATACTGATAATAATACAGGAAGTCTTCGACTTATAACCACAACTGAGCCTAAAATTTATGCTGCTGAGACATGTATTGAGTTTTACCCCATTTTATGACTTTTCTTGCCACAGTTGTTAAGTGAATCACTGCAGATCTTAAGTTAGTAACACTGTTATTAAGTGAAACTGGCTTCCCCATTGACTTTGCTTGTCAGAAGGTCGCAAAAGGGGATCACGTGACTCCAGGACATTAGAGCTGTCATAAGTATGAATCAGTTGCCAAGCATCTGAATTTTGTTCACATGATCATGACATGAGGATGTTAATGGTCATAAGTGTAAAAATGGTCACAACTTACTTTTTTCAGTGTTGTAACTTTGAACAGTCACTAAATGAACTGCTGTAAATCGAGGACTACATAGTTAACAAGAGTAACTTCCTCTTTCAGTCTTTATGCTCTTTGTCATTATCAAAGATTCTGCACAAAATCCTTTGCTGCTGTCTTTTTTCCTTGTGTTTCATGTTAAACCCTTGAATTCCAAGATAGGCCACTCAAATTCTTTGATTTTTTGATAGCTGCTGTTATTTCAAATGTTTCCTGTTATTTTTTAGTATAGTACTATATTTTATTATATTTCCTCCATGGCATAAATGTCTTTTTTTTTGCCTGGTCCACACTTCTGCAATCAAGTGGAATATTAATGGTGCAATGCTTCAGGATTGTATTTCTGCACGTTTTATGTTGGAGTTCCTTAATATTTTCTAAGAGAAGGCCCAGAGCTGTGATCCACTACCACTGTATTCGCCCTAAGTTCAATCTGTTTCTTGTGTACATGAAGAACAATCTTATACTTAAACATATCTATTACACAGCTTGTTGGCATTTATGCATGTAAAACATATTGTTATTGAGCATAACAGTAATTCTAACTAATTCATACAAATAAATGGATTATGAAACTTGGAACCATGTCAAAGAAATCACAATCCAAACCACGTTTACTAGGCAATATGTCCCAGTACATTTAATATATCATGAAGGCACATGTTTAAACTGCTCTTGTAAATAAACAGATTTATAATGACTTAGTGTTGTAAATGTTTATTAACTCTGACTAAAAGAGCACATTATCGAAGGTTCTGCCAATTATAGCTTCTATTTTGTCTGAACTGACTTCTAAAAACACTATGCGCTTAAAGTTTGCATATCATGTACACTTTATGTGTTTTAAAAACCAAATATCTAGACAAGGGGTGTCAACTGACACATATGTTTACTTTGAATCTCAGGTTGTCAGCTCGTCATTAGATTATGTTGATGGGATTAACAGAAATTGGGAAAGGCTAGATTACATTATTCAAGAAGTTATGTAGTGATCTGTGTTTGAAAAGATGATTCAGAAGGGTATGGGTGGGGGGGCATGTATCACACCCACTTGCAACCTCTTGAAAACTTTTTCTCAAACTGATTGCAGAACAATCCTGAGAAAATATGTTTGGTTTAAGGAGGTACGAACAGAAACAAAGTGTGCATCAACATGTGCTTTGAATCATATTTTTCTTTAATCTAGATATAATGCATAGCCCTGCTGTTTAAGTTAGCTTTTCTTTCTTTCTGAGCATAGTTGTATTTTAGATCAGAATTCATTTCAACATCACCATTTTCACTGTTATATTGCTACTATTTGAAAACTGGTGGTTCTAATTTAATATTGCATTATTTTAGATCAGAATTCATTTCAACATCACCATTTTCACTGTTATATTGCTACTATTTGAAAACTGGTGGTTCTAATTTAATATTGCATTATTTAAAAACAGGATATTGTTTAAAGGAATAAAAAGAATAACATTACAAAATGCAATAAGCAAAAACATTTTCTTCCAATTTGTCCCAATCGTATTTCAAATATATAGTTAGAATGCATGTAAACTTACTCAATAAGCTCATTTTAATACCTGGATTTGTTTTAAGAAAAAAATATGAATACACATTCAAATTTAATTTCACTTTTCCAATGTAAATTAATCCATAGTATGTAATTATTTTTGCTGAGTCAAACATTCTGGAAAAAAGCCAGGCTTTCTGGCTTCTGAAAGACCTGTAGTATCAGGGCCAGCTGTACATTGGGGTGTGGGTGGCAGAGGTGGTATTCAGCAGGTTCTGACAGTTCTGGAGGACCGGTAGCGGAAATTTTGAATAGTTTGGAGAGCTGGCAAATACCACCCCTGACTGGGCCTGCCACCATCTATTCTCTGCCTCTCAAGTCCCAGCTGATCGACTGAATCTTCTTTGGTTGCCCTGCACAGGAGAACGGAGCTGGAAAGCAGGTTAGTGGGATGGGGAGGGAATGGGGATTTTGCAGTATCCTTCCCCTGCCACGCCCACTGAGCCACTCCCACCAAGCCACACCACACCCACCAAGCCATGCCATTCCCACCAAGCCACGGCCACAGAACTGGTAGTAAAAAAAACTGAATCCCACCACTGGGGTTGGGAGTTAGATCACTACAAAGAACAGGGGCTGCATGAAGAGTCATCACAAGGTGACATTGTTTCAGAGAAGAGACCTGAAGTGTGTCCTCTTTGTGGAGCATGTGCCTGGGGGGGATACTCATGGAACACGATGGTCTTTCAAATTTCCCACAAATAACTATGCCAGGTTGATTATAGGGGGAACAGCTAAAGCCAGAAAGCTTCCCTAAGTTAGACCTACATTATTATGCTGTGTTTTGTCATTGGTGGCTGCTTTTCCTATTGGCTGGAAGTTGGCAAAGCCAGCGGAGAAAATAGGTCACCTTGAATATAATGAGTGGAATATTTACAGATCAGAACAATACCATTAGAAGTGACTTTAAAAAAAAAGGCAGAGTAGGGACTGGCAATAGGGACAGCAGATTTTATGCTGCTACTGATTTACACTTAACTCACTAGATGCAAATAGACCCGAAGGTGCCAGTGTTTTGGCTAGATTCCAAAAACATATTAAGCTACATACTAGCCAAACAACATTGTAGCCTTGCATGTTGTGGATGTTACTATTTATTTATGTGCAAGAAAGGCTGCTATGGCTTGCTCAACGAACTGTAATTAAGATAAACTGTATTTTAACCTGATGTGTAGACTTAGCTGAATAGTCTTATACTAGATTAGCCAAAAGAGCTCCATGTGCATGTAGTCATTGAAAAGAAAAAAAAGGGAAATGGGAGAGAATCAAATATCTTTTTAATTAAGTGAAGTGGCAGTAAATAAAAAAAAAAGAATACTGCAAGCATTTTGTCAGTATCTAGTTAGCAGCAGTTGAGGCAGGCCTGCTCTATCGTTTTGTGGCTTTCTGGAATCTTCTCCGCCTGGAAGTGAGATTTGCTCCATCCCTCTCAACATTTTGCAATTCGCTCAAGATCTGGCTGTGTTGTCAGGTCTGAGAGACCCAGGGGAGCGGGGAGATTCCATGATGGCACCCTTACTGGAGTTAATATTTCATAGAATAACAGAGTTGGAAGGGACCTTGGAGGTCATCTAGTCTAACCCCCCTGCTCGAACAGGAGAATCTATTCCAAATATTAGCTTCTACCTAGGATTGAACTCACAGCCTCCTGATTGTCATCCTCTCTTCTTTTCTGTATTTTTTAAGTCAATTTTTTTTAAAAAGATGACTGTTTTTAAGTTGTTTTTTTTTAAATTAAGTGTTATATGCTGCACAGAGTCACTTTCATCTGAGATGGAAGGCTATTCAAATATGTTAAATAAATAAAAAAGATTTCAAGTCTAGAAATAGAAGTTAAGAAGCACAGTGAAAAACATGGGACTAAAATTAAATATAAACAAAACCAAATTAAATACCAACAAATGATAACATATAGAACCATTAGTTTTGGAACTGACATTGAAGCAGTGAATAATTTCTGCCCTTTAGGATCAATCACTGATAATAAAGAAACAAGTAATCAAGTAAGAGTTGGTACAGAAATCATGAAGGCCTTGGATTCAGATGCTGTGTTATGTCTCTATTTACAAAAAAAATCAGAATTATGGAAGCAATGGTATTTCCTGTGACACTCCATGGAAGCAGAGTTGGATTTTGAAAAAAGAGGACAGAAGCAGTATTGATGTTGTTGAACTTGGGCATTGGAGAAGAGAAATAGATCACAGAGCAAATCTACCTAGAGTTCATTCAAGGTGCAAATGACCAGGCTCAAATTATCCTATTTTGGACATATTATGTGAAGACCTAGCTCTCTGGAGAAGGCTGTAATCCTAGGAAATGTGGAAGGAAAGAGAAGAGACCAACCAGCAGCAAGGTGGATGGGTTGTTACAGTTGTGATATGAGCACTGTGCTGTCCAGACAATATATAATTAATTGGCAATTGGGATAATTAGTTAGGAATTGAGAGCTGTTCCCCTTAAGGGAATGTCTCATGGTAAATGTAGTTAATGCATCATGGGAAATGTAGTTATGTCATCTGGTCACATCTGTAATCCTGATTGGTCACTTGGTTGGGTTGGGGAGTTTCCTTTATTCTTGCTCGGATCCCAGCACCATGCTGGTGTCTCACTCTTTGCTCCATCGTTCTGGGATGAAGAACACTTTAATTTTACACTATGAAGTCAACTATGCAAAGAATTGGACATTAGATGAATCTCGACAGATCAGATTAGGGACAGATCATCACGAAGAAAACCTATGTGATCACTAAGAGTCAACATTGACTTGATGGCAGGGGTGGGATTCAATTTTTTTAACAACCGGTTCTGTGGGTGTGGCTTAGTTGGTGGGCATGGCTTGGTGGTCATGTGACTGGCTGGGCGTGACCAACTCAACATCACTCACATCGAGGCACACATCTCCTCACCTGGCCTCTCATCACTGTGGGGATGCTGCAACAGTCGTAAGTATGAAAAACGGTCATAAGTCACTTTTTTCAGTGCCATTGTAACTTTGAATGGACACTCCACACAAGCAAAGTACCAGCAAGTACAAGGAGGAGAAAAAACTCCAGAGAAGTTCCTGAGACAGGAAGTCTAGTCCTGCCAAGAATGTAATAAGGGTTAACGGAGAGACAGTTTCTGTAAGCAACACCAGAATATTTCCTTCCTGCCTTCCTTAAAGGATTAGGCCAGTAATTTTTTTTAACAACCAGTTCTCTGAACTACTTAGAATGTTAACAACCGGTTCTAGCGAATAGGTGCAAACTGGTAGAATCCCACCACTACTTGATGGCACATAATCATAGCATTTGTGATATCTACAGTAATGATATAAATAGCACAAATACAATCTAGTTTATTTCTACAAGAACTCATTCTATATTATAAGCTGCAACTTACTCTTAATAGACAAAGGCCACATGCTACAATGATTTGCAAATACAAAAATCATCCTATTTAACCATGCTCAATAACTACATTATGAATAACATAAAAGCAATTTTGAGGGAACTGAAAATCCTTGCAGAACTTCTATGTCAGTGACCGTGTTCATACAAAATTCATAGCTTGCTTAATCATTGTTCAGTCAGGACAATCGGTCACAATGGGCCCATTTCATATGCTTCTAAGCCATGAACTATAGTTGGAAAATAAAAGTGAATGAGTTCACATACCACAATAAACCAAAATTAAACAAACCACACTGGGGCTTGACAGACAGCCATCTTCTCCCTCCTCTCTTTTGAATTACAGGATATCTGATCTTCGACTCCCATATATTATTCCTAATCAAATTAATCATATAAGACAAGAACGGGCATAAATTCTCACTTTTGATAGCAATAAACCAGGAATCTGGATTTGGCCATCATGTAAATCTTTACAGCTTGATGTTTGTGTGAAAGGATTAAGAAAGAAATAGTGTACATCAGCATATGGCCTGCTTATCTCTAGGGGCTATGGGTGTCAGCTCCCAAATACTTTTTTGACATTTCAGTATGATTTCAACATATTTAAGAACATATTTATTTCTGTCAAAGAAGTTTACCATGGCCAGGGCAATACTATAAAAATCCTATCCTTAACTAATACTTTATTGCTTATAGATTCTTTATATCATTGCATTTTTCCTTTGTAATCTACATAAAACATGGATTTCCTGTTTAATTGAACTGATTGTACCTTATTAGGTTGTAATGTTTTTATATTTTAATTATGTAAAAATTAATTTTATCTAGTTGCTTTGGTTATTTTGAATTGATTACTCATTACAAATTTGTAAAATATAATTTACACTGAGGAATAATTTTATTGTTCGTTGTTTAATCTCATATTTCAAATATTTGTCTTCCATCTCCTTTGAAGATCTAAAAATTACCTAGATTATCTCTTGACTGTTTTGGAAAATAGGTTGAACAACACTATTGAGCGAGAAACTGCTGCTCATATACATCATCATATTCAGCCAATCTTGTAAAGTCTCAACAAACACAAAGTTACTTGATAAGATACTTGTAACTTATCTCACATGTTGTGATGACCTAGGATGGAATACAAAATAAACACAGTCACAAAAAAACAGGTAAATCCCCTTTTATTCCTTCACTTTGCTTCTAAGCTCCAAATATCCTTGACTGAAGACAAAAAACTCCCACACAAGCAGTTACAAGAAGGAGGAAATGCCAGTTTAAATTATAAAGAATAAAAGACCACACAAACTAGGTAAGATAAGGGCTGGAAGACGTCCACAGATATCAGGACACAGGAAGGACGCCAAACTCAGAGAGGAACAATAAACTAGAGGTATTTCCATGCTTTGTTTCCAGCACTTGCCCGTGCGCATGTCCATCCTCTTATTTAGTTGTCACAGCTGCAGCCCATGAAGAGGATCAAGGCCCTCTCCTCCCTGCATGCCCTAGAATGGAGAGGTGATGGGCCTGGGTCCTCCTCTGACTGCCCAGCCAGCCTCTGCCCTTCCCTAGCCTCCTTCACAACCTCCGGAGCCACACTTCCAATCCCTGTTGGCTGTTCCTCCTCTTCCTCAGAGTCAGTCTCCACCAGGGGTATGACACATGTAACTTGTATAAACAATGTTCTTACTTTTGCTCTCCCTCTTTCATCTTTATTTAAATTCCACATCAGTCTAGACATACTACATGCTTGATGAGGTGAGCTGCAGTTCACAAAGGCTTATGCCTATTAATAAAACATTGTTAATTGGAAAAGACGCACCAGACTGCTCTGATTTTTTTCCACCAAAGACTAACTCAGCTCTCCTCCTACAATATCTAGCTAATTTTTAGTTTTATCTAACTGCTCTCATAATCAAACTTGCAGTCATTATTACCAGGCTCAATATGTCATTCTTCCTCTCTGAGAAATGCTTTACAGCATGAGAGCACATAATCACAAAGCAAGTACAAAGGGCAGCCAAGCAATCCTAGGAAAAAACTGCACCTTCTTCCAAAAACTTTAGGAAAACACTATAATGATATTCACACAAGTTCCAAAACATCTTTTCCAAATTATTTCTGAAACACTGCACAGCCTTAATGTGTATATCGTTACAGTGGCTTTTCTCAATTTGATATCATTCAGATATATTGGATCTTAATTCTAAGGCAGACCCTCTGATTGAGTTCTCAGCAAATGTGGCTTTAGCACTGAAATTCTATTACAGGTAATTCTTGACTTACAACGGTTCATTTAGTGACCGTTCAAAGTTACAATGCACTGAAAAAATTGACATGATCATTTTTCATGCTTACGGCTGTTGCAGCATCCCCATGGTCTTCCAACCTTCTCACAAGCAAAGTCAACGGGGAGGCCAGATTCACTCTCAACCATAACTTAACAACTGCAGTGATTCACTTAACAACTGTGATAAGAAAGGTCATAAAATGGGATAAAACTCATTTAACAAATGCCTCATTTAGCAAAAGAAATTTTGGGCCAAATTATGGTTGTAAGTAGAATAGAATAGAATAACTTTATTGTCATTGCATTCAACAAACACAATGAAATTTGAAAGCTACCTCAGCATAGTGCCTCAAATACCACATCACAATCATACTACAGAGTACTTAATAATAATATTAATATTATTATTATTAATAATAATAATCTAAAACCTATCTAAAACATATAGTAAGTTAGATAGTTTAAAAATGCTACTATATACATAGGGCTAAATCACATATGCATTGTTTGATTCAAGACAATTATTGCTTTGGAAAAGAAACTGTTTCTTAGTCTATTAGTCCTCATTTTAAGACACCTATAGTGTCTCCCTGATGGTAACAGTTCGAAATATGAATGACCAGGATGAGAACAATCTGTGGAGATTTTTAGTGCTCTAGAGAGGAATGTGGTCTTTACAATCTCTTCCAAAGAAGAAAGAGAGCAACTGATGATTTTTTGTGCTGTGTTTATAGTTCTTTGGAACATCTTATCCACTACAGAGCATCCACATACCACACTGTTACACAGTATGCCAAAATGCTCTCAATGGTAGAACGGTAAAAAGTAACCAGCAACTTCTCACCCAGACCACTCTTTTTCAGCAGCCTCAGAAAGTGCAGGCGCTGTTGGGCCTTCTTTGCAGTGGCCATAGTGTGGACCGACCAAGTAAGGTTGTCAGAAATATGAGTTCCTAGAAATTTAAAACTATGAGTTTTATAAGTAAAGGACTACCTGTAGTTGATTTTATCCTTTTACTTTCTTTCATAAAGCATTGTTGGAAAACATTGGGTGGTTTATTTCTCCTTCCAAAAAAAGCTCAGTTTCCAGACAAACTTAATAATATTTAGTAGTATCTAGGATTATGAAAATAGAATGCTATTCCACTGATTTCTCATTATTGTTATTCAGATCATATATACCTCAAGAGCCACCACTTTATACTCTATAAAGTATAAAATACATATAAGTGCTTTTCTGTAATTTAAACTCTGTAACCTGCAGAAAGGAAGTTCTGTTCTTCTTCAATGAGACATCATTGTAGGATTTGTAGAACACCATCATATTCTCCTATCGATCTATTGAAGGCTAAATATGCACAGCACCTTCACTCCCTCAACATAAGACTTGGTTTCCTACCCCTTAATCTTCCTTTTTTGACCCTGTTCCAAAGCATAAAATCCAGAACTGAGCAAATCCTATATACTTCCTTTATATTAATTTAATTACTTTTACTAATTAGGTGCATGTATTGGCCTGGCACTGAACACAGAACACTGTTCCTGTATTCCTTATGTACACAGCCAATGTGTACTTCTTCTGACTGACTGCAATTTGGCAATTCAAATCTCATCAGACTCAAGGTTGACTCAGCCTTCCATCCTTCTGAGGTCAGTAAAATGAGGACACAGATTGTTGGGGGCAATATGCTGACTCTGTAAACCGCTTGAAGAGGGCTGTAAAGCACTGTGAAGTGGTATATAAGTCTAAATGCTATTAAGGCAATCAGAATGTTGCAAAAATTGAGGCAACTGCTAGATGAAGCAAAGAGATATAAAAAAACCTTAACTTTTTAGTGCCCTCTAGTCATCCCCTGCATTTTTACAATCTAGGTTTCACACCTTTGTCAGCAGCCTGAATATGATTACACCCTGGATAACTTCCTTAAATGATTCTTTCTGTGGACAAAACATCATCAGAAGAACTCAATAGCCTTAACATGCTCTGCAAGGTAATTATCGCTTATGTTAGGAGAACACTTCAAGGACTACATGAGAAGAGGGTATGCTCATATGTAGCAACAAGCTGAACTTGTATCCTGGCTGAGGAATCCTAAGTGCTATACATATACATACCATGCAAAGCTTTTTAAAAAACAGCACCCTTGAATATGAAGATCTGATTTACAGACTATTCTAGGGTGATGGCTTATCCCAAGTAGTTGGTAATCATGGCTAATAGCTTAGCTTGCTGTACAAACTGACTCCCAGAAATGAAGCAAACTTAATATTTTGCATTGTTAAAAAAAAGGCAAGAATGTTGCAAAAGTCCTACAGCCATGCTAAAATTAAATCCGGAAAATGGTCAGTCACCTACTCTGCAATCACAGGAAGCTCCCAAGAACTGCCTTGAGCTTTCGAAACCAAGTGCTGGAGAGTAAAAGCCAATCCAATTCCAAACCGAGGTGGGGGAGAATAGGGTGGAAAGCATTTACATTACCGTCCGGAGGAAAATCTTCCAAGCAGGCATTCAAGGCTGGCTAGCCTTGGTTTCTAAAGTGAACGGGCTACTCTCGTTTTCTCTTGGTCCACCGGAGCGAAGGCAGAGGCAGATGGAAAGTTCTTTGCTTCTCTGAAGTGAACTCTAACTTCGGAGCGCGCCTATGGGCGTGCGGGCCGAAGTGGGTTCCTACCAGGCTACGGTCGCGCCGAGAGAGGGAGCACAGCAGGGCGTTCCCCCCGCCCCCGGCCTGGTGGCGCGCGCGCACGTGGCCGGTTTCCCACTCCTGCCTTTTCGCCCGCGTCGGTGCCTCCGAGAAAGGAAGCGCGAAGGAACAGTTTGCGGCTGCAAGTGAAGCTTCCGTGACGCGGGCGAAGGAGGAGGAGGCGCGGCGGTAGCGCCTCCACACCAAAAAGGGAGGAGCGCAAACTGCAACGGCACATTTTCCTACTCCGTCCCGGGCCGCCTCCGGCAGCAGCCTAAGAACAGCGTGATGGTTTTGTCCGCCTGCGCTCCTTCGAGCTGCGGGATCTGGTCTGCCTTTACCGTCGCCTCTACTCTGGTTGTTCGGAAGCAGAGAAAGTCCAGCTCCTGTGACCGGCGGTCCTCTAATCCCCGGCCCGCAGACCTTCCTGATCCGATTCGCTTCTTCGGGGAAAGCCAAGCCTCCGCCCCGCGTTCATCCCGCAGTACAACAGGCATACACAGCCTTACAGCCCCAGTACCAACCGAAGCGCCTCCAGTAAAGCACCCACTCGCGATCGAATTGACCTAAATATACAGTATCCGTTTTTCTGGGCAGCGAGCAGGTTCTGGCAGCGAGTTTTGTCCCCAACACGCCTTTTCCCACAGACAAATTAAGAGAAACCTACTGATCCTCATTCCAGGGATACTTTCAGCCTCTTAAAAAATAGCTGTGCCCTGATCACTTGACCTGGAAGGAAATGGAAGCGGGCTTAGAATGAAGAGGTTAGCCACTTTCTGAACAGCTGCCCAATTGCCCCTTCCATAAGGATTCATTAATGGGGTTTTCTCGATTATCTTTACTGCAGGACCAAGCTGGATCCAGCTCATTTTTAACGTTATCTTTCTTTTATCAGTTTTTCCTCTCTGGTCTAGTTTGGTTCAGACTTGGGAGAATCCCAGTTTCTTCACGGAACCTCTTTCCAACATTACATTTACAATTTAAATGAAATTTAAATTTAAAATGAAATGGACAATTTCAGTTTTGTAACAGTTCTCACATTTCAATATATCTTTGGGACTTGGAGTACCTTCCTATACTGTATTCAGCTACTTGAAAATAATTCCTTGGAGGTCACATCCAACATCAAAATAATTTGTTATAGCTCTTAAGATATTCTGGGAAGTGAGCAGAATGTTATCTTGAACAGCAGAGAAACTGGGCTTCTTATCTGCGCAAGCTAGAAAATTGCACACTGTTAGGTGCCAAAATTTAGGATATCTATTAATTGCCACTCCTTTTTTCCTGGAGAGCCTAGTGAAAGAAATATAGAAAAGAAAGAACTGTTTGGAACTGCACAGTCTTCTGGGGACATACAGGAGTGAACAAAGAAGTACATTATTATGATCATCTCCAAGTATATTTTAAGTTTGGGTTCCTGCCCAAGGAGGATTCTAACCACACCTGCAAGGCCTGAAAATATGTTTGGCAATATTGAGACTCATCAAGGGAGATGATGAGCTTCTGGATTGATAGCAGAGAACCTAACAGAGAAAGGACAGTCTGTCCCAGTATTTGTAAGGAAGCTGCACAATCAGTTTCAGGACCTTCCCTGGAGGGTAACTCACTGCTGAGAGGCTGTATATTGTTGCCCAGGTACAAATATCTGTAATATGACAGAGAGCTGGCTTGATTAAACAGATCTTACCCTCGGAGATACGGGCCATCACCGACATTCAGACCTTCCGGCGCGCAGTAAAGACCCACTTTTTTCAACAGGCCGGCCTGGCCCAGTAATAATTGTGGGGTTTTAAATTTGGCATTTTAAATTTTTACCTGTTTTTTATACATTTTGATAATTTTATAATTCGGCCATTAATTTAATCATTTTAAATTGCTTTTAATTGTACAATTTTATATCTTGTTTCTATTTTTATCTGGCTGTATACCGCCCCGAGTCTCTTTTTTGGGAGAGGGGGTGGTATAAAAATCTAATAATAAATAAATAAATCTAATTACCATTGTCCTTTTCTTTTTTGATGTTGGAACAAAGATTACTTTAAAAAACAACAATTGAAAAGCATATTGAAGGACTACAAAGAGAAGCCAGAAAGACAAAACGGTTTGGCGTATAGATGATGTCTATACTAAAAACCATAGCCCAAGAAAGGTACAGAAGATTTTGAATTTGAACTGCTGGCTCAAGAAATTGTGTTACTCAGAAGATGTTGAATTCCTGTACCATGGTTTGCACAGCATCTACAGAAAAGCTTTTGGTAAAAGATGGGCTGCATCTCACACAAGACATAGAAGCCTGTGTTTTGAAATACAAAATCACCTGTATTGCGCTTAACACTTACCAATAGGAAGAAATAGTTGAGGAAATGGAAATTATAGGAAGTTTGGAAAATAGTGATCATGTGATTCTAGAATTCACCTATTGCAGGAAGGAAGAACTGAAGGTAGTTAGGTTGGTATTCTAGTGTTGAAAGAAATATCCTTCTGGGTTCAGTTCCAAGTGAGGAAAAATATACTGGAAACATGGAGGCTGCTTGAAGGTTTAATGGTTACAAGGCCACATGGCCTGAAGCTCCAGAAGAATGATCACATGCTTCAAGGTGAGAAGAGAAGGGGAAAAAGGGCTGAGGTGCTGAGAGCGCCTGGGTTTTATACCCTCTGTTGGGATTTGAATTGGAGCTTGTATTCTAATTGGTTGTCAGTCTCCCAGGGGCAACTCTGTAGGCTGTCCTGAGTTCCAGGCTTGGTCTAGCCTTGCTGGGTGATTATGCCCTTAAAAGGGCTTTTGGTAATTTCTATAGCTTTTACCTGGAGTTCCTTCTTATATAAAGTATTCTGGCCCAGGCCTTAATGGCCCACCCATTAACAAAGGTGGGGGTGAGATTCTGCTTCTGGGGTGAGTTCTGCTTCTTGAGTGACTATTCTTTTTAGGAGCAATATCTGCCTTTTTAATATTTCCTAGGTTATTTCAATTTTTCTGGGAGAGGGGTGGGTGCTAACTTCCTACACTAGATTTCAAGAAAGCTGACTGCAGTAAGCTAAGTAGGAAGAATTTCAAAGGTGGACTTCCTGAAGGGAAAAAAAAGTTCAAGAAGGTTGAGAAATTCTGAAAAATAAGATAAATCAACTGCAAAAAAAAATTGAGACAAATGATGTGACCAGTGTGGATGCATAAAGACTTTTCTGATGACCTTACAAACAAAAAGGATAAATTTCAAGTGTAGAAAGAGGAGCATATGACAAAAACCTAATCTCAGGAAATGGCCAAAATCTGCAAAGATGGAGTTAGGAATGAGCTGAGTGTTGCAGTGAACATAAAAATAACAAAAGGAAAAAGGCTTATGGAATTTGCATATGTACAGAATAAAAAGTCATTCTACTGGTTGGGAAATATGGCAAGGAGTGATAGCTTACAGGCAGAAGGTTGAACTGTTTAATTTCTATCTTCATCTTTCTTTTCACAAAAAGAAAATGTGGTTCAACCTGTCAGAAGATGTACCATAGGGGATAGAAGTCAAAAGTTGTAAGAATAACAGCTCGCTATTTTTAATGAATTCAAGTCATTGGAATCTGATGGGTATGCAGAGTACAGAGAAGTTGTCAGAATTTGGAGAAAAGTTAACATTGTTCCAATCTTACAAAGGGGGAGGGAGGCGGAGCCAAAATAATATACCAGTCATCTTGCTTGACATCAGTGCCCGAGGAAATCCTAGAACATATCAAGCTGTGGATTTTCCAATGTTTAAAAAGGAACAAGTGATTACTAGAAGCAAGCATGGAATTGTTAAAAATAAGTTGTGCTATTCTAAACTTACTTTTTTTTTGACAGAGACTAAATTAGTAGAGCAAGGGAATGCTTTGGAAGGAGTGTACCTGGAGTTTTGAAAGGCATTTGATTAAGTTTATAATAGTTGCCTTCTTGATAAAATGGGACCTTGTGAGAGAGATGGTCTCCTACCATATTATGAACCACCATACTTAACATGTATCCTTAATATATCCATGTCCACAAGGAAAGTTGTATGTAGTGAAATACCTCTGGGTTCTGTCTTCAGCCTAGTGTTTGTGAAGTAATGGAGACATGAAACTGACCCAGATAACTAATTCTACTTTATGTAAGGTTTTATTCACAGACTCTTGCAAATCTGAAAATACATTTCTTCCATTGCTTTTATAAGCCTGAGAAACTAGGGAGAGTTCTTCTGGAGTTGTCAAGCATGCCCACATTCCTGCTGCAGGCTAAGCTGCCTCTTCCAACCACTCCCCTGGCTCTCCTTTTCTCCTAAGGTCATTCCCAGAGACTATTACAATGCTCTTCAGCATTTTTTATAAATGACATAAGCAAGAGAAAGAAGGGATGGTCAGCAAATTTATAGACAACCCCAAGCGGGGATTTTTAACACTTTGGGAGAAAGGGCTCATTTTAAAAAGGATCTCGATAGACTTGAACCCTGGACCTTTCCCAACAAAATGCAGTTCAATGGTGAGAAATATGGGTTCTGTAATGAGGTAGAAAAAAAATCAGATGTACAAGATAAGATATTTAGGTGGCTCAGTAGTAGTACTTGTGAGAAGGATGATCCCCCAAGGTGCTGCAGCCACCAAAAGAGCCAAGATAATCTTAAATTGCATCAACAGAAGCATAATGTTGAGAGCAGGTAAAATGATATTTCTGCTCTAAGTTTCATTGCACCTAAGTATATTGGTCACAACAATATAAGAAGGATACAGAGGGGCTAAAGAGAAGAGCACCAAAGATGGCGAGGGGTTCAGAGGTTAAATCTTATCAAGAGCAGTTAAAAGAACTGGATATGTTTAACTGAGAGAAGACTGAAGGGCGACATGATAGCAGTGTTCCAATGTTTAAAGGGCTCTCACAAGGAAAGGGGGTGTGGATTTATTCTCTGTAAGGCCCAACTGAAAGCAATGAATGGAAGCTTTATGGACAGAGCTCCAAACTCAAAATAAGGAATAATTTTTTAATCATGAGAGCTGCTAAAAAGCAAAGCAGACTACTCTCTATGATAATAATCATAGAGATTTTCAAGAAAAGATTGGACAGCCATTTATCTAGGATGGTCTGAGGATTTCTGTCCAAGCAATGAGTTGGACCAAAAGACTTTGAAGATCCCTTTCAAATCTATGATTCGATGACTTCTAACTAAATTACAACAGGGAAGGGTGAAACTTTTAATAAAGTATCAGGCATTTTTAGCAATGAGAGATGCTTTTAAAGAAGTTAAAGAATTTGTAATCTTTTTCACACAAACTTTAACTTGTTCCCTGGGAAGCTCTTATTTGTATTTAGTCAGCATGGTTGTTTACAATTCCATCAGTTGTTCACTGAAAAATTTCCAACATTGTCAAAATACATTTTGAAAAGCTGAAGTTTCTGTTTATCTGCAATAAAGCACAAAACTGCCAGTAAGATGTGATAAATTGTGAAAAAGGGAATTTGTGACAATGGTTTCTTCTATGTTGCAATCAAGAAGTTCCCCATATTTGCCTTTATTTGCCTTTATGTGACCCAAATCGTAAATAGTATATGTGCTGTTTACATATTTAAGTTCTTATTTTTGCTAACTTTATAACTTTTTAAAAGAAGGAAAATAATGCATGTCTTAGGCAAAGATGTGGAAAATATTTTTGTGGGATTTGAAGGACCCAATGCAAAGATGTTATATAGGAGACAGTTTTGAGAAGTACAAAAATATTCTCAATTGTGACTTCAGGCTAGCTAGCTAGCTAGCTATTTATTTATTTATTTACATTTATATGCCGCCCTTCTCCGAAGACTCAGGGCGGCTTACAGTCTATGGAGCACCATGCTAAGTGCTCGGCAATAGCCTTCATTCCATTGTATATGCCTGCTTATTACTAGGGCTTTTGGCCCCCCCCAAGCGGCATTTTTACAAAGTCAGCTTATTGCCCCTAACAATCTTGGGTCCTCAATTTACCTACCCTAAGAGGATGGAAGGCTGAGCCAACCTTGAGCCTGGTGGGATTCGAGCCTGCACTAATTGCAGGCAACTTGCACTAAGTGCTAGATGATTAACAGTCTGCACCACCAAGGCTATAAAATCTGTTCTCCAGGTCAGACTAAACACTGATGCTAATAGTAATGATTCACCCATATTTTGGAATCGCCTGATCTCCAGATCCATTCTTCCCAGAAATCAGATTCTGACAGATAGCTAAACTCACAACTCTAACCATCTATCAGAACCTGCCTAGATTTGAAAACAGAAACATTTTTGTCGGGCATTTTACCAGACAGGTATAACAAAGGGAATGTATATCTGATTTTACATGTATTGACTGCAGCGAGAATAGCATTTGCACAACAATGGAAAAGTGAAGAGGTCCCAACAGATGAAGATGTAATTAGAAAAATATTAGAACATGCAGTAATGGATAAGCTAACCCTTACAATTAAGGAAAAGAAAGAAACTGAATATTTTTTTTACTTGGGACTTATTTTATCAATGGTTAGCTGACAAAAACAGGAGCTAGAAATAGGGAAATATATGAAAGGATTAGTGATATAAGGAAGATATGTTAACTCAAACAAATATTATGTATATTATTATTAACACTAATATAATTGATACTAATGCAATGAATATTATTGTAAAAATAGTGATTATTTCCTAAAATGATTTGTACCCAAATAACACACTGTTCAATTGAAACTGAAATTTTTGTATGCTATAAAATAAAGACTTATTTTAAAAAAGAGAACCTGCCTGATCTCCAGCCTTGCCTTACATTAGAAAGAATTATGATGGGACATTTTCTCTCTTGCAAAAAATCCACCATTCCCTGTTAACCTGCAGTTTATAAGAGCAATAGTCACCAACTTTGTTAACAAGGCAGGATTGAGTTTGACAAAAGACAAGCAATTTTATCCTGATGTTTCTGTTCTGCCTTAAAATCTAGTGATCAAGACATTACACGTTTTATAGATGTGCCTTAAATGGCACCTTTACTCCCTAATGGAAAGATCAAGGTTTGGAATGGCAGGACATCTCATAGTTCAGGTCAATGTAATGGCAGAGACTACTGCTTTTGTGTCACAAACACTAGCTGGCTCAAGGAGGGACAGCTGCATGGTCTAAAAAAGTACCTGGGTAAACTAACTCATTTCTTTTAGTCTGTTTTGCTCCTGATGCTTAAGACCTGATTCTCCTAGTTTGCTTGCCCTGAACCCTTTGCTGGTGCTTCTACTTTGTCTTTATAGATTTCAAAATTGTCATTCCTGATTATGTCCTGAATGACATTATACCTGATAATATATCTGTGGCACTAATAACAGTGAGGTTTAATTTGTGTTCCAGACATCTGTTACAGGTGATAATTGTTCTAAAATATCAGTCCAACGGCTTACAGAAGCCTTTTGAATCGTGGTATCTATTTCTAGAATATCTGTAAATATCAATATTTTTCTTTGTAGATACTTAAAGTGCTTTTGTTTATTTCAACAAAATTTTTAATATTTAGTGAATTTTGCTTTTACAAACCACTCTGTCTTCTGAATACTTCCAGAATGGAAGCAAGAAGATATGTTGCATCAAAAATTGAATCTCTAACGGGACAAAAACAATTTTGTTATTATATGTTAAAATTTAATAAAAATGTCACCAATCCTGCTACTATTTTTTTTATTATTAGCCTTTTTTTAACAAACATACTAATATTAGATTTGCCTTCTGTTTTGTTGTCTTTAAAAAACAGACTGAGTAGAATATATGTTATGCTTTACAGTGGTTTTCATTGTTTTTAAGTTTAACTTGACTTAGAATGCATGCCATAGTCATATAATTTGTTCTAGAATAAATTAATAGTACATCCAAAATGACTAAATGCTTTTATCAAATATTGAAATTAATATTTGTATTATATCCCAAAGCCTCAAATGAATGTATTCCATAGGAAGTTTTGAAAAGAAGGATCAGAGTTATATCAGGTATTCATAAAAATATCTTTTTCTTTTAAACGTATCATTAGATGAGCTACAGTGAAAAGAATATGTAACTAATAAGGCTGTGTAACATTTCAGATTCAGTCTTAAAAAGAGGTTTCAGAGCAAAAACATAGCACCTGCCCATCACATCTTAAATTATTTCTCCAGAATGTCACATCCATATTTACTCAGTTAACTCAGATTTTACTGGAAATATATCTCAATTATTAAAATAAGTCTTAATCTCATGCATTCATAGCTTGAGTGTTGGAATAAATCTGCTCAAAGCTTATCTACATCCCATATTTTCCTAAATATATTTATTTATTTAGCATATGGATTCCTAAATATAAATATGGCAATATTTTTTCTTTAAATTTAATTATTTAAAAAAATGATGTGTATTATTTTTTAAACAGCAAAGTATTATATAATACTAGCTCATACAACTTTTACTAAATAGTGATATTTGTATGGACATAAATCCAAGTAGTGCTCATAACAGAGTAGGATTTAAAAGACACTATAATTCTCCAGTGAGATCCCTCAAATTTACAAAATAAATGTGTACTTACTTGAAAACAAATGCCATTCGAATCACTGCTCTTTTCTCAAAACAACATATTTAATTTATTTCCAATATTTATATCCTGTTCAAATTGAATGGACTCTGGGTACGTTATAAGATGATTCATACAATATAAAAACCAAAAGAAAAAAAAAATATGTCAGAAGAATCTTTTGATTCTTCTGAATTGTGAGCCATCAAGAATCATTTTCTTAGATGGGTGGCTATAAAAAATCAATCAAACAAACAAAATAAAATTGCAACTAATCTTTGCATGAATTACTATTGATGTATATCCTGGTCCAAGGCCCCAAATACTATCTGTTGTTAAAAAAGGAACTGAGTGCCCGGTGTATTCATCAAGATCTTTTTGCTATACTAATTCCCTTTTGCTATCTCAACCATTGCTCAAATTGAAAACATAACAAACTAAATTGTATTTGTTCCTTATTGGTTTTTAATGTAAACATGGTATAAATTCTTTATTTCAATTATGAATATATATCTATTTCCATTGTTTTTTTTAGAAAACTACTTTTTAATCCAATGTATTTTGGATTTGCCCTTGAATTTCATCCCTAAGAAAAACAGCAATCATTATGCTAGGCAGTTTTGTACTGTACATTTTGCACAAAACTTTATAGATTTTGCCGTCAATGAAAGTTAATAACATTAGTGTTTATATTTTAATAAGACCAAATACAGATAAAATAGGGATTAACGAATGGTCTCTTCCATTTCTAGTACCCAAAAATCAATTCCTACTTCTGACTTATCTCTCTTGATCATGTTATGTTCATTTATAAGACGGAATCTAATCCAAAAAGTAACTACAAATCCTGATCATTGAAATATTACTGATTTATTAAATGTTCTGACTTTTTCAAACAAAACAGGATAAACAATTACTCAAGTAAACAGTAAAATAAATTGTTTGTACATTTAAAGTTTTGTACATATAAAACTTGAATATGAAGTATTGCTTAACGATTAATAAATGTTTTCATTCTGTTTCTTGTCACAAAAGAAAATAATTACAGTAAAGTGGGATACAATAAGCCTTGTTTAATCTTACTCCTCATCCAAATGTAATTTTCTTTAATTTCATGACAATTTTGTCATTTGAATTAGTTACTTCCAACAATTTCAAAACAAAACGTTTTCATTCCTTCCTTCATATTTTTTACCTCTATGATATCTGATGTTATCCTGTTGCCTAAGCCAACTATCAACCATTTCAGTACTGCTATTTTAGCATCCATCATAGCAAGCTGTTGAAAGACTACTATGAAATACTCTGCATCATTTCGTTGACCTCTTTACCAGCTGGAGTTCATACATATCTTCATTTAACAGCTTTAATATTTTGTTTAATCCAAGGAACAGACATATGCACAACTACAGATATTCTAGGAAACAAAAGCAATTTTAAGACATGGGCAGTCCTTTCAGTGGTGATACATAGCATAATACAGCTGATATGTTATATAGCTGATATGATACTTAATTCAAGAAGGTTATTCTATCTGAAAAAAATGTGTGTTGCTTGGTAAACCTTCATAGGTGAGTTGAACAAAATACTGATAATTAAGCATCCCTCTTTGTGGACTTAAAAACAGCTATTGGAAAATACATAGTAAGCATGTCCAGTAGGACTATCTTGGTGTGAAGACAAATAGCTTCAAAAATAAGCATTTTTGAGATTAAAAAATGTGAACAATGTTCAGGTAACTGGATCTCAAACTACAGTGCTAAAAATTATAGCAAACATCATTGACTATATAAGAATCTCTATTATAAAACAATGCAGCCAACATTTTCCAACTTAAGCAATAGCTAATTACTGCAGATATTAATCAAGGTGTTTATCTTTACTTTCTCTTATCTGACAAAGTGAAACAGTTTTATTCTGCTAGTAATTGGTTTCTATGATCAAATTAAATTGAAGGTTAAAAAAAATCTCACAAGGATCTTTATTAATTAAAGCTAATCAGTCTTATTAGTTAATATGGATGGGTACACAGAGAAAAATGAGTGTATATGTAACCAGGGACGGGATGCTACCAGTCCAGCCCGATTCTATACAACCTGAAGCTGCAAAAAGCAGCTGACACCGAACCGGTTCAGTGTTTAGCCCACCCGCCTGCCCGGGCTCTAGGCTGTTCTTTATTCCCTGCTTTCGTGGCACAGCTGAGGTTGAAAAATCAGGAAACAAGAGGATTTTCAAATGCTATGCATGCAGCGCTTGTCAGCTGTCCAGGCGGCACAGCTGATGATTTCTTGCAAACGCACACACGTGTTATGATTGTCCGCAGTTCGGAGAACCCGCAATAGCTCCACTGGCTGGCGCCTCCCCTCCCCGCCCACTCACTCTTTATCTGGCATGCGAGCCATCCAACTTGCCTGGTTTGGTAAGTTGCTATTTTTCCTTCTTTTTTCCCCTGACCATCAGCTGTTCTGCTCTGCCGGGAGATTTAGATTAGCTAGAAAGCAGGAAATCTTTGGATTTCTTGCTTTCTAGCTATTCTAAAAGCAGAGCTGAACCTTCCTTAGGACTGCAGCTTTTCAGTGCAGACTCAGGTAGCCGATTGCAGATAGATCGATCTCTAAGTGAATCTGTGATTCTGTGAGCAACTCAATCTGCCTGCCTGCTTTGCCTGCTTTTGGGTAAAAGTTGCTCTTTTTTAAATAAAAATTTCAATATTTACATACATGGTCTGTTGTGAGTTAATTTTCTGAATTTGCTTGCTAGCAAATTTTCTGAATTTGCTTGCTAGCAAATTTTGTGAATTTGCTTGCAAGCAAATTTTATGTGACAGACTCAGGTAGCCGATTGCAGAAAAATAGATCAATAAGTGAACCTGTAATTCTGTGAGCAACTCAATCTGCCTGCCTGCTTTGCCTGCTTTTGGGTAAAAGTTGCTTTTTTATATAAAAAAATCAATATTTACATCAATATTTATAATATTTACATACAAGCCATGCCTACCCAGTCACATGACCACCAAGCCCTGCCCAGTCAGCAAGCCATGCCCACCCAGTCACATGACCACCAAGCCACACCCACAAATTAGGCCACACCCACAGAATCAATTGTTAAGAAATTTGAATCCCACCCCTGCATATAACTAACACATGTAAAAATACACCTCCTCTCTTTGAATAGTCATTTTGTTAATTTTCCTTTAAAATGTCATGTGAAAACTGACCCATACATTACATTGAATAGTTCATTAAAATTGTATTTTCTGGATGACCTAGAACAGGGGTCGCCAACCTTTTGGACCTCAGGGACCACCAAACTCATAATTTTAGATCCCAGAGACCACTAACTGGTTCTGTGGGCGTGGCCTAATTTGTGGGTGTGGCTTGGTGGTCATGTGACTGGCTGGGCATAGCTTGTATGTAAATATTATAAATATTTGTATATTGATTTTTTTATTAAAAAAGAGCAACTTTTATCCAAAATGAGGCAAAGCAGGCAGGCAGATTGAGTTGCTCACAGAATCACAGATTCATTCAGAAATCTATTTATCTGTCATTGGCTAGTTCAGTCTGTCACATAAAATTTGCTTGCAAGCAAATTCATAAAATTTGCTAGCAAGCAAACTCATAAAATTAACTCACAACACACCATGCATGTAAATATTGAATTTTTTATTTAAAAAAAGAGCAACTTTTACCCAAAGTCAGGCAAAGCAGGCAGCCAGATTGAGTTGCTCACAAAATCACAGATTCATTCAGAAATCTATCTATCTGCCATTGGCTAGCTCAATCTGCCACATAAAATTTGCTTGCAAGCAAACTGATAAAATTTGCTTGGGTAGCAAACTCACAAAATTAACTCACAACACACCATGTATGTAAATATTGATTTTTTTATTTTAAAAAAGCAACTTTTATTCAAAATCAGGCAAAGCAAGCAGATTGAGTTGCTCACAGAATCATTCAGTGATCTATCTACCATTGGCTAGCTCAGTCTCTCAAATTTGCTTGCTTTGAGTCTGCACTGAATTTGCTTGCAAACAAACCTTCATTCCTAAGGGAGATTTGGCTGTGCTTAGCTAGAAAGCAAGAAATCCAACCATTTCCTGCTTCCTAGCTAATCTAAATCTCCCATTGCAGCAGAATAGATGATGGTCGGAAAAAGGAAAAATAGCAATTTAGCAGACAAGTTTGCCGGGTAAGGAGTGAGTGGGTGGGGAGGGTTCCCATGGGCCATGTGGATAGCGCAGCCTTGTGTTTCTGAGCAGCCTGGATTTATTGCTTTGGGGGAGTGCTCTGGGGGTGAGATTTCTCTGCGGCCCACCAAAATTTTCTCACGGCCCACCGGTTGGCGACCACTGACTCAAAAGATAAAGCTCCTATGAAGGACAATCACACTTCAGTTTAGATTTACTGACAGATATGTAAAAAGAGAGAGAGCAGATATATCTACTTCTATTAGGGTTAATGTATCTATTTTATTATAAGTTATTGGTTCCTTCAAAAATGAAAAGTAAAATTTCATCTTCACCATATTTATTGACATAATGGTTAAAGTTCCTGTCTCCCACAGACCATAGTAAAAAATATTTCACTTTTTTTTTAGATTTTAGAAGAAAGTTGTTATATAATTTTTATAAATTAAAATATTAATAAAACTATTTTAAAAAATCTAACACACAAAATGTTACTTACCATGGAAAAGGAAATGTATAGTAAGTTGCACTTTAAAATCCAAAATTTTCACACTTGACAAAGAAGTCCCAGTATTTTTCTCCTGCATGCCATGGCAGAAATTCTTCATCTGTAATTAACCTTATTTTGTTGAAGTGTAGAAAACAGGGTGTTTTTGAGGAATTAGCCTGACAGGAAGAGTCTATTAAAACATGAAACACACACTAAATTAAACTATCAAGCCTTAAATTTAAAATGCCCATAAGAGATCTCTTTCCTGCAGTGAGCAAGACAAATTTGCAGTTAATTCTATAATCTCTATAGATTCCATAAATTTCAACCACAAGTCTATTAATCATGTTCATTTATCCTTATTAGGCTAACTAAGTCCACCATACTCCAAGGTGAAGGGATTAAGTAAATTATACTGTGTGTATGCATGGTCATTTTCTTGAAATGCATGCGAATGTTTTATGAAAATTCATTTAATTTCTTAGTAAATATTTATTAGTTCTGTAATATAGATTAGTCTGTGATATAATGCTAATCCAAAAGGCTTAACGAACATTTATCCAAATTTCATTTTGCATTAGTGGTTCCTTTCACACAGACCATTAAATTATGGCATTTGTATATGTTTACTCATATTAACTAGATTAAGTTTTTCTCCCCTTTCCTTTTTCTTTTATTCAATCATCTTTCATTCTAGGAGCCTGCCTGGACAAGGCCCTGCAGTTTAATAAACGTAGTTTACTCAACTGAATTACTGGGTTAATATGCACCCTGAACTATCCAATATCTAACATATAAGGTTCATTATGAAAATGTCAAAAAGCATGCAAAGTTACTGCCTTCCTCCTTCAACAATGACCATTATAACCAACTCTTGCCTTTCCTCTCCTAGGCTAAGGGCATCATCAAGTCTTTCTTCTGTTAGTAATGGTGTAATACATTAAAGAAGAATGTTTCAAAACTTCTGTCTGTCTTTCTGTCTGTCCATCCGTCCGTCTAGTTATTTTCTCTTCTAAAACCAATTAACTTGCTTAAAAGGTAGCCTGAATTCAGATGAATTCAGTGGGAGTTACTTTAAGTACAGATATATAGGACTGCCCTGCTAGTTCTACAGTGATCACTTTTCTACCTATGGGCATACAAAATTAAACAGGCAACTGAAGAACAGCAGGGAATAAAGAGCCACATCTAAGTAACTCCTGTGATAAATCAAGAGATAGATGGAGACAGCTTCATCTTTTGTCAGTGACCATAGACAGGTTTAGGAAAGACACGAAAAGCAAGTAAAAAGGTGTGGCATATAGATCTTAGTGGCTTTGTTTGGTTGCTAATACACTAGTGTGAATTAGCAGAAGCAAAGAACAAAAAGGACAAAAGCTCAGGAATGGCCCTGGAATACAACTGTGCTGTCAGAAGGACTCTTGAGAATGAACAATCCTGCTAGCCAGGACAGTTGTGGGGCAGATGTAGGCAACCTTCCCATTGGTCAAGCTTTGTATATTCTGTAGGTATTGTGAATTAAAGCCCTGGAGGGGAAAATACTCCAGTTCACTCATGAAAGAGAATGAAAAAGAGGAGAGAAAAAGAGAGATACATTACTGTGTTTTAGCAAATATTGCAGAATATGCTTTTGAAAAGACTATGTTAGAAAAACCTAGTAAGTGTGTGAGATAGTTTGTTTGTGCTGTTACAAATTCCTGCACCCAGGAGAGAGATGAGAATTAAGTCACTGACTTTTTTATTTGTACTCTTTTCATATTGGAAATAGTACTTCAGTCAATACATACCAAGCAGATTTTGTTGCAATAATACTTCTGATTCCTTAGGAACATGCATTTCATTAACAATTGTTGATAATGGCCTTCCACAGTATGTGACCTGAAAACAGCAGCCAATATATTAGTCATCTGAACTGAAAAAAGCACTTGAAAAAAATGTTTCACAATGAGCAAGAGTGTGGATAAAATGTCTCTCTTGGAATCCTAAAAATACCTCCCATACTACCACTTCTTACAATAATAGACAACACAGTATCAATAGTAGAGACCTTCAAATTTCTAGGTTCTAGTATATCACATGACCTAAAATGGACACCTAACATCAAAAACATTATCAAAAAAGCACAACAAAGAATGTTCTTTCTGCACCAACTCTGAAAGCTCAAACTGCCCAAGGAGCTGCTGATACAGTTCTACAGAGGAATTACTGAGTCCGTCATCTGCACCTCTATAACTGTCTGGTTTGGTTCTGCAACCCAACAGAACAGACACAGACTTCAGAGGATAATTAGGACTGCAGAAAAAACAATTCCTACCCACCTGCCTTCAATTGAGGACCTGTATACTGCACGAGTCAAAAAGAGGGCTGTGAAAATATTTACAGACCCCTCACATCCCGGACATAAACTGTTTCAACTCCTTCCCTCAAAACGACGCTATAGAGAACAACTAACACCAGAACAACTAACTAGACACAAGAACAGTTTTTCCCCGAAAGCCATCACTCTGCTAAACAAATAAATCCCTCAACATTGTTCAATTATTTACAAAGTGTACACTACTATTACTGTTAATCTTCTCATCACTCATTATCACCCATCCCCTCCCACTTGTGATTGTAGGACTGTAACTTTATTGCTTGTATACTTACGATTTATATTGACTGTTTCCTAGTATGATTTGATTGTTGATTGTACCGTATGACTATCATTATAATTCTTGATTCTTAACAAATGTACCTTTTCTTTATGTGTACTGAGAGTATTTACACCAAGACAAATTCCTTGTGTGTCCAATCACACTTGGCCAATGAAGTATTCTATTCTATTCTATAGCTGCATCTTTTGCAACATTCATGTAATTGCTTTCAAGAGGCATCCAACTAAGGGCAGGCTCGGTTATAAGAGTGAAAACTGGTCATAAGTTACTTTTTTCAGTATTGCTGTAACTTCAAATAGTCACTAAACAAATAGTTGTAAGTCAAGGGCTTACGATCCTATATTAAGGCGTATTTAGTGGTGATAAGGACGGCGAGGCGGTCTTACCTCTCTGCCCTTGGAAATCCGTGGTTTCGGGGTGGAGTTCCATCAGTATGCTGATGACACTCAGCTGTACATCTCTACCCCAGGCCACCCCAACGAAGCCTTCGAAGTGATGACCCGGTGCCTGGAGGCCGTGCGGAGTTGGATGGGTCTTAATAGGCTTCGTCTCAACCTGACCAAAACCGAGTCGCTGTGGTTTCCTGCACCCAGATACAGCCAGCTTATTCCGTCACTGGCCGTGGGGGGAGAAATTTTGACCCCCATGGAAAGGATTCGCAATCTGGGTGTCCTCCTGGACGTACGGCTGTCTTTAGAAGATCACATTACGGCCGTCGCCAGGGGGGGCTTTTGTCAGATTCGTCTGATTTACCAGTTGTGGCCCTTTCTGGATCTGGACGCACTTCGCACAGTTACTTCTGCCCTCGTCATCTCCCGCTTGGACTATTGCAATGCTCTCTACATGGGGCTCCCCTTGAAGAGTGTCCGGAGGCTTCAGTTGGTCCAGAATGCGGCCACGCGGGTGATCTTGGGAGCCCCTCGGAGCTCCCATGTTACACCGCTCCTGCGCGTGCTGCATTGGCTTCCTGTGGCCTTCCGGATCCGATTCAAGGTGGTATTGATCGTTTTTAAAGTGCTCCATGGCTCGGGACCTGGGTACTTTCGGGACCGCCTGCTGCCATCAACAGCCTCCCGCCGCCCAGTGCGCTCCCACAGGGTTGGCCTCCTCGGGGTTCCGCCGCCTGGTCGTTGCCGGTTGGTGGCCCCGAGGGTGCGGGCCTTCTCTGCGGAGGCTCCCTCACTTTGGAATGATTTGCCCCCGGAGATATGGGCCATTACCGACATTCAGACCTTCCAGCACACAGTAAAGACCCTGTTTTTTCAACAGGCCGGCCTGGCCAGTAACGATTTTTGGGTTTTTAAAATTTGGTATTTTAAATTTTTTATTAGTTTTATATTCGCTAATTGTATATTCGGCCTCTAATTTAATTGTTTTAATTTGTTTTTAATTGTATATACTGTTTCTGTTTTAGTTGGCTGTACACCACCCCGAGTCCCTTTTTTGGAAGAGGGGGGCGGTATAGAAATTTAATAAATAAATAAATAAATAAATAAATAAATAAGGGCTACCTGTACAAGTTTTGCAAAATACTGTGGTCATTTTAAAAATATGAAGATACTTCATTCACAATTCTGTGGGTTTCAAGGCATCTTTTTCAAGATTTACATTTAGTCATTGTGGGTTTTATAGGTCTTTAATGATGAATCAAGAAACATTAAACTTTTCCGGGACTTCCGGTTTGATCTTCTTCAGCAACGGACCGAAATCCACGATCATGCATGGTTTCGATCTGTGCTCGCCGCCGGAGTGACACAAACCTACTGGATTCGGGGCAAAAGCCACCCCGTAGAGGTGGTGAAGAGGGGGGAGACCGCCAACAGGGTCGAGGAGAGCCACATCCCTCCTCCCCAGCTGGCCATTACTCCCTTTCCCGAAGGCGGTTGCAGCGGTGGTCAGAAATGGTCACCTCAAAGAAGAACTCGACCGGAAAAGGTTGTGCAGGAGGAAGACAAGAAGAAAAAGTTTTGACTGACCAGACTGAACTGAAAAAGCAACAACATAAGGTACCCTGGAATTTGAATTACAAAGAATAACTTGTTCCCAAAGAAGATTTTTGAAGCGGCAAAGGAGAAAGGGAAGGGGAAAGATTTGGTCTTTTTTTCTTTCCTTCCCCATATTGACAACTAAGAGACTTAAGTAAGAAATCGATAAAAATTAATTTTGACATTAATAGCCATTTAAGTGAAAATAAAATGTCAAAGGGATAATAAAGATTTTTGGATATTTAAAAACTTTTAAAAGAAGGAAAGAAAAGGAAAAAATAAAAGGGTCGGATCTGGAAAAATGGAGGAGACCACCTGGAAGTAAAAGGAATTAACAGTGAAACTTTAACAAGATTTCTAAAAGATATACTCTAACTGAAACTTTGTAACAAGATAAATAGAACCCCAGGAAGAGAAAGTGGAAAAAAGAAGCAAGAAGAAACAGCTTTAGATTATTTGAATCATTTGGTGATTTTTGGATTTTTGGTTATTGGATTTAAATAACTAAAATCAATCGGGTGGTTGTTTAAAAGTGTTTAAAATGGCATTACTCTTGGAAGAACTGAAAATGGAACTTAAAAAACAGAAAGAAGATGCACAAGAAGGAAGAGGGTTTTTTTGGCTTCGTATTTCAATTCTTAGAAATGGAGATCTTGAACTATGGGAAACAAGAAATGCTTCCAGAACAAGAAGGGCGGGACAAAGAAGAAGCCATTTTTAATGATCAAGTAATTCTATGTGGGGAAAAAAAGGAAAGGGGGGAAAGAGAGTGAAAAATTTAAGATCTGAAAAAGCAACCAAAAAAAGAATAGTTTGAAAAGCAATTACAATATTAGGAAGAAACAGAAGAGAGGATTACAGAAGAGAATTAGAATTAGACAGACAAGCGGTCAAAAAGAGGAGGGAGAAGAAGAGGGGGAAGAAGGAAAGGAAAATAAGTTATAAAGGACAGAAACAGGATATAGAGATAAGGGAAAATGTACAAGGATTAAAAATATAAGCCTATTTAGAAGACATAGAGACAACGGGTGAAAATTTAATTGAAAGAGAAGATTCTGCAAGGGTACATAAGATAGTATTGTTATATTAGAAATAGAAATGAATTTAGAAAATATGAAACAAGTGTGATTAAAGTGATAAAATACTTACTGTAATGTAATGTAATGTTTGTTAATAAATAAATGAAATAAAGAGAATGAGAGTATGAAATTAGGAAAGGATGGGAACATTCTAATTGTTACCAATGATTTATAAAAATTTAAGTGAAGAGAAATATGAAAGAAATATGAAAGAAATTATGGAAATATTATAAGTGTTCCTAAGGAAGTATAATATTTAATTGAAAAGAAATGTTAAAGAGGTTAATTAATATTAATGGTAGATTGTAATTAACATTAATGGTTGAGCTGAATTAGAATAGAATATATACTATTGTTATATAAATATTTTCTCTTTAAGAACAGTGTGTATTTTAAGAATGTACCAAGCAGAATTCGATTGGTAAAAGTTATGTGTTATAAAATAGGGGTTAGATATTGAATATTATAATTGTAAAGGCATATATTGAAGTTTAAATAAGATTTAAGATTTATTTCCAGCTGAGCCTGCCTCCCCCCTCAGTCCCCATGTATGGTAAGAGTACCGAAGGGTCTGGGGATGTTGGGGGCGACGGACAAGCCGCTGGGCAGCTGCCCGGGCTACCCGGATGGTTTCCTTGGGCGGCGGCCGCGGCTGCCGGAACTATCGGGACTGCCCCATGGTCGGGGGCTCTTCAGAGGTCCCCTGCCTTGGTGCCGACTGCCTCGTCGATGGACCCGGCAATGGTCCTGTTGCGGCCGCTGCGACTGCCGCGGATGGCGGCGGCAAGTGGTGTCGCGGTGGCCGCAGGGTGGGCGGAGGCCTCGCCGCAGTCGTTTTGCGGCTGGAGGCCCCGCCGCGAACCTGGACCCCATCTCATCTGGCTCTACCGTGGCCAGGGACAGCGCTGTGGCAGCCAGTGGTGGCAGGCAGTGCCGCGGTGGCCATGGGAAGCGGAGGCGGCGCCGGCGGGTTTGTTGCCACGACCACCTTGTGAACAAGAGCCTTGTGGACAAAGGCCTGGTTACGGCCCATCGCTCCCTCTGGGACTACTCCGTGGATGACCGTGGTGATCTGGGTATGGACAGCCAGTTTTTAACCATCACAGCTGCAGCGGGGGGGTGTTGCAACGGCCACGGGTGGCGGGCGACGCCGCGGGCAGTGGCGGTGTTGCTGCCGCCGCAGCTGCCGCGGGCGCCCCGCAGTGGGTCACCCTGTGGCTGGTAGTTCTGCTGCAGCCTCGTGCTTTGCTTCCAACTGCCCTGCTTCCATCTGCTGCTCCAAGGACTTGGACAATCTTGTTCCGGTCTCCGCGGTTGTTATAGGTGGTGGTCACCTTGTCGTGGAGGGTGTCACCCTCGTAGTATATGGGGGCAGCCCCTCTGGCATGGCGACCTCACCAGCAACCGTGGAGACAGCGTCTGCGCCGACTGGGAGACCTTTGCGGCCTCGAAGGCGATGTGGACGGCGGAACGGACGATGGCACCGAGGGTGCCAATGGCAGTGGCAACAGCGGTGCTGGCCTGCCTGAATAACGCCGGTGGTTTTGATGAAGATGGCCCCAGGGACGGAGATGGCAGCCCTGATGACGTCGTTGGCGATGGTGGCTGTGCGGTCCCGACGATGGCAGAGTCGGTGGGGGTCTGGTCCGGAGTTGGCTCACAGCATGAAGACGGTGGTCTTTGACCCAGCGGTGACGGTGGCTAAAAGACCAATTAGCTACTCTTCGGCGGACTTACGGGCTCTGGAGAGGGTCCCCACTCCCTGAAGTGGTCCTCCAGTCTATCAACAGCCTACCTCAAGAACAGTTCCTGGGATCCGGAGAGATGGCATGGCCATCAGAAAAGAAGTTGTGTGTGTGGGGGGGGGGGGTTAAACTTTTTCAATTTTTATTTAGTTTTATCGGGGTTGGGGAGGGTGACTAGGAGGGGGTTGGGAGATAGGGAGTTATAGGGGTTATGGAGGAGACCCGGACCGGACTTGGGGGATAACCTGGGGTGGTTTGGAGTCAGCCAGGCTGGCGTGCACGTCTGGGAGGGCCCAGAGGGTTGTGAGTTGTGGGGGCGGCTAGAGTTTGGACAGCCAGGGATGGGTTCCATCGGCACCGTAAGTGGGAGGGGCAGATATGACGGGGGTAGAGGGCCATATCAGGTTAGGGGACCGCGTACCCGCTGTCTCCAAGTGATAGCGCGCTCCGACCCTCCTGACCCGTCTTGCAGGCCTGGTTGTGCAGAGTCTCAGGCCCTGAGTACCCGGTTGATGTGGTGCAATGCCAGGTCCGTTAACAAGGCCCCTGATTCACGACCTTATCCAGGAGGAGGGCGTGGATCTGGCTGGTGTCACTGAAACCTGGTTGGGCCCAGAGGGTGGTGTTCCTCTGAGGGAAATGTACCCACCAGGTTTCCAAGCATTCCATCAACCAAGGTCTCAGGGAAGGAATGGTGGGGTGGCGGCGATTATTAGAGAAGTTCTTTGTCCTAGGGAGGCCACTGTACCTCAGAAGGCTGGTTGTGAGTTGCTCTTTGTGAAGTGGGGCCAGGGGGTTCAGATGGGCCTTTTGATAACATACCTGGCTCCCTGCCACGTATCATTGGCCCTGGCCGGGCTCCTCGAGCTGATAGCCGGGTTGGCGGTTGAGACCCCTAGGCTTTTAGTCATGGGGGATTTCAACCTGCCACCTCTCGGGGAAACCTCTGGGGTGGCTCGGGAGTTCCTGGCTTCCATGACGGCCATGGACATGACCCAATTAGTTTCTGGCCTCACTCACACGGGGGACACACACACTGGACCTGATTTTTGCCTCTGGTCAGTGGTTGAATGATCGTTCTGGGGATCTAGTCATAAAGCCCTTGTCATGGTGAGATCATTCTCTTCTTAGACTTGACTTCTGTGCCGCCACCCCACATCGCAGGGAGGCGGAACCGAGGAGATGGTTCCGTCCCAGGCACCTGATGGATCCTGAATGGTTCCAAATGGAGCTTGGGCCATTTCCTGACACTCTGGCTCATAACTCGGCCGAAGACTTGGTGGCCACCTGGGATAGGTTGGCCGCTGAGGCTCTGGACTGAGTTGTGCTTTTGCGACCTCTGACTCGGCACAGAACCCATTTAGCTCCTTGGTTTACGGAGGAGCTGAGAGAGATGAAGTGCCAGAAAAGACGTCTGGAGGGCGTCTGGAGAACCAGTCGTGCCAAGTCTGACTGGACACAGGTGAGGTCCTACATTAGGACCTACCTAGTGCCGATAGAGGCGGCGAAACGTTCGCATTTCTCCGCCCTTATTGCATCGGCAGAAAATCGGCCTGCCACTCTGTTTAGAATAACCCGCTCTCTGTTTGAGCCAAGAGCACAGGAGGACCTCTTGCAGGGTAGGGCAGAAGAGTTTTCCCGATTTCTGCACGATAAAATCGCTCAGATTCGGGGTAGGCTGGACTCCAGCTGGGTGGTCCCAGGGGAGGTGTTTGGGGCAAGTCTTGAGACGGTTATCTGGGAGGAGTTCGATCCTGTGACCGCCGAGGGTGTGGACAGATTGCTGGGGAGGCTGAATGCCACCACATGTTTACTGGACCCGTGCCCCTCCTGGCTGGTTTCTACCTCCAGGGAGGTGACACGAGGCTGGCTCCAAGGGATTATCAATGCTTCGTTGATGGAGGGGGCGCTCCCTACCGCCCTGAAAACGGCGGTGGTGCGGCCCCTCCTCAAGAAGCCTTTCCTGGATCCGGCTCTTTTAAATAACTATCGTCCTGTCTCCAACCTCCCCTTTATGGCGAAGGTTGTTGAGAGTGTGGTGGCGCGTCAGCTCCCTCAGTACCTGGAGGAAGCAATCTACCTAGATCCGTTCCAATCGGGCTTCAGGCCTGGGTACAGCACCGAAACAGCATTGGCCGCGTTGGTTGATGATCTCTGGAGGGCCTGTGACAGAGGTTATACTTCTGTCCTGGTCCTATTAGATCTATCAGTAGCTTTTGATACTATCTATCATAGTATCCTATTGCGGTGGTTGGAGGGGTTGGGAATTGGAGGCACCGTTTTGCAGTGGTTCTCCTCCTTCCTCTCAGACCGCTTGCAATTTTTGTTGACGGGGGGGGAGAGGTCCGCCTCTAGGCCCCTCGTTTGTGGGGTGCCTCAGGGGTCAATCCTCTCCCCTCTTCTGTTCAACATTTGTGTGAAGGCGCTGGGAGAGATCATCCGTAGTTTTGGGGTGAAATGTCATCTTTATGCTGATGACACTCAGCTTTACATCTCGACCCCAATGATGCTGTGGAGGTTATGTCCCGCTGCCTGGAGGCTGTGTGGAACTGGATGGGCGAGAACAGGCTTCAACTCAACCCTTCCAAGACTGAGTGGCTGTGGTTTCTAGCAGCCCGATATAGTCAGCTGTCTCTGTCGCTGGCTATTGGGGATGAGATCTTGACCCCCACAGAAAGGGCTCGCAATCTTGGTGTCCTCCTGGATGTACGGCTGTCTTTGGAAGATCATATCACGGCCGTCTCCAGAGGGGCTTTTTATCAGGTTCGCCTGATATGCCAGATGCGGCCCTTTCTTGATCGGAACGCCTTACGCACGGTCACCCATGCCCTGGTCACCTCCCGCCTGGACTACTGTAACGCCCTCTACATGGGGCTCCCCGTGGGGAGCACCTGGAGGCTCCAACTGGTGCAAAATGCGGCTGCGTGGGTGGTTATGGGGGCGTCTAGATATTCCCATGTGACGCCTCTCCTGCGCGAGCTGCATTGGTTGCTGGTAGCCTTCTGGGTTTGCTTTAAAATATTGGTTTTGGCCTTTAAAGCGCTCCATGGCATCGGACCAGGATATTTACAAGACCGCGTTCTGCCAGTAGTCTCCCACCGACTGGTGCGCTCCCACAGAGAGGGTCTCCTTCGGTTCCCGACGGCATTTATTTGCCGCCGGGTGACCCCAAGGAATAGGGCCTTCTCCGTGGGGACACCCACTCTTTGGAATGAGCTGCCCCGGGGTTACGGACAACCACTGACCTGAGGGTGTTCAGACGTGATCTGAAAACCTGGCTCTTTGAGCAAGCCGGCCTGGGCTGACTTCAAATGGGATTTTAAATGAGGGGTTTTAGAACTGATTTTGGTTGGGGTATGGTAATTTTAGCTCATTTTTAATCGGGGGTTTTAACTCTTTTAATGGCAGCCTCATAATTTAATCTCTTTTAATATTGTAATTTGTAATTTATAATATATTTTAGTTGGCTGTTCACTGCTCTGAGTCCTTCAGGAGAAGGGCAGTATATAAAACTATTTAATAAATAAATAATAAATAAAATTTAAATGGTCAAAAATCAAAAAATACAAAGGTGTCATACTCCAATCAGTAACTACAGGGGAAAACTTGTTTAAATGAGAAAAGAAAATATGAAATTGAAACGGGACAGACAAAAATATAAATATAATGATTTGAAAGATATTGAAACTTAGAAAAAGATGTATAATTGAATTTAGAAAGGAATGAGATAATTAAAAACAAGGTTGAGAAAACTAAGGGAAGGGGAAAATCACTGAGAAAATGCTAAAATAGTAATAAGATATGGAATAGAATACAAAGATGAATATGAAATTGAGTTTGTGTCTGTATAGAGAAGTGATAACCCGGGATCATGCTATTCTCAAAAAAACATATTTTATTTGTATTATGTTTTGTGAAAACCCAAATAATTTTTTGTTCAAAATAAAAGAAACATTAAACTTTTCCAAAATTATAGATATATTTTGTACATTCCCAGCAAGTCAAATATAAGAAAATAAAAAGGCAGCCTCAAATGTAGAAAATGATAGGGTATGCATTTATTTATTTAATCACATTTGTATATCAGAGATCTTCAAACTTGACAAATTTAAGACTTGTGGACTTCAACTCCCAGAATTCCTTCTCCAGTCATGTTAGCTCAGGAATTCTGGGAGTTGAAGTCCACAAGTCTTAAACTTGCCAAGTTTGAAGACCCTTGGTATAGCTGATTATCTCACATAGTGAGTCTGTGTGGGGTACATCATAAAACAGTCAAAATGCACAAAAATCATTAAAACAATGAATTTAAATGAAAAATAAAGCAAAAAAATGAAAACAAAAATGGTGGACAAACATACAGAGTATATTCCATTAGTAAATGTTATACAGCCATGTAGCAGGCTTCATTCTATCATGGGATTCCCAAATTATAAACATTTTAAGGGCTTTCTGAAAGGAGCATGCATAAGTGCACCATCGTGCCTCCCATCCCCGTCCTATTGTCCCCATTTATTCATACTTATTTCTTATATTCTTACTCATGTTTATACTTATACCTATTATCTTGTAAGCGATTGACAAATCAAATAAATAAAATAAACAAATAAAGGCCAACAGAGTTAGGGCTAGCCTTGCCTTAGGGGGCAATAATATGGAATGGTGGCCACAGCAGAGAAGGTTTTCCTCCAAGGCCCCACTCTACCAAACTCCCTGTCCATAGAACCTATAACAAATCCCTCCTGCCTACCAGACCTAATGGGATGGGTGGGTATAACTGAGGAGTGGCAGTCCCACAAATATCACAGCCCATACCATTTATAGCTTTATGGTGCGGCAGGGACTGTCAAGCCTGAGACTCAGAAGGACACCGCAGTACTCTCTCTTTGCAAGGTAAGTATCTCTGTCGTTGCAGTTCATGGGTTTGTGCCTGTGGGGTTGGTGTTTGTGATCTGTATTGTTCTGTTATTGCGTGTCAGGTGTTTGGCTGGTTGTCTGCATTTGGAACCCAGCCCCATAGCTGATTGATATGTCGCTCCCAAAGCTTCCTTTCCTCTGTTTCTACTCTGTTTCTTCTGTAGGACCAGGGCCCTGTGCTTTCAATCACCCTAGCTGGCACCCACGTTGGTCCTCCAGTGTAATTGTATGCGTAGACCTGGTCCCCTATGGTGAATCGTCTGCATTTCCCCGTGGAGTCCAGGGGCATTTCTGTGCTGTAGTTGGGATGAACCCGGTCTAGTACAGTCTGCAGCCGCTGACCCATTAACAGTTCTGCTGAGCTGCGGTGTGTTGTAGTGTGGGGTGTAATGTGCTAGGCGAGGAGCATTCTGTCGATCATCTCCTGCCAATCCCCTCGGCCCATTTGCTGGAGTGTTCCCTTAGTGGATCGAACCATTATCTCCACTTGGCTGTTCGTGGCTGGGTGAGCAGGGGCTGATAGCGTGTGTCTGATCCCCAGTTCGGCTAGAAAAGCCTTGAACAGTTCAAGGTGAACTGTGGCCCGTTATCTGAGACGAGGATGTCTGGTAGTCCATGGGTGGTGAATAGGCGCCTGAGTACTTTTATTGTTACCTCCGATGTGGTGGATTGCATTAAAATTACTTCCAGCCACTTGGAGTACACGTCAACAACTATAAGAAATGTCTGTCCCTGGCAGGGCCCAGCGAAGTCGACATGTATTCTGGCCCATGGTGTTGTAGGTGTCCCCCATTTCCTGGGTCTCGCGGATGGGGGTGCTGGCCTGGATTCTTGACAGGGCGTGCAAGTGGCAACCCAGGTTTCTATCTCCTTGTCCATCCCTGGCCACCATATGTAGCTTCAGGCTAGGGCTTTCATCCAGACCATTCCGGGGTGGCCTTCATGAAGTGTTTCTAATATTTTATTTCTTAATGGGGGGGATAACTACCCGGTCCCCCCACAGTAGACAACCTTTTAGTACTGACAGTTCGGTTTGCCTATTTTGGTATGGTTTGTATTTCTCCCGCTGTGTTGCCTCTAGCCATCCCCTCCACACCCAGTTTGAAATCCGTGCAATCGTTTTGTTGCAAATGGTGAGCCTCGTGATCTCTGAGGATGTCATAATCCTGGGCCATATGTTCTCTATTAGCAGCACTGTTGTGGATGGCGCTGGGTCTTCGACTGTGTCTGGGAGGGGGCAATGGCTGAGAGCATCAGCGTGGGCGATGTCTTTCCCTGGCCGGTGGGTTAAGATGTAGCTGTATGCCACCAAGAATGCTGTCCATCTCAACATCCTGGGTGACAGGATGTTCGGTGTGGGTTTGTCGCCAGCGAGGATGCCCAGTAAGGGTTTATGGTCGGTGATGAGGTCGAACTGCCTGCTGTACAGATACTCATGGAAGCGCTTTACCCGAGACCGCGGCAAGCGCTTCCTTGTCGATCTGGCTGTAGTTTCTTTGCGTTTTTGTTAGAGTCTTTGAGAAATAGGTGATGGGGGCTATTGGGTAGTTTGTGGCTGAGGACCGCTCCGATGCTGTAAGGGGAGGCGTCGCAGGTTAGTGATAAGTGTCTCGCTGCATTGGATGAAAACGCTGTCTGATGTTAAAATGCTTTTTATTTTTTGAAATGCTTTGGTTTCGTGCTGTCCCCAATTCCAGCTCGCCGCCTTATTGAGCAGCCTGTGGAGCGGTTCCACAATGGTTGCTTTCTGCGGCAGAGACACATTGTAAAAGTTCAGAAACCCTAGGAACGCTTACAGCTCTGCTTTGTTTTGTGGCATGGGGGCTTCCCATATAGCTTTAAGCTTCCCGTTTGTGGATCTGATGCCTGCAGCGTCAATTAGGAACCCCAAGAATTCTACTTGCGGAACTGCTATGTGGCATTTGTTTCTCTTTAATTTCAATCCTGCCTCCTGGAATCTTCCCAGGACTGCCCTTAGCCATTCCATCAATTGGTCCTTGCTGGTGGCTGAGACGATTACATTGTCGAAGTAGGGTATGACTCCGGGGATGTTGTGTAACAGCCATTCCATAATTCTCTGGAACAGGCCTGGGCTATGCTTCCACCGAATTGGAGTCTCTTGCAGTTGAATGCTCCCCTATGCGTGATGAAGTTTGCACCTCAGCAGTAGCTTCATCGACAGGCAATTGCTGATAGGCATGGAAAGTCCAATTTAGCAAATATTGTCCCCTGGCCCAGAGCGTGTAGAAGGTGCTGGACTACAGGCATCGGGTAGGCGCTTTGCTGAAGAGCTTTATTCAGGGTCGTTTTATAGTCAGCACAGATTCTTATCTACCCATCTAGCTTAACTGGAATCACAATTGGGGTTTCCCACTTAGCATGGTCCACCGGTTCTAGAACCCCTTGGGCTATTAATTTGTCCAGTTGTTCCTTGACTTTTGGTCAGAGGGTGAACGGAACTCGCCGAGGCTTGAGACGGACCAGGGCAATATTGGGATCTAAATTAAATTATATAGGGATCACTGTATACTTGCCCAGTTTGTTGTCAAAAATGTCGCTGAACTCCCGTTCCAGTTCTGCGATGTCTCCGGTCGGTAAGGGGGGAGGTCTCTGTTGCGTGGATGCTGGCGACGCTTATTTGGAGTGGCGGGGAACCATTGTCTGCCGAGCAGACTGGGTAGGCTCCGGTGTACTATTGTACTTCCGCTGAAAGTGCCATATTCCATATGTGTGGTCTTTTTTCCCAGACCGGTATGCGGCGGCCCTGGTAATCTCTCAAAATAATGGCTTGTGGTTCCAATTGGTCGCGCCATTGCTTAGGTTTGAGTTTTTTAAGGGTGTCCCATGATATTATTGATATGTAGGACCCCGAGTCCACTTCCATACGGCAAGGCTTGCCCTCAATTCCGACCGTGGCCATTATTTTATTTGCTTCAAAGGCATCGGTGCATCTGTGCATAGCTCACGAACGTGAAATGGGCTTCCTCCTCCCTGGTGGCTTCCCTCTTTTTGAATCTCCTGCCAGGGTTAACCCTAACCCAATGTTCTAACCCTAACCTTTAACCATACATTACTACCTACACCACTACACTTTGTACCAGTGGAAGCTCCCAGATACTCTTCAAGGGCATTCCCATATAGACAGCATAGAAGCCCATTTAGGATTTGACCAGAGCTTGTATAGCTGAGAGCAGATTGGCAGCAATTCTCTTCTGATTTTCTGATCTTAAAAATTCAATTTGAACAATATGTTTTTTATATAACAGAATATGCTTTTAATACATACTAAAATATACATTTCCCCTTTTGAGGTTTACGATATGTTTAGGATTTTTTTTTCCAATTGTCAAGCTTGAAGCCCAGCTAGAAAGCCCTCTTCTCAAATCAATGCTACACATTGATTTTTTGTTTAGTGTATGTTGATTTTCACAGCAAGGATAAGTGGGAACAAATGATTAAGTAAATATCTCAATGAATATTCTAATCAATATGTGCATTGTGATATTACACACATTTGCTCAAGAGATAGAACTTTCATCACAACATGATGATGCTAGTTTTCTGTCATTCTGACAAAATCTTTGGACTCTGCAGAAGCTTTTGCAGGTGAGGTTGTGTTATACTTGTGGCATACTATCAAGTTCTAATGCATGGGTGTCAAACTCTATTTCATTGAGGGCTGCAACCTGGCTGTGTTTGACTTTGGAGGGAGTGGGGGGGCATAGCCAGGGGGGTAATGGCCAAGTCGACGTCACTCATGTTGGGGGCGCCAGTGGTGGACCAAGTTCTCTACCAGTGAAAACAGGCTCCCAAGCTGGCTCCCAAGCTTTCAGTTGCAACAGCCTTCTTCAATTCTCTGCCAGTGAAAATGGAGCTTGGGAGGACCGCAGGCAGCCCTTTCAAGCTACGTTTTCACTGGTAGCGGTACCATGGTCTGGTACTTCACTGTTTCCAGGGCAGCCCCATGTGCCAGATCTAAGCACTCTGCGGGCTAGATCCGGCCCCCAGGCCTTGAGTTTGACACCCTTGTTCTAGTGCTTTTCTGATTAGCCCACTTCTCTTCTGAAACCTCAATATATCAATCTTTTAATGCCTTAGCTAAAAGAGTGCAAATGCTTTGCCATTTTATGCTATTTTGTTGTCATCTAGCATAACAAAACCTTCTGCTACCAATCAAGTTTTGACATTCACCTAGGCAACTAGCCTCCTTTGAATAATGTGTAAATATGATTTATTTCTATGTCTTTATTGATGGCTGCTGTGAATTCTGTTTTGACAATCACAAATGAGACATTCCAGACTGAAATATTTTTTTTTAACATTACTGTAATATCCTAGTACATTGAAGTTTTCATTTTATTGAAATGTAAAACATCTAATCCAAAATCTATTGAAATTGATAACTCGAGCAGTAGATTTGCACCCAAACAATACACTGTTCTATTGAAATTGGATTTTTTGTATGCTATAAAATAAAAACTTACTACAAAAAAAAAGAACCTGCCTGATATTCCAGCCTTGCCCTACATTAGAAAGAATTATGATGGACATTTTCTCTCTTGCTAGAAATCCACCATTCCCTGTTAACCTGCAGTTTATAAGAGCAGTAATCACCAACTTTGTTAACAAAGCAGGATTGAGTTTGGCAAAAGACAAGCAATTTTATCCTGATGTTTCTGTTCTGCTTTAAGATCTAATGGCCAAGACATTACACATTTTATAGATGTGCCTTAGATGGCACCTTTACTCCCAAATGGAAGCAGTAGATTATTACCATCATCTTCATCTCATCATCATACCTTATTGTATACATATTTCCAGCTTACATAGATGTCTTTTCCTAATATTGCCTTTATCCATTGAACTGGATTTTGATAAACTGAATTATTTCCAGTTTGGACTTTTCCATTTCCAAGAAGGTTAGCTTTATGTTTGGAATCCTGAAAGAAAAAGAAAATAGAAACAAACAAAAGAATTATACATTTCCTGAATTTAGCAATAGCACTTATATAATGTTCCATAGTGCTTTACAGCACTGTCTGACTGATTTATAATGCAACCATATTGGCCTCGACAATATGGGTCCTCATTTTACCAATCTAATTTAAGGAGAAATATATAACTATTTATTTTTTAATAAAAACTATTTTAAAAGTCTGTATAACAGAATAATTAATATAAAATAATTCTTGCAATGTCACAAAGTCTACTGTATAATTGATAAATCTGAAGGCTACTGTAAACAAAATAAATCCAAATTTAAAATTCTGTAGTTTGGTACAATTACTAATATTTTGCTTTTTTGGCTTTGGATTAGTTATGGATTCTGGCTAATTCTATTGAATACATAGCAGTGTGTTTTCTGACAGATTTATTTATTTATTTAACTATAAAAATGACTCTTGGTAACTTACATAAAAAGAGAATTTGGGTAATTTGGGATATGGTTTCTCCATTACTTAATTCCTCTATTGTGCTATTTTGCAATGGCTTATGTAGAAATAACAATTACAACCACAATACTGCCTCCGATTTGCCCCATGCTTTTGAACGGAAATAATAACAGAAAAAGAAAAAAAGAGAATTGCAACCTTCTACTATAGGACTGATTTTTTTAGTGGCAAAGTATGGTGAGTCATTATTGCATCTATGTTTTGCCTCAATGCTTTCTAACTTTTTGCTGAAATATAATACCTACCATAGCAGAATGGCATATCATAGTTACCGAAACACAACACCACACTTTAGTTTGTGCTCTTAATGTTTAATTACAAAAGTGCTCCAATGTACTTCCTATTTTAGAACATGAAAGAGAAAAGGGCAGGCAAACAGTGCCAAAAAATGGTGATTCATGCTTAGAAGCAGTGTACTAGCTTGAATACCGAAATTCTAATCAAGGCTTGAACTTTTTTTTTTTACAAGTTTAATGTATATGTTGGACAACTGGATAAGGATAACCAAATATTCTAATTACAGTACATAAATAATCTTTTATAAGAATAATATATTCATCTAAAAGCACAATTAACTTTTTGTATTATCCTTTCAATCTATTGCTCTTATCTCCAGGCCCATATTTAATTACAAAACCCTTGGAGCCATCACATTTTTTAAACACAAAGAACTCTGTACTTTAAAAGGCTACTAAGTAATTATTTCTGTTCTGGCAACAAATGTTAGCTACTACACAGAAAATATGTTTCATTTTTAGAATTTTCATTTAATTTCTATAATAATATATATTCTAGCAATCTGGGATATAGCCTAGGTTATTAAAACATGAAGATTTTGATCTAAGTTTGTCAACTGGTTTTGTGTATCAAAGCAGTTCTAATAAGAAAGATTTGTCACATTACCAATAACAGTGTTATTGCTTGCTTCATTTAAACCAAAATGTCTTGTTTAAAGATACTGAAAGTCAAAGTAGGACACATAAGACCAAATACAAAAAAAATGCTAATTCTGCATGAATTCAGTAAGGTATTTGACAAAGTAGACCACAATCTCCTTCTTGGTATGCTAGAAAAGTGGAATAGACAACATCACCACCAGATGGATTTGTAGACAAATAGTACTCAATGAGTAATCCTTAATGGTACCAAATTCATATGGAGAAAAGTAAGCAGTGGGGTACCACAAGGCTCTGTCCTAGGCCCAGTATTCTTCAATAAATAAATAAATAAATAAATAAATAAATGACTTAGATGAAGGGATAAAAGCAAAACTCATCAACTTTGCAGATGATACTAAACTAGCAGGAAATAGTCAACACTCCAGAAGACAACTCAGGACCCAAAAATATCTTGACAAACTTGGACAACAGGCCCTATCCAACAAAATGAATTTTAATGTGGAGAAAAGAAAAGCTTTATGTTTAGGCAGGAAAAATCAAAGGTATAAGTCAGAGGTGAAATTCAAAAATTTTCCCTACCAGGTCTGTGGGCGTGGCTTGATGAGACTCAGTCTCTAAAAGGAAGAAGGCAGCCAAGCATAGGCAACAAATTCAAATCGTGCCTATCCCCTCTCCAAACCAATTCAAATCATTCCTACCACCTCTCCCGAGGTGGTATGAGGTGGTTGAATTTCACCCCTGGTATAAATACAGATTAAGTGAGACCCAACTTAAAAACAGTAACTATAAGAGGGATCTTGGAGTCCTAGTGGACAATCACTTGAATATGAGTGTGCAGTTGCCACCAAAAACCACTAATACAATCTTGGGTTGTATAAACATAGGATAGAATCAAGATCACATGAAGTATTAGAATCAAGATCACATGAAGTGTGCCGCTTTACAAAACCCTAGTAAGACCACAACTGGAATACTGCAACCGATTTTGGTCACCATACTACAAAAAAGATGCTGAGGCTTAGAAAAGGTTCAGAGAAAAGCAACAAAGATAATCAAAGGCCTGTAGACTAAACAATATGAAGAACAGCTGCAGGTTTTGTGTCTGGCTAATTTAAAGAAAAGAAGAATCAGGGATGACTTGATAGCAGTATTCCAGTATTTGAGAGGCTGCCACAAAGAAGAAGGAGTCAAATTATTCTCCAAAGCACCAGAGGACAGGACGAGAAGCAATGATTGGAAACTAATCAAAGACAGAAGCAACCTGGAATTAAGGAAAAACTTCCTAACAGTGAGGACAATTAACCAGTGGAACAAGTTGCCTTCAGAAATTGTGGGCACTCCATCACTGGAAATTTTTAAGAATAGATTAGATAGTCATTTATCTGAAATGGTACAGGTTCTCTTGCTTGAACAGGGGGCTGGACTAAGGTCCCTTCCAGCTCTATTCTATTCTATACAATGCAAAAAGATAAATAGAAGTACAGCCTTTATCTCGAGGATCCTCTTAACTACTTAGTTGCTTGGTACTATAGGTAATAGTAGCAGATATCACCAGCTATATAAAATTTATCTGATATTTATCAGGACTGAGTATGATAAGGAATTTCCTGTGGAGGACTCAAGGCAATAGACTGCCCACTGGTAGTCTATATACAAAACTGGTATACAAAACTCATGTTTCTGAGACTACATGCATAGAAAATATGAATTTTTATTATATAGGGTGCAAGTACTCTGCAATTTATTATCATAAGACAGGGTGATGACTTCTGATTTAGACAGCTTTACATTCATGAAGACAGGTCTGTTCAAACTAGTCTTGGTAGTCTAAGTCTTATCTCTAAGCTGGGAAGATATATTAGCTAAAGGAACAGAAAATTGGGAGTGTGTAAATCTTCATCTCCTGCTTAGGAATTCTGTTGAGGCATTTGCATGGCTGTCGGGAAAAATAAAATCATTTTTGGTTTAATTCTTTAAGTCTATTCAAATGGTCATGTAACCATATCAAACCTTGTCAGTTTGTCCACATTTTTCAAGATCGAGGAAAATGCACATCATGTAATTAACAGATACAAATTAGCCATTTTTAAAATATTAGGGACAATGATTTCCTAGAGCTGCGGTGGCACAGTGGTTAGAATGCAGTACTGAAGGCTACTTCTGCTGATCACCGGTTGCCAGCAGTTTGGCAGTTTGAGTCTCACCAACTCAAGGTTGACTCAGCCTTCCATCTTTCCGAGGTCGGTAAAATGAGGATTCAAATTATTGGGAGCAACATGCTGACTCTGTAAACCACTTAAGAGAGGACTGTAAAGCACTGTGAAGCAGTATATAAGTCTAAGTGCTATTGCTATTACTGAAAATGGGGGAAATGAAAAGGGTCCACTGGAACCAATTGTAAAAACCTCATGTTATCATTAGAATCAAGACAAGCCAATCAAAAGACAATACAGCTTCTCTCAACTCTTATTTTTAGCATCAGGACAAAGAGCAGAAGAAACTGAAATTCTATAATAGAGTTCCTAAATCTTTTAAAGAAATTAAGATAGCAAAACCAATTAATTTGACAAGGCTTTTCCACAGAGGCTCAGTCAAGTTTCTTTGCTGGAGTTAAAAAACACTACAATATTATTTTTATTTATAACGTAAACATATTTTCCCCAATGATCTGGCTCCTCATTTTACTGATTCTGGAAGGATGGAAGACTGAGTCAACCTTGAGCCATCAGGATTGAATTCCAGGATGTGAACAGTTAGCCTGCAATACTGCATTCTAACCACTGCACCACTAGGGCTCATTCTGTAAAAACTCACGTTTTTTCTGTAAATATGTTATGTAGAGAACTTAATCATTAAGGAAATTTTTAATAATTATATAGAACTTTGGTAGAATGCAATATTATTAACATTTTAAACTATGCATTAGTATGCAAATGAATATTACTTTGCAAATGAATTATTTACCTGTAGTGTGAATTCTAAAACATCATCTCCTGGCTTAATTTTTCCCAGTTCAAGCAGATCTAATAGTTGATTTTTTTTCTTCCTGTTTCCCTTGAAATGTAGATCTTTCTCAGAATCTTGATTTTTTGAATACTGGAAAGTATTCTGACTGATCATGCTTTGTGATATTACATGAGAAAATGGCCCTGGAGATTCTAAATTAACATTAAGTAAGATTCTTTTACTTGGGGCTATGATATCTTGATCAGTACTAACAAAGCCACATGTGGATTCTAACTCTACAATAGGTTGTATTGAGGAAGCATTGTTCATATTTGAATATTGTGACAAAAACATATTCATGCAAACATTTTGACTGTCAGTAGATGGCTGACAGATATTATTATCACTTCCAATTGTTGAGTTATTAAGTATCTGCAATCTTGATGTGACACTTAGGTTCTGGGTTTCTTGTGGTGTCACCAATATACAATCAATTTCTTTTAATTGTTGAGTAGAACAGATAATAGGATTTAGAAGCAATGTTGCTGAATCTGTAGCATCCGAGGACTCTGAATTTGTTACTTCTGCAGTATTGTATTTCTTCACATTGTTTTCACATACCAAAAGCTGTGGACCATCTTTCTTCTGACTATTAATTTCTCCATTTTCTCCTGATATATCTGGAAATCTGTTTGGATGGTCTTGGTTTAAAGAGCTGTTTTTCATCTCCCAGACACTCTCATGGCCCATAATTATGTTAGGACATGGAAGTGTTTCATCAGAAATTCTGTTTTTTGTATTGCTGTTTTCATAAGAAGCAAGTGTATCTGGGACTTGATTTGCTAACTGGAAACCCTCTTTTTTTGCATTTTTAAAATTCTGTATTTTTTTCCATAATTCTTTCTGTTTTCGTGCCATGAGCAAAAGATTCTTTTGTCGGGCTGCAAGGTTTACTAGCTTTTCTCTCAGCACTCCCTGTTTAAAAGATTCCACAGAAGCTCTAAAATCAAATTTTAAAATGTTAATTGAGTTAACCAAGAATATAAGAAGTACTGCCATGAATAATTTATCCTTGTATGAACAATAATTTTAAATGTAATCAAGTTTTTTAAAAATTCTAAATGTTTTAATTTTTTTAAAACAAGTGTTAAGTAATGATCATAGTAGCTAAAATAATCATCTAAGATGCTTATCTAACATAACTCTTTGATATTTTTTCTGGGAACAGGATAGATTATATAAATACAAAATTTATTATAGATGTATGATAATTACATATGTTGTCTTTTTATAATAGGTACACAACATTCAAAAATACATTTTTTTCTCCCACTTACCTATATTTCTTAGCAAGCTCATCTCGTTCAGATTTCTGTCTGGCAAGTATAGTATTCAAAGAGTTCTGTATTTCAGAAAAGTCTTGGATATACAGATCTATTCAAAATTTATATAATTTTAAGAATGGACATGAATTTTTTTATCATTTGCTACAAATGCAATATAATGCTACAACAACAGAACAGGCTACAAAAAAAATTAATCAATATTCTAAACACCATAATGGTTGTAGCCCATTTTTATTCTATAATTTTTCTTACAATTTAATATTTATTTTATATTTTGTGTTCAATATTTAAAAATAAAAATATGAATACGATAACAATTGTTCAAATTATACATATAATTTTTCTTTTGCAAAAGAATTATAAATTGACTTCAGTGAGGCTTATTTCTGAATAAATATGCATGAGGTTGTGGTATTATTTATTAGAGTTATACAGCACTTTGGATTCAGTACAAAGAGGTACTGTGGAAAATAACAGGAGCACAAATATAGCACATAGCTATAGCTCCTTAAAGCATCTACATCTTTGGCCATGATACCTTGGATTTCTCTGATGGAAGTTACTTCGGATCAAATAGCCTTAAATTCTGGAGAAAAGTACCCTACAAAGTTGGGAATTCCTACAAAACCAGATGTTGAAGATACAGTTACAAACAATTCCAATGAAGAGAAAAATGAGAGACATCTGAATGACAGGTGTAGATGCATACAGAACTTTCTAAAAAACAAATAAAAAACAACATGTATAGGCAAGCAACAAAAGGATCAATAAAAATTCTAATCATGCTACGCCACAAGAACAACACAGTGGCCAACAGATTGGAAGATGTCAATCTATATTCCAATGCCAAAAAAAGAAGATTAAAAGTGTGTGCAAACTAACATACAATATCCTCAATTTCACATGCTAGAAAAATATTGCTTAGATTAATCAAATGCAGGTTACAGACCTACATAGAAAAAGAGATGCCAGATGTACAAATTGGGTTTAGAAAAAACAAAATAATGGAAGATACTGTTGCTAATCCACACAAGATAATTGAGAAAAGCAAAGAATATCACAAAGAAGTCACTATGTGCCTCATTGAGTATATCACACAAAGCAGTGAAAAGTGCTCAGAAAAATGGGAACCAGTAACATCTCATTGTCTTCAGGAGAAACTCGATATGTGATCAAGATGTCATATGACTTTTTTGTTCAATGACTTCAATCTCAACACTCCCTATTATGGTCATCAAGTAAGAATTGTGGTTTGTTAAATGGAGTCCCAGGTAAAGAGTATGGGGTGCCTCAAGGGGAAGGGGCAGGCCTGGGAAGGCCAAGCGCATATCAAGTACAAGTTGCCGTGGTATGGGAACCCTCAGCTGCCCACTCTACAGGGATGATGCAATTCCCCCACCTGCCTATCTTTCCCTCACCTCCAGTCTATGCCCTTTTAGCCACTCTGCGCAGTGACATTCATCCATGACAGTGCTGGAACTGTAGAGGCATGGGGCCTTAGCAGTCTCAGGCAGCTGCCACTATCCCCAAGTTCTGCTTCAGCTCCAACTCCAGCACTATCACTGCTGCTGTAAATGTCACATCAAACCCACAATGCTGCCTTTTGCTGTTCTCCAAGCTGGCCTCTCATTCTTTCCACAAGCCATGTATCTCTTATCTTCTCCAAGCCAGCCTTTCATCATCATGCATATTTCATTATTTGCCCTCCTATTCTTTTACCCAAAGAGGAACAAAAGGCAATCATGTGTTAGGTTGTAAATATAAAGTTGTATCTTTTGTCAAATGACATTTGGAAACATGAATTATTATTTTAATGTCACTGTCAGCTATTACAGATGACAGTGGCTATTGCTAAAAAAGAATTTGTTTCAGAGTGCTTTGAATATTAGATTGAAATGATATTGCCCTTTATTTTGGATAGCACAACATTCTAGGGTGATCCTACAATTCATGTCTGAAGTATTCCTGGAACAGTAGCAAAATTCTAAAACTAGAGAGGGTTTTATATGGGTCTCTGATTCAATTGCTCTATAATTTTGATCTACTTTTAGTGTCCATGCAGCACGTGTTAAGCAATCTTCTTTCTGTGTACTTAGAAAGCTCAGAGGAAAATCTTTCCAACAATACAGAAAAATAATAAGAACAAAACACAGCCTCCACATCCAACAAATAGCATATAACATAATCGGCCACACAGACAAATCTACAGGATGCTGAATTGGTCAAGTTTCCAACAACTTTTCTCCCAACACCTTGCCAATGTTCTCCACAACTGACCTCATTTGTCAAATCAGTCTCTATAATATGAGGTCTAGCAATTGTTTTGCTAAGGTAAAACTCTGATTACTACAATGTAACTACTATAATCTATCATCAGTTTATGGAAAACAAATATTTCATAAGTTAACTGTGATTCATCCCTACCTGCATCTCTTTGGCATTTTAATTCAAACAGCAACAAACTCTCCTGCTTATTTTCTATGTCCAGCAATGCTTCATTGATTAATTCATGCTGTCAAAAGCAAGCCATTGTTAACTCTATTAAAAAAAGACAGTTTGCAATTGAAGTAAAAAAATACAAACACACACACTTCTGATTTGAAGGCAAGCAAGTCTTTGGTTATCAAGGACATTAATATAGCATCTGTCTGTAGCTTTTTGAGGAATCCAAGCAAACTCAACATACAGAAATTCTGATTATAAGAGTACAATGAAGTTGAAAATGTTAGGAAACAAATAGACACAAAACACCTTTTCACCAGCAATCAACATCCAGATGAGCAGAGATTAACACTAACACAGGGGTGTCAAACTCGTGGCCGGATGCGTCATATGCTGGCCACGCCCACTCCAGTTTTAGCAAAGGGGAAAAATCATGATACATCATGTGACAACATGACAATGCGAGTTTGACATTCCTGCACTAAAGCAAGAATTGATGATGTTACTTAGTTTGGTAATGAAACAATTACAACAAAACAATCAAGCTCAGGGAGTACCAAGGATTCTGCATCAACATATTTTAATACACTCCCAATAGCTGTTCTCAAGTGTAAACAAGCTCCTTATGAACTACAATTGTGCCCTTTTGAGAAAGATGCATTGACTAAAGACTAAAACATATAAATAATAGTTTCTTGAATTGGGTATGTCTAGTTTAATGAAAAGAAAAACTGAGGGGGTTATATGATAGTAGTGTTCTGGTATCTCAGGGTTGCAACAAAGAAGAGGGTGTCAAGCTATTCTCCAAAGCAGCAGTTGCCAACCGGCCGCAGCCCACTGGTGTGCTGCAAGAAAATTTTGGTGGGCCGCAGAAAAATCTCACCCCAAGAGCAAACCCACAAAGCAATTAATACAGGCTGCGCAGAAACACAAGGCTGTGCCACCCACATGGCCCGCAGGAACCCTCCCTGCCCACTCACTCCTTACCCGCTAAATTACTGCTAAATTGCTATTTTTCCTTTTTCCGACCATCATCTGTTCTGCTGTGCCGGGAGATTTAGATTAGCTAGGAAGCAGGAAATGGTTGGACAGCCGAACCTCCCTTAGGACTGAAGGTTTGCTTGCAAGCAAATTTGAGACACTGAACTGGCCGATGGCAGATAGATAGATCACTGAATGATCCTGTGAGCAACTCAATCTGCCTGCTTTGCCTGCTTTGGGGTAAAAGTTGCTCTTTTTTATAAAAAAAATCAATATTTACATGCATGGTGTGTTGTGAGTTAATTTTGTGTTTGCTTGCCAGCAAATTTTATGAGTTTGCTTGCAAGCAAATTTTATGTGACAGACTGAGCTAGCTAATGGCAGATAGATAGATCTCTGAATGAATCTGTGATTTTGTGAGCAACTCGATCTGCCTGCTTTGCCTGATTTTGGATAAAAGTTGCTCTTTTTTTATAAAAAATTCAATATTTATATAAATATTTATAATATTTACATACAAGCTATGCCCAGCCAGTCACATTACCACCAAGCCACACCCACAAATTAGGCCACGCCCACAGAACCGGTTAGTGGTCCCTGGGATCTAAAATTATGACTTTGGTGGTTCCTGAGGTCCAAAAGGTTGGCGATCCCTGCTCCAAAGCACCTGAGGGCAGGACAAGAAGTAATGGGTGGAAACTGACTAAGGGAGAAACAACTTAGAACTAAGAAAAAATTTCCTGACAGAACAATTAATCAGTGGCCTCCAGAAGTTGTGAATGTTCCAACACTGGAAATTTTTAAGAAAAGATTGGGTAATCATTTGTCTGAAATGGTATAAGGTTTCCTGCCTAAAGCAGGAGGTTGGATTAGAAGACCTCCAAGGTACCTTCCAACTCTATCACTAAATTATAGCCCATATTCTGTTATACTGTCTTCCTATGAGAATATGAAGACCTTTTTCTTAACTTCACTTCATAAAATTAGACAAACTAATTTCTTTTATGTACAGCTATTACTGTCAAACCAGTTCCTTTAAATATAGCAAAATATTGTTATGCTGTTTGTAGTACATGATCCATCTTGATACCCAGAGTAATTTAGTTATACTTTTATGTTTATATTTTACTTGGAACAGAAACTGTTTAATTACTTTGTAAATCTGCAGAATTCTGGTCAGTGACCATAATAAAGACTAAACTACCAAACTTAATTTTTAACTTTGTATCTCATGGGATTGTTGTTTTATCTGAAGTCTACTTAGATAAATATGTGTTCCTATTTCTGCCTCTGTTACCAGGACGTAACAAGCTTCTTTTAATTCCTCCTCTTCTTATAATGAGTTCCTTTGCAATAGTGGCTATCTTTAGCAGCTGTTTAAAGGACTGTGACTCTCTTGGGAAATAGCAACTCTATTCCTGCTGTCTTTTAATACTCGGGAGGAAAAAACACAAGGGTTTGCTTTAGAAGAGGGAGGAGGATTTGTTCAAGTTGAACCATTTTTTAAAATTATGTTACGTTATTGTTAATCTTTGTAAGCTTGTTTTAGGGGAGGTAGGTTGAAAGGTAGCTTACAAACATATTACACAATCTTTGTGATTAATTCAGGATCCACTGGTATAAATCAGGTAACACAGTTCTACTGTACTATACACCACTGAGCTATTATACTTACCGTGGTAAATTTTTGTCCAGCTAAAACCAGATCTTCCTTTTCTTGGCAATCATAACAAATAGATTTTCTCCTAAGCCTTGATCGGCGCAGCTCTTTTTTTCCTATATTAAGAACCCATCACAATAACAAAAGACATAGAAATTATTTAAGCCAAATCAATATAATTGGACTTTCAGTCAATTCCAGATTTATATCTCAAATTATTTTTCTGATGTGAGAATCCAAGAGGATTCTCTTATCTGTTATCTTATGATTTATTTTGTGCCATAAACACCACATGAAACCATACAGTGTGAAAGAAAAAACAGCATAAGCATCTAAATGTCTAGGAAAATTAAAGATTCTTAATGCTAGAATATGTAAAGCACCTAGGAAAATATTCAACTTGTGAGTATGTATGGGAAACTCAATAATTGGTCTTATCACTAAATATAACTTTCTGGTAACTAAATGAACATATATGCTATTTACCACATCCTGTTCAATTGACAAGCCATTCCTAACACACTATAGATTTAACCTGCTTGTCCTTTGATTAGTCCTCAATTAAATTAAAATGTTTGTATATTGTAAACATTTTCAGGAGTTTATCACTGCAGGATTAATGAGCATTAAATGTGAACTAAGAGGTAAAGACATGGCAAATAAATAGTATTTTCAATTTAAAAAAGTCAAACACAAATAAATATGCTGGAATACACATTATATCTGATGGGGAGGCACAGCAAAACAAAATGTGACTTTTTTAGCTAATGTCTCATAGCAGCCTGCACTTTCTGCTATTTGTAGTTCATTAGTCCTGGTCCTCCTAGATCTTTCGGCGGCTTTTGATACTGTCGACCACAGTATCCTATTGCAGCGGCTGGGGGGGTTGGGGGTGGGAGGCACCGTTATGCGGTGGTTCTCCTCCTTCCTCTCTGACCGCTCGCAATTTGTGTTGGCAGGGGGGCAGAGGTCGGCCCCGAGGCCCCTGGTTTGCGGGGTGCCTCAGGGGTCGGTGCTCTCGCCCCTCCTGTTCAACATATATATGAAGCCGCTTGGTGAGATCATCCGTGGCTTTGGGGTAGAGTTCCACCAGTACGCTGATGACACCCAGCTGTACATCTCTACCCCGGGCCACCCCGATGAAGCCGTCGAAGTGATTGGCCCGATGCCTGGAGGCCGTGCGGTGTTGGATGGGGCGGAACAGGCTTCAGCTCAACCCATCTAAGACTGAGTGGCTGTGCTTCCCGGCACCCCGATACAGCCGGCTGGTTCCATCGCTGGCTGTGGGGGGGAAATTCTTGCCCCCACAGAGGGGGCCCGCAATCTGGGTGTCCTCCTGGATGTACGGCTGTCATTGGAAGATCATGTGGCGGCCGTCGCCAGGGGGGCTTTTGGACAGGTCCGTAGGATCTACCAGTTGCGGCCCTTTCTGGATCGGGATGCGCTTCGCACGGTCACTTCCGCCCTTGTGATCTCCCGCCTAGACTATGCCAATGCTCTCTACATGGGGCTGCCCTTGAAGAGCATCCGGAGGCTCCAGTTGGTGCAGAATGCAGCCGCGAGGGTGGTAATGGGGGCACCTAGGGGCTCCCATGTTATGCCACTTCTACGCGAGCTGCATTGGCTCCCGGTGGCCCTCCGGGTGCGCTTCAAGGTCTTGGTCACTATCTTTAAAGCGCTCCTGATTTGCAACTCAGGCTGTATGACTGACATATGTAGAATAGCAGACAGTTTGATAAGGCTTATTTCCTTTACTTAGAAGAAATTTAATAAATTAGCAATAGCAATAGCACTTAGACTTAAAGTATATACCACTTTATAATGCTTTACAGCCCTCTCTAAGTGGTTTTACAGAGTCAGCATACTGCACCCAACAATCTGGGTCCTCATTTTACCCACTTCAGAAGGATGGAAGGCTGAGTCAATCTTGAGCCTGGTGGGATTTGAACTGCCAAACTGCAGGCAGCCGATAGTCAGCAGAAGTGGCCTGCAGTACAGCACTTTAACCACTGTGCCACTGAGTTCGTTAAATTAAATTAAAATTAATTAAATAGTTAAAACAAATACATTAAAATAATTCTGGAACTGTGGAAAACAAATATTTAAAAAAATCAACTTTAAAATATTGTAAAGAGCACAACAATTTACAATTAGTATGACGATAACATACCAGCATCATGAGCCATCAAAACAGTCTCTGTAACTTCAGTAGCACCATAAGACTTAAGAAGCTTTTTAATTTGGTCACAAGTAGCTTCATCCAGGGCATTTTCCCCATTGTTGTTTCTTTTGTTGGGGTTTGCACCATGGAGCAACAGCAACTGTACTGCCTGCAATATATTTCTTAACAATTTCTTTTGAGAAATTGATTCAGGAACTGCAAAGGCTATAAGTACATTACCACATTTACAGTATGTTATCTTATACCAATCTAGATTTTGGCTATGTTCTCACTAACACAAATCAGCAAGAATACATTAGCCTAATACGTCTACTCAGTCCACATTTATTATTTAATATATACTGTGAACTTAAATACTTAAGTTAAGTAAACTATAGTTAACCATTGATAAATGTGTTATTGAAATAGCAAAGTCAACATTCAATCTTTAGGTTCATACTTTGTGCAATATGATAGATTGTTCGCTATTGTGTATTAAATAACTAAAAATTGATTTACACAACACACCATAACTTAAATTATGGTTCATAAACTACTGTGATGGTTTCGTACATTGTTTAAATTTTACTTGCAGTGAGAATCCAGGCAATGTATTTATGCAGGAATTTAGTGAACTGAAACATTTATTTAATTAAAACAAATCAAATTATATGACAGCATTGAGCAAACTGAGGAGGAATATTAATGGTAACAGTTGAATTGAATGATAGAATTAATAGTGTAGTACTAAATGATTCAAATCTCAAAATTAAGCTGAATCCTGCCTCATAGTACCTTACTTTTTTGCTCTAATAAGGTATCCAAAAGCCAACTTTCTCAGACATTAGAAATCAGGACCTCGCGTACTTGGTTATGAATCATTTATACATAGCATCTGCTACAGATTTTCCCACCACTACTTTTGTTAAGTCAAAGTCCGTCTTAAAATGGAATGAAACTAGGATCTGGAACCAAACAGCAAATCCTGCATTAAGTCAAAGTCTCGTTAGCACCATATTACCTCAAAATGGTTGCCCGAAACAGCATCATGAATGGGCAAAACACCATCCAAGCTTTTACTGTTTACATCAGCACCGGATTTTAGTAATTCTGCAATAATCTCGGTAAATCCCCCGGCAGAAGCTTCATGAATTGGGGTCCAACCTAGTAAAAGCAAATTCAGGCATGACACTGAATTTATGCTTCAATCATATCTTTTTTTCACATATATATGTAACTATTACATAGATAATATTTTAAAAATTGTATCATAATAGCTTGAACTCAAAAAACTGCATAACCTGTTCTGAGATTATAGAATTTGTATCAGGAGGAAAAGGGACTTTGTGAATACCATATGCATAGGGAAGTAGGTAGTCCAGTCCTCTCTTACTGATCACATTTGGGATTAGCAGCTGCACTGCTAAGCAACATGGTTATTAAGTGAGATATGACTGCAACTTGTGATTTCAGTGCTGGTTGTACAATGTACAAAGTACATTGACTTTGCTTGTTAGAAGCTGGTTGTGAAGATCCCAAATGGTGAACATGTGACCATAAGGATGCCTCAAAAGCCATAAATCTAAAAGCCAGTCATAATATCATTTTTTCAGGACATCTAAGGGAGACATGGCAAGCTCATGACCTTGGCAAAGACTTTAAAAAAGTGAGCAGACTGGTTATCTAGATAAGGAGAGGATAGGAGAATGACCACATGGGCTACAGATGGCTGCTCCTTATAAGGAGACTGCAGTTTAGTGGTCGTCTGTGGGTTTCAGCACCAGGAGATGATTAGTCATCTTGCTCACAAAAACATAATCTTTTAAAGGATACCTAAATTTGCAAGTCTTACTTTCTAATCCATTTCGGAAATTGCCTATCAACCATTTTAAAACTGTTAGCTTTAAAGCTAAGTAAGATTTTCATCTAAGAAAGTTATAAACAGATTAATGATCCAGTTAATGATACAGGTGTGGAGCAAATTTTATCTGACAAGACAAATACCAAAAGTGGAACTGTAAGCCATAGGCCTAGAGAATGATTTGGAAAAAGATACTTTATTGGGTATACAAAAGAAATTGACTATTTTTTGTTTTTAAAATTATAAGTTTTAAAAATTAAAGAGGAATTAACAAATGTCAAACCAAGAGAAGAGGGTTTGTTAAAGTCTTGAAGAAGTCTGTATGATGGAATAAAGAAGAATTGAAAAAAAATCATACTCTACATCAATATTGGAATGAATTAAAGATTAATTGCTACAATAAAAGGAAGGAATACAGATAGTCCTCAACTTATAACAGTTCATTTAGTGACCTTTCAAAGTTACAACAGCACTGAAGTAACTTATGATCATTTGTCACACTTATGACCACTGCAGCATCCCTACGGTCATGTGGTTTACATTTGGATGCTTGACAATTGACTCACATTTATTATGGTTGGAGAGTCCTGGAGTCATGTGATCCCGTTGCGACCTTCTGATAAGCAAAGTCAATGTGGAAACCAGATTCACTTAACAGCCATGTTACTAATTTAAGAATTGTAGTGATTCACTTAACAAATATGGCAAGAAAAGTCATAAAATGGGGCAAAACCCACTTAACAAAATTCTCACTCAATAACATAAATTTTGGGCTCAATTGTGGTCGTAAGTTGAAGACTACCTGTATAAACTTAGTTTATTTGATCAAGATTAAAATAAGGTATTTGTTTGCAATATTTCTGGAATTCTTTACAGACTTCTTGCTGATACTAGGATTGAAAAATTAATATTGTATGGATTTGCTTATAAAGGATGAGATATGGGTTGGAGAGATATATTTAATCTTATAGGGGATGAAGAGTTCCTGAATTTGTCTATGCTTGTTGTAATGAAAGCTGGAAATCAGTATTTATATATTTCTTTATCTTATTCTTTTTTTGTTTTCCATCTATTTTTTATTATTTCTTTTCTGTCAGCTCCAAACAACCAGACCCAGACATGTAGAGTTCAAAGTAGCTACTTTACTGCTCTCTGCCTATAATAAAGGAATCTCTCCAGCCTGGCAGCTTTCTCCTGGAAAAGACTAGATAAAGCTCTAAGGTATTCCAGAGGAGGTCAGAGCTAGCCCTCTTGTGTTTATGTACTGATTCCAGGCTGATCCCTTGCTTGAGCCCTCCTTTCATCTGGGATGATTGCTCTCTCACATTGTGCTTTTTTCTTTTCTTTTCTTTTTTAGTTTGCATTAAGAACCGTGGTGGCGTAGTGATTAGAATGAACTATTACAGGCTAACTGCCCACTGTCAGAGGTTCTATCCTGACCACTCAAGGGTGACTCAGCCTTTTATCCTTCCGAGGTTGGTAAATGAGGACCCCAAATTGTTGGGGCAATACGCTGACATTTGTAAACTGCTCAAGAGAGTGCAGTAAAGCACTATGAAACAATATATAAGTTCAAGTGCTATTGCTATTAGTTTTTACTATTGTAATCAATATATTTAATTTATTTATTATTTAAATTTCTATACCGCCCCCTCTCCCAAAAAGGGACTCGGGGCGGTGTACAGCCTACTAAAAATGGAATATACACAATTAAAAACAAATTAAATGACAAGAATCCGGCCGAATCCCTTCAGATATACAATTACAAAATTTAAAATTCCAGGATTAAATTAAAAAGTTAAAATTTAAAAATTTAAAAACCGAATTAAATTAAAACCCCATAAACCGTTTACTGGGCCAGGCCGGCCTGTTAGAAAAATAAGGTCTTGACTGCGCGCCGGAAGGTCTGTATGTCGGTAATGGCCCGTATCTCCGGGGGCAGATCATTCCACAGGGAGGGGGCCCCCACAGAGAAAGCCTGCACCCTCGGGGTCGCCAGCTGGCAACGATCAGGCGGCGGCACCCCGAGGAGGGCAACCCTGTGTGAGCGTACTGGGCGGCGGGAGGCTGTTGATGGCAGCAGGCAGTCCCGTAAGTACCCAGGCCCCGAGCCATGGAGCACATTAAATACAGTCAGTACCACCTTGAATCGGATCCGGAAGGCCACAGGAAGCCAGTGCAGCCTGCGGAGAAGTGGTGTTACATGGGAGCTCCGAGGGGCTCCCAAGATCACCCGCGCGGCCGCATTCTGAACCAACTGCAGCCTCCGGACACTCTTCAAGGGGAGCCCCATGTAGAGAGCATTGCAATAGTCCAAGCGGGAGATGACGAGGGTGGAGGTGACTGTGCGAAGTGCGCCCAGATCCAGAAAGGGCCGCAACTGGTAAATCAGACGAATCTGACAAAAGGCCCCCCTGGCGACGGCTGTGATATGATCTTCTAAAGACAGCCGTATGTCCAGGAGGACACCCAGATTGCGCGCCCTTTCCATGGGGGTCAAAACTTCTCCCCCCACGGCCAGCGAAGGAACAAGCTGGCTGTATCTGGGTGCAGGAAACCACAGCCACTCGGTTTTGGTCGGGTTGAGACGAAGCCTGTTACGACCCATCCAACTCCGCACGGCCTCCAGGCACCGGGTCATCACTTCAACGGCTTTGTTGAGGTGGCCCGGGGTAGAGATGTACAGCTGAGTATCATCAGCGTACTGATGGAACTCTACCCCAAAGCCACGGATGATCTCACCCAGCGGCTTCACATAAATGTTGAACAGCAGGAGCGAGAGCACCGACCCCTGAGGCACCCCACACAGTAGGGGCCTCAGGGTCGACCTCTGCCCCCCTGTCAACACAAATTGCGAACGGTCAGAGAGGAAGGAGGAGAACCATCGTAAAACGGTACCTCCCACTCCCAACCCCCCCAACCGCCGCAATAAGATACTGTGGTCGACAGTATCAAAAGCCGCTGAGACATCTAACAGGACCAAGACAGAGGAACAACCCCTGTCCCGGGCCCTCCAGAGATCATCTACCAACGCGACCAACGCCGTCTCCGTGCTGTGCCTGGGCCTGAAACCCGATTGGAGGGGGTCTAGGTATATCGCTTCATCCAGGTACTGAGGGAGCTGACGTGCCACCACGCTCTCAACAACCTGGCAACAAAGCGAAGGTTGGAGACCGGACGATAATTTGATAATAATGCTGGATCCAGGGACGGTTTCTTGAGGAGGGGCCGCACCACCGCCTCTTTCAAGGCGGCGGGTAAAAGCCCCTCTCTCAAGGAAGCATTGATGATTCCCTGGAACCAGCCTCGTGTCACCTCCCGAGTGGCCAAGACCAGCTAGGAGGGGCACGGGTCCAATAAACAAGTGGTGGCATTAAGCCCCCCCAGTATCCTGTCCACGTCCTCCAAAGTAACAGGATCGAACTCAGCCCAAATGACCTCCCCGACATCCACCCCCGTCCCCCCGCCCGGAAATGGCCAGTCGGAGTCCAGCTCATCCCGGATCTGAGTGATTTTGTCCTGCAGAAACCTAGAAAACTCCTCAGCCCGCCCCTGCAAGGGATCCTCCCGTGCCCCCACCTCTAGAAGGGAGCGGGTCACCCTAAACAGGGCGGCCGGGCGGTTTTCCGTGGACGCAATAAGGGTGGAGAGGTAAGACCTCCTCGCCATCCTTATCGCCACTAAATACGTCTTAATATAAGATCGTAATAGTGTTCGGTCAGACCCAGAGCGGCTGGCCCTCCAACTACTCTCTAGGCGTCTTTTCCGGCGCTTCATCTCCCTTAGCTCCTCAGAAAACTAAGGAGCCACCTGGGATCGGCACCGGGTCAGAGGCCGCAAGGGCACGACCCGGTCAAGGGCCCCAGTGGCCACCCTATCCCAGGTGGCGACCAAGCCCTCGCCCGAGTCGTGTGTGTGAGCATCAGGAAATGGCCCAAGCTCCATCAGGAACCTATCTGGGTCCATCAGGCGCCTGGGGAGGTACCATTTTATCGGCCCCGCCTCCCTGCAGCCAAGGGGTGCGGAACGGAAGTCGAGTCTCAGGAGCGAATGATCAGTCCATGACAGGGGTTCTACAACTACGTCCCCTATACCCAGATCATTCTGCCACTGATCAGAGACAAAAACCAGATCCAGGGTGTGACCCCCCAAGTGAGTAGGGTCCCGAATTAATTGGGTCAGGCCCATGGCTGTCATGGAAGCCATGAACTCCTGAGCAATCCCCGAGGCCCCACCGGCAGATGGCAGGTTGAAATCCCCCATGACCTGGCGTTACACAACATCAGCCGAAGGCCCAGGGCCTGATCGCTTAGACCACCTGGGGAACGGGACATAACAAGGGGGTCGGAGCGCGCCACCGCAGACAAACAGCGGGGGCGTGTTCCCAATACAGAATATGGCCCCCTATAACCGCCAAATCTGCCTCTCCCGCTCACCGTACTAATGGCTTTTATTTCACCTCCCCGGAACAGCCCCCCATCCTCAACACGGCCCCACCCGACCCCAGCCCCTCCCGGCAGCGCTCGACCCGTGGCTTGGCCCCAGCCCCAGGCGGGTTGTCCCCCAACCCCTACCCAGCTACTCCTAACCCCAATAAAAATCTAGATAAAAATTTAAAACAACCCTCCCTCAAGCGCTTCTTGCGGCCACACCATCTCTCCAGATCCCAGGATCCGTCCTTGAGGAAAGTCTTGGAGAATTTGGAGGGCCACTTCTGAGAAAGGGGGACATTTCTCAGGGCCCACAGATCTTCCAAAGAGTATCTCAACGGCACCTTCGACTGGGCCTCCCCTGACCGCCACCGGCAACGCCGGTGGCCCACTGGTCGGGACCGAAATCCAGTCCAAAAAAGTTCGGGAGACATCCATGCCCCCCCCAGCCTCCATCTTCGCCTCCGCTGTTGATGCCGGGGGAACAGTGCCGAACGTCGGCCCCGTACCCAGCTGGTCCCCGTCGCCGTCGGAGCCGCCATCGAAGCAAAAGGACCCGACCCTCGAGGCCAGATGTTGTCCAAGGCCGCCGTGGCGCCACCCACAGCCGCCTCAGTAGCCAGGGGCAGGCTCCTCCCCACGTTAGCGCCGCAGTGCCACCCACGGCAGTCACGATGGGTAAGGGCCGTCCCATGGCCCAGGCCCAGTCGGGGGAAAGCCTTCGGGCCTAGCCGTGGTAGGTCCACCATCGTCCAACTCCCACTGCGGCCGTTGGAAACCGGCCCTAGCAGGGCCTCCGACGCCCAAGATCCGCCCCAGCAGTAGTCAGGGCGGCCCGGGCGACCGCAGGCCGCGGCTCTACCGAGGGCCCCACCACAGGCTCCCCCGACACCTCCAACAACTCCACCAGGTCCTCCGCAGGTTCCGCCGCTGCCTCCGACATTGCTGCCGGATCCACGCTGCTTCAAAGCAACCACGGCAGCTGGCATTTGGCTTCGCGGGGGGCCTGCCGCTCGGGAGTTTGCCAGATGGCTCCGGCGTCGGCCTCGGCTCTGGCCGTTGTCTTCGGCCTCACCGCAGGCTCTCTCACCGCCTGCAGCATCCCCGCCGGGTCTGCGCCGCCTGAAAACGATCGTGGCCGCCAAAACCCAGCCGCACAGGGCCGCTGCCGCTCGGGAACCATTCCAGGCGGCTCTGGCTTCAGCGTCGGTCTCGGCCTCGGCAACGATCCTCCGCCTCCAGTCGATGGCGCCTAGCTCAACGCCCACGCACGGCCCCTCCGGGATTGCCAACCCCCCCCCAGGTCCTTTAGCCACCCCTGCCACCGGTGAGGACCTGGAGGAAGGGAGACCTACCCCGGAATTCGGCCGCCGCGACGGAGCTCCTTCTAGACGTATCCTCCGGCCGCCATTTTAATAAACATTACAGAACAAAAAGTTTACTTTTTCACTGCCATTGTAACTTTGAACAGTCCCTAAACAGAGTAATTAATCAAAGACTATCTTTTCATTTAAATATATTGATCAAATAAATATTACAACAGAATCCCACATTAACTAATTATACTGTTAGACATTGTTTAACTCTGATAGCAGCAAAGAAAAGCAGCTGTAATTAGAAATAATTACATCATTTCTGGGCTTCAGTTTAGTAAAAAAAATTTCAACTGGCAGTTAAAATACCAGACCTGCATTATCTTTTTGATTTACACATGCTCCAGAGGCTATCAAAGATTTCACTAAAGATAATTTTCCTTTTTTGCAAGCTAAATGCAAATGAGTTTCTCCTTTAGCATTTCTCTTATTTATTGTAGTTGCTGTAGTACTTTGCAGATGACTAGTAATTGTTTTAGTCTTTTTCCTAGGTTGTGAAGAATCTGAAATAAAAGAAATAATAAATGGTTACCAGAAGCCGTATGAGAGGTCCCCAATCTTTTTGAACTGGTACTCATGTTTAAAATTTCGAGAAAGCTTATACAACTCTGACAAATGGTAGTCATGGAGGAACCTTGTATTCACAAAATGTCGTTTGAACCTTTTTAACCCATCCACTAGAACACAAACCAACGAAGGCCTGCTATTTCCTTTGACCTCTATGGATGTTGCTTCCCATCAATTTATCATAATATTTTTTCAGTAAATTTTGCATGCTCTAAAAAAAGAAAAGCTGACTGAGGAATGTGTAATAATATTCTTTACATGCTGAAATAACTGCACATAGCAGATTAAGATCTCCTCTCTCATTCCAGAGTCCATAACATAAATAAATGAATTTCAGTTTCAAGAATTGAAGCATTTTCCAATTGAACTTTAGAAGAAATGTCCTATTAGTAAAATACTTTGACAGTGGAACAGTGATTCATAGTGACGGGATCCCCTTTATTGGATTTGTTCAATTAGAAGCTATGCAGCCATCAATCTGGTATGCTTTCATTTACACACTTTACTAACAAATTAAAATATGGGGAGAACAGGAAAGTCTTTCAGTTAACAATATGGTGGGTAACATTATACTGAAAAGGCATCACATTTAAAAAGACTTCCTCTCTAGTAACTGTCTTTCAACTTTTACAATAAAATAAGGATGTATCATGGAGACGATTCTAAAATGATCACAGGTCTGGATGGGTATAAATCTAAGAAGTGTTGTTCCATCAATTATCAAAGTGATAAACCATGAAGACTTTTATAAGCCAAAAGTAGCACTTTCAATTGGGCTCAGAAATGAACTGGGAATCAGTCCAAGCAGGGCAGGAGTGATGTAATTTGATTAAATCAACTCTTCACAATTCTTGATGCATTATTTTACATCAGCTTTAGTTTCCAAAATGTTTTTAATGACGACCTGATTTACAATGCATTACAGTAATCCAGATAGTAAGTAATTGAACATAGATTATTGCAGTCAAGTCTCCAAGAACAACAACTGGAGCCCAGCCTAAGTTAGTACCGTAAAAGATGCTCCATGTCACAGAAATCATCTGAGTCTTTATTATAAATGACTGTTATAATCCTCAATCTATGAATTTAGTCCTGTGACAAAATACAATGCCTCCAGAAAAGCTGACTCTATTTTTGTGAACTGAGGATCATTAATAGAGGTTCAAGCTAGATAAATTAATCAAGTTAAATTAATAATAGTCATGTTTTATTTAGCTTGAACATCAGTTTGTCAATTCTCATGTATTTATTAACTGCTTACCTAGGATTCGTGGTGTATGTTGTTCTTCAATTTGACTGAATTGTGTATTACTTGAAGAAACATTCTTCACATTATTGCCGGAACCCAAATCGGCATTTTGACAATTTCCATTATACTTGGTCTGGACAGTTTTTAATGCAACTGATTGGAAAGGTACATCTGATGTATAATTTTCTTTTTCTTTTTCCATATTGCAACATATTTCCAGATTCTCTGTTTTCAATATTTATTAAATTAAAAAGTGAATTATTATGCTTTTCTCAAAAGAAACAAACAATATCTATAGAACTACTATATGGTACAGTATATTATAATGAACATATTTGCAAAATATTGACAAATTTTGAGATTAAACACTAGAGGATAGTTCTCTAAAAAGTAATTAAATTTTCTGTTGCCTTCCCTGAAAAGAAAAAATAATTTTGAAATATTCAGTGGCCTATTGGAATTTAATAAAAACAAATTCTGGAATAATAATAGGTTTATGGATTTAAATCTTATTTTATTGGAATCTTCCCTAAAGTATTCCTCTTATCAGTTCACAGAGAAAACAGAAAAAAACATAGTAAATATGTAAAGAGACAGCCAGTTTTGTGTAGTGATTTAGGCATCAGGCTAGAAACCATTGGGCCACTCACTCTTTTTGTTGCAGAAAAGAGCAAACCACTTCTGAAATCTTACCTAGAAAACTGCTGGAACTTGTCCAGGCAATTGATGAAGACTGACTATATATATATATATATATATATATATATATGTATATATATGTATATGTATATGTATATGTATATGTATATGTATATGTATATTTATCTGCATCTATATCTATATCTATATATATCCGTGAAAAACATAACGTATATATATATATATTTGTTTTCTTATGTTTTCGCGGGTATTTATATGTGTGGTATTTAGGTTTCTTCGGGTATTTTCCCACATAATATTTGTGTTTTTATTATAGCGACGTTTCAGCAGAATCTCATCTGCCATCTTCAGGCTTTTTAATTTTTAATTTTGTGTGCCAGGCTAAGCAGTTGTTTTTTGTTTGAATTTGGTGCTGGCTTTCTGTTGTATTTGAATGTTTTTTTCCTCATCTTGATTGGCTGGGAGTCTAGGTCTGTTTTCATTGGTCTTCGAGTTGCTGTGTTTTTGATTGGTTGGCAACATTGTGTTTTGTGCATTGGGGTTTCTTAGTGCAGTTTGGTTTCTTGTAAATGGCCGATAATTATTTATTAGGAAGTTAGGCTTTATTTGGATAGCTGGTTGGGGCATGTTTGGGCTGGAGGTATTAGGGGAGATCTGTTTGTGTCCAGGTGTTTGCCTGGATTGTGGTGTAGAGATTTTTTTTTTTTTTTTGTTGGTGAGTGCAGGCTTCCAGATGATTGATAGACTGGTGGAGTTATCTCTTTTGTTCATACTATTACGTCTTTTATCAATTTCTATGGCTTCTCTGATGATTCTGTGGCCGGGGTTTTCTATAGCAGCTAGGGTTTTGGTGCCATTGATGTTGATGCTGTGACCTGTGGCCTTCATATGTTGGACTAGTGAGGAAGTGTGTTCCAGCTTTTTTATTGCATTGTGTTCTTCAAGGCGGGTACTTATCCTTCTGTTGGTTTGTCCTATGTATGTGGCAGGCCATGATGCATAGGGTACTTCATATATGCCTTGGTTTTCTAGGTCAATTTTATCTTTGGGGTTTCTTAGGATGGCTGCTATTTTTTTGTTCGTTTTGAAGGCAGTCTTGATGTGGTGCCTGCGTAGTATCTTGCTTATTTTGTCTGTTGTTCTTCTTATGTAGTGCAGGACAGCTATTCCACAGGTTTGTTCATCTTTTGGGTCTCTATTGTGTTTTAGTATGTTTTTGTGGATCAGGTTCGTGGTTTTATTTTTGTGGAAGCCATTAGCTATCAGTATTTTGGTCAGGGTGTATAGTTCAGTGTTTATGTGTTCTTTGTCTGCCAGGCATTTGGTTCTGGTAATTAGTGTTTGGGCTACAAAATTTATTTGTGCTGGGTGGTGGTGGGATTGAGCGTTTAGATAGTGGTTCGTGTGTGTTTTCTTTTGGTATATGGTGTGTCCTAGTATGCCATCTGTTTTTTTGTAGATTAGTACATCTAGGAATGGTAGTTGTTTGTTTCTATTTCCATGAATTTGATTTTGGGGTGTGTATTGTTTAGTTGTGTTAGGAAATAGTTTAGGTTTACTTTTCCATGGGGCCAAATAACAAATGTGTCATTTATGTATCTTAGCCATATTTTGGGTTTGTGGGTGGCATTTCCCAGGGCTCTGGATTCAAATTCTTCCATGAACAGATTTGCAATAATGGGTGATAGTGGGGATCCCATGGGGGCTCCTTCTATCTGTTTGTATCTTTGTCTTTTGTATATGAAATATGTGTTGCTTAAGCAGTGTTCTGTTAGTTCCATGAGGTGCTTGGGCGGTTTGTATTTGTTTTTGATGATTTGTAGGGTTTCTTTCACTGGGACTTGGGTGAATAGTGAAACTACATCAAAGCTTACTAGCAGATCTCTTTGTTCTACGTGTAGATTTTTGATCATTTGTAAAAAGTGGTATGAGTTTTGTACATGTGAACCTGCTGCTTCAGCATGGGGCTGTAGCTGTTTTGCTAGGTATTTGGCCAGGTTTTGTAGTGGTGCTCCTATGGAGCTGACTATGGGTCTTAGAGGTATGCCTTCTTTGTGTATTTATATATGTGTATATGTATATGGATCTTTGGTAATTCGGGTTTTCTCCCATGTAAAATTGGAAGTATCTAGGTGGTGTTTCGATGAAGTCTCATTCATCAACTTCAGGCTTGTGTCTTCGGCTTTGTGCTTCTCTTCTATATTTTACCAATTTTGTGGAAAAAAATTAAAGATCTTGTGAAAAAAAATCAATGAATTAGCTGTGAATTTCACTTAGCATGATGATAACCAATTCTATGTATATGACTATAAAAGACCATGTTTGAAAATCAAGCATAAGTAGCAGTCTTCAGCATTCATCTCTAGCTAAATAAGAAACTGTGAATATGGAAGTTGCCATGTGTACAGTTTTCTTCTCTCTAATCCATAAGAACCCTCAAATAGAACAAATTTTAAATAAGAAATAACTCTACCTAGCAATTCAGAGACAAGAATTGGGAAAAAGTAGAGACTGCATTTATTTCCTTTTCTTGTGCCTTCTTAACCTTTTGACTAGGCAACTAGTGGAATGTCCTTTTCTGAAGAAGCCTATTTCACTGTAATATAAGGTATCTATTTTAATTTCTGTATTTATTCTATTCTATTCCATTCTATTCTTGTCTAGCATATGTAAAATCAGAAGAATATTATTCTTCATCTTACTATCATTTTCTTCTCCTTTTGTATTACCAGTATATTCTCATGCATAATATGACTGTAAAGTCTTACCATGACTTTTCATTCGAGCTGTGAATGTCAGGGCTTTCAGAAATTTCACCTCTATTAATATCCTGAGAAAATGTACTAGTTGAAGATATTTCCATGCTAATTTGAGCTGTTTGTTCATGACAAATTCCAACAGCTTTTGAGGTATTTTTATCTGAGTTTTCGGCTGCATTTAAAGTATATCGTTCTAAAAGAATTGTACATTCTGAATCTCCCACATGTGCAATTCCTTGTATCAATAGAATGGTTGTACTTTATGACTGTAGTAAATTTTATTTTAAATAAAAACATTTCAGAGCCTGCTCGTCTTTATGACAGTATCTAGTCATATTTATACAAGCTAAAGAATGCATGTATTTTTCTGATAATCTATTTTTTTGTCAGTAGACTTTTTACTTCTCCATTTCTCCAAACAAGTCAACTTTTTAACCAGTCTGAATGTTGTCATTTATAGTAGCAGCTTTAAGACAAAGAAAGTCATTATAGTGTTTCATATCACATGGTTCCTCTCTGCTATAACAAACCTAACATAGTTGCACAAAATATGCAAATTAGGCTAATTTATTAATCAATTACAAAAGATAAAGCTTGTAATAAGGTTTAATGACATATGTGAATCAATATATTGATTTCTATCTTTTAACTGAAGGTTTTGATGACCTTTCTTTTCTGATGAGGCAGGTTCGATTGGAGTTAAGTAGCCAATTATTAAATAAATAGTAATAATAATTATTATTATTACTGATAATCAAGTATCTTTCTAATTTTCATTAGCTATGTTCTTTGGTCATTTTACAAATTCACTCTGAAGTATATGGAGTATTTCAAATTATTGCTTTAATTTAAAGAAAGAGAAGATATTTACATGAATGTTAAGTGGATTTTTTTTCTGCCCCTTTCGCCATTTATGCTTGTTTTGTCATCCAAAGGAAAAAAAATGGTCTTTCACTACCAGAAACTTAACATCTTTAACATTGTTATATTTAATATCTTAAAAGTATCATTATTCTTGAAGATGGAATTATATTGGATTGCCAATTTGTTGTAGTTGTACACTGTATCAAGATATGAATGAGGACATATTCAGCTAACCTGGTTTTTATTTTGTGGACTAAATGTGGATAATGTATCTTTAAAGACAATCCTATTTGAACATCATAGCAACAAGGGCATGAGCAAATATGCACAATACTGGTGATCAGCAATAACTGCAACTGGTGAACAAGATGTAATGCTGTGAAGAACTCTGGTCAGGGTGGCCATCATGCCACTGTTTCTTTGATATTATTATCATTGACAATGGAAATAATGGAGCAGCCATAGCACTAACTATGCAGGCTGGTTAAGCTCACAATCCCATAGCCAAGCCAGCATTTATTTATTTATTTAAATTTATATACCGCCCCCCTCTCCCAAAGGGACTCAGGGCGGTGAACAGCCAAGATAAAATACACATATAAAAACACATATACAATATTTAAAAATTAAAAGAATTAAATACATTGGCCTTTTCAAAAGATTAAAAATAAGGGAATTAAGAAAGTTAGAACCAGATTAAAAGATTTAAAAACCCCTAGGCCAGACCGGCTTGCTGAAATAAATGAGTTTTCAACGCACGGCAGAAGGTCAGGAGATCAGGGATGGTCCTTATCTCCGGGGGTAATTCGTTCCAGAGAGAGGGTGCCCCCAATGAGAAGGCCTGCATCCTCGGGGTTGCCAGCTGTGCAGCCGGCAGCACCCCGAGGAGGCCGACTCTATGGGAGCAGATCGGTCGGCGGGAGGCCGATAATGGCAGGAGGCGGTCTCGCAAATATCCTGGTCCCGAGCCATGGAGCGCTTTAAAGATGATAACTAAGACCTTGAAGCACACCCGGAGGGCCACCGGGAGCCAATGCAGCTCGCGCAGAAGTGGCGTAACATGGGAGCCCCGAGGAACTCCCAACACCACCCGCACGGCCACATTATGCACCAGCTGGAGCCTCCGGATGCTCTTCAAAGGCAGCCCCACGTAGAGAGCTTTGGCATAGTCTAGGCAGGAGGTTACAAGGGCGGAAGTGACCATGCGAAGCGCATCCCGATCCAGAAAGGGCCGCAACTGGTAGATCCTACGGACCTGGCCAAAAGCCCCCCTGGCGACGGCTGCCACATGGTCTTCCAATGACAGCCGCAAATCCAGGAGGACACCCAGATTGCGGGCCCTTTCTGTGGGGGCAAGAATTTCCCCTCCCACAGCCAGCGATGGAACCAGCTGGCTGTACCGGGGTGCCGGGAAGCACAGCCACTCAGTCTTAGATGGGTTGAGCTGAAGCCTGTTCCGCCCCATCCAACACCGCACAGCCTCCAGGCACCGGGTCATCACTTTGACAGCTTCATCGAGGTGGCCCGGGGTAGAGATGTACAGCTGAGTGTCATCAGCATACTGATGGAACTCTACCCCAAAGCCACGGATGATCTCACCCAGCGGCTTCATATAAATGTTGAACAGAAGGGGCGAGAGCACCGACCCGAGGCACCCCGCAAACCAGGGGCCTCGGGGCCGACCTCTGCCCCCCTGCCAACACGAATTGCGAACAGTCAGAGAGGAAGGAGGAGAACCACCGCATAACAGTGCCTCCCACTCCCAACCCCTCTAGCTGCTGCAATAAGATACTGTGATCAACAGTATCGAAAGCTGCTGAGAGATCTAATAGGACCGGGACAGAGGAATAACCTCTGTCACGAGCCCTCCAGAGATCATCCATCAATGCAACCAATGCTGTCTCCGTGCTGTGCCCGGGCCTGAAGCCCGATTGGCGAGGATCCAAATAGACAGCTTCATCCAGGTGCTGGGGAAGCTGTCGTGCCACCACATTCTCAACAACCTTTGCCACAAAACGAAGGTTGGAGACGGGACGATAATTAGATAACAAGTTGGGTCCAGGGACGGTTTCTTGAGGAGGGGTCTCACCACCGCCTCTTTCAAGGTGGCGGGCAGATATCCCTCACTCAAGGAAGCATTAATAATACCCTGAAACCAACCTCGTGTCACCTCCCGAGTGGCCAACACCAGCCAGGAGGGACACGGGTCCAATAAACAAGTGGTAGCATTGAGCCCCCACAGCAACCTGTCCACGTCTTCGGGGGTCACAGGATCAAACTTCTCCCAAATGACTGCCCCAAATTCCACCCCCGACCCCCCACCCAGAGTTGCCCATTCAGAGTCCAACCCGTCCCGGATCTGAGTGATTTTATCCAGCAGGAAATTCGAAAAGTCCTCAGCCCATCCCTGCAAGGGGTCCTCCCGCGCTCCCCCTTCCAGGAGGGAGCGGGTCACTCTAAACAGGGCGGCTGGGCGGTTTCCTGCAGACGCAATAAGGGTGGAAAAGTGAGAACGCTTTGCCACCCTTATTGCCACTAAATAGGTCTTAATACAAGACCGTAATAGTATTCGGTCGGGTCTGGAGCAAGTAGTCCTTAAATACTCTCTAGGCGTCTTTTCCGGCGCTTCATCTCCTCAGCTCCTCGGAGAACCAAGGGGCCGAGTGAGAGCGGCACCAGGTCAGAGGCCACAATGGGCACAACCCGGTCCAGGGCCCCAGCCGCTACCTTATCCCAGGTGGCGACCAGGTCCTCAACCGAGTCGTGTGCTCGAATGTCGGGACATGGTCCAAGCTCCATCAGGAACCTATCTGGATCCATCAGGCGCCAGGGGTGGTACCAACGTATTTGGTCCGCCTCCCTGCGATGGGGGGAGCGGCCTGGAAGTCCAGCCTAAGGAGCGAATGATCTGACCATGACAAGGGCTCAACAAAAACGTCCCCAACACCAAGATCATCCTGCCACTGTCCAGAGACAAAAACCAGATCCAGGATGTGACCATCAATGTGAGTGGGCTCCCTAATTAATTGGGTCAGGCCCAAGGCTGTCATGGAAGCCAAGAACTCCTAGGCAATCCCCGAAGTCCCGCCAGCCGACGGCAGGTTGAAATCCCCTATGACCATCAGCCTGGGGGTCTCAACCGCTAGGCCGGTTATGACCTCGAGGAGCTCAGGCAGAGCCGATGTCACATAGCAGGGAGCCAGGTATGTGATCAATAGGCCCATGTGAACCCCGGAACCACACTTTACAAAAAGGGACTCACATCCGGTCGTCTGAGGAATAGTGGATTCCCTAGGACCCAGATCCTCCCGAATAATCACCGCAACCCCCCCACCCCTCCCCTGGGCCCTCGGTCGATGAAAGACCCGAAACCTGGCTGGGCACATCTCCACCAGAGGGACACCCCCCTCTTGTCCCAGCCAGGTCTCGGTAATACCAGCCAGGTCCACACACCCCTCCGTAACAAGATTGTAAACAAGGGGGGCTTTATTCACTACGGACCTGGCGTTGCATAACATCAACCGGAGGCCCGGGGCCCGATCATTCAAACAACTCAGGGAGCGAGACATGATCTGAGGGCCGGAGCACACCACTGTTTGTAAACAGCGGGGGCGAGCTCCCATAACTTGATAAGGCCCCCTGTCAATGCCATACCTGCCTCTCCCACTGATCATAGAGATGGCTCTTTCTTCCCCCTCCCTAAAAAAAACCCCATCCTCGATCCAACCATCCCCGGTCCCACAATCCCCCGACCGCGCGTGAACTCTGGTTTGGCCTTTTTTCCAGAAGGGTTGTCCCCCAAACTGTCTGACCACCTCCCTAACCCCTTTAAGAATTTGGAAATAAATAAACATAATTGGGCGCGTTTCCCTTGAATGTGCCACCTTTCCGGATTCCAAGGTCTGTCATCGAGGTATGCCACAGAAAGGTCGGGGGGGCGTCTCAAGGAAAGGGGGACATTCCTGAGTGCCCTCAAGTCCGCCGCTGAGTATACAATCAGGCCGGCCACACGGCGTCCAGCAGATGCAGTTGTTAATAACTGAAGTCGAGGTTGAAGAGGAGAGGGGCCAGTTCGAGGCTGACCCCTCCAGATATCCCGGTTAACAAATCGATGTCCTCGACATCGTCGCTAGCATTGATATAAACAAGATTGGGAAGGCAACACGTTCACTCCAGTTGATGATGTCGCCAACACCGGAGTTCTGATCTTAGTCACCAGGGCCGGCGTCGTCCTCACATTAGGCACCGCCGCTGCTGGGCCAGACGGAACCAGACCAGGCCACCACCGCCGATGTCGCCACCGGCGAGGTCTTCGGGCCACCGTCACCGTCTCCACCCCCGACAGGGCCACACCAGCCAGGGACGCCACCGCCACTTGGGATCCCGCCACTGGAGCAGTTGTTCTCTCAGAACCCGGACCCACCAGACGACACCAAGGCCATCGAGAACCCGCTCTTGGCCCTCTCCACATCGTTGGAACTTCTGGCGGGGCTGGCCAGGCCCGGGGCAACAGCCTCAAAGCCGGCCGCTCCAAAAGGTCGGGCAAACCCATCGGTGTTGGCCCCGACCCTCCATGGCATTGCTATTGCCACCGCGAACCCAGCCTGCAAAACCAGGGCCCAGGCCGCAGGGCCGGTCAAGGTCGGCTCCAGGCCTCCAAATAGCCATCAAGTCGCTCCCAATCTCCAGAGCCTTGAATGCCAGCGCTGAAAACGCCAGAGCCCTGAACGCCAACGCTGAAAACGCCAGCCCCGCCCAGCTGGGCAGCAGCCTCGTCAGCGCCGAAGTGCCAGCCGAAACGCCAGCCAAAGCCATCTTCACTCAGAGAACTGAGGCGTGGCGAGGAAGGACAAAGTAGGCCGGCAGGGACAGTTCGATACCAGGCCAGTCCAAATACAGATTAAGCAGTGGTAAACGATGCAGTAAGCGAAGCGGAACGGGTGCAGAAGAGGTGAAAACACCGATAATCCCATCTGCCACCCGGGCCGCCCACTCGGCCGCCCGGGCCACCCCGCCAACCGCTCTCACACTCCTACAGCCGTAAAAAGGATGTCAGATCTTACTAGGAATAGTAGCTGAACAGTTTCCCTACTCATTGGTCACTCTTGCCATTTTGTATTTGCTGAACAGTGATAAGGGGCCATGACTGCACTAGGAGATGGTGCTCAGCTGAGGGCTTCTAGTGAAGCATTCTACAACTAGAGGGGGAGGCAGCATTGAGAGGTAGGGTTGGCAGGAGATAGCTGGGTGTGGGGGGGAATTGAAGTAGAGACAGATTGTACAGAATGGGAGAACATGACCACAGGATTCTATGAGTTATAAATACAGGCTGGCTGGCAAGTGCCTGAATTTTGATATTTGACAACAGGGACACCATAACAGTTATTACCTGTTGTAAGTTTTTAAAAAATATATTTGTATTAAAAATACAAACATACAAATAAATACTATATATACAGTATATAAAGAGAAAAAAAACGGGAAGGAAAAATATAAGGAAAAAAATCTGCAGGAAGCCTTGGGAACTGTGTATTGAAGCAGCTAGTGAGCCATTCTGCTGGAGAGTGGTTGAAAAATAGCTATTTTGGAATTTATTTTTCAAACTGACAATAGGACATGCCTTTAATTTCTTAATCATTTTATGGGATTATTATCTTTACTAGCTAAAAGTGCTTCTTTCTAGTCACAGTCGAATGGAGCTGCAAGTGCATGCACAACGACTGCAGTGATGGTAGCGGCCATGTGGTGCTCGCAGCTTCTATAGGGCCACTTGTGGCGACAGTAATGGTCACACAATGACAGTAGCGCTAGTGCCGGATGTACATGAATATACATGTGCGCACTGGCCAGTCACTCATGTGGCCCAGTGGCCAATTGGCCACAGCCTGGTAGTGGCCGTGGCCGACAGGCTGAGGATCATTGTTGTAAAGAACTTCAAGCAAATATACAATTCTCAAGATGGCAAATTTGGGACTTTTTCTTCATGGTTACTAACAAGGTTGAGAATTCTTTCAGAAAAACAGATTTGATAGACATTACAGAGAAGATTTTATTGTATGAGGATAACCTGAAGGGAATGACTTGAGTTAATTAGGAGTTAGGATGGATTTTTACAAGTCTGATATATAGTATGTAATTGAAAGAAAACTCTAATATAGCTTTGTGCTTATAAATGGGAAATGTTTACACCTATGCATACAATGCTTGAGTCGTTCTTACTGTTTGTAAAATGTTACTGAATTATGTTCAATTGACTTTAGAAATATTTTAAAGTCTTAAAATTGATATCTTAAAAAATTGTCCCTTTTAAAGTTAAAGAATCTGAGAGACTAGTAATTTTTGTTAATATAAATGATGACAGTATATTAATAAGTATAAACATAAATATATATTATTTCCCACAAAAAGAACAAAAGTAGAGATGGTTAAATTGATTGCTTTATTCAAAGAAAAGAATATACTTAATTGTGTTTCTATTTGGAAATCACTTTAGAACAAATCCATACTTACATTTATTTTTCAAAGTTTTCTTTTTCATTTGTGTATTACAAGAGTTAACGTTATACTAGCTCTTTCCTACCTGATGCTGATCTTTTATCAGAATGAGCTATATAACTTTCCACTAGTTTTCTCATATGCTTGTCAGTAGCTTCTTCTAAGGCATTCTTTCCTCTTTCATTCTTGAATAGTGGGTCAGCTCCATACCAAAGCAATAATTCTACCACCTAGAGGTAAATACAAATCTTATAGTGTTTTCAATAGTTTTTCTTTCCCTTTTTCATGATATAGATTTTCACTCTTAAGACTCAATTTAAAAATGTATGACAATTAAACAGAGAAAAGCAAAAGTTTTTTTGTGCATTGTAATTTTCTACTTGTAAAGTAAGAAAGGATGATTCTGCATAAACCATTACATTGCATATTGACTAATCTGGAATAAGAGCCCTGAGCTGACATTACATTGTTTTGTTCATTGTTTGAAAATTTTCTATGGTATAATACATACCAATGTTAGCCTTTGAATTCAGCATTATTACTATACATTTAAAAGGAATGTTTCTGGCTAGGTTCCTAAGACAGTGATGACTTGGACTTGGCACATCAAAAATTCAGAAAATGCCTAATTTGACTCTCCTGGTGTGTCACACAACCTCCCACTGAACAAAAGAGAAACATTTTTTTTTAGGGAGATGGGCGGTTGAAAAATATGAAAAATAAATAAATAAAAATTATCTCCCCTGTCCATCTAGACCACCCTGAACAGTGGGACTCAGCACAGTACTGAGGCTGGACCTGAAGTCTAGGCAACCTTAGCACCACCACCTCCTTGCACCATTCCCCAAGGCATGCAAGCAAAGTTTGACTGCCCTTGCAACCCAGCGCTCCTCAGGAATTGCTGCATGCCATTTACCTTTTTACCTTTCTCTTAACAGACATCTGTGGTCTACCAAGATTGTTGCAAATCACACAAGGCCTTCATTCTTGAAACAGCTTTGGAGAATGCTTTTTTATGGCCTCTACCACCTCCAAAAACTGTGCAGAAGCACAATTTTTGCACAATTTTTTGAACACGTTCCTTTCACCTGACTTCTGGGGAGTCCGGAGGCTGTGTGAAAGCATGCCCCATTCTCACATGGTCTCTGGAACCACCAAAAATCACACAAGAATAGGTTGTGCTTTTAAAAATAGTTATCATCTGGTATTAGTGAACATTGGTAATTACCCAAAATGTCATGGTATGTCATTTTGACAGATAGCTTCACAATCACTGTCCTAAAATTGAGTATGTGCTGTCTTCTAATTACCATTTTAAAGTAAATGGATAACTATGTGATGGCCATATAAATTTGATAAAAGGACAAATAAACAATTACTCCACTAATTTACAGAACTGTTGACAAATAAAAGTCTAAAAATAGTTATAAAAGAAATCATGAATTTGAAATATTCATGACTAAATTAGATAAGGCTGAGCCTCTATTATTACTGTATATAAAGCTCAACATAAGTATAAATCAGTTCCCATTTGAGTGAAAAATAGTGTCAGCATGGTAAACCTCATTAATGAAGAACTGAGTTATATTCAGTTAACACTTTTTCCAAGCCTCTAGCTCTATGAACAAAAGATGACAGAAACAGCTGCAGGTGAAAACACTGAATAAGAAAAAATATCCTACCAAGAAACCCATGAAAACAAAGTTATCCTAACCTTGAATCTGCAGACAGAACATGATAAAATTAGCAAATATAATTTGTGTTTTATTTTATAGCTTTATGATGTGGTAAATATCTATATGGCATCTTAACCATTGTCATTATATTAAAAAAAAGAGCTGTCCAGAAGTAACAAATATATACAAGTCTGCCTAGAAGATAACTCATTAAGTGAAGTAGGTAGGTTTAGAATTAAATCCTGAAATATATTCAGGATTGAATATATATTTAGGGGCACAGCAAATGAAAAATACTTGCTTTATAAAAGAGATATGATAAGTAGTGCCTTTTGACTGCTTTGCAATACTTTTGCAAAACATTAAAAATCTAAGGTTGAGTTGTATCATTAATACTATACGTAAAAAAGTCAAGTACAACTATGTAGGGACCAGGCAAGATGAGAACAACAAATTACTTTAGGATTAACTAGTGACTAGAAGTCACTAGCAATGACTAGTGAGAAGAATTAATTATTTTTAGAAGAAAATCACTTTATAAATCAGTAAGTCAGATGATTAATGAGAAAACTGTTCAGAATGTCCGCATTTACAGAATATGTATCTACATACATATTTTAATTAACTGTCAAGCAACTAGAAGTAGATTAAAGCAAAATTTGCTAAGTATTTGGAGGCAAAAAAAAAAAAGCATGCTCAGGAATACAGATTTATAAATGTTACAGTGCCCCCTGCTGAATAGTCACTCTAATATAGAAAAGGAATATGGTTCGCAATTACATTGCAATAGAACTTGTGACAAGTCTTGGAGCAGATGTATGTACTGCACAAGAGAACTTAGCCTTCCTGCTTATCATGGAGCTTCAGGGGGACTGAATTATTTCCATATTATTCTCAAAATTGGTGCAAAGAATAATTCAAAACTGAAGAAAATGAAGCTTCTTTATAGTATTAGGCAGTCATAACTAATCTAGCTAGTATGGCTTAACACATTTTACAGACCCAACCTAGTTGATAGTTGAAGAGATGATCTCTTCTTCAGTTAGGATACTGCAATCACAGACAGAAGATACATGGCATTTCCTTTCTTCGCTTTACAACACAACCTCTAATCTCACTGAAAAAAGATCATTAAGACATCTATTACTTGGACCGAAACGCAATCCATTTCCAAAATATAATGCAGCAGCCACAGAGACATCACTTTGTGCTGCATTCCCACTTAGTACAATAGGGAAGCCCAGAAAATGATGTATTTTTAAGTTCCTGCAAATTAGAAGCCGAATCCTATGGCAGAGAGAAATGCTGTACATGTTTACTGGGAATTAATATAAACTCAACTTATGTAAGTTTTTAATTACTGTAAGCATTGGTAAGGAAACATGCAATGTGATGTGCTGAAGCATCATGCAACACATTTTATAGAATACTTTCAGGGATAGAAGTTATACCTTGTAGTGACCTTCTTTAACAGCATCGTGTAATGGTGTTACATGCTCATATCCTTTACAATTAACATCAGCTCCTGCTTTTAAAAGTTCATTTGATATTTCAAACCAACCGGCCAAACTGGACTCATGTAACGGAGTCCAACCTATAGAAGTGAAAAATACATTATTTTTTTCTAAGTGGACCAAAGTCATTATTATATAATTATTTTCTACAGACTTACTTTCCATTTCAATATAATTTATATACTAAATATTCCCATCAATTTTTTTAAAAAATCTGTTTAACATTAGACTCATGTAAGTATTGTTATGAAGATCAAGTTTTACTCAGCCATTCAACTTGTTCATTCTTTTTTGAAAAAAAACAAGATACTCCCATTTATTCCAATATACTTCAGAATGTATTACAGAGAGAACACAATCTGCTTGTTTGCCAATCTATATTCTGTTTTCACTTATAGTAACTTTTTCAGTTACATCTGAAAGAAACTATCATTCCTGTTTGAAGCTGAACACCAGAGTTTCACTGAACAAAATAAAATCATAAAAAATGTTTGTGAACTTTCAGTTTAATAATACTGATTCTGTAATTTTTATAAAACTAAATTTATGTTGGATATTGTACTTACCTGCATAGTCCTGGGCATTAACATTTGCACCAGCTTTTATCATTGCACACACACCATCTAAGTCATCTTCTGTAGCAGCTCTATGCAACAATGTCTGACCAAAAACATCTCTTCTGTTGATTACAGACAGTGAAATGTAATTACCTGAGGAATCATTGGAGTAATAATTAAAAATAGTCTGCTTTCCTGAGAAATAAAATAAAAATGGAACAAATGAAAAATGTTAAATGGCATTAAATGGCATGAATTATAACAACATATGTTTTTGTTTTAGAAATGTGTAAAGATGTAACAGTTCTCCTGCTTCTAATTTGTTATGCAAACTGTAATAAGAAATGTAATTGACATTTTATATTTGCATACATGGTTAAGCAGCACAACTCATGTCTCTCAGTAGAGATTGTTGTACTTCCAAACAAAATTTTATTATGCAATCACCTTGCCTTCTTAATACATTTTAAAGAAGAAACAAACAAAATGGTTTTCTATTTGCAACCTGCCATATTTTTCATGATTTTATATTTTGTTTCCAAAACGTCTTATGGAAGAACTCTATTGGATAACATCAAGAGTTACTGACTTTCCATCTGTAAGGAATTAAAACTATTTACTTACTTGTCACAGAGTAGTTGTTAATACATAAGATTATATATAGTAATATATAAGGTTAAAAGGACATATATTAAATAAAGCATCAACAGATGGTATGCATATATCTGATAATATGCTAAGTGAAGCCTACAAAAGAACAGACAAATATGGTGGTTGGGATGAAAAAACTTTTGTTAATGCTGTGTTTTTAACTCCCCAAAGAAATGTGTCCCTGAAGATGAATGGGACAACTTGCCACAGCCAACTTGCCACAAGACAACTCACCACAGTCAACTCACTATGGAACAATTTAATAATTCAACTTAATTATTTAAAATAAATAAAAAATATCTTAATATTTGCCATATGACAATTTACCATTCAGATTTGAGGGGAAATGATTTGAAAATGATTATGTGTGTGTGTGTGTGTGTGTGTGTGTAAGGTTTTTAAGCTGATAATTTTTTTTTTTTAAATACAAAGTATATATATATATATATATGTATCTCCGTGCTTCGCTACGAAACTATGTGGTTGGGCTTAGTTTTGGGGGAATAAGGGGAAAAAATTCTGCCTCTGCCTACCAGCATCCATCGTTATCCATCTGGCTAGAGTTGAGGACTATTTGGAAACTGAAACAGTATTTGCTGTGTGAGCAAGGAGACAGCAAGGAGCCTGGGCATGGTTTAGCTCAACTGTTCTGTACTAAAGCTGCTTGGTTCTATGAAACTAAAACTGAAACTCCTCTCCTGTTTGTGTTTTGCATTTAGAACAGATTTCTTTTCAGGTGGGGAAGGGGAGTAGAACTCCTTAGCATCAGAATGTTGCAGGGGGGCAGAGATCGACCTCGAGGCCCCTGATTTGTGGGGTACCTCAGCGGTCGGTGCTCTCACCCCTCCTGTTCAACATTTATGTGAAGCCTCTGGGTGAGATCATCCGTGGCTTTGGGATAGAATTTCATCAGTACGCTGATGATACTCAGTTGTACTTTTCTACCCCGGGCCACCCTAACAAAGCAGTGGAAGTAATGACCCGATACCTGGAGCCTGTACGGGGTTGGATGGGGCGAAACAGATTTCAGCTCAACCCAGCCAAGACCGAGTGGCTGTGCTTTCCAGCGCCCCAATACAGCCACTTATTCCTTCGCTGGCTGGGGGGGGGGGAATTTCTAGCCCCCATGGAAAGGTCATGCAATTTAGGTGTCCTCCTGGATGTACAGCTGTCGTTAGAAGATCATATAGCAGCCATCACCTGGGGGGCTTTTTGTCAGGTCCGTAGGATCTACCAGTTGTGGCCCTTTCTGGATCGGGACGCACTTCGCACGGTCACATCCGCCCTCGTCATCTCCCGGCAGGATTATACCAATGCTCTCTACATGGGGCTCCCCTTGAAGAGCACCCGGAGGCTCCAGCTGGTGCAAAATGCGGCCGCGCAGGTGGTCTTGGGTGCTCCTCTGAGCTCCCATGTTACATCACTTTTGCGCGAGCTGCATTGGCTCCCAGTGGCCTTCCGGGTGCGATTCAAGGTGTTAGTGACCAACTTTAAAGCGCTCCATGGCTTGGGACCTGGATACTTACGGGACCGCCTGCTGCAACCATCAGTCTCTCGCCGACCAGTGTGCTCTCATAGAGCAGGCCTCCTTGGGGTACCACCGGTTGGACGGCTAACGGCCCCGAGGGTTCGGGCCTTCTCTTTGAGAGCCCCCTCCCTCTGGAACGAATTGCCCCTGGAGATAAGGACCATCCCCAACATGTTGACCTTCCGGCGCACACTAAAAACCCACCTATTCCATCTAGCCGGTCTGGCCTAGAGTTATATAAAATGGTTATAAATTCGGCTTTTAAATGGTTTTTAACTTTTCTAATTCCCCACTCAATCTCTTAAAGCCTATCTATTTAATTCTTTTAATTTATTTTTAAAATTATTATATTTGTATTTATATGTTTTTATTTCGCTGTGAACCACCCCGAGTCCTTAGGGAGAGGGGGTGGTATACAAATTTGAATAAATAAATAAATGTGTTAATAATAATACACGAAATACTAATGCTCTGATGGTCATTTCGAAAAATCCTTTCTTAGTGAGTACCTAGAAGCCAAGAGGAACATACATGCCAAATTTCAAGTTTGTAGGCTTTATAGTTTTGGAAATTTCGTGATGATGCGTGAGTGTTATTTCGATATGTGTGTGTGTGTGTGTGTGTGTGTGTGTGTATGTTGGAGTGGGATGCATGATTCTCAGATCACAATTACACAACTACAAGTACATAGCGGGCTACACTCCCACTACTAAACATTTTATCTAATCATACAAATTATCTAGACCAGTCTTGTGTGTCCTTGGATAAATAGGGATTAAATGCAGATCATGAGAATTTACCATTCAGATTTGATGGAAGATGACATATCAAAGTACACTATAATCTGAAAGCATTTATGCTGATTGCTTTTGCATCCGAGTCTGAAAAAATAAATCTTCCTTTGTCTCAATGAAATTCTACTTTTAATTTAAATCATTTCCTCCAAAACAATGCAAACTTTAAAAAAATATTCACATTTTAATATAAAGTTGTACATTGTAATATGAACTCATACACTTTGCTACAGTAACATATTAAAAAAAAGTAAATTGCCTTCTAGCTATAAACAGACCATCAAAAACAATACTTGCTGGTTTTCTTGGCAATCCTCTGGCTCTTCCTCACTTGCTCAATTTTGGTATTTACATCTGAAGATGAGCAACGGTATGTGCAAATTCCCAGTTGCAAAGATTCATATTGTTTATCTCTATCATTAAATCTGCTGACAAATAAATGGTTTGAAATTACAAAACATATTTTGAAAGCGCTACAAAACTTTTTCTTGTAATTAACTAAAATGGAAATTCCTCTAGAAATTATTTAGAATACACTGGAATTGTACATTTAAGTACCCTAAACTGGATATGTAAAAATAAAATTCCCCTAAGTAAAAAATACTTAATAATACTTTATTCAAATTATACCTGTGCATCTTCTGATGCATTCCTTCTAAAAATGGTTGGCATTCAAAAGTAGCATCTATATCATTTATCACAACGGTCTTTCTTTGGTTCTCTGATTTCTTTAATGTATATGAAGTTCCTTCAAAGAGATGCTCACATGAATGAATGTCTTTTAAACTGGAATTTCCTTTTTTAAATGGTCTATCAGGAAAATCAGTTTTTTGAGGATCTGGATGGCACAATGGATGCATACATTGTTCATAATCCATCTATGAAAAATAAATTGCAAAATGTTTCAAAATATTCTAACAGTTTAAAATATTGACACTTCTAATCATTATTTTTTTCTGTAGCTTTAAAAATAAAGGATTTTTTAAAAATAAACCTGATAATTGATAAGGAAAACAACTTTACAAATGCAGCTAGTTGAATAGCTATCTTTTTTGCAGTTATATACAACATTTTCAGTCTTAGGGACATAGATTATAATGCCATTAAAGCCGATTATCTAAAGGTTTATAAAACAAATTTCTTCTAGAAACTCATCCATACATTTAAATTCATTTAACTACAGTTTGCAAAAACTGACCCAAGCAAATGTGTTATTACAGTGGTATTTGTGAAATGTCTTAATGTTCCTTCATTTTGACTATATTATTAATAGGAAAATGTAGCTATTTGGACCCACAAAGGAAAAGAATGTAAGATTTAATGTAGACACATCCACTGTTCCTGTCAGTGCCATAATTAAAGAAGCTGCTCATCCCGGATCAGATTTCAATAACTATATATTCCTAGTTGCCAAAAATGTATTCCAGCAAAATGACATGTCAATTTTCTTGACCCATTTAAGGAAAGTAACATAATCAACTAGTTTGTCCAGTTTTTAAAACAATTTTAAGGAGCATAACTTTGCTTAGAAACCTTACAAAACCAGTTATTAACTTCACATTTGTAAATTATGTCAGTAACAGCATTTAGGGGACCCTTTGCTGTTACCATTCTTCCTCATTCTCTAAACAAAAACCAAGCTAGAGGAAATCTCCATTAAAGTTATGTGGCAAGTCATAGTTCAGCAAAGTAATTCTTAACCTTTTATGTTTTAAGCCTCACCATTACTCAATTGAAGAACCTGGGCCCCAGTAATTACAGAGTATGATTTTTTGTACATACAATACTGCTATTATATTAATCATTCCAAGTCAAAAGATTTAACTAAAATTTCCACAACCATCTCAACTACATCTGAGTTAGAGTACTTATGGTACATATGCTGCAAATTGAAAACTAATGTTTCAGCAGATGTTTCAAGGTATTTTTCTTCATTGGGAAAAAAACATATGGTAGAAAAAATAAGCAGAAGATTTTGGAATTCTTTCTAATCTTTTTACCAACAGCGGTCATAAGAGGCATATTTTTCTGCATAACAAAGTTAATTCTTGCAATTGTTTGCATGTGCCTGTTCTCCCCTCATTTGCACCTTTTTGTGTTTGTGCTTATGTGCCCTGAGCAGCACTGGGTAAGCTACATAGTCTTTTGTTCTGGATCACATCTCCAAGATGGAGCAAGCCCTAGAAGGCAATAGTCAATAACATTCTGAAGCACTGATAAATTGTCCCTCCCTTAGGGAAGAACTGGGGATTTATTTTTCTGAAATTTTCCACACAGCAACCAGGCTGATCTGGGCCATTTTTTTAACAGCTTCTCCCCAGATAGAAAATCTGTTCCCATCATGTTCAGTTTTCAGTGTTACCCTGGTCACAGAGAGATAAAGTTGCAGGACCCTTTGCATAATTTCTTTCCAAAATTCAGTTGGATTGGAAAATATAAAAACCAAACTCCAAAATGTGTCAATGATTAAAGAGAAACTTTAATATATGTAATTTTAGTTTAGTTTACTTTATTGTCATTGCCATCTTCAGTCTACATTATAACTATAAAAATAAAACACAAACACACATCCTTCACATTCTATACAATTGAATTAAACCCAATATTGCAATTCTGATCCACCTTGTACCTTTTTTAAGGCAAAGTAGATTATGATTTTTATTGGGTGTGATGCTCAATTTGAGATCTCTTCACTTAAATTAGAAAGAGGTTTGGGTAATAACCTAAAATATGTTTCAAGAATAAAGGATTTTCCCAGTTTATGTTCACATTTTTAGGATTTTGTTTTTAACAAATATAAACTCTCTAAGAAGGAGCTAAGTTAACTTATACTGTATAACTTAATATAGTATATCTCCTCTTTTATGTATCCAAATCCATATGAAACACAAAATTAGCAGGCTTGAAATATATGTAATAAAACAAGAGATTCCCAAGGGGTGGTAAATCAAAACAAAGATGAAGACTAGATGCCCTAATACTGAATATCTATTGGCAGAGGGTATAAAATAATTAAATACATATGGGGATGTAATAGTTATTGTTAAAATATCCAGTTATTTTTATTGATATTTCATTGACATATTCAGTCTTGTTGTATGAGGCCTACTCAAATAATTTCATACCCTGAAAATCAGATTTGGCCATGATCCACAAATTATGCTTCCTTTCTTTCCAAAGGCCATATTTGTCTCTGAAGTTCTGCTGGTATTAGTATACAAACTGTACTTAAATGAAGCAATTAAAATTAAATTTCTGATTATAAAATGAGCCTGTCCTAATAAATTATTCTATAAGTGTTGAGATCCTTTAGAAAATCAAATATTCTTTTAATGAACACTGAACACATACATGAATTAAAAATTATTTAACAGACTTGAACTGTCTGCTATGAAGACTGTACATGTTTTGAATGCCTCAGCAGCTGGGAGCACTCAATGAATCCTGTTTGGGTACAGGAGCTAAACTAGATTGATAATAAATAATATTTTACTGCATAGAGTCTACCAGAGAATATTTGGACCCAGTACCAGATTGAAGAGACAAAATTCATATCTAAAGAAAGCTAATAATTATTTTTGTAGTGTTTCCCAGAAAAATGCATAGTTCATTAAGTCATAAGGAGCTGAGCTCAACTCAAAGCAGCCTGCATTTTTATATATTTTCAAAGATAGTCTTTCTTTATATGATATTCTTTACCCAGAGATATCAGGAATTGAATCTGAGAAATTATGCAAAACAAATTTGCAATCACTAGATTTTTTTTGCATTTTCTGTACTATTTTTCAAGTATTTTTAAAGAAGATATGTTAGCCATGACATTATAGTGTATGTAATAGCAGTGAGGTTTTCTTCTTCTTCATTAAATTTCCTGCTGACAGATGAAGGAAAAAGTTGTTAAACTGGACTTGCCCCTATGTTCCTGTTATAAACATAAAGTTTGGGCTTGTTTTGTTTTGTTTTAAGAATACATAACTAATAATCAGCTAATCAACATGGAACAATGTTATACTTACAAAGAAAGCCTCTTCAATTCCAACTATATTCTAGGTTTGGAAAAAAAAAGGTATATACAGTAGAATTCATCATATGGGTAATCCTTAACTTACAACAGTTCATTTAATGACCATTCACAACAGCACTGAAAAAAGTGACTTAAGACCGTTTTTCACACTTACAACCGCTGCAGTATCACCTTGGCCACATGTTCAAAATTCCAATGGGTGGCAACTGGTTCATATTTATAATGGTTGCTGTGTCCTGAGATCATGTGATCAGCTTTTGCAACCTTCTGACAAGCAAAGTCAATGGGGAAACCAGATTCACTTAACAACTATGCTATTAATTTAATGAATGTAATGATGCACTTAACTGTGGCAAGAAAAATGGCACGTTTCATTTAGCAACATAAATTATGGGTTCAATTGTGGTTGTAACTCGGGGACTACCTGTACACTTATGCTACTTTATTCATGAGACTTCAAAGTTTTTGGGAAAAATATGATATATCAATTAATACAATGGAAAAGTCTCATTAAAAATTTTTTATTTCAAACTTAATTTCAATTGTGTATGCATAAGCAGATTTTAAAAACATGACCTTACCAAGTTTTAAGTATAGGTGGTCCTCAGATTATGATGGCATTTGTGATTGGGATTGCCATTGCTAAGTGATGCATTTGTAAATGATGGATCTATGAATTCCTCAGTGACGGCAATCCTGACAGGTATTGTAATCTCAGGACTGTGCAAATCATTAAGTGGGAAGAGGCAAAAGTCCCAGGTAAAGAAGATGGTATGCAGGTGTTGTGAGGGAAGCTGCAGGTAGTGGCTATAGAGCCAAGACAGATAGGGAGATATGAGTGAGCACGCGAAATGGAGTGAAGGATGGGTGATACAGCATATGATCCTATGGGATCTCATACTGTATAGGGAAGCTCTTCAGGAGTAAAAGAAGCAGGAGCGACTTAAAGGGGTAACTTGCAATTTTTCCAAGTATGTGGCCAAATTAATAAAAAGGAATCAGGGCATATAGAATTACTTTAGCACACTTAATTTAAATGAATGACTCTGACAGGTCAATTTAACATATTGCTTATGCATTTCCCTTCTCTCAGTCCTTCAGTTTATGAGAGAAGATGCAGACTAAATTCCCAATCCCCAGGAAACATTTTGGCAAAGCCCAAGGAGGGGTCTGAAAAAATAATTTTTAGCCAGTACTCTTGAGATAACAAGATATAAAATATACATTGCTGATATAAGAATATAAACTTGTGAACATAGATGAAAATGTTTCCTATTAACACTCACTCACACACACTCTGTATGTATGTATGTATGTATGTATGTATGTATGTATGTATGTATGTATGTATGTACTTACTTACTTACATACCTGTTCACCTGAAGTGCATGACATCTTGGTTATCATTAGAGATTTTGGTTCTTCATGGCATTGCAAATAACACTGAGATTTCAAATCTGTTTTTATTATTTCTGTGGCATCATCATCTGCCTGTTCGGGTGTTAGCTGCTTCACTGTTGTGCTTGATCGAGTTCTGCCTTCTACTGCAACTACAGATTCTGTCAAAGTATTTAGAGCTGTGAAAAGTTCTTCTGGCAAAGTATTACTCTTTTCATTTACGGCTGTATCTATAGAAAAATCATCATTCTGATGGTCTAACATGTCAGATATTTGGTTGGTTTCAAATTCATCAAGTGGTTTTATTACAAACATTTTAGCTGCCATACTATTTATAGTCTCATTAGATGCTATTGCTTCATGAAATAGATCGTTATCTGCTGCATCACACTTGCCACCGATCATTCCAACACTTTGGAAAGCCACTGATGTGTCTGGGTATTTTGGCACATCATTTGAGAATGACTTTACTGCATTCATATTTGAGGAAAGACTTTCTTCTAGAGAATCACCCTAAAAATAAAATTAAAATGCCATGGTTACAATAAAGAAGAACTCACATTATTTCTATAAAAATACTCTTTAATATAAATTTAATTATATTTTTGGCATTTTATCATTTTATTACAACCATTTGAACACATTTATATTTCTCAATATAAGTTCATCTAATAGTAATTAAGGATGCTTTTTTTACAAAACGTTCTATGCTGTCACAACACAATGACCTAAATTTTTCAGTAGTTTCTATTATTATCTTCAATTGACTTTTCTGATACATTATGGAAGATTATCTAAGATTTCATCAGCCATATATACAAAAATAATTATTTCATTCTTAACATAATTATTTCTATAGTGATGTACTATAGTAAGGCAGCTTGATAAGTGCAACTAGTTCTGTAATATCAATATTTTAATTAATTTAAATATATAATAATTCCAAACAGGCCACAGTAGCTAATTCCCCTTTATTATATTGATCTATGCTGAAGTTCTGGGGGGAAAATAGGGAACAAGTACTAAAAATTTCGGAATAAAAATCTGTGTATTCTTTAAATAGATAAACCTCAAAAATCCTGTTTGTTTTACTGTCCATTTTAGCAGACCAATTTTTGAGTTTAGCATTTTGATGGATATTTTGAGATTGAAAAAAAAAGAAAAAGATCAACAAACCAAAAGGGTAGACAAAGCTATAGAATGTATAGTTGAAATACCATTGGCAACTTCTTTTAACTTTTAATAAGCCTGGTATGTGGCAGCAGTGAATATTCGTAAAGAGCCTTACTCCTTTTTCAATGCTTTCTAGAATAACATAAAATCGCTGCCTTGTACATTAAAAAAATACTTTATCCTTGGAATTTAAGGGAAGGATGAATTTTGTTGTGCAATGTATTTCTTGGGAGTGAAAACCTCAAATTTATTTATTTATTTATTTTATTTATAGGATTTCTATACCGCCCTTCTCCCTAGGGACTCAGGGTGGTGTACAGCCAAATCCGAACCCCGAAAGACAATACAAAAATTAAAAAGCAATTAAATACTGGCTGATTACATTAGTAAAACCCACCCCCCAACTTTAAAACCCAATTAAAATCCAAAATTCGGAGACAATTTAAAACTACCTCAGCCCAGGCTAGCCTGCTCAAAGAGCCAGGTCTTCAACACGCGCCTGAAGGCCCTCAGGTCCGTGCTGGTACGAAGTTCAGGTGGCAGAGTATTCCAGAGGGCAGGGGCCCCCACAGAGAAGGCCCTACTCCTCGGGGCCGCCAGACGACACATAGCGGCCGACGGCACCCGGAGAAGGCCCTCCCTGTGCGAACGCACCGGCCTGCTGGAGATCACCGGTAGAATGCGGTCCTGCAAATAACCTGGCCCAATGCCATGGATTGCCCTAAAGGTCAAAACTAGAACCTTAAAGCGAACCCGGAGAGCCACTGGCAACCAATGCAGCTCACGCAGGAGAGGCGTCACATGGGTGCTACGTGACGCCATGATCACCCGCGCGGCCGCATTTTGCACCAGTTGGAGTCTCCGAGTGCTCCCCGCAGGGAGTCCCATGTAGAGGGCATTACAATAGTCCAGGCGAGAGGTGACAAGGGCCTGAGTGACCGTGCGCAGGGCGCCCCGATCCAGAAAGGGCCGCAACCGGTAGATCCGACAGATCTGATAAAACGCCCCCCTGGAGACGGCCGCAATATGATGTTCAAGCGACAGCTGTACATCCAGGAGGACGCCTAGATTGCGAGCCCTCTCTGTGGGGGGCAAAATTTCCCCCCCGATAGCCAGCGAAGGTGTCAGCTGGCTATATCGGGGTGCCGGGAACCACAGCCACTCGGTCTTGGATGGGTTGAGCCGGAGCCTGTTCCCGCCCATCCAATCCCGCACAGCCTCCAGGCACCGGGACATAGCCCCCACAGCATCGTTGGGGTGGTCCGGGGTGGAGATGTACAATTGGGTGTCATCTGCATACAGATGACACCGCACCCCAAGATCACGGATGATCTCACCCAGCGGCTTCACATAGATGTTGAACAAGAGAGGGGAGAGGACCGACCCGAGGCACCCCACAAACCAGGGGCCTAGAGGTGGACCTCTCCCCTCCCGCCAACACAAATTGCGAATGGTCGGAGAGGAAGGAGGAGAACCATCGAATGACAGTTCCCCCAATCCCCAACCCCTCCAACCGTCGCAATAGGATACTATGGTCGATAGTATCAAAAGCTGCCGAGAGATCTAATAGGACCAGGACAGAGGAGAACCCTCTGTCACGGGCCCTCCAGAGATCATCAACCAACGCGACCAATGCTGTCTCAGTGCTATGTCCAGGCCTGAAACCCGATTGGAATGGATCGAGGTAAGTCGTTTCCTCCAGGTACTGAGGGAGCTGACGTGCCACCACGCTCTCAACAACCTTCGCCACAAAGGGAAGGTTGGAGACTGGACGATAGTTGTTTAAAACAGCTGGATCCAGGGAAGGCTTCTTGAGGAGGGGCCGCACCACCGCCATCTTCAAGGCGGTAGGAAGCGACCCCTCTCTCAAAGAAGCGTTGATAATCCCCTGGAGCCAGCCTCGTGTCGTCTCCCTGGCGGCCGAAACCAGCCAGGAAGGGCACGGGTCCAATAAACAGGTGGTGACATTCAGACCCCCCAGCAGCCTGTCCACGCCCTCAGCGGTCAGAGGATCGAACTCCCCCCAGATAAAATTCACAAGACCTGCCCCGGACACCTCCCCGGGACCATCCAATTGGAGTCGAGCCCCTCCCAAATCTGAGCGATTTTGTCATGCAGAAATCGAGAAAACTCCTCTGCCCTGCCCTGCAAGAGGTCATCCCGCGCTCTCGGTTCAAGTAGGAGTGGGTCACTCTAAACAGGGCGGCAGGCCGATTTCCTGCCAATGCAATAAGGGCGGAGAAATACGAAGATTTCGCCACCCCTATCGCCACAAGGTAAGTCTTAATATGAGATCTCACCTGTGTTCGGTCAAACTCAGAACGGCTCGCCCTCCAAATGCTCTCTAGACGTCTTTTCCGGCACTTCATCTCCCGTAGCTCCTCCGTATACCACGGAGCCAAGTGGGATCTGTGCCGGGTCAGAGGTCGCAGAGGCACAACTTGATCTAGAGCCCCGGCGGCCAACCCATCCCAGGTGGCCACCAGGTCTCCAGGCGAGCTGTGAGCCAGAGACTCAGGAAATGGCCCAAGCTCCCTCTGGAACCGCTCCGGGTCCATTAGGCGCCTGAGGCGGAACAATCTATGTGGCTCCGACTCCCTGCGGTGGGGGGTGGCGGAACAGAAGTCCAGTCTGAGGAGGGAATGATCTGTCCATGAAAAGGGTGTGATTACTAAATCCCCGAAATTACAGTCATTCAACCACTGCCCAGAGACAAAAATCAGGTCCAGCATGTGTCCTCCTATGTGAGTGGGAGCAGAAACTAACTGGGTCAGGTCCATGGCCGTCATGGAAGCCAAGAACTCCCGGACCAACCCCGAGGTTTCACCGGGCGATGGCAGGTTGAAATCCCCCATGACCAAAAGCCTAGGGGTCTCAACCGCCAGCCCGGCTATTACCTCAAGGAGTCCGGGCAGGGCCGATGAGACGTGGCAGGGAGCCAGGTACGCCATCAAAAGACCCATCTGAACCCCTTGCCCCCACTTCACAAAAAGAGATTCACAGCCAGCCGTCTGAGGGACAGTGGCCTCCCTAGGACAAAGGACTTCCTTTATAAGCACCGCCACCCCACCACCCCTTCCCTGAGCCCTAGGCTGGTGAAATGCAAGGAAACCTGGTGGGCACATCTCAACCAGAGGGACACCACCCTCTGGGCCCAACCAGGTTTTGGTAACACCTACCAGGTCCGCGGCCTCCTCCTGAACCAGATCACAAATCAGGGGAGCCTTATTAACCACGGACCTGGCATTGCACAGCAACAGCCGGGTATTCAGGGCCTGAGGCTCCGGACAGCCAGGACTGCAGGATGGGTGAGGAGGGTCGGAGCGCGCTACCGCTTGCAAACATCGGGAGCGCGATCCCCTTACCGGATACGGCCCTCTACCTCCAGCATATCTACCTCTCCCAGTCACCGTGCTAATGAAATTGGCCCCCGGCATCCCACCCCCCATCTGCCACCCCAACAGAGACCCCCAAGGCCCCCCAGGCGCGCGGGCTGGCCCGGCTGCCCCCAATTCCATGCGGGCTGTCTCCCACACCCGCCCTGGATACTTCTAACCCCTTAAAAAACCCCATTAAAAGTTTAATAACCCTGGGTTTCCCGCGCTTTCTCCGGTTTCTCCGGCCCCACCATCGCTCAGGATCCCAGGATCCTTCATCACGGAAAGTTCTAGAGAGCCTTGAGGGCCACCTAAGGGAGAGGGGGACATCCCTCAGGGCCCAAAGCTCTTCCCTCGAATATGTCCGTGGTCCCGGCCACCCCGTCACGACGGTCCTGGAGCGTTCTCCGTAATCTCTGCCATCCCTCGGCCACGAATGATGTAATCCAATCAGACTGCTAAGAGTGAGTAAGCCAAGTAAGTGAGTAAGTAATCTCAAATACTTTGGGTTTGAAAATTTGCTTCACTACAACTTCTTTCCTTTTTTTTTCATGTTTACTCTGTGGAACCAAAATTATTTGTAGATCTAAAATAGTTGTTTGGCAACAGTGCCTAGACAGTTGTAGTAACAGCTATAATTTACATTGCAACTCTATTAATTGTGGAGTATTTCCAATTAATATTTCCAAAGTTTTTTATGCTGAAATCATAGTATTATTCATTTAGAAAGCTCTGTAAATATTTTGTATTATAGCCATAAGTATGGTATATTTATTATTTTGTGTTATAGTATGAACTTTGGATAATGATGTCAGATGTAGGTTTTTATGCTAGTCCAGTATAACAAGAACAATGGAAGGGTTATAGAAAATTGCATGACTTTATTTTAATGGCCACATAGATTACTTGATCAGTCCAATGTGTTACGATTTTCAAGCAATATATAAAAGCATTGCTTCAAAAATAAAATTCTATTTTACTAGGCACTAGGTTATTATATGACTTTTAGAAGGCTCCTGATCTGTGTAAAATATTGTTGTTCAACTAAAGATTTGTATTAATTTATAAATATTTAGTTGAATAATACAAAAGTAACTATTCACAAGCAGAGAACCATTAACACACCTACATTTTGGTATGACATCTCAAGAACTCCGGCCACTTTATGTTCTAAATCTAGAAAAATAACAAACAAGAATACTTTCAGCTTTTCTGAGTAAGATTATTTTAGATGTTATCATTATATTTATTTTTAAAAACATTTTTAAAAACTAAAATTTCATTTGCTTTCTGCATTATTCTAAATCCACGGTGAAGATGGATTTTAATTATGCATCAGTTTCTTTAACTCCGAAAATCCAAGACCAACTGTAATATTAAAAATCTTTCTGCATAATGCATAGTTGATTCAATATATAATATTGCGTTTCCCAAAAAATACGAGCTACCTCCCAAATAAGCCCTAATTAAGACCCCCGCCCACTCTGGGGTACAGCAGGTGGGACAAGGCGCCTGAGTAAAAATTAAGAGAGGGTGGGGATGGAGCTGCTGTACTTACCAGGCCTCGCATACCCTGACACCTGCCTTGCCAGTCCACTTCTGAGGCTGCTTGCCACCATTTGCGCATGTCACCCCTGACCTCCATTTCATGTCAGAGGCCTTCAGGAAAGGCCTCTGCAGCCGAGAAATGGACTTCAGATTGATGCACATGGAGCCCCTGGTGTTGTTTCACCATCAGAGGTCTTCCGGAAAGGCCTCTGCAGCTGAGAAACGAGATCTAGATTGATGCACACGTCGCCCCTGGCCTCCGTTTTGCTGTCACAGGCCCTTCAGGAAAGGCCTCTGCAGCCGATAACAGAACTCCAAAAACACAAACACACACACACACGAAAATAAGATTGATGCCTTTTTTGGTGGCGAAAAAAATATAAGATCGGGTCTTATTTTCGGGGAAACACATGTACAACATTTTATTCTTCTGAGAGTAGAATAGAACACCATCAATAACATAATTTCTAAAATTTCAACTATAAAAACAACAGACAAGGGCATACTGCGGATCCCGTCAGCCAAGGAATTTCAGCTGGCGGAATCTGGGAGAAGAGCCTCCTCTGCCATCTGAGGAGGATTGGCTCCCATCCTTCCGATGCTTCGAAAGCACCTTAATTCCTGACTCTGCCAGATGGCTTGGGGATCCAATGGGGGATCTTCATCCTCCTGGAGGTGGTTGACTAGCTAAAATTCGATGCCATCTCTGCCCCGCATCTACCTGTGGGTCCAGCTCCCTTCTTTGTCATCTTGTCTTCTTGATTTTATCTGTTAATGTTTTTATTTGCTGTGTTTTCATAATGGATTATTTTAATGTTTTTAATGTTACAAGCCAGTGTCATTGGATACAAGATGAGAGTAAAATAAAATTTATAAATAAATAAATAAAACATAGTTCCTTATTTTGTTATATTGTGGTTCAAAACAAATACACATTCCCACTTTTACATAATTTCTGTGTATACGTAATATCTACAGTCATCCATGTTAAACTTCCTTGTAAAAGCATATCAATGCATTTATATTCTCCATGTACAGTTGCTGCTGATACACAATCAATTTGACCAATATTTGTGGCATTGACTGCATTGTTTATCACAATCCTAAGTAAAAAATATTCTGATTAAAATAAATTAAATGTTACAATGATTTAGGTCTTAAAATGCAAGACTTTATATATAATTATATATAGAATGGAGATAATTATGCATCTATAGAAACTATTGCATTTATTTTCTTACTTAATGTCAACGCATTTTCTCATTATCAATAAAGCAATGTCCACTCATTAAAATTCCATGACCATGGGTAGCCAATCTCTAAATACAAGATACTGGGAGGGGGGGTGGAAATATCAACACTTACTGCTTTCCTGACTTGCTTATCAACCTCCCAGAAGTTTCTGGTTTCTTTTATTTTATTAAAAACAAACTAAATAGCAGCTGCTGAATGGCAGTAGTAAAAGACAACTGTAGATAAAGGCAGTAGCGAAAGACAAATTGCAGTTTGTGCCCAGATATATTTGGTTCCATAATATGTGATAGAACGCTGGTTAAGATGGGCTTCTGACCTTATTCAAGAGATCTTTTATAGCCTTGATTCAAGGAATCATATACACCAAATAAAGATAACCCAAAAGCAACATTGAATATAGAAAAGAATCGCATAACAACCCTAATTGATTTAATTCATATAAGACAGGAATTCTGAGGTTACCCATCCATTGAAATGATTGCACTACTTCTTCACAACTATTGAAATATTTCTTAACAGAAGTCTGCATAGATGAATATTAAGAAATGTCATATAGCTATATGGATGAATGATTTCTCTTTTTCTACATCTGTATCTCTGTAATATTTATTTATTTATTTTTCGTATTTCTATACCGCTCCCTCTCCCAAAAAGGGACTCGGGGCGGTGTACAGACTAAACATATAAAATAGATACAGTTAAACAGAATTTAAAATCAAAATTAAATAAATATATGATTAAGTCCCATCAGATAAAAATTAAAACCCTTATTAAAATTTAAAAACCCCCAAAGACCCTTACTTGGCCAGGCCGGCCTGTTTAAAAAATAAGGTCTTAACTGCGCGCCGGAAGGTCAGGATGTCTGACATGGCTCGTATCTCCGGGGGGAGATCATTCCAAAGGGAGGGGGCTCCCACAGAGAAAGCACGTAACCTCGGGGCCGCCAGCCGACAATGATCAGACGGCGGTACCCCAAGTAGGGCGACCCTGTGGGAGCGTACTGGGCAGCGGGAGGTTGTTGGTGGCAGCAGGCGGTCCCGTAAGTATCCCATGGAGCACTTTAAATACTATCAGTACCACCTTGAATCGAATCCGGAAGGCTACAGGAAGCCAGTGCAGCCCGCGGAGAAGTGGTGTTACGTGGGCGTCCCGAGGGGCGCCCACGATCATCCGCGCGGCTGCACTCTGAACTAACTGCAACCTCCAGAGACTCTTCAAGGGGAGCCCCATGTAGAGAGCATTGCAATAATCCAAGCGGGAGATGACGAGGGCGGAAGTGACTGTGCGAAGTGCGTCCAGATCCAGAAAGGGTCGCAACTGGTAGATCAGACGAATCTGATAAAAAGCCCCCCTGGTGATGGCTGCAATATGTTCTTCCAAAGACAGCCGTACATCCAGGAGGACACCCAAATTGTGCGCCCTTTCCACAGGGGTCAATACCTCTCCCCCCACGGTCAGCGATGGAACAAGCTGGCTGTATCTGGGAGCAGGAAACCACAGCCACTCGGTTTTGGTCGGGTTAAGACGAAGCCTGTTACTACCCATCCAACCCCGCATGGCCTCCAGGCACCGGGTCATCACTTCGACGGCTTCGTTGGGGTGGCCCGGGGTGGAGATGTACAGCTGGGTACCATCAGCGTACTGATGGAACTCCACCCCAAAGCCATGGATGATCTCACCCAGCGGCTTCACATAAATGTTGAACAACAGGGGCGAGAGTACCGACCCCTGAGGCACCCCACAAAGCAGGGGCCTTGGGGTCGATCTCTGTCCCCCATCAACACAAATTGCGAACGGTCGGAGAGGAAGGAGAACCACCGTAACACGGTGCCTCCAACCCCCAACCCCTCCAATCGCTGCAACAAGATACTGTGGTCGACAGTATCAAAAGCCGCTGAGAGATCTAACAGGACCAGGACAGAGGAACAACCTCTGTCCCGCGCCCTCCAGAGATCATCCACCAATGCGACCAACGCCGTCTCCGTGCTGTGCCCGGGCCTGAAGCCCGATTGGAGGGGGTCGAGATAACTCGCTTCATCCAGGTACTGCGGGAGTTGACGTGCCACCACACTCTCTACAACCTTCACAACAAAGCGAAGGTTGGAGACAGGACGATAATTTGATAACAATGCTGGGTCCAGGGATGGTTTCTTGAGGAGAGGTCGTACCACCGCCTCCTTCAAGGTGGCGGGTAAAAGCCCCTCTCTCAAGGAAGTGTTTATAATACCCTGGAACCAGCCTCGTGTCACCTCCCGAGTGGCCAAGACCAGCCAGGAGGGACATGGGTCCAACAAACAGGTGGTAGCATTCAGTCTCCCCAGTATCCTGTCCACGTCCTCCACGGTAACAGGATCGAACTCAACCCAGTTGACCTCACCGATATCCACCCCCGCCTTCCCGCCTGGAGATGTCCAGTCGGAGTCCAGCTCATCCCGAATCTGAGCGATTTTGTCCTGCAGAAACTTAAAAAACTCCTCAGCTCGTCCCTGTAAGGGATCCTCCCGCGCCTCCACCTCCAAAAGGGAGCGGGTCACCTTAAACAGGGCGGCTGGGCGGTTTTCTGCGGACGCAATAAGGGTGGAGAGGTAGGTCCTCTTCGCCATCCTTATCGCCACTAAATACGTCTTAATATAAGATCGTAATAGTGTTCGGTCAGATTCAGAACGGCTGGCCCTCCAACTATTCTCTAGGCGTCTTTTCCGGCGTTTCATCTCCCTTAGCTCCTCAGAAAACCAAGGAGCCACTTGGGATCGGCGCCGGGTCAGAGGCCGCAAGGGCACGATCCGGTCAAGGGCCCCAGCAGCCACCCTATCCCAGGTGGCAACCAAGCCCTCAACCGAGTCGTGTGTGTGAGCTTCGGGAAATGGCCCAAGCTCCATCAGGAACCTATCTGGGTCCATCAGGCGCCTGGGGCGGTACCATTTTAATGGTCCCGCCTCCCTGCGGTCGGGGGGTGCGGAACGGAAGTCGAGCCTCAGGAGCAAGTGATCCGTCCATGACAGGGGTTCTATAGCTATATCCCCTACACCCAGATCACTCTGCCACTGATCAGAGACAAAGACTAAATCCAGGGTGTGACCTCCCACGTGAGTAGGGTCAATATACCAGAAAATCAAAAAAGCCCTTCATATCTCATGGCCAGAGCAACTTTAGAACACCAATTTTCAGCAACTTTTTCTTGTTTTTTAAAGAGCGTATTCCTTCATCTGAGGTCTTATCTAGAGTCAGGCCCTCTCAATCATAACTTCTTTTCTCTAGAATAGCATTCTCCTTGAGAATAGCATTCTCAGAGAGGTCCCACCATTTTAAACTTTAAAAAGGAATTAAGATCTGGCTTCTACAGCAAGGTTTTGATATCTGATGGGTAAAACAGACTTTATTTTTCAAGAGAACTACATTCAAATATAAGCAGGCAGGATCAAACAATAAATGAAGGAGGGAAAGGGAAAGGTGTGAAAAAGGAAAAAGATGAATAAAAGGAAAAGGTGAAAGGGAAGTTATTGAGTTTATGACATTCTATAAACCACCGGAACTTCCAGCCCTTGTCTCCAACCCTTCTACTTCAACTTTAAAATATATCTGGTATTGTCCTTTAGATACTGTCCCTACTTCAATACACAGAAAATTTGAATATCAGAATGCACAGCCATGTGTACACCTGTTATTGTTTATATTAAAGATTATTATAACTTTTAGTCCTCCATGATATAAAGCACAGCATATCACACGATTAGAATCTATTGGATGAAGGTATATTTAAGCCAGAACAACCCCTTTTCTTATAGCAGTGAGAACATACTATAAATTCTATATACAAAGAGGAACAGAGAGAGGCAGAGATTCATGGTGTTACTACTCAGCTGAAGGCTGCAACCCATTAATATTATAGGTGGAAACTTAGAACTTGCAAAATCAGTTATAGTTGTCAGAGATATTGTATTTACAAGAGCAGAGATTGTGATTCTTCCTTTTCATTAATCTCTTGATATGGTTGGAAGAAAAAAATTAGTTCAGAAAATAATAATTAATCCCACATTAATATAATAGTAAGTTATACTGAAACCAGTGAAAGATATTCCAGTTATCTTATTTTTCAACTTTATTACAAGCAGTAATTGAACAGCATATTTAATAAGATACAATAACTGCAATATTGATACCTTGTCTAAAATTCAGTGTTAAAATAAATCGTGCATTTATATACATATTTTCTAAAAAACACAGCATCCAGGCTTCGCCATAAATTAATTCCCAGTTAAGCCACACTTATAGAGTCTAATACAAAAATTATATTATCTCATATTGATAATATTCAATAACCAAATTTATATCTTATGTAATTATATCTTCAGTGCACTTCCATTTCTATTTTCTGTTTTTTAAAAATACAAAAATATCTTTATATGGCTATTTTATGTAGCCATGTAGTTATATTATTAATTTTAATTGAATAATTTTTTTCTGTTTTTCCTTATTGTAACACATTAAAATTTATAGAATGATTTGTAATATTTTATTCCTAGTTTAATATAATTATTTTTTTAATAAAATTATATATAAATATATTTAAACTAAAGAAATATTAAAGCTAATTTTCTACTTGTTTTAGCAAAATACACAATTGTCTAATAATTGAATAATAATGAAAATGAGAAAATAAAGGTTTTGAAAGTTCTGTTGGAAATAATACGTCCAAATTTTACATATTGCTGTAATATGGATTAACATTCAGCAAACTCATTTTACTCATAAAACAGGCAGATTATTTTGATGTACTTCAACCTTTTTTATTCATAATATGAATGTATTTAAACATCACTTTCATGCTTGATGAAAAAAAATGTAGTTAGCTTCTGTACCACAGATTTTTTTCCATCCTTCAAAGAAATTCTCTGGGATGTTCTGTTCATTCTAAATGCTTTCTCATTCTAAAGCTACCAAAAATATATGGTCGTAATACATGGAAATACACTATTTTTCAATTCATCAGTAAGATTACCATTTTCATCATAGTATTGGAAGCAAGATAAAAAGTTAAAAATCTCATTAAATTACTGTGCTTTAGCTCTATTTTTTAAAATGAGTATTTTCTAACCATTATTATTCACACAATATCCTACAATGCATCTATTTTGTATCATTGCTCATTATTCCTATCTAATAAGGAATAAATATTGGGCAGATGGGTCTTTTGATAACGTACCTGGCTCCCTGCTACGTATCATCGGCCCTGCCCGGGTTCCTCAGAGTAATAGCCGAGCTGGCAGTGGAGACACCCAGACTGTTAGTTATGGGTGACTTAAACCTGCCTTCACTCGGTGAACCTTCTGGGGTGGCCCGAGAGTTCTTGGCCTCCATGACGGCTTTGGACTTGACCCAATTAGTTTCTGGACCCACTCACACGGGAGGACACACGCTGGACCTGATTTTCGTCTCTGGACAGTGGTTGAATGATCAGCTAGGGGATATAGCTGTTAAACCTTTGTCATGGTCTGATCATTCTCTCCTTAGACTAGACTTCTGTACCGCCAATCCGCACCGCAGGGAGGCGGAGCCGAGGAGATGAGTCCACCCCAGCCGCCTGATGGATCCTGAACGGTTCCAGACGGAGCTTGGGCCATTACCTGAAACTCTGGCTCATAACTCGGCCACAGACTTGGTAGCCGCCTGGGATAGGCTGGCTGCCGAAGCTGTGGACCAAGTTGTGCCTTTGCGACTCTGACCCGGCAGAGATCTCACTCACCAGAAAAGATGTCTGGAGGGCGTCTAGAGGGCCAGTCGTGCCGAGTCCGACCAAACACAGGTTAGGTCCTATATTAGGACCTACCTAGTGGCGATAAGAGGCGGCGAAGCATTCTCACTTCTCCGCCTTTATTGCATCGGCAGAAAATCGACCCGCCGCCCTGCTTGGGCCGGGAGCATGGGAGGATCTCTTGCAGGGAAGAGCGGAGGAGTTTTCTCAATTTCTGCACGATAAAATCGCTCAGATTCGGGCCGGGTTGGACTCTAGTTCGGAGGTCCCAGGGCAGGTGACTGCGGCGAGTCTTGAGACAGTTATCTGGGATGAGTTCGACCTTGTGACCGCCGAGGGTATAGACAGGTTGCTGGGGTGGCTGATTGCCACCTCATGTTTATTGGACCTTGCCCTTCCTGGCTGGTTTCTACCACCAGAGAGATGACGCGGAGTTGGCTCCAGGGAATTGTTAACGTCTCTTTGATGGAGGGCTCGCTGCCCACTGCCTTGAAAACAGCAGTGGTGCGACCCCTCAAGAAGCCCTCCCTGGACCCAACTCTTTTGAACAATTATCGTCCTGTTTCCAACCTTCCCTTCGTGGCGAAGGTTGTTGAGAGTGTGGTGGCAGGTCAGCTTCCCCAGTACCTGGATGAAGAAATGTACCTGGATCCCTTACAATCGGGCTTCAGGCCCGGACATAGTACTGAAACGACATTGGTCGCATTGGTTGATGATCTCTGGAGGTCCCGTGACAGGGGTTATTCTTCTGTCCTGGTCCTATTAGACCTATCAGCGGCTTATACTATCGACCATAGTATCCTATTGCGATGGTTGGGGGGGTTGGGGGTTGGGGGCACCGTGTTGCGCTGGTTCGCCACCTTCTTCTCCGACCGTCTGCAATTTGTATTGGTGGGGGGGAGAGGTCCACCTCTAGGCCCCTTGATTGTGGGTGCCTCAGGGGTCGGTCCTCTCTCCTCTCTTGTTCAACGTTTATGTGAAGCCGCTGGGGGAGATCATCTGTGGCTTTGGGGTGAAGTGTCATCTGTACGCTGATGATACTCAGCTGTACATCTCCACCCCAAGCCACCCCAACGATGCTGTGGAGGTCATGTCCCGTTGGCTGGAGGCTGTGCAGAACTGGATGGGCGGGAACAGGCTCCGACTCAACCCTTCCAAGACTGAGTGGCTGTGGTTTCCAGCGTCCCGATATAGCCAGGCAGTTCCTTCGCTGGCTATTGGGGGTGAGATTTTGCCCCCTTCAGAGAGGGCTCGCAATCTGGGTGTCCTCCTAGATGTACGGCTGTCTTTGGAAGATCACATTACGGCCGTCTCCAGGGGGGGTGTTTATCAGGTTCACTTGATCCGCCAGATGCGGCCCTTTCTGAATCGGGATGCCTTACGTACGGTCATTCATGCCCTGGTCACCTCCCGACTGGACCACTGTAACGCTCTCTAGATGGGGCTCCCAAATGGGAGCATCCAGAGGCTTCAACTGGTACAGAATGCGGCCGCGCGGGTGGTTATGGAGGCGTCAAGGTTCTCTCATGTGACGCCCCTCCTGCGCTAGCTGCATTGGTTGCCAGTGGCCTCTCGGGTGCGCTTTAAGATTTTAGTGTTAACTTTTAAAGCGCTCCATGGCATCGGACCGGGATATTTACAAGACCGCATTGTGCCATTTTCCTCTCACCGTCCGGTACGCTCCCACAGGAAGGGTCTCTTGCAGGTCCCGTTGGGATCTATGTGCCGGCTGGTGACCCCGAGGAATAGGGCTTTCTCTGTGGGGGCGTCTGTCCTCTGGAATGGGTTGCCTCCAGAGTTACGTACAGCCACGGACCTGGGGACCTTCAGGCGTGCCTTGAAACCTGGTTCTTTGACCAGGCCGGCTTGGGCTGATTTTAGATTTGGGTATTTTAATTTTTATATCAAATTTTAGGGTTTAAGGGAGGGGTTTTAATTGTTTTCAGCCAGGGTCTTTAATTTAATTTAGTTTTAACTTCTATATATTTAATGTTTTAATTGTATGGCTGTGCACCGCTCCGAGTCCTTCGGGAGAGGAGCGGTATATAAATAATAATAATAATAATAGATAGAAATCATTCTTAAGCTCAAGATTTTAAATATGATTTGAATAATAATCAGCGCAACAAATCTAAGCAATTACACACCAGATTTAAATAGTCCCAATTGTTCCTGGGCATGGAATTTGATGCAATTAAACGGAAAGTTTGGAGAAAGCTTTTCTATTTTAGAGGTGAAAATAATTAATAGGACATGGTAACACTGTCACATAAATCAATATCTTACAATTCTAACAACCTGAAAAACTTTTCAATCAATTATGACCATTACCTGTGTAACCCCTCATTCTGACGTAATAATAAACAGGTGCAAGGTAGCTATATAAATTAAGTAAACAGTTGAGATGTTACACTCTTTAACTATTTGTATATCTTTACAATAGTGTTGTTAATACTGATACATATAGTTAAGACTTTAATAAAAATAATAGATTGTATGTATATATGTATATTCGAAAGGCACTGAAGACCTAGTTTTGCCAGCGGGCCTGGGAAACCCAGAGAGGGATGGAATCCATCAAATGGTTAATGTGACCCGCTGTCATCGGGGTGGGTAGGGTGGGAATTGGTTTTTGTTTTTGTTTCCCAAAGTTTGTTCTATTGTACTTTACTAATTTATTTGATTCTTTTTGTTAGTTCTTGTTTTTATTTTTTGTTTTAAATATTGTGTAAGCCGCCTTGAGTCGCCATGGGTGAATAGGCGGCAATATAAATCAAATAAATAAATAAATAAACAAACAAATAAATATGTTGCCAGATTCACAGCAACTCTGAAGTTTACCACAGAGGGTTTTTTGGAAGAAGGTTTTTAAAGTTCTGATTGCATGATATGATGTATGATGTCATAAGTACATTCTTTTTAATGGGACTTACATTCAATGAAATGTGCCTAAATTGCAACCCTAAAGAGCTTTCTGATGTATAAGTATCTTTTGTTATTATGGAGAGGAGACCAGTCAAATAGAATAGAATTATTTATTGGCCAACTGTGATTGGACACACAAGGAATTTGTCTCCGGTGCATATGTGTATATACCATATGTCTCAGTGTACATAAAAGAAAAATAAAATTCATTCATCAAGAATCATAAGATGCAATACTTAGTAATAGTCAGAGGTTACTAATAAGCAATCAAATCATATTAGGAAACAAATAAAACAATATAAATTGTAAAGATAAATTGCAACATGGTTATAGTTATAAGTGGGAAGAGATAGGTACTAGGAATTAATAGTAATACCGCCTTAGTAAATAATTTGACAGACTTAGTTGTTTAGCAGAGTGATGGCATTCGGAAAAAAGCTGTGCTTGTGTCTAGTTGTTGTGGTGTGTGGTGCCCTGTAGTGTGATTTTGAGGTTAGAAGTTGAAACAATTTACGTCCAGGATGTAAGGGGTCTGTAGATATTTGCAAAGCCCTTATTTTGACTCATGCAATATACAGGTCCTCAATGGAAAGCAGGTTGATAGTAATTGTTTTTTCTGCAGTTCTAATTATCCGTTGAAGTCTGTGTCTGTCTTGTTTGGTTTCAGAGCCAAACCAGACCGTTATAGAGGTGCAGACGACAGACTCAATAATTCCTCTGTAGAATTGAATCAGCAGCTCTTTGGGCAGTTTGAGCTTTCTGAGTTAGTGCAAAAAGAACATTCTTTGTTGTGCTTTTTTTGATGTTAAATGTCTGAAATCCTGGGATGTATATGGTGTTGTCCCATGAATTTGTGGATTAATCCAGGTTTCAAAACAAAGAACTGCAGAATTATAGAAATCAGAATTCCATCTATTTAAGAGATGAATTTCATCCAACTTGTTAGCCAGTGAGCGTAAATTAGTCAGAAAGATTGAAGGGAAAGGAGTTTTTTTTTCCCCTATTACTTAGTCTGTTTAAAATTCCTGCTCATTTACCTCGTCTCCTCTTCCGGCGTGGTTGCTTCTTTGTTTTCTTTGTTGTAATCCATAGCACCAGGGTATTGGTTAGAATCTCCTCCACGTTTGCAAAGACAGGTGGGGGTGAGGAATCAGAAAGCTGCTTCTTAAGGAAACATTGCCTAATTCTTAGCGGATGGTCTCATGAGTATGAAATCCGTAGTGAATTGCAGATAATAATAAGGAATAAAGAAACCATTAGAGAGCATTTCACCAAGGCAACCATCATCGGCGCCATCTTGGCAACAAAATTTGATGCAATAATAAACTGCTTCATTGAAACAAAGAAAGCAAAATTGTTGCCATATACATGCATCTGCACCTACATATTGCATATGGCACATGGCATTAAAAAAGGTTACCTTTGCCACATTAAATCCACACAGCTAACTGCAAAAAGAGAAAAAATGCATGTTTCTGAAAAATGATGAGGATATCTGATGAGAATGATCAAGTTCGTGTCTAGGAAATCCTAGATTAACACTTAAAGACTTTCACATTCCCATAAATTCTTTTTCAATTTCTTATAAATTTGTTTAAAGAACTCAAAGAAGTGGCAAAAGAAAACACAAGCTGCTAAATAGAAAGATAAAAAGAAAAAGAATTAAAGATGTTTCCAAAGAAAATAAATACTTTTCAACAAATGGAACATCTACAGTAACAGTTATGTTAAAGGATCCTAAGAGAAATGAAAGATGAATTATGCAAAATAAAAAATTACGAGTTTGCAAATAAACCATGCAAATGGTTCGCATGCAGATTACAAAAAAAGTAACTACTGAAATTACAAGATGAGACAGTGTAAATATGCAAAAAGTATTTCATTAATATTATACCAAATACATAAAGGATAAAAAAATTCCCTGGAGAAAATAGAAAAATATTTAAAGAAACAAAATTTATCAAAGATTATAAGCAAACAGAAAGAGGCTATGAATAAGATCCATAACAATAAGGGAAGCTTGTGAAGCTATAAAAGAAAACTAAAACAGGAAATGTGTTTACTCACTTCTTACCATAAATGCTTTGAAGATGAACTTTATTAACGATCTGTACAAAATGTCATGAATTCTGTTTCACCTGCTAGACAGCTGGAAAGAGATTAATATAGCATAACATAACAAGATTTGATGTGTTCTGTAAAAAGATACATCAGAATTTTGGCTGATAGACTGAAAAGGAAGTAAAAATTTAAAAAGAAATTTATAAATTAAGGGCATCTCCTGAAGATTTGATTTAGTGATTTGCAGGATCCATTAAAGAGAAGAGAGACATTAATAGGAAAATTAAAAGAATTTGGTATACTAGCAGGTTTTAAAATGTTAATCAAAAATAGCAAAAAGATCAAACAGAATGGATTAAGAAAATGGGTTTTAAGATTGAGAAAAAAGTAAAATATCTTTGTATCACCATGACAAATGTGAATTATATGTTATTTTAAAATAATTATGTTAAGATATGGAATAAAGCTTAAAAAGATATGTTAAGACGGGAGAAATCGGTGAGGACATTTTCTGTGATAAAACCATTTTTAAATATTTCAATAAAATTATATTTAAAATAATGTGTTCTTTAGACTTAACTTCCATTGTATATTTATTTTTTTAATATGTATTATTTTCTGCCTGTTTGTTTTAATTTTATTTTGTGTATTTTTTGTTAATTTTGTATTTTTTTCCTTTTCTTGAAATATAAAAGAATAAAAAATTTCTTCTTACCTCCATATGTATTAGCTACTTCTGAAGTAATGCTGGTTTCTTTTGCTAACACCATGTCTTTATCCATTAAAGAGAATCTAAAAATATAGAACACATTTTAGTTTTAGTTTCTATTACGCATAGTATAAGGATTGATATTGGCAATGCAGAAACCAGAGGTTCCCAAGATAGAGAGAATTATTATACAAATATATATCAGATGTATTTCAGGTTATATGAGATTGACCAAGTATCTATTAAGTAAATAATGCAGAAGATTCTGACTTCCTTTCCTTCCACTAAGCAAGCAATTGTTACATTTAAGGTATCATTCTTATGTGCAGTAAATATCCCTAATGTAGCAGAATTTCTGAGAAACTTATTCCAAATTAAGCTAAATGAATTAAGGGGCGTTGTCTGTATCCTGTACAGTGGTAGATTTGTCTTCTGTACAGATGCAGATAGATAAACTCCACAAAACATCCATAACAAAGTACTTTTGATTGGTTCATCAGGTATCCTCATAACTCACATTTGTGACGAAGTTCTTCTTTAATGACCAGTCCTTTGCATATCTGTCTTGTAGGTAAAAAGATGGTTTATCTCCTATCCTTTTTCCGTCATTTTGTAGCAATAGAAATAGAACAGTTACCACGAGTCCATGACTTCAGCCAAGAGTGAGGAAAACTCCCCCAACCCATCAAGGGTCAATTTAGTGACCAATTAGGATTACAGATGTGGTCACGTGACATGAAATACTTTTCCCAGGATACCTGAACTACATTTACCATGATGCATTCCCTTAAGGGGACAGCTCACAATTGCTACCTAACTATCCAATTCCCATACACTGGCTGGACAGCACAAGGGGTAGTATCTGGACAGCTGTGATTTAGTACTGAACTCAGTTATAAATCTTGATAGCAAAATCTATTACTAACAACTTATCTCTGGTAATTCCAGTTTTTATTAGTTTCAATGGGCTGCAGTGTTTATTTGGGCAATCAAAGAGGTTCTTTATAGAATATATGTCTTTCAAAATAATTAAAGCAGGGCAATATATTACAAAGACTACCACTAACGGCAATATTTCATAAAGGCTATTACCAACTACAGCTTGTCTTTGGTAGCTCCAATTTTTACCAGTTCTCAAATGGCTGCCATCTTGACTTATTCTTCTTCTTGCCATACTTTGTACAAAGTATATATTTAAATAGTTAAAGCAGAAGAATATTTCATGGAGGAGCAAGGTCTTATTACAAGTGGACAAAGTATTCAAAGAACCAATCCAAGAAGAAAGCCTTTTAGCAATCTGACATCCAGGAATCTAGACTTGTTTGGGGAGCTAGAAGGGAAGACTGAACACTTCTCATCCCAAAATCAGCCTTATTTTTTCTCAATGAGCTAAAATACGGATTCTGTTCCTATGAATAACATCATTATTTTTTTCTGTTGTATCTCACATATCCATTCAGGGTCATTTTAAAAAGTGGGTCTCCTACATTAATCGGTCTGCAAGTGCCACCATAATCACCCTCTCCCTTCATATTGTCTCTAAACACTTTAATAGGCAGGTCTTCATAGCTATTGTAAAGCCTATCAGAAAAAGGATAGGGCAGATAATTAAGCTGTTTCACAGCAGGGGCCATCATTGAGAAGGCACTATTAAAAATCTGTACATGACATTCCCTTATACAAGACGGATACTTTAATCACTATTCTGAAGTCAGAGTGGCCCCATTTCTAAGTAGTTAGCCTTGATTACAAATACAGGTTTTGTGCTAAATAGAAGTAGTAATTGTCGCTGATAAATGTAGAGCCATAATTAAAGAATACATAGGATGGAACGTAACACAGACTGTGCACTCTCATTAAGTAAGATAAACCTATTGTGAAAAATACTCTAGACGAGCTAATAAAAAAACAGATCGCCCAGGACATATGTTTTAGAAAGTATCAGATATACAAGTGCTAGAAAACTAATAGTGCTGTATGAAGGTGTTCTGAATATGAAATAAGCAACTTAAGGGCATTGGAGAATTGCCTATACTCAAAAGTGTAATGAAATATACAATACTATTCAACTGCTAATGTTTGAATTATATTGAACTTCTTTGCGTAGTTTCAAAACATAGGATAGAAGGCAAACACTTTTTCTTATCTGTCTTAAGAAGTGTCTTGAATTAGCCAAAATACAACTGTTAAAAATTTTTAATTAATGAACTCATACATGAACATTTCCTCTGTAATTTTAAATAAAGAACGTTTGCAAACTATATTTTAAAAACAATCCATGGATACAGTAAGAATGCCAGAGCAGTCATAAGTACTGCCTTGACAAGTTCTATTTCACAAACATATACCAATGAAATTGCTTCGTACTGGGAACGAACGCACCACAGAATGAGGCGAGGCGGCTAAATTGGTTGCTCAGGCTTTATTGAATTTGCACGCTAACAGCGAATGAAGCACTCAGCTGTGAGGCAACAGCTTTTGGCCTGTTTGACAGCTCCTTATATAGTCAGCTGTCAAACTACCAGCCAATCAGGTTGTGGCTGGTCACCCCTGCTGGAAACAGGACCAGAGGGGGAACTTCAGAACATAGCATTTATTTTATACTTTTATAACATTTTATACTTTTCAGATAGCAGATATTTTTCATCTATTTATATCTTGGGCAAAACAATCTTCTGCTTTCTGTAAAAAAAAGTCTGAAAAAATTAGTAGAACATTTAGTCATTAATTACCCAATGCTACTATTAATTATACATATCAAGGTAATAACAAATTATGGACATCTAGAGGAAATCAATATTAAAATAGCAGGCTAAGTAGAACCCCATACATTACTTGTTTTGTAAGATGCATATAATGCAAATTAAAAAGGAACATGACTTTAGCCATCAAGTTACACCTGTTATTTTTACATGTTGACTTCCCCATGGTTTCCTTTATCCAAATTATATTTATGTTTCCATTAGACTAGTTAAAAATTCTTCTTATACTTAGCAAAAAGCATTTTTAATTCCCAAGTCCTGTTTTGAGATTTAAACATCTCAAAGAGGAAATAAAAATGAATGCTCTAGACCTCCTCATTCCACTGCCACAATCTCTTGTAATGTACATTGTCAGTGATATTATATTTATATTAACCAGAATATATTCTATTCAAGCACCCAAACAGCCATTTAGTCTTTGCCCCTGTAAACTAAGAAATAGGAGGGGTTTACATTAGCTATGCCCATGAAAATCTTGAACATGGAAAAGAAGCTTGATATTTATTTATTAAATAATTTTATATACCGCCCTTCTCCCGAAGGACTCAGAGCGGTGAACAGCCAACTAAAATATATATAAATTACAAATATAAATACAATTAAAAAAGAATTAAATTATAGGCTGCCATTTAAAAATTTAAAACCCTTGATAAAAATAAGCTAAAATTTTCATGCCCCAACCAATCAAATCTAAAACCCCTTATTTAAAATCCCATTTGAAGTCAGCTCAGGCCGGCCTGCTCAAAGAGCCAGGTTTTCAGATCACATCTGAACGCCCTCAGGTCAGTGGTTGTTCGTAGCCCCGGGGTTGTTCGTAGCACCCATTCCAAAGGGTGGGTGCCCGCACAGAGAAGGCCCTATTCCTAGGGGTCATCAGGCGGCAAATAGATGCCGTCGGGACCCGAAGGAGACCCTCTCTGTGGGAGCACACCGGTCGGTGGGAGACTACTGGTAGAATGCGGTTTTGTAAGTATCCTGGTCCGATGCCATGGAGCGCTTTAAAGGCCAAAACCAATACTTTAAAGCGAACCCGGAAGGCTACCAGCAACCAATGCAGCTCGCGCAGGAGAGGCGTCACATGGGAATATCTCAACGCCCCCATAACCACCCACGCGGCCACATTTTGTACCAGTTGGAGCCTCCGGGTGCTCCCCGCAGGGAACCCCATGTAGAGGGCATTACAGTAGTCCAGGCGGGAGGTGACCAGGGCATGGGTGACCATGCGTAAGGCGTCCCGATCAAGAAAGGGCCGCATCTGGCATATCAGGCGAACCTGATAAAAAGCCCCCCTGGAGACGGCCGTGATGTGATCTTCCAAAGACAGCCGTACATCCAGGAAGACACCAAGATTGCGAGCCCTTTCTGTGGGGGTCAAGATCTCATCCCCAATAGCCAGCGACGGAGTCAGCTGACTATGTCGGGCCACCGGAAACCACAGCCACTCAGTCTTGGAAGGGTTGAGTCGGAGCCTGTTCCCGCCCATCCAGTTCCGCACAGCCTCCAGGCAGCGGGACATGACCTCCACAGCATCGTTGGGGTGGTTTGGGGTGGAGATGTAAAGCTGAGTGTCATCAGCATAGAGATGACATTTCACCCCAAAACCATGGATGATCTCTCCCAGCGGCTTCACATAAATGTTGAACAGAAGAGGGGAGAGGACCGACCCCTGAGGCACCCCACAAATGAGGGGCCTAGGGGTGGACCTCTCCCCCCCGTCAACACAAATTGCGAGCGGTCCGAGAGGAAGGAGAACCACTGCAAAACGGTGCCCCCAATTCCTAACCCCTCCAACCGCCGCAATAGGATACTATGGTCGATAGTATCAAAAGCCGCTGATAGATCTAATAGGACCAGGACAGAGGAATAACCTCTGTCACGGGCCCTCCAGAGATCATCTGCCAATGCGACCAATGCTGTTTCGGTACTGTACCCGGGTCTGAAGCCCTATTGGAACGGATCTAAGTAGACTGCTTCCTCCTGGTACTGAGGGAGCTGACGCACCACCACACTCTCAACAACCTTCGCCAGAAAGGGAAGGTTGGAGACAGGATGATAGTTATTTAAAAGAGCCGGATCCAGGGAAGGCTTCTTGAGGAGGGGTCGCACCACCGCCGTTTTCAGGGCGATAGGAAGAGCCCCCTCCGTCAACGAAGCATTGACAATCCCCTGGAGCCAGCCTCGTGTCACCTCCCTGGAGGTAGAAACCAACGAGGAACGGCACGGGTCCAGTAAACATGTGGTGACATTCAGCCTCCCCAGTAATCTGTCCACACCCTTGGCGGTCACAGGATTGAACTCCTCCCAGATAACCATCTCAAGACCTGCCCCAGACACTTCCCTCGGGACCACCCAACTGGAGTCCATCCCATCCCGAATCTGAGCGATTTTATCGTGCAGGAATCGGGAACTACCCTACAAGAGGTCCTCCCGTGCTCTTGGCTCAAGCAGAGAGCGGGTTACTCTAAACAGAGTGGCAGGCCGATTTTCTGCCGATGCAATAAGGGTGGAGAAATGCGAACGTTTCGCCGCCTCTATCGGCACTAGGTAGGTCCTAATATAGGACCTCACCTGTGTCAAGTCAGACTCGGCACGACTGGTCCTCCACATGCCCTCCAGATGTCTTTTCCGGCACTTTATCTCCCTCAGCTCTTCCGTGAACCACGGAGCTAAAGTCAGAGGTCGCAAAGGCACAACTCGGTCTAGAGCCTTAGCGGCCAACCTATCCCAGGTGGCCACCAAGTCTGTGGCCGAGTTATGAGCCAGAGTTTCAGGAAATGGCCCAAGCTCCATCTGGAACCATTCAGGATCCATCAGGCGCCTGGGGCGGAACCCTCTCCTCGGTTCCGCCTCCCTGCGATGGGGGGTGGCGGCACAGAAGTCTAAGAAGAGAATGATCGGACCATGACAAGGGCTTTATAACTAGATCCCCAGAACGATCATTCAACCACTGACCAGAGGCAAAAATCAGGTCCAGTGTGTGTCCCGCCCGTGTGAGTGGGGCCAGAAACTAATTGGATCAGATTCATGGCTGTCATGGAAGCCAGGAACTCCCGAGCCACCCCAGAGATTTCCCCGAGCGAAGGCAGGTTGAAATCACCCATGACTAAAAGCCTAGGGGTCTCAACCGCCAGCCCGGCTATCACCTCAAGGAGCCCGGGCAGGGCCAATGACACGTGGCAGGGAGCCAGGTACATTATCAAAAGGCCCATCTGAACCCCCTGCCCCCAGAGACTCACAACCAGCCGTCTGAGGAACAGTGGCCTCCCTAGGACGAAGAACTTCTCTAATAATCACTGCCACCCCACCACCCCTTCCCTGAGACGGGGTGGAATGCTTTGGTCGATGGAATGCTTGGAAACCTAGTGGGCACATCTCCACCAGAGGAACACCACCCTCTGGGCCCAACCAGGTTTCAGTGACGCCAGCCAGGTCCACGCCCTCCTCCTGGATAAGGTTGTAAATCGGGGGGCCTTATTAACAGCGGACCTGGCATTGCACAACATCAACCGGGTACTCAGGGCCTGATAGAGGTATTTGAGACTGTATATTTTTATTTTATTTGTCTATTTTGTTATTTCCATTATTTTATTTGTATTTTCTGGTTTCATATCGTGAGCAGTCCAATGTTGGAATCCAGCAGCAGCAAAATTGAAATGAATAAAGAGGAGACATAGGGTGCACAATGCTTCAAAAAGGCTCTTATTACATGCTTGGCTTTGGTACAAAACATTTCAGAACCCGCAAAAAAAGTATTGGGCATAACCTTGTTTAGGGCTGTAAATATTAAGAATATATAAAATATTAAAATATTTTAAAATATTTAAAATATTAATATTTAAAATATTAATATAAAAATATTAAGAATCAATTATTAACCAATCCATCATTCTCCACTTAGAAACAAACAACCTACTTTCTAATAAACCATCTGGTTTTAGGAAAAAACTATAATGTAATCTGTAACTCTTACATTGCAAAAACATATGGACTACACAACTCGATCAGGGCAAAGCAATAGACGCAATCTACATAGACTTCTGTAATGCCTTTGATTCAGTGGTACATGACAAACTACTCCTAAAACTAAAATCTTATGGTATCTCTGAACACCTGCATAACTGGATAGAAGCATTCCTGTCAAACAGACAACAAATGGTCAAAATTAGGAGCGTCCTGTCAAATTCTGTACCTGCCAACAGTGGTGTCCCCCAAGGCAGTGTTCTAGGACCAACTCTTTTCATACTCTACATAAATGACCTCTGTGATCATATCAAAAGCAACTGTGTTCTCTTCGCTGATGATGTAAAGCTATTAAACACCACAGACAATACTGCTACCCTTCAAAAAGACCTTAACTATGTATCAGAATGGTCAAACAAATGGCAACTTCAAATCTCAACAAATAAATGCTCTGTCCTACATATTGGCAAAAAAAATATCAGAAAATAAAATACAGGCTGAATAGTCAAGACCTTGTTGATGATCCAAACTCTGTCAAGGATCTTGGAGTACTCATCTCAAATGACCTAAGTGCTAGAGCCCACTGTAACTACATAGCCAAAAAGGCGTTAAGAGTTATTAACCTAATCTTACATAGCTTTTTCTCTGGTAATATTACACTAATAACTATAGCATACAAAACATTTGCTAGACCAATACTCAAATACAACTCATCAGTCTGGAACCCACATTACATATCTGATATTAACACAGTTGAGAAAGTCCAGAAGTATTTTACAAGAAGAAGTTCTTCACTCCTCTACTCGTTGCAGAATACCTTATGCCACCAGACTCAAATTTCTAGACCTTGAAAACCTAGAACTACACCGTCTTGAGTTCAATCTAAGTATAGTATATAAAATCATACATTGCAATGTCCTACCTGTCAATGAATACTTTAGCTTCAATCATAACAACACAAGAGCAAACAATAGGTACAAACTCAAGGTTAATCGCACCAAACTTGATTGCAGGAAATATGACTTCAGCAACAGAGTGGTCAATGTCTGGAATACTCTACCTAACTCTGTGGTTTCTTCCCCAAACCCCAAAAACTTTAACCTTAGACTGTCTACTATTGACCTCACCCCTTTCCTAAGAGGTCTGGTGGGGGGCGTGCATAACCGCACCAACCGTCCCTGTCCTATTGTTTCTTTTATATTTTATTTTTCTTAGATATATCCATGTATTCATAACTATGTTTTACTTATACCTATTATCTTGTAAGCAATTGACAAATAAATAAATAAAATAAACTATTTGGCAGCTCGCCTCAAAGAGTAATGCAGCCGCCCAAGCATTTGATGTACAATGCCCATCGACCAAAGCCAAAATCTACCTCACGCTTTTCTGGGAATGATGGAGGCCAGTCTATAAGAGATACCAAGTTGAGGAATGTTAATGTAAAGAATGAAGTCCTGCCAAAGCGCTTTTGCAGACACCTTTCAGGTGTCGCCTTACATTCCCACGTGAATCACTGTCACCTTTTTACACGAAGCTCTTTTTCTTTCAGGTCGCTCTCAACCACGAACCCTTCAACTATCGTTTCATCGCTGTCTGCATCGGAGACTTCGCCCCCTTCCATCATAGCTGTTCCTCACACTCCTGTCAGTCCGCGTATTTCCCTCCGCGCTTATGAAAACGCCTCCCCCTCCCACCGGGCTCAGTCCCTGAAACGACTCTTCGCTCCCCCAGAAAATGGCGGGAGAAGCCCGGTGCATTGTGGGAATTCTCGCCCCGGTGCGAATTGGGGCAGAATCTGGGAATCTGGAGAACTTGGTTCGGGCAAAGCGATTACGATTGCCAATTGGCTGGGCGAAAGAGAAAGAGGCTGGCGACCAAAATAAACGCCCTACTCGTTCCAAAATCTCTAAGTTAGAGCCATCTGCCCCAGGTTCTGCCACTAGGCCTACCTTGAAAGCAATTGGAATCGACAGCGGTTGAGTCCCTCTTTCCACAGAAATAATGCTTTCGTTGACGCAATTAAGTTCCCAGCAATTGCACACAGGTGTAAGACACTACGTTTTTTTTTAAATTGGATGTATCGTTAATGTTTCTTTAGTTTTAGTTTCTGTGACAGGTATTATTCCTGTATCAGATACGGTGTCATTGTTTTTTCTGTAAATAAATCTGCTTCTACAGCTGCAAAGCAAGATTCCTTGAAAAGTAAACGTTCCTCTCCCTCCCCTATCTTTCCCCTATTCTCTTCCCAGAGTTTTTATTCTTGAAATACTTCACTGGTTATGTCTCTATAGATGTCGCAGTTTTTAAAACAGCTGTAGTAAAAGAGAGTACAACAGTAATATCAGTCCTATGCTTAATTTTAAAGAGATGAAGAAAATGGTTCAAGCACAATTTAATTTCTAGAGGCACAAAGGCATCACTTTATACTTATGATACACAACTACAGGTAATTATGACCATTTTTCACACTTATGACCACTGCAGCTCCCCATGGTCACATGATCAAAATTTGGATGCTTTGCAAGTGGTTTATATTTATGACAGCTGCAGTGTCCTGGGGTCATGTGTTCTGTTTTTATGACTTGACAAGCAAAGTCAATAGGGAAGACTTACTTAACAACTGTGTAACATAATAACTGTTAAGTGATTCACCTAACAAATGTGGCAGGAAAGGTCATAAAATGGAACAAGCCTAATTTAACAAATGTTTCACTTAACATAAATTTTGGAGCTTAATTGTGGTAATAAGTTGAGGTCTACCTGCACTTATGATCTCTACAGGCATCTAAAAAGATAATAAATTATTGGTTTAAGATATTTCTATCCCAACATTGTTTCCACTCCCCAACCTATGGTCACCTATGCTGTTGCTGATCAAAAGCATGAATCAAATGTTGATAGGAAATAAAAGAATAGCATACAATCCTGTTTTCTCCATATTTTACTTAATTTAGTTGGTAATTTCTTACCATCCTGAAAAATGAATAATTTTCATGAGGGAATGTTGCAAAGTGGTCAATGAATTATTTCTCAATTGCATTTAAGGCTAGTGAAAGTACAGTATTACTAACACAAGACTAAAATAGTAATAGAAAAAATATTTGCTGTTTTATATTATTGCAGCTAATTCCAACTAATTATCTAGTATAGAAAGTTAGCACCTACCACTTTTCTGGAAGAATGAAATATTTTGAGGAATATTTAAAAAGGCAGACTATTATATTTACCTAAATGAGAAATAGAGAAACATGTTTTAGAGCCAGAAAGTAATCCACCTTCCTTAATAGCCTACAGCAGATGTCAGCACTTAAGAGATAAAAAGCTTATTGAAAAAGGAAGACAAGTATCTAGATAGCTCTATTCATAAGCAAATACCCTCACCCAAGAGCCAAAACAAGAAGAAAACCACAATAGAATTGCCCAACACCCTTTCTGAGCAGTCCAAACTTCAACCAAACTTACCTCAGACAACCACCTAGGATTTGTATTTCCTCTTTGCTTATAGAGCCAGCTATGACCCCTACATAACATGGCCCCATAGAAGCCATGTTCTTGCACAGGAACAGGAAACTCAAATACAAAGTTCAAAGGAGGTATAAAAACCCTTCATTCTCAATTCCATTTTGTCAGCTGCCTAGAACCACAAGCCCATGTGGTTCTGCTTCATCAATAAACCATCTTTCCAAGCCTCCATGTTTCCAGTATCTCCCAGCTTAGAACTGAACTAGATGGATATTTCTTCCCACAATGTCAAGATGCTAACAATGAAGTCCAGACCCCGATTAACCAATTTATGGTCCCCACAAAATGATACAGTCCTCAGACTAAAATTAAAAGTTTTAATCAAATTTTTAGCTAAGCTCTTCTAACAAAAATTATCTGTCCCTTTCACTTTTTCAAGTGAGAAAAGAATCTGTCTTGTTCTTCCTTGATTGTGATGTCACTTTTTACCTGCTTGTGTCCTTAGTAATGATTCATAAAGAATATTGGATCTTTCCAAGTAGGAGTGAGAAAAGTCTAATAATTTTGAAGCAACTCTGTGACAGAAACAGATCTGTCTGAAATTAGTAAAAGAAAACCAGCAAAAGTAGCTTCCAAAGAAGCAGAAATCGTAATTATAACAAAGGGAAGAAAAGCACAGATTTGCAACTAGCATTAGTCATAATAAAACCAAAATCTGCAAGCTAATTGCTCATGATTCTAAGTGAGTGATTACTAACTGAAGCACAGATGGCTCCTGTCACATAGATGTTTTGACAAGATTTTGTACATCAGGTAAGAAACAAGAATAAATGGAGGACGTACTAAGACCATTGGAAAATGCTTTTTTATATTTTTTTCTTTGACTTTTACTGTTTTTTACTTTTATTTATTCATATCTTTTTCTCTTTTAATTTTCTTTTTATGTGTGTGTAGTTTTAAATTCTGTAGAACATTCTAAAATTTATAAACATGCACATATACATACATAAAAAGAAGAGCTTCAACTCACAGTCTGTAAGCCATATGAGGCCCTGAGTTATTTTCTGTTATCTGTAATAATATTTATGAAAGAACATACCCAGAAGTTGGCAATCTCTCAGCTGGCAAAGATTACTCCAAAAAACCAAACATTGCTCCCTGATTTTTTGAAAGGATGTAATTTTATTTATTTAGTATTATTTATATGCCACCCATCTTGTTATCCAAAGTGATATTAAAGCGGTTTTATAGGCACCCATCTTCTACCTAATTCTGGGTGGCTCCCAATCAAAGGTTAAAATAACATACAATCATACAAAAACTATAAAACTAAAAAGATTAAAACGTTAAAAACCACAAAGACCTGGCACCATGTTAACATTCTAAAGTGCAACAACCTAATATCCCAGTGCTTTGGAGAAAAAGTTCTAGAAAGCTTTATGGAAAGATAAGACGGTAGAGGCCAGCCAAAGTTCAGGGGGCTGAGTTTCCAGACGACGGAGGCTGCCATGGAAAAGGTTTAATTCCTAGCTCCCACCAGATTTAGGGAAAGGAAGTATGCCCACCCTTTCTGACCTGGTATGATGGGTAGATATCCTTTGGAAAAGGTTGTCCTGCAGATAATATGGCCCTGTATCATATAGGGCTTTATATGTGATTACTGTAGGCAAGCTGATTGGTCTATTCGTGTTATTTTAATCCTTGCAAACACCTTATTCACATTCATTATTATAGGTACCAGGTCTTCGGGGGCATTGCTTTCAAGTGCTGGCAGTCTATTTCTACTGGAAATTTTGCATATAATATTTTATTCTTTCTTCTTGTTGGATGATCAGTTCATAGATTTTTTCCTGTGCTATCTTGTACTAATTCTGTTATACTTCCTTTAGGTTATCATTTGTCTAATTTATGTCAATTGTCTCCTTTATATTTCCAATTAGGAAATGTAAGAACTTAGAATCAGGAGAAATTTCCCGACAATTAGAGCAATTAATCAGTAGAATGACTTCCCTCCAGCAGTTGCAGGTGCTCCAACACTGAAAGAGATTGCACAGCCATTTGTCTGAAATGGTATAGGGTTTCTTGCCTAAGCAGGGGGTTGGAATAGAAGACCTCCAAGGTCCCTTCCAACTCTGTTATACTGTTAATTGTTATCTGAATTTCTTCTACTATTTGAATCTTCAATTTTCAATTTTTCTGAATCTCTTTCAGTTCTGCTTCCCTGAATGTTTTATTTCTGGCAATGAATCTCCTTTGAACTGCTAATCGTTCTTCAATCATATTTGAGTCTGGACAAATTCTTTTCCAATTTTCAAACATTCACTTTAGGTAGCCCTACTTTGTCATAATGGTCCAATTTTCAAACAGCATGCATTTTTGCCTTGTCTGAGGTTGTTGTTCTTCCAGAACTCCTACATGGCTAAGCTGGTTGCCCAGCCATACTCTGGAGTTCCATTGCCTATTTGTCAACAGATGCCCAGCAATTCTAACATCTGACATGGTTATTCCATGTCTCAAGGGATGATGGTATAGGACTCTTTTTTCTGTTTTTTCATCATATTCAGTGGATTGGTGTTCTGGCTCTTCCACTAAGAATACACTACTGGTAGAATACACTACCACCACCAAAACTCTTAATCTCAGCAGAACATTGCAAATCTTTTCTCCACAACAAGGAAGTATCTATGGAGGGGTATTATCATTATTATGATTATCTACTAAATTTATTTGCAACTCTTTTTTTAAAGACAACTTCCAAGATCATGTTCGCTTCTCAGCAGAACTGAAAATAGTTTCCATGCATATGATAGATATCTCTTCTATATGGAGAAGTCCTCCAAGTTTCAAATTATGAAGTTCTAGAGAGTTGCGTGATTAATTGAATGACACTGAAAGATAAAATTGGAGAGGGGAAGATGGAGTAATGAAAAAAAGTAGTTCTGCTTTGCAGTACTTTTTAAACATTGCAAAAATAATATAAAATATAAACTTACTGATCATTTTCTCCATTTTTGAGTCAATAAAAACTTGTTGCAATAAAAATGTGGTACAACTATGGGCTAATGCACTAATTCTCATGTTGCCCTCCTGTTGATACAATTTTGAGTTCTTTGCTCTCCAACTTCTATGACTGTATATTGAGTCTTTGTCCAAGGAATCACCAATCTATCATTTAAGATTTGTAGGAAACAACATAGAAAAGCAAGAAAATGCAATCAGGGATACCAAGAAAAGCAATACAAGATTCTGTTGGTTATCTGTATCTATAAAACATGCTTACCCATGATAAATTTTTAAAGATTAGTTAATCCAGTTTCCTTGGTTCACATAAGATGCTAGCCTAAAATGAGCTTGGCTATTTTATGGCCCAGTTTTATGCAAATACACTTGGCAACGCCTTAATAAGAAATTTGGGACTTGCTATTCAGAGATTGTCAGAAAAGTAGTTCCAAACATGACATAAGGACCAAGGGGGTTTGAGGGATCAAGAAATCTTTGGTAAAGAAGCGGGATGGACTGACATGTAGGAAAAGAGGAGCAAAGAGCAAGAACAAAATTTTGAAAATAAGCTCAAGGAGCTTGCCATCTGCATATGGACAAAGTCACTGTGGTGAGGATATTATTTAATTGTTTTGCAGCATGTATTGGTCAGAAATATGGAAGCATAAAATCAGAGAGAAGAATATACACAGTAACCACAGAACAAAGTTGTTCCTGAGTGATTTTGCAGCATGGTAAAGCTGGCCATTAAGAGGAGAAAAAGCAGGGCCCAGTAGACAAGAGGATCATGATAATAACGCCAATCAATGCTAGCCCCGTCAGATGTGCCAAATATTGGTAGTTGTAGGCATTCCAGACTATATCTAATCTATATCGAATGTATATCTAATTAAAAGCTGTTTTACAGGAAGAGCAAGGACTTCAGTTAACTGAGCGTAAAGACTCAGAACCAAAGGGGAGGTAGAAAAACGATTTTGCGCTACAAATCGAAATTCGGAATCCTCTGAGCATTCCCCTCTCCCGCTGATCAGCGGAAAGCCAATTGGCCCGCCGAAGCCAACATGCAAATAAGCCAATGGAATATGGACCACTGAGGAGGCTCGATGAGATTTTGGCTGTGATTCATTGGTCACTGTTCCCGTGGCGAGATGGCGCGTGCCACCCTCCTGATCTGTCGAGCGCTCTGCCGCTTCCTCGACCGGTTGCTACAGTGACAGAAAGAGTGACGTATCCGTGGCTGGGCGCGGCGAACGCCGGCCATTGGCTGCACGATGGGCCGATGGTTTCAGCTCTGTGGAGAGCCGGGTGTCCTTGTGTGGCGGGGAGGGCGGTCGCTTCAGTCTGCGGCAAATAGGCGAGGAGGAAAGGAGGCCAACGCCTTGCCAGCTTCGACTCACCGTCCCGGTTTTCGGAGAGAGAGGTATCGATCGCTCCATCGGCTGAAAAGGATTGTCTTTGGCCTGGTTATCTTGCAGGTTTACGGGCGAGGTTACCATAATTTTGGGATGAGGAGAGCAATTCCAATCAGGCGCGCTCCGGCCAGACTTGCGCGTCTGGAGGGGACTTTCTAGGCTGGGTCGGTCAAGGAGCCTCTTTCTCTTCCTGCCCGAGGAGTGGCGTTCGGGAGCTTGGAGAGGCAGCTGCCTCGGCCCTCTTTGTTGAGCGAAGAGGGAGCCTCCGTGCAATTATGGTAGGATTAGGGAGGAACCGATGCCCATCCCTTTGGGTAGCCGGGCTGAGGGGGACGCCGTTCATTCATATGGCTTTGGGCGCCGGTAGCTCTCACCCAGGGCCTGAGAGCACTCCCTTGGGGGGCTCCACGCCTCGGTGAGATGCACGCCGCGGCTTCCTTGAGACTCCTTCCATCCATGACGGCCTGCTCCCACTTCTTACAGGACACCCACCCCCTCAAGGAGTGGTTTTCTTAACCACGGTTTGTCGGACATCGTGAACTAGATTTGTCGTAGATTTATATTCTCGACCTAAAAAAACTGATTTAACAAGTCAAAATAGAAGAAAAGAGCATAACCGGAAATGCCAATTAAATTGTGTGATTAACAGTGCTGGGCGGTTGGGGGGGGGAAATGATAATTAGACGGCAGGTTAAAAGGCATGTATGCGTGCGATCGTTTCAAAGCACCAACGTTGTTCATATATAGCAAAGATGCTTTATGGATGTGGCTGATGGTAGTACATCAGCTGATAGGAATGCTACTAATGTAGCCATGCTGAAGTCTATCAGATGTTTGCTTTTTACCTCCCCCTTTTTAAACATATAAAATACCTTGTTCTGGCTGTGCTAGATTTTCTTAGACCTGCATTATAGTACTGTGGAATGTCTCATTTGCAGCTAGTGGTCCCACAAACCTTGGAAAATAAGGCCTGGTTATTGTTGGGATGGGAGGCACGGGAATGACAGAACTATAGGATAGACTGAGAAACTAAAAAAAAAAAACCTTGAAAGAAAACAGTGATAAATTATTTCCATTGTTTCCAATTAAATGGCAAGGTTTTGTGTCTATGTACTTAACAGGTGATTAGCTCAGCTTGAAGATATTTTAATCTTTTTCAGATTAGAATTACATCCTAATGTAATTATACATTAATAAAGTTATTAAATCCAATATAACCCTAACTCAGAACAGGTTAGTTTTAGTTCCAGTCCAAGGCTTGTTTGAGGCTAAATTAATCTCACCCACGTTTTTCCAAATTACTTATTTGTTAGCTAATTGTTCCTTCTAACTTTTACAGTGGATCCATCCAATAAAGATACCTTTTAAAAAAAGCCACTTTTCTAGGTTTACAGCCTTTTTCACTCCATCTCCCAAACCATAGTTTTATTGTTATTGGCAGAAATATTGTAGGTGGAAAGTAGGTAAGCTGCACTCTTTGCTGTAGTACATTATAATGGTACTAAACTCATTTGCAATCTGACTTTTGGGTGGGAGAAGATACTGTATATTTTGCAGCCTTAGAATAAATAATCAACTGAGACTTCCTGGTTAATGCATTTTTTCATTTGATTATAATAGTATGACTAAAGTCCCTGGTGCCACAGATTCACAATACATACAATAATTATATTTACTTCCACAAGGAGTAAGAATTTTTTACTCTGATTCTGTTAGTACTTGAATGTTGTTAGGCTATGCATTGTAGTATGTTTATTAAATTTATATGCTGCACATTTCATCTAGAGGCAACTCTGGGCAACTTACAAATATATACAGTATATAAACATTGATGATGATGTTCTGGAGGTTTCAATATTTTTATTACATGTACATATTGTGCTTTCATATTTAGTGTTGTGGATAAAAAGTATGCCTGCTATACTGCCTCATAGTTTTGAAAGAAAACTACCCAGGTCCCTGACAGGTCATACTTGGCAGTCTTTGCATGAATGCTGGTCTCCTAGATGTCACGCAGACATAAAGCAAATTAGCAAACCAGAGGAGGATTGAACATTTGAATAATTGGAGTTTAACTCAACTTGACAAGATCTGGGCTAGTAAAGTATCTGAGATGATGTTGCAAATAGAGTGAAATGTATGATTCCAAATTCAAGCAGGCAAGACAAGGTAGTATTCCTTTTAAAGGAAATTCTGGTTCTTAGGTTAAAAGTTGTGTATGAAACATAAATATCAGTTACCAATGATTCAGGTGTACTACCAATAAATTGTAAGGGGCATGTGGATTTCATTAGATTTAACCGAGTTGTGTAGAGCAGGGGTTGCCAACCTTTTGGACCTCAGGGACCACCAAACTTATAATTTTAAATCTCGGGGATCACTAATATGAATTTTGACTGACGGTGGCTTGCTGACTGGGAGAGAGAGAGTGAGACATCTGATCTAATATCTCTCTCAAGCACACACAGAGGCAGGGGTGGGATTCAAATTTCTTAACCGGTTCTATGGGTATAGCCTAATTTCTGGGTGTGGCTTGGTAGTCATGTGACTGGCTGGGCATGGCTTGTATATAAATATAAATATTTATGTAAATATTGAATTTTTTTAAATAAAAAAGCAACTTTTACCCCAAATCAAGGCAAAGCAGGCAGGCAGATTGAGTTGCTCACAGAATCACAGATTCAGAGGTCTATCTGCCATCAGCTACCTGAGTCTGTCACATAAAATTTGCTTGCAAGCAAACTCAAAAAATTTGCTGCAAACAACTCACAACATACCATGTATGTAAATATTGAATTTTTTATTAAAAGAGCAACTTTTACCCAAAATCAGGCAAAGCAGGCAGGTAGATTGGGTTGTTCACAGAATCACAGATTCACTGAGAGTTCTGTGTTTCTGCCATTGGCTACATGAGTCTGTACTGAATATTAGAACCTTCAGTCCTAAGGGAGGTTTGGCTCTGCTTAAAACCAGAGCCAAAGATCTAAAGATTAGCTAGAAAGCAGGAAATCCAACAATTTCGTGCTTTCTAGTTAATGTAAATCTCCAGACACAGCAGAACAGCTGATGGTCAAGGAAAAAAAGGAAAAATAGCAACTTAGCAGGCAAGTTTGCCAGGTAAGGAGTGAATGGGCAGGTAGGGTTCCTGCAGGCCATGCGGGTGGCGCAGCCTTGTGTTCCCGCGCATCCTGGATTGCTTTGGCGGGTGCTCTGGAGGTGACATTTCTCTGCAGATCACCACAATTTTCTCGTGGACCACAAGTGGGCTGCGGCCCACCAGTTGGCGACCCCTGGTGTAGAGTTTATGTTTTTGTTCTTGCTGCCTGTTATATTGCTTTTAATATTGATTAGTTATCAGCCAAATTTGAGTGGAGCTTAAATTTATATTTTTACCTATAATAATTGATATAACTAATAAGAATTTTTTTATTTGGATTTAGTCCTAGATTGTGTGCAAATACTTTCGAAAATGCTGTCAGGACTCTTCCGAATGCATGGCCTTTTTGTGGCCTCTCACCCATGGGAAGTTATAGTGGGAACTGTAACTCTTACCATCTGTATGATGTCAATGAAGATGTTCACTGGCAATGATAAGATCTGTGGTTGGAATTATGAATGCCCTAAATTTGAAGAGGTAAAGACTTAAAAGTTATTTTAAAAATTACTTCATTGTTTTAATTGTCATACTTGAAGCAAATTGGATTGGAATGAAATTTAAAATTGGGAAATCTCAGGACTAGAGACAAGATTGAAATATCTCAGATAGTGTCCATGTGATTGATTGAAGTCAAGCTTGAATTAAGAGAATGTTTAGTATTAGCAGTTGATTAAATGCAATATAACTAATTTTTAGAGGTGTGCTTATGAGTAGTGTACCATTTTAATAAAATTATAAGGATGTTTATTTTTCTGAAATGTTACATATGTGAAACATTGATAAAATATTTTAACATTTCAAAAATGTAGTGTTCTTTTTCATTCTGAGAGTAAACAAAATGTTTTTCTTTCACAGGATGTTTTGAGCAGTGATATCATAATACTGACAATCACACGATGTATTGCAATCCTTTATATATACTTCCAGTTTCAAAATTTGAAGCAACTTGGCTCAAAATATATTTTGGGTAAGATACTTTTATTTTTAAGATGGTAATCAGAGCACAATAAGCATCTGTATGAAACAGATTTGACTATGCCCTAATCAAATTGGTTATAACATATACAAAAGGTTTAAGATTTATGTCCTAGACATACTGTAAAACAAAAAATGGTGGTGTTAAGATTTATAACATATTTTATACATTTGTGGAATGAGATACTGTAGCTTATGTTTTGCATAGATGCTCAATCCGATTCTAGCATGAAATTATTTAAAAATTGATAAAGCTATGGTTGTTATATTTTGCAAAGACTATTTAAGGTGAAAGATTCTGAAATAGCAGAGGTGAATAGGGACATGATCTTTTGAAGAACTATTGGCCTTGTGAAGAAGCAAAAAATAAGCATTTGAATTCTGCCATGTAGACTGTCCATTGCTCAGAACCGTAGTGCCGGTAGTAGTTAAAAATGATAATGTAGAAGATGACTGTACTCCCTGAATTGTACTGGAGTGTGTGTGTGTGTGTGTGTGTGTGTGACTTGTTATAATCAATCATCTGCAAATGATAGCAGAATGTTATTGGACAAATTTCAAGGGCTGGTATCACGGATATATTGAAGAAAAATATTACAGTAATAAAATACTGTGCATATTAAAATATTTCAGGATAACTGTATAGCCATACATATAAACAAAACAGTGTAACAGATCATGGTAGTATCTTACGTGGACAAACTTGCTTCAAAGTAAAGATTTGGATTAATGTAGTTAGAGAAGTACTCCTCTGTATACTGCTTATTCCATAGATTATATATCTTTTGCAGGTATTGCTGGGCTATTCACAATCTTCTCAAGCTTTGTCTTCAGTACAGTGGTGATTCATTTCCTTGATAAAGAATTGACAGGCTTGAAGTATGTATTATTATATGTATGCAAATTTGCTTTAGTTTAACAAAAGCAGACTAATTCTGAAACTTTGCATCAGTAATCAGAAAAATGTGTAAAGCTATACCTAATTGACTCATGAAATGCTTCTAATATGACTCCTCCCATTTATGAAATAACGTAATTTGAAGGAGATGAGAGACAAAGTCATGTTATTTCTTCACTTTTAAATGGTCAAAAGTTTAATCCACGAAACCCTATTGCAAGCTATGTACAAATTCACATTCACTGAATACTGAGAGCAGTTTTTCCATTTTTCCAAATAGGAAGGAGGGATCCCTTGGTGGCCCTTGTGTTTCATTTTGTTGTTGTTTAATCTACAATGTATGCTATTTATTTATGCTATTTGGCCTTGCCTGTGACTTCAGATTCCCATTACTGCTCTAAATATAGCAAAGAAGTGTTGAACAAATGTATTCAGTAAAAAAAATTCCGAAGGTTAGTTTGTTTTGCAATAAATTATTTAGCCATCTTACTGAGGTATTTATCAAGAGGTATGTCTTCGGTTTTTACATGTTTATGTAATGTGTAACTTGACAATATGTTTTTTACACCTTTCAGTGAAGCACTGCCCTTCTTCTTGCTTCTGATTGACCTCTCCAGAGCTAGTGCATTAGCTAAATTTGCACTCAGTTCCAACTCACAGGTCAGCCAAATTCTCAGCTTCATTAAGAAAAGTATAACATGCTGTAATACTTAGAACCCTTTAAAATTTAAAGTAAAAATAAATTCCTATATAATTGCCTAGATTAATTTGCATACATTTTGTTTAAGAAATGGTTTAATTTTAAGAGACTTATGACTTCTGTAAAAGAAGCTCACTTGAGATACTACCTTGATATTTAGGAAAATATAAAGAATGTAGATTCATCTCAGTATGGCTGCTGAATAGAGAGGTATACAAATTGTAATCGAAGAAAATGTCAGTTTTGCTTATAAGTTGAATTTTGTTTACAAAGTTAGCATGATAAATATATTGTAATAATATTGCAGATTGTATAATGGTGAGAAAGTAAGGTGCAAAAGGAAAGAAAAAATGCAAAAATTATGTACTTAATTTTGCACAAACTGGTTTTGATCTGCTCATTGCTTTATAGCTCAGACTATAGTTGAGTTACACTTTTAATGTATTACATGTAGGATGAAGTAAGAGAGAATATTTCGCGTGGAATGGCAATCCTGGGCCCTACATTTACACTTGATGCCCTTGTTGAGTGTCTTGTTATTGGCGTTGGCACAATGTCCGGTAAGCTGAGAATTTTTAGCAATGTAGAATTTTAATTTTTAAGGTTAAAAATATTTGCCCGGTAAATCTATATTCAGTTGTATTTTTCCCCACTGGAGACATTATCTACAGTAAATCAGGCCATAGTTTGGGCAGGGCTCATTCCTCTTTGAGTTCCATAAGATCTTTTTTTTTTTTTAGGACGAGTATTAAAATTATATTCCTATCTTATGTAGAAAATGAAAAAGTTAACTTTTTGTGCTCTCTTGTCATATTGGTGACATATAGTTCTATTTTCTCAGTATAGGAAGTCCTTGACTTACAACCACAATTGAGCCTCAGATTTCCATTGCTAAGGTAGACAGCTGTTAACTGAGTTTTGCCCCATTTTACAACCTTTTTTTCCATAGTTGTTAATTGAATCAATGCAGTTAAGTTAGTAACACTGTTGTTAAGTGAATCTGGCTCCCCCATTGACTTTGCTTGTCAGAAGATCACAATATGTGATCCCCTGACTCTGGGACACTGCAGCTGTCACAAATACATGCCAGTTGCTGACTGTCTGAATTTTGATCACATGACAACAGGGATGCAGCAATGATCGTAAATGTGAAAAAATGGTCATTAGTCTTTTTTCCACTGCCATTGTAACTTTGAACAGTCACTAAATGAAAGGCAAGCTCTACTTGTATTTTGCCATTACTAAACAAATTCCTGGCTTTTTCTAATAGCTCACACAATCACAAGGAAAACAATTAAAATCTTAATGAGAACCATTTAACATAGCTCTGAGTTCTGTAGTTCTATAGATAAATAAAAGTGTAACAGCAACATAATTGATGATATATTAGATATTTTTCAATATGATTATTTACTGAAGTCTGCACGGTAATATTGAATGAATCAGAATTTAATTAGGAGATTATGTTGAAAGCATTCAGCATAGAAAATATTTCTTGTGTAATTAATTTTAATACATTTTTAAAGCTTTGTTTAAATGTAACTGTACCTACATAATAAGGCTTATGTTAATTTTTCATGAAATACGGATTTTATGAAAAATGAAAAGAGCCAAATTCTCTATTCGCTTTTGCCTGGTTTTTTGAGTTAAGTCATCAATTGAAAGTCTGAGCTTATGAGTTGTAGCATTTTCTTGGATTCTGAGGTCTTTATGTGACCAGAAGGGTCCTTCTCTATATCTTATTATGAATTACATGTAACTGTTCTAAGGTTCCCAAATTTTGAACCAGCCTTGATAGTGTCAGGGATTGGTGAGTGATCCAGAGAAGCAAATTCTATAATCAGAAGGCTGATAAAAGTTTGAAGATCATATTATAATTGGCTTCTGAAATTTTGCTTTTCGTCTCCCCATAATAGCTGTTAAGCTTGTAAATACAGGTAACAGAGCAGTTTCTATAATGGCCGTCCCTGATCTTGTAAATAATGTACCTTTTTGTTCCCTAAACTAATAGAGCACCAAATAAATAGGATGTGATCATTGATGTTCAGTAAATGTTGTGATGGTGAAGATGAGCTATTCTTTCTTTCCAGTAGGCAGATGAATAATGGCAAGATTAAATCTTGATTGGTTCTGTTTTTATATGATTACATTGTATATCAACTTGTATTATTACGCTCATACTGTGCACATTTCAATATAATGTTTTTCAAGCTAACATGAATCTGTTTTTAATTATAGGAGTAAGACAGCTTGAAATCATGTGTTGTTTTGGCTGTATGTCTGTTCTTGCCAACTACTTTGTCTTCATGACCTTCTTTCCAGCTTGTGTGTCACTGGTATTAGAGGTAAGAGAGCAATAGCCATAAACTAATATTTTGAACATATCTAAATTACTGTGGTTCAAGACAAATGAAAAATGCAGTTTGGAATAGATTAATATTACAAACCTATTGAGATTCTCAGAGATACTATAATATGCATTTGATATGAGAATAAGAAAACCTATTATTCATGAAAACATGGCTCTAATAAATGAAAACAAGTATTCTCTTATTCTAAGAATAGAATGAGAAGTTAGAAAAAAAGGTTCTCATGAACCTATTAACTTGTAATATAGAGACACGAGAGAAAGGGAAAAAATAAGGACATCTCTCAAAATAATTTTACAATATGTAATTCAATTAGATGCATGAATCTTCCTTTTGAATTATGCATTTAATTCACTTTTTCTGTAACCACAAAGTTTTATTCTGCAAAAGCATTCCTTCAAAATTTTATGAAATCAGAAACTTTTAAGATAAACACAGATAAATGTGAAGCTTTCTGTAATGATAATTTTAATTCAGTATTTAAGAATAAAAAGGGGGAATGAGTATAACCGTGTTGCACTCTATTTCTCTTACTGTTGATCATTTTAAAATGGTTTGGTTCCAAGTTATTTTAAGAAGCAAAAAGAATCTTCTGGAAAGATTTTCCGAGCAATTTTAAGTCAGTAAAAGCTGTACATAAAAAAATTATTTTTCACTTGTGCAGTTCAGTTTCTAATCAGTTTTATGATTCTGAAAGATTTCATGTCAGGATATTTCCCATGTTGCCTATTAGAATTAGGTAAATTGTGTAGAAATGCAGTGAACTCAGAATGTTTTTGCATAACTCCTGCCTTATTGTCAATATATTTTGATGAAATATTAAAATAATATCTATGGGCATTTGTAAATTTAGTTGGTATTATAATTTATATTCAGTTGTTTAGATTACTTATATTTATAACATAAAAATATAAAATCTACTTGAGCTTTCTCCTACAAGTTGATTTTTAAAAGTTACATATATCTAATATTCAGAATGCAAACTATTGATAGTTAAACTTTTCTGATTATCTTATAGATTAGTAAAAAGGAAAAGGTCAGTTCCTTCAGAGATACAATTTTTTAAAAAATGACAGAAAAGAAGGAGGATGGAAAACTCAACAACCAGTTTTTCAAGTTTCAAAATTCTTAAACTGAACATGGGTTGCTTATAATTCTGACATTCTTATCCTGGCGATCTACTTTTGCTCATATGTTGTAATGCTGCTATGAGTTATTAAATTATTAATCTGATACAATAGCTTTTGTAGTATTTTACATTCATAAAATAATTGTACATAATATTAATATATAAATTGACATTCAATGTAATGTTATTCAACTACTGAAATGGTATTATGAAAGCTCATGGAAGACATAAATAGAAAATGTACTGGATAACCTTTTCCGTTCTTCCTCAGCTTTCACGGGAGAGTCGTGAAGGCCATCCAATATGGCAGCTTAGTCACTTTGCACGTGTTCTGGAAGAAGAAGAAAACAAACCAAATCCTGTAACACAGAGGGTCAAAATGATTATGGTTAGTGTTTGCTATCTTATACCCTATAATTGTGAGATAAATTGAATATTTTAAATCCTTTGAAGAAGTTGAATTTTGATAATATGTGCAAAGGTAAAAACAAACAAAAATATGTAGATTACCTTTTAATAAGTAAAACTTATAGGAACAATAATATATCCAATAAAAATATTGTGCAGTTGTTTTAATGATATATTTAATACTTAAGTACTGATCATTGATTGAGTCATACTCCTAATTGAACTGATCAGTTTAATCATTCAATTTTTAAATTTAAGTCTCTAGGATTGGTTCTTGTTCATGCTCACAGTCGCTGGATAGCAGAACCCTCTGCTCAGAACAGCACAACAGAAATATCGATGGGCCTGGATGAAAATGCTCCAAAGCGAATAGAGCCTAATGTTTCTTTGTGGCAATTTTATCTTTCTAGGTATGTTTAATCGTAACATTTTATCATTATTCAGTAGCATCTGTCAGTAAATTTGGATTATTTCAAGTTAACTAAATTATACTGTAAAAATAACCATATAATATTTTAAACAGATAAAATGTCATTCTCTGCTTTGTATAGTTGAACTGAGATTAATAAAATAGAATATACAAAGTTGCTTAACAATTATCCTGGAGTCTGATTTTATGTCTGATTAGTGTATTTTTGTTTAACACTGGCATCTGCTTGCCCATGGATATAAGATTTATTGCGAAAGAACTGACAGAATGCGTTCTGTGAGAAGCAATGTGTATTTTTTATCTATTACCATTATCCTAAATGTGATGATAATAATAGGGTATTATATCTTTCCCAAGCCAGTATAAATAATTATTCTCAGTTCTAATTGGCCAAATGACTAATACCAGGGTTGAAAGATCATTTATCTACAAAGTTCTTTCTTCACCTATGGAACTATGCATCTTCTCCAACTCTAGCCCACAGAGGAGTTTCTTTGTCCATGAAAAACTATCATTTTTCTATGGAGAGGAGAAGTCCTCGAGGAGAAAAACTATTCTGGCAAGGCAGGATTTTAGGGAAAGGTTCCTTTAAGAGTCTCAAGAACCAATAAATATGCATCAGGAGTGTGGAATACTTTCTGATTTATTTTTATTCTACTTATGTATACGCTGACTAGATGACTTTATTTCCTCTGTAACGAAACAGAAATAATTGCTGAAGTATAAAATAGTCTTCCTTCTAGTAGTGGCTTCTGTAATTTAGATATTAACTGGTCCTGCATGATCTCTTAATTTACCAGAATTGCAATAGTCCACCTAGATGTCTACAATTAGGAGAAAGAGTACATGCTTAGAATAGTTAATATTTAATTAATCCAAACTAAGTAATTTTCAGAATGTACTCAATAATGGCAGAAATCTTCTGGCAGGAAAATGATTAATTATATTGCATGTAATCCTCCCTTACCACGTTTATAATTAGGACCAGCAACTCTATTGCTAAGTCACTAAATGAAATGTCATGTGACAGTGATGGCATCATGTGACAGTGATTATGACATCACTTCCTATTATTAAGGGAATTGCCCTGGGTTATTAAATGAGACATTGTGTGATAATGACTTGTAGTTTTATTGCTCAATTCTCTCATTGACTCTGTTTATTGAAGGACAGTTGCAGAACGTCCGAATGTCACTAATGTGTCTGTGGGAACACTACAATGGTTGTAAATGCCAGGTCTGGTCATAAATTTACTTTTTTACCACCATTGTAACTTGGAGTGGTCACTAAACAGGACAATTGTTAAGTGATACTCACCTGTTGTTTTACTTATGCACATGATGCTTTGCAAGAACAAGAACTCAGGCCATCCTTCTATACATCATTAATATTAAGAACACTATATTGACTTCTTCATGAAGTTACTAAGAGGTGAATTTGACAGAGGTTTTACTTTAAAAGAGGGAAGATGTCTTAAGGCAATTCCAGGCATAAAAACAATCTCAATACAATAATTGTCATTCAATAATTTATATAGGAATTCCACCAATTAACATGTGTTAGAAAATCATGGCAGGGTAGAGAGGAGGAAAGGGAATAGACAGATATTTAAAGATGTTTTATTTTATCCTTTTTAGAATGGCCAGTATGGACATTGAACAAACAATTACACTTGGCTTAGCTCTTCTACTGGCTGTCAAGTACATCTTTTTTGAACAAACAGAGATGGAATCCACACTTTCATTGAAGAACCCAATAATATCTCCAATAATGATTCAGAAAAAAGTTCCTGAAAATTGCTGCAGAAAACAGTCTATTCCTTTAAAAAATAATCCCAGTTTAAGAAACATGAGTGATAGTCAAGTTGCCAAAGATGGAAAAGGTAATCTTTTGCTGATATGTTTGTTTGCTTTGTTTAAAAAAAAAGTTCATATTGAAGCCTGAAACTTAAGACTTTCGATAAATTCCTCAGATTTCAATGTTGACTTTTATGCAGATGAGACTGTAAAGTCTCTGCAATCAGAATCACCTGCGAAGGCCATATTTGTGGTTGGTGATAGTTCTGCTGAAGCAATCTCCCTCATCAATGATAGAAAAGAATCTGGAATAGAACAGCCTAAAGAGATGCGGCCGCTTGAAGAATGTCTTTGTATACTTCGGAATGCCAAGGTAAAAAAAAAAAAAAAGCAAATGAAGACACATAAAGTCATTTATTAATATATTGGTGCAAAGAATAAGCTTTTAGATGATGGTTTACTTGTTATTTTAACAACATATTGTATTGGCAATGTCTTTTGTATCTTACATTGTTTTACAATAAACCTTAAACTAGACTTCTATCCAATCAAAACAAAAGAATATTTAGTAAGATGTACACATCTGATAAAGCATTTTATTTATTAACAGTGTGCAATCATTTTGACATGGTATTCAATCACCACACCTTCTCTTTCATAGCTTTCAATATACCACACCCTGTATTTGTTTTTCATGTGAATTGCTTCAGGTAAAGAGGAAGAATGGGAAACATTATATCACAATCAAATATTTTTCTTTCTTCAGATGGGTGCTAAATTCCTCTCTGATTCAGAAGTCATTAGTTTAGTCAATGCAAAGCATATTCCTGCTTATAAACTGGAAAATTTGATGGAAACTCAGGAACGTGGTGTATCCATTCGTAGGCAAATGTTATCTCAGAAGCTTTCTGAGCCTTCATCTCTACAGTATCTTCCTTACAAGAATTATAATTATTCTTTGGTGAGTAGAAAGATGGGCAAATATGTCTTATGTAAAATGAAACATAAAGATATTCATTATTGTAAACATTCATCTGAAGTTGCACTTAGCTTGACTGTAGACAGATGGAGGTTTGCAGTTGAACAGAAAGCTAGTTAGTTAATATTGAACATTTTACAGTATGTTTTGCCAGCAATGCTAATGCCATTTCAAGTTTATTGTTGCTTCAATAGTCCTTGCAAACATAAATGAATACTTCTCTTTTGAGAGTTTCTTTCAAGATAATGGTAGTGTATTTCTCCTCTTGGTCTCAACTTGTAATCAGGCAATGCTATGAGATTTAAGAAAATTGGCACAATACCATTTAAAGAAGATTTTGCTGAATTCTGTTTATCTAAATCTCAGAGACAATTGCATAGTGCCTGTAACATTGACATAGAAAGGTAGTCTAAATCAGGGGTCTCCAACCTTGGCCACTTTAAGACTTGTGGACTTCAATCACAAGTCTTAAAGTGGCCAAGGTTGGAGACCCCTGGTCTAAACAGTTGCAGGTATAAAATGGCTCATTTGTTGAATTGATGATTGTATTTATTTCTTCTACATACACTAGTTATTCTAAACCCCAAACACTTATTCCTGTCATATATTTAATATTTCCTAATACAGGTAGTCCTCGACTTACAGTAGTTCCCTTAGTGACCGTTCAAAGGTGCAACGGCACTGGAAAAAGTTACTTACGAACATTTTTTGACACTTATGACCATTGCAGCATCCCCATGGGCACGTGATTTACATTTGGATGCTTGACAACTGACTCACATTTATGAGGGTTGCAGTATCCCAGGGTCATGTGATCTCCTTTTGCCACCTTCTGACAAGCAAAGTCAATGGGGAAGCCAGGTTCACTTAACAACCATGTGACTAATTTAACAACCGCAGTGATTCACTTAACAAATGTGGCAAGCTCACTTAACAAATTTCTCACTTACCGTAGCAACATAAATATTGAACTCAATTGTGGTGATAAGTTGAGAACTACCTGTATAGCAAACTAAGTTTTAATATTTAATTAACCTTTTTAAGGTGATGGGTGCTTGCTGTGAAAATGTGATTGGATACATGCCAATTCCCGTGGGTGTGGCTGGCCCACTTCTTTTGGACAAGAAAGAGTTTCAAGTTCCAATGGCAACAACTGAAGGATGCCTGGTGGCAAGCACAAACAGAGGGTGCAGAGCAATATGTGTAAGTAAAGATGATGTAAGCAGGGCTACGCAGTTACAGTGGATGGAATCCAGCTTTCCTTTTCTATGGGCATCTCCATACAGAATGTGTCCCAGTGGCCAAGAGAAGTGGAAAGGAGAGGAAGCCGCCTTCTGTAAGAAGTAGCCCAATACTGAATGTAACAGTGTGTAACTCTAAAAAGTGTTTTTGTTCGTGATCAGATGCATCTGCTACTGACTCATCCTGCTATCATTTTTATATCTCAGCTTGGTGGAGGTGCTAGTAGCCGTATTCTAGCAGATGGAATGACACGAGGACCTGTAGTAAGACTACCCACAGCGTGCCAGTCTGCAGAAGTGAAGGCTTGGCTTGAAACACCAGAAGGATTTAAGATAATAAAAGATGCATTTGATAGCACTAGCAGGTTAGCATTTTTATCATTTAGAAGAGGGAAAAATAGCATTTTATATAAAAATCAGGTGGGGGTGGGAAACTGCATCAAAAAGAATGTGACACAACATGTAAATCAAATATCTTCTCTATAGATTTGCTCGTTTGCAACGGCTTCACATTGCTTTGGCTGGCCGCAATCTGTATATTCGCTTCCAATCGAAGACAGGTGATGCAATGGGCATGAACATGATTTCAAAAGTAAGTTCTAGATTTTAGTGAATGCATTTAAGTAAATTTTGCTTTGAGAATACTGTCATTGTAATACTGTAAGTTGAGCCAATTCGGTGTAGTGGTTCAAGTATTGGCCTCGAAACCAGGAGATTGTGAGTTTTGGTTCTGCCTTAAGCATGAAAGCTGTTTGGGTGACTTGACCCTTCAACTCTCAGCCCAACCTACCCCACTGGGTTATTTATTTATTTATTTATTATTCAAATAAATAAAGGACTTGGGGCGGTGCACAGCCAAATAAAAACATATAAATACAAATACAATAATTTAAAATACATTAAAAGAATTAGATAAATTGGCATTAAGAGTTAAAAAGTAGGGAATTAAGAAAGTTAAAAACCATTTAAAAACCGAATTTAAAACCATTACAAATAACTAGGCCAGACCAGCTAGATGGAATAGGTGGGTTTTTAGTGTGCGCCGGAAGGTCAATAGGTCGGGGACGGTCCTCATCTCCGGGGGCAATTCGTTCCGGAGGGAGGGAGCTCCCAAAGAGAAGGCAGCACCCCGAGGAGGCCCGCTCTATGAGAGCACACTGGTCGGCTAGAGACTGATGGTGGCAGCAGGCGGTCCCATAAATACCCAGGTCCCAAGCCATGGAGCGCTTTAAAGGTGGTCACTAACACCTTGAATCCCACCCGGAAGGCCACTGGGAGCCAATGCAGCTCGCGCAAAAATAATGTAACATGGGAGCTCCGAGAAGCCCCCAAGACCACCTGTGCGGCTGGATTTTGCACCAGCTGGAGCCTCCGTGTAGAGGGCTTCAAGGGGAGCCCCGTGTAGAGAGCATTGGCATAATTCAGACGGGAGATGACGAGGGCGGATGTGACCGTGCGAAGTGCGTCCCGATCCAGAAAGGGCTGCAACTGGTAGATCCTACGGACCTGACAAAAAGCCCCCCTGGCGACGGCTGCTATATGATCTAACAACAGCCGTACATCCAGGAGGACACCCAAATTGCGTGCCCTCTCTGTGGGGGCCAGAATTCCCCCCCCCCCCCCCCACGACCAGCGAAGGAGTAAGCTGGCTGTATCGGGGCGCCGAAAAGCACAGCCACTCGGTTTTGGCCGGGTTGAGCTGAAGCCTGTTCTGCCCCATCCAACCCCGCACAGCCTCCAGGCACCGGGTCATCACTTCCACGGCTTTGTCAGGGTGGCCCGGGGTAGAAAAGTACAACTGAGTATCATCAGCGTACTGATGGAATTCTACCCCAAAGCCACGGATAATCTCATCCAGCGGCTTCACATAAATGTTGAGCAGGAGGGAGAGGAAAACAGTAGGAGGAAGGTGTGTTGGATATGTTTGCCACTTTGAGTTGTTTGTAAAAATGATACAGGCAGGACAAAAGTCAAATAAATAAATCATTGTACAAGTAATCTGACAGAAAAAAAGTAAGTATTTAGAATTTTTTTTCCCTGTCTTCTTCTGTGTACTGTTCCAGCAAGAAAATATTACAGTGAGATCTCAGATCCTATTTAGCATATTCTGGATACAAGACAACATTTTTTTTATTGGCTATCCTTCCAAAATAACAGACAAATCAACTTCATCCAAAAGAGTCCATATGGGGCATTTAAAATAACATGAGATGTATTTTATTCCTTGGTATTTTCATAAAGCTTTGAAAAACCATTATTAAGAAACTATTCTTACAACATCCATTTCCTGTTAAGTAGGTTGCCTATATTGCACAAATCTTATCCTTATCAGATTCATATATTGGTGGAATTTGTTATTGGGAAGCATTCCAATATAAATGGAACCTTGGGAATGCTAGAGAGTGAGAGAGGGGTGTTTGTGCGTGTCTCTGCCAGTTCCATATTTGTTCACATATACATAATGTTGAACTGCCAAAAATCATAGAAACACAAAATGGATTGCTAAAAATGACATAAACAGATATATATCAACTATGGAAATGTGATTGCAAATAATGAATCTTTGATAATGAAATTATCTACCTGCACAGGTAGTCCTTGCTTATCTTTGGTAATTGGGAACAAGAACTCTGAGCCAGTCGTAAGGCCCAATGTCGCATGACCATGGCAACTTAACAGCAGCAGTTCCAACAGGCCCCCAGTTATTGTTAGACAAAATCCTGCATGGTTGTAAAATTTACTACCATTTGCATACTTCGCCATAGACTTTGTTTATCAGAAGCTGGCAATGAACATCACAAAAGGCGATCACGTGACCATGAGATCTTGTGATATTGTAATTGCAAGCTGGTTGCAAGCACCTTTAGCTGACAAAGATTCTTTCTGGACTCCATTCAGACTTTTATGTTTTGCTTCTTTTCCAAAGAGTAGGTAGCCTTCCACATAAAACTCACTCTAATCAGCCCCTTGCTGCTAGTAGTAAGCACCATGGATTCTATCCATAACCAGATAAATTTTATCCAAGAACCTTGGTCGTCGGCAGCCATTGATGAGACTCCACTTCTAACTCTTTATTAACAGCGGTGAAAATGTTACTTCTTTGTCTTTGATAATGCCAAGTTACATGAAGTACTTGAACTTACAATTCCCACAGCTTACACTTAATTCAGTTCCTTCATGAAGAAGTCAGCCAGTATTAAACTGATGGTCTAACATTTTTGTTTCTCTGTCTCTTGTTCTCTAAATCCTTCCAAACAGGGTACTGAGAAAGCACTTACAAGGCTGCAAGAAGAATTTCCTGACCTCCACATTGTAGCTATTAGTGGGAACTACTGTACAGATAAAAAACCAGCTGCCATAAATTGGATAGAGGGGAGAGGGAAATCTGTGGTCTGTGAAGCAGTTATTCCACAAAAAGTTGTTAAAGAAGTGAGTCACATTGTTTTAGTGAAATGTGAAAATTATTATATTGAATTACTTTCAATTCATCCTTGACTTATCTATGTCCTTTCCAATTCCAAAGCCATTTATTTGTATACATACATGCATGCATACAAACATACATTCATGTACATACATTTGTAGGCCCTTCTGAAGACTTTGAGCAACTAACAATGAAGTTCTGCTTGAAATAAAAAGCAATAATAAAAACAATAAATAAGCCTATAAACAATGTTACCAACCTCAACATGATAAAAGAAAATAAATAAAATCAGGCCTCTGCCAAATTCCAACCTTCTTTCAGAACATACTGCCCTTCTGCAGTAGGTGCTCTTCTGAAATCCAGAAAAGGAGGATTGGACCAGATCTTGTTGAGGAGGGAATTCCAAAGTATGAGAGCAACAATAGAAACTGCCTACTTCTGCAATCTTGTGTAGACAAAACCTGGAGAGAGTTGATCCTGTTTGAAGTTACTAAACAGACAATACAAGAGAAAATGGTCCCTAATATAACGTGGTTTGGAGTCACATAAAGCCTTAAAGATGACAAGCAACAACTTGAATTGCGACTGGAAAATCTGCTGAGAAAGCAGGAGCTGTGGTCCCCAAATTGTAAACCACTTCTGAATAGGATAGTATATCTCCACGCAGAATAAAAGATAGTGTTTCTCATTTGATCCACAAACTCAGAATCATTTCCTGGGGGGCGGGGTTATTTTGAATGTTCCCATCCTATCCAGACTTTGATAGCACTTCTACTATATTACCTATTGGTCCAGATCTGAGATGAACATCAGTGTATTAATGAAATTACACTTATGTGGATGACTGATCTACCCCCATGGTTTCATGTAGATATCAAATAGAAAATGGGATGCCACAAAGTAGGCGTTTCTAGGAAGACCTCCTCCCGCCATCATAAACTGGAATAAACATCTTAGGGAGGAAGAGAACCACTATAAAAATGTTGCCTCCCACTCCAGTTCTATAGAGGTGGTCCAAAATAATACAATGGTTGATATTGTCCAGGCTCCCGAGTGTAGCTACTAAGAACTGAATTTGAAAAGATTTTGTTTCTGAACAGAGACATTCTCCTTGACCAGAGTTTTTGTGGATTTTTTTTTCTAGGTACTGAAGTCAACCACAGAAGCTATGATTGAAGTCAATGTCAACAAGAACTTGGTTGGCTCTGCCATGGCTGGCAGTATAGGTGGCTATAATGCTCATGCAGCTAATATTGTCACTGCTATGTACATAGCATGTGGACAGGTATATCCCTTCACTTAACTGTGTGTGATGAATTATGTATTTACAAACCTTTAAATGCTAATATAATCCCTCATTTTTGCATTGATTTCAGGATGCAGCCCAGAATATCACCAGCTCAAACTGTATTACATTAATGGAATCTACTGGACCTACCAACGAAGACCTTTATATCAGTTGCACAATGCCCTCAATAGAAATTGGTACTGTGGGTGGAGGAACCAACTTGTTACCCCAGCAAGCTTGTTTGCAGGTATGAAAACTGGAGGTTGAACTATAGCTTTCTATTTTAGGAAGGCAATAATTTTTGGCTGATCTTTCATTTTTGTGGAAATCAGCTGAGGGTTGTGTTCAGTGATTGATAAGACCAAATAATCAAAATAAGAATTCTCTGACCAGGAGCATAATTTGACTCCAAGAAAGTATTTCAGTGTTACTCCTTGTGCTTTTACTCTACCTAGCTCTGAACCATATGTAAGTATAGATGGTCCTTTATTAAATGACAACTCTTTCAGCAACTCTTGAAAGCTTTAAGGATGCTGAACGAGTGATGGTTACTACCGATCCTTGAAGTTCAAGCATTTCAGCAGCTCTTCAATTATGTGATTGCAATCTGGATGCTTGGCAACTGGCTTGCTCTTACACTGGTTGCAACATCCTGTGGTCATGTGATTACCATTTGTAAGCTTCCCTTCTGACTTCCTACAAGCAGAGTCAACAGGGAAGCTGTAGAGAAAGTCACAGGCTAATTAGCTAAGTCTTCCCCCATCCGCTCACTTTTTCTGACCACTCACACACCTTCTCCCCAATTTCCCCCATCTGGCAACAGTTATCCCAAGCCCCTCCACATTTGTGTCACACCTCCCCCACCACCCAGGTACCCTCTCTCACCTGCAGCTACTTTCCTGCCTTCCAGCCTGCTTGTGACCCACATGAAACTTGCAATTTCCTGCCAACTTCCCCACAAAATTCAGTTGTTGGAAGCTGGTGGGAAGTTGCAAAGAGATGCTTGCTGGATAACCCATGATCCTTACTGAAATACGGCACCTGGGACTGTAAGGAGTAGCATTGCTAAATGTTGGAGTCATGGATCATCACACTTTATGACCTCATCGTTTAGTGATTGAAATTCTGATCCCAATAGCTCTCATAAGCTGAGACTACCTGTACTTCTTGAAAGACCTTGAACTTGTTACTGTCTAAAATGCCAGGGACTGATTGATTTTAAACTGAACATATTCCACCTTGATTATTGTTTGTATTCCTTTTTAAATACAGATGCTGGGTGTGCAAGGAGCAAGTGCAGATAACCCTGGAGAAAACGCCCGTCAGCTTGCTAAAATTGTATGTGCGACTGTAATGGCAGGAGAACTGTCTCTAATGGCTGCCTTAGCTGAAGGGCACTTGGTTAAAAGCCACATGATCCACAATAGGTAAGAAGGAAAGAGCCACAGTCTGGCTCTTTCAGTTTTATTATATTGACCATCACCTAACAAAATGTAATTTTTTTTCTAATTCTGAATTGGTGTATCTTTTTGTTTTGAAAGGTCAAAAATAAATTTGCAAGATCTTCAAGGAACAGGTACCAAGAAAGCTGTTTGAACACTGACAGAAGCTTGAAGCAACTGTGGCACATTGAAAAATGAAGAGAAATGACAGATCTGTGAACTTCCAAAGGAAGATAAATATTCAAACAGTTAATTGTTGGAAAGAATTTTAGGAGAATCATTGAGTGTGTAGTTTGCATCCAGTTTCCTGATTCCTTTTTTCCTTTGTCTACCATAAATGGATGCTTATCTATGGAAAATATTGCAGATGGGTTTTATTTTTTTTACATGGGCTCTAGTTTGTTCTGAGTCATGCATTTTACAAAACAGGCTCCCAGTAGTCTACACTAACTTTCTAAGAGTGTCAGACAATGTTATTTTGGGGAGTTACAATATTCTCAATTGGCATACTAAGGGGAAATACAAGTTGCATAACTTTTTTTGTTTTGTTTTTTAGACCAATCTGTATGGTTGCTTGGCAATATTCATCATGATCATGGTTTTGAGGCTAACTTGGTATGTTGTGCATATAAATCTGCACCAGCAACCAGAGTAGAACAAGCTACTGTTCCTCCAGGGTAAGAAAATAGCCAAGATCATCTCTCCACAAAGTCAGATAACAAAGGAGAGCCTAAGAATGGCTTTTTGATTGCAATTACCCACAGCTGATCTGTGTGGGCACTGAGCTAAATCAATTGAGCCGTCTTTACATTTAGAACTCACTTTTGGAGTGCTTCCGTTTATGTTACTCAATATCGCAGTTTTGAATATTAGTTTTCATGCTTTTTACAACAAACGGACCTTGCTGCAAAGAGTAGAGGCCGTATTTCCAGATTTAAAATCATCAAGTTAAAAATCTCAGGTGCTTTGGTCAGATCAATGGTCTTACATCAGCTGACAGCAAGAGGGCACGGTCTCCTGGGCAAAGCCTGTAGAACTAAGTGGTAGTTGGTCAACAGCACTGATGTTCCTTGATCATTATCATTATGGGTTAATTTCAGTGGCTCTTTTAAGTGGGAGAATATCCCAGGGAATTGCACCCTTGGTAACCTTTAATTAGGATAGTTTAATGAAAATGATTTTTAGCAAGCAGGTAAAACATGTTTACACTAGTTCTCAATCACCATTTTTGGTTTGACTTCCTCTCAGAAACAGGTGTGTTGTGAAATGAAAGTTAAATCACTGATGTTTTTATTTAAATATTTCCGTTCCTGGTGAAACTTTAATTTATTTTTGAGCAAGTTCCAGATTTTATGTTTATTTGTTTAAGAACTACTAATTCTGTGACTTATGAAAATGATGGAAGACATGTTATAACGCAGCAAAGGTAACTGTGACTCAATGAAATACATCACAGTGCTATGAAGGAGAACCAATCAGAAGAGGAAGAGCAAGGATACCGATGCATTTCTCAGCTGTTGCTGGATGCAATGAAGACACTCTTCCACATTAGCTAGAATGACTGAAGGGTTCAATTCTAAAACTTCTCATTTTGTGCAAACTCAGTATAAACTACTCCTTTCGGGGTTTACTATCTAACATCTAAATTTGTATTAGGATCACAATTCTAATGCAACTCAAAACCTATTACTTGCTTGCTATGTGCCGTGGCTACTTGTAAATAGCATTATGAATGTCCATCTCCCTACAGTATTTGTCCAGGTAACTTTTTTTCTTATTTATGTAAAGTTTGAACTTACTGTTTTATTACTGGACTAGCAATAAATGGTTTATTCAGTGTCAGTTTTGGTGAATGTAACTGATACTTTGTCCTTCAAAAAGAAAACATTTTGTACTATTATAAAATTGTGTATATTTGGTACACATCTTTTTCAGTTTCAGTAAAACAGTGCAAAAACAACTTTGTTTTGTCTTGTTTTTTAATGTATAATAATCATCTGTCACATTTCACCAAACCACAAACCAACTATAATGCAGTATAATTAATGGTATGAACCAAACCCCATTAAGATTTAAATCAGTATTGTGCAAAGTTACAAAACCAGGATAAGTAGGTGTGTCCAACGATATCTGTGTACTTGAATTGCTTTCCTATTCATATTATTCTACTCTTCGTTTTCTATTAAGGTATTTAATCCAATTCTTAAGACTGTTGCTGCAGCATTGTATATTTAGATACAACAGAAGATTAACAGATATTTCATTGGAGCCAAAAGATGCAAATATATCTTGGTCCATCTCCTGAGTTCCAGTGAGAAACATGGTAGAACTGAATTACTTGGAAGGCAATGTATGTACTTATCAGGATCTCTACTGTAGGAGAGTTAGCAAGTGATAAAAACAGACTGCATGTTTTCAAACCTAACACCAAGTTATATGCCAGTGTTCCCAAAACATCAGTTATCTCCCTATTAGATTTATTATTTTCCATCAAGGAAGTTGAGTTAACTAAGATTTTCATGTGAGTTTCATTCTGACATTTCTCGTAAACTCTTAGATGCAATCATTTACACCATAAACAAATCTTGCTTACACGTGTAAAATTCAGAGGTGAAGGGAATATAAGTGCAAAAGCACAAGCCAATCTATAGCTTAAAATTCTGTGGAATTTTTTGCAATATAATTATCACAAATATTTCATTATATTTTTTTCATACTGTATTTCAAATACTAGGTTATCACCTAACCAAGAAACATGCATATTTTCTGTTGCTGTTAAATTACAACATACAATCTTAAAATGATTTCGGATTGCTGGTTTGAAACAATAGCTACTAAAAGGTAATTACATGTTTTTAAAAAATAAGATTGGCAATTCTTAATAGAATTGCGAGCAAACAATAGGCTGACCAGTATAATGAATTTGGTTTAGTGGGCTTTATACTGTATTATCTAATATAATCTAATATGAACAATATAATTTATAACCTCCAGGTCTGTCTAGGTTCTTAGTGATGAAAATATAAATAAAATATTTGAATTCTTTCACAATTCCAATAATACTAAAAAACAGATCAGCCAATAGCATTGATTGCATTATATTTAAGACATGCAACCACTATATAAAACAACAAAAAGTTACAATCTCTTGTCCCAGTGTAAGAAAAAATTACAATGGCAATTCCTAATCTTGATTTTTATATATTCCATTATATCATCTCTGAAAATTTATGGAGACTATTGCATTAGCCAGGATTTATTAGTTTATTTGCCTGTAGATATTAAGGTGTACATGATCCATTAAATAGTATGTATAAGAAAACAAAATGGCAAAAATGTCAATCATTTATTGGTATTTCCATGTACACACAACATTTCAAGAAAGAAATGTTGAAACATTCAATTTGGCTACTTAAAGCGTATTTTAATGTATACAGGTGAAACTGGAAAAATTAGAATATCATGAAAAAGTTCATTTATTTCAGTAATGCAACTTAAAAGGTGAAATTAATATATGAGATAGACTCATTACATGCAAAGCAAGATAGTTCAAGCCGTGATTTGTCATAATTGAGATGATTATGGCTTACAGCTCATGAAAACCCCAAATCCATAATCTCAGAAAATTAGAATATTGTGAAAAGGTTCAATATTCTAGGCTCAAAGTGTTCCACTCTAATCAGCTAATTAAGCCATAACACCTGCAAAGGGTTCCTGAGCTTTTAAATGTCTCTCAGTCTGGTTCAGTAGGAATCACAATCTGACCTGACAGTTGGGCAAAAAACCATCATTGACACCCTCCATAAGGAGGGAAAACCTCAAAAGGTAATTGCAAAAGAAGTTGGATGTTCCCAAAGTGCTGTATCAAAGCACATTAATAGAAAGTTATGTGGAAGAGAAAAGTGTGAAAGAAAAAGGTGCACAAGCAGCAGGGCTGACCACATCCTGGAGAGGATTGTCAAGAAAAGGCCATTCAAAAGTGTTGGGGACTTTCACGAGGAATGGACTGAGGCTGGAGTCAGTGCATCAAGAGCCACCACATACAGATGGATCCTGGACATGGGCTTTAAACGCCATATTCCTATTGTCAAGCCACTCCTGAACAACAAACAACGTAAGAAGCGTCTTACCTGGACTAAAGACAAACAGAACTGGTCTGTTGCTCAGTGGTCCAAAGTCCTCTTTTCTGATGAGAGCAACTTTTGCATCTCATCTGGAAACCAAAGACCCAGAGTCTGGAGGAAGAATGGAGAGATACACACTGCAAGATGTTTGAAGTCCAGTGTGAAGTTTCCACAGTCTTGTGTTGATTTGGGGAGCCATGTTATCTGCTGGTGTTGGTCCACTGTGCTTCATTAAGTCCAGGGTCAACGCAGCCATCTACCAGGAGATTTTGGAGCACTTCATGCTTCCTTCCGCAGATGAGCTTTATGGGAAGAGCACCAAAACCTGGTTCAATGACCGTGGCATTACTGTGCTTGATTGGCCAACAAACTCGCCTGACCTGAACCCCATAGAGAATCTATGGGGCATTGCCAAGAGAAAGATGAGAGACATGAGACCGAACAATGCAGAACTGGCCGCTATTGAAGCATCCTGGTCTTCCATAACATCTCAGCAGTGCCACAGGCTGATATCTTCCATGCCATGCCACATTGAGGCAGTAATTGCTGCAAAAGGGGCCCAAATCAAGTATTGAGTACATATGCATGCTTATACTTTTCAGAGGTCTGATATTGTTCTATGTACAATCCTTGTTTTATAGATTGCATGTAATATTCTAATTTTCTGAGATTGTGGATTTGGGGTTTTCATGAGCTGTAAGCCATAATCATTTCAATTATGACAAATCATGGCTTGAACTATCTTGCTTTGTATGTAATGAGTCTATCTCATATATTAGTTTCACCTTTTAAGTTGCATTACTGAAATAAATGAACTTTTGCAGGATATTCTAATTTTTTAAGTTTCACCACGATATTCTAATTTTTTAAGTTTCACCTGTATATCAGGGACTACCTACACCTACATGGATATCAACTCTATTTCAAAGTGGGATAAAAAGCAACATCTTCCTAACTAGTCTAAACAGTTATATTTTAATAAAACAGGAAAATCTTTAAATGAGTTCATTTATTTGAATTCACTTCTCCCCATAATTACTATTCACTACTAATATTTCCTAATAATGGATAACTTATCTTCAAATGATTGTGAAAGAAATCTATACTTTTCACCTAGGTCCTGATAATCTTGTCCACCTTTTTATCTGATGCAAATAGTGGTATTCCTTCAATTTTGGGAAAAGACCTACATTGTAAAAGCAGTGTAGCACTGTAATGCTGTAAAATGAGATAAGATGGTGAAATCCAACTTTACAATTGCCTTTTAAGTGGTTCATGAAGTATGAGGTCCAATGCAATCCTATAGTAAAATTTCCTTCTTGTGCTTCCAAACTCTGGTTATTTCAAACATAGGGGTGTTGCAGTATAGTGCTTTGATAATAGTGCCATGTTCAAGGCAATCCATATAAATGACAATATCTGCATTCCCTCAAAATATGAGCTTTCCAGCCAAAGCCTGGGTTTTTAATTTTTCTTTACAGGTGAAACTTTGTGAAGATATTCCCAGAATAATGCTTCTCTGTATTAAAATCATGTTGTTCAATGGATTGCTTCATTTTGTGTCACTGTAATGAACCCCCATTTTGTCAGCTGTCATAATGCTGCAAATAAATTCCTCACAATTGCAGTCAAATACCAACTTTCATCCCTGGTATCAGTATATAAGGAACTCATTTTGCATAACCTTTTCAATACTAAAGAACATCAATGATGTAACCCACACAATATATTCCTGTAAAATTCCAGACTTGGCAACAATTCCCCTTTGAACAATTTCATACCTGCTGACTGTCCTTAATCAGTTCATCAAAAAATCCCCATGTAAACGTTATTGGTTGTTGTCACAGATTGTCCACTTCATTCTTGATCATATAAAATAGGTTGTGATGACCCAGAGTGTAATACAAATGTAACAAAAACCAAAACGTAAATAAACTTCCTTTAATGCCTTCAACTTGGCTTCACTGTTCAATTGTTCACAGTTGGAGATTAAACTCTTTCCAAAATAACATTCCAAGAGAAAGAAATACAGTCCAAACTCAGAGAGCAGATAATGAAGCAATAAAAAAAACCCCAAAAATAAACCGCACTGAAGAAAGTTCCATGACAAACCAGGATAATTAATTACAAACTTCAAGAAGATAACCCAGGTACAGTCCGTTGGAAGAACACCAACCAAGATAAACCTCATCCAGGAATAAAACACTCTTTGTTTCCGGCATTTGCTAGCACGCAGGTCCGAACTCTTATGCAGTTCTCACACCTGCATCCCATGAAGAGGATCATGGCTGTTTCCTCCCGAGTAGACCATGTTTTACCCTTATCTTCTCCTCCCTGCATGCCCTAAGATGGATAGGGGATGGGCCTGGGTCCTCTGCCTGCTCAGCCGGCCTCTGCCCTTCCCCAGCCTCCTCCACAACCTCTGGAACAACACTTCCACTCCCTGTTGGCTGTTCCTCCTCTCCCTCAGAATCAGTCTCCACCAGGGGCATGACATAGGTGTTCCCAGTGTTTATCTTGTTTACAATTTTTGGCCCAGCAATGCATAATACCCATGTCAACACATAAAAAAACCTACATTCAGTGATGAATTTCAATTGGAGGACTCCATCAGCAGTCAATAATTCATTCATGTATTGCAGAATGGAATAGAATAGAAATAGAAATACCAGTAATAGAAATAGAATATTCTTTATTGGCCAAGTGTGATTGGACACACAAGGAATTTGTCTCTGGTGCATAAGGTCTCAGTGTACATATAAGCAACAAGTGATAAATCATGATCATTAATCATAAAATGCATTCATCATAATCATAAGTATCAATCATAGGATACTAAATAAATAATATAAATCATAAAATGCAAGCAACAAAGTTATAGTCATAAGAAGATAAGGAAATAGGTAATAGGAAAGATGAGAAGGATAATAGTAATACAGCCCTACTAGGTAGTTTGACCATGTTGTGGGGAATTAGTTAGAATGGAATAGAATAACAGAGTTGGAAGGGACCTTGGAGGTCTTCTAGTCCAACCCCCTGCCTAGGCAGGAAACCCTACACCACTTCAGACAAATGGTTATCCAACATCTTTTTAAAAACTTCCAGTGTTGGAGCATTCACAAGTTCCGGAGGCAAGTTGTTCTGCTGATTAATTGTTCTAACTGTCAGGAAATTTTTCCTTAGTTCTAAGTTGCTTCTCTCCTTGATCAGTTTCCATCCATTGTTTTTTGTCCTGCCCTTTGGAGAATAGCTTGACTCCCACTTCTTTGTGGCAGCCCCTGAGATATTGGAAGACTGCTATCATATCTCCCCTAGTCCTTTTTATCATTAGACTAGACAGAACCAGTTCTTGAAACCGTTCTTCATATTTTTTTAAATACTGGGATAACTGTTAATTCCCATAGCACTCAATTTAACTTTAGAGGTAGTCTCTCAAACACACACGCACACACACACACACACACACACACACACACACACAAACACTGAAAACCCCCCCAGGACTTCTAAGTATTACAATTCACTTGCACTCCGGGCTGAATTCTGATTTTATGCCTGAGAACATAAATGCACGCTCCCATTTTAGGCAATGTTCAGGGTCAGTTAAGAAACCAAATGTTGTCCAGGTAAGTCCTCGAGTTATGACCGCAATTGAGTCCACAATTTATGTTTGTAAGTGAAACATTTGTTAAGCCATTTTACGCCTTTTCTTGCCCCATTGTTAAGTGAATCACTGCAGTTGTTAAAGTTAGCAATGTTGAATTTTGATCACGTGAGTTTAAGTTGTTAAGCAGAGTGAAGGCATGGCGGGGGGGGGGGGGGGAAACCGTCCTTCTATCTGGTTGTTTTGATGTGCAATGCCCTATAGCGTTGTCTTGAGGGAATAAGCTGAAACAGTTTGTGTCCAGGATGTTAGGAGTCTGTAGATATTTTCACAGCCCTTTTTCTGGCTTGTGCAGTATACAAGTCTTCAATGGAAGGTTGGTAGCAAACGTTTTTTCTGCAGTTCTAACTATTCATTGAAATCTGTGTGTGTTTGGTTGCAGTGCCCAAACCAGACAGTTATAGAGGTGCAACTGACAGACTCAATAACTCCTTTTTAGAACTTTATCAGCAGCTCTTTGGGCAGCCTGAGTTGGCGCAGGAAGAACATTCTTTGTTGTGATTTTTTGATGACGTTTTTGATGTTAGATGTCCATTTTAAGTCTTCAGATAGACAACCTATAAACTTGAAGGTCTGTACTGTTGATAAGTTGTGTAGTATTATAAGAAGTGGTAGAATAGGAAGGCTGCTCCTAAAATCTACTATTTTTTTCTACTGTTTGGTGTGTATTCAATTAAAGATTGTTCCAACCATACCAGAAAGCTAATTGTTCAACTTCCCACCTGTTGGCTTGGTTGTTTTCTCCAATGAGACCAAACACTGTTGTATCATCTTCACACTTCAGTACTTGAACAGAGGGATCCTTTGAGATGCAGTTGTTGGTATAGAGAGTGAAGAGAAGTGGAGAGAACACACAGCCCTGGGGGACCCTCTGCTCCCTTCCAAGCAAGAAATGCCATAGCCCTTGTAAAGATGAATGCCAATATTCACATCTTCCTGAAAGAGGATCCTTTGTTTGTAGCTTCTGCTCTCTCAAATAAGAGGAATTTTTATTACCTTTTCAAGCTCTAAGTTGAACAGCCCTGACTTTGACTGAAAGCGTAGAGGAACATAAGCAACAGAGTAGATTAATTACGCAACTTAAAATAAAAAGTAGAAAGTCATTTATCATTTGGGAAGCAGGTTTTATAGCAACCCAACTACTGGATGACTATAGCTGAATCCACACTTTTTTCGACATACATATGAAATATGAAATGAAATAACACTATTTATTCATTTTGATATTATCATAACCATATCCTGATGGCAATTAGAAATAGATGATTGCATGGATTATTAAAAATCAGAGTTAGGTATAATTAGCAGAAATTGTATTGAATGGCATCCAATAGCACATAACTACCATTTATGCAATGGATGTCTGTCTTCCAAGTTGCTCCTTTTAAATCACTCTGAAGAACTGATTTATTGTGGGCAGAATCCTGGAAAATAAGTGGGTGAATCACCTCTTTATGCTTATTAAGCATCTTTTCTGTATTATTTATTAATGTATATCTTCCCAGTCTCACAACTCTTGGCACTTTACACAATATGGAATATCTATCTGTCCATTTATCTCCTTGTGTTTCTCTGTGTACCAACATGCTACATCCATATAAAAAAATAGAATTTGAACAACAAAAGTTAAATCATAAAGTTAATGATCAACACATAGCATACAATATAAATGAGAAAAAAATGAAAAGTAAAAAAGTAAAAATTGACATAGTAGGTAGGTATCATTAAAACACTCTCTGAAAATGTCAGTTTTTAACCATTTTCTGAAAGCCTTCAAGGATTTCAGGCAGTTGAACAATAGAAATCAACTTGCCACACATTTTATTGAAAGTAAGGAATTGCAAAACAATTACAGCTCACCAGGAGGGGAAAAAAAGATCCATGGCTAATAGTGGCCCTGTCACAATTTATAGACATCAAGTGAATACCCAGATTAGGAGCTGGCTTGAAGGAATCTAGGGTTCCTTCCATTCAGAGGTGATTTTCAGCAGGTTCTGACCAGTTCTGGAGAACCGGTAGCGGAAATTTTGAGTAGTTCAGAGAACCGGCAAATACCGCCTCTGACTGGAGATTTTATAATATCCTTCCCCTGCCATGCCCACCAAGCCATGCCCACAGAACCCACCAAATTGAATCCCACCACTGTTTCAGTTGCCTTGTAAAGTAAAAGTAAAGGTTCCCCTCGCACATACGTGCTAATTGTTTCCGACTCTAGGGCTCATCTCCGTTTCAAAGCCGAAGAGCCAGCACTGTCCGAAGACGTCTCCATGGTCATGTGGCCAGCATGACTAAATGCTGAAGGCGCACGGAACAGTTACCTTCCCACCAAAGTGGTCCCTATTTTTCTACTTGCATTTTGACATGCTTTCGAACTGCTAGGTTGATAGAAGCTGGGATAAGTAACAGGAGCTCACTTTGTTACATGGTGCTAGAGATTCGAACTGCCGAACTGCCGACCTTTCTGATCGATAAGCTCAGAGTCTTAGCCACTGAGCCACCGCGTCTGCCTCACACCTTAATTTTCCATCACATTTTTTAAAATAAGAGATATGGGAACAGCAACTCTAGACCAAGAAAGATTGCACAGGGATTAAAAGGGATTGTTAATTCCTAGTGTCCATGAGAAAAGATGAAATGGAAACAAAAATTGATTTTGCTCTCTGACATATTGCAATGTAAAATGGAAGGCCTTCCTTTCAGCTTTCTCCTATCCTGCTTCAAGGATGCACGTTGAAACAGCTTCTGTCTGTGTCACCTGTTCAATGACGCTGAACCAAAGGAATTTTCCTTTAAACATTGAGATGTTTCTGAAGGAGACTAATTCTGATCAGTATTCACCCAGTGTAGAATAGACTCCCTGCTTAATGAATTGTGCGGCTGAGATATCAGGTTGTGTGTCAAGACTGAAGGCTTTGTGGGTCTATCTGGAAATTTAAATAAGTGCAGTTGCTGTAAACTGACCTAGCAGAATTGCTATTTGCAGAGGCTGGAATTTAAAAATATTGGAGTCAGACACACAGTCTCTGGCAAAGCTATCAGTTGGAAAAAGCAGAGCTAAACAGTACAAATTACCAGCTATGGATTTCTGAAATGAAAATGCTGCTTTATAAGGATGAACTGGAGGAAGTCTATACCCTGATCAGCCTGGGATAAAAGAGAGAAGTCAGAACTGTAACTAGCTTTACTAGTTTACTAGCTTTACTTAACTAAAACACGAACAGCTGATTTACATGTGAGAAAACTAACAGAATATGGGATTGGCATTAGAGACTGCAGAAGAGACTAATTTAAACAGTAAACTGTTATGTAAGGTACATGGCATAAGTCTGCAAAAATCCCAAGAAATGCAGATTATGTGAATATAATATTAAGAATTCTAGAGTTCTTGGAGATAATAATGCAGCTGCTTTGCTCTTCTGTTCCTATCTGAACCTCACAGCTCTTGCAGAAATGCCAAAGAGCCAAGAGCAGAATGCAAATTCATGCTACATCAGGGGCAGTGGTGGGATTCAAATTTTTTTAATACCGGTTCTATGGGCATGGCTTGGTGGGCATGGCAGGGGAAGGATATTGCAAAATCTCCAGTCAGAGGTGGTATTGCTGGTTCTCTGAACTACTCAAAATTTCCACTACCGGTTCTCCAGAATTGATCAGAACCTGCTGAATACCACCTCTGATCAGGGGTCTCAAACTTTATTTATTTTTTAAGACAACAGCTGAGTTATATGTATAGGTAGCTTTTTTTTCTTTTCTTTTTCTGGTACCCTCAAGTCAGTTTTTGACTCCTGCTGACTCCCTGGACTATTCCCTGAAGTTTTCTTGCCAATTTTTCAGAACTGTATTACCGTTCCCTGCTTACTATGGCTGAGAGAGAATGGCTGGTTTAAGATCACCCAGCAGGTTTTATGTCTAAAGCAAGACTACAATCTCCTGGTTTCTAAACCCATGCTTATGCCCTGCACTTAATGGCTGATAGTAGTGAGACGGATGAATGACAGAAATGCATAAAGTGTGTATGGTTTTGTTTGCTATCTGAGGTGATGTGGGGGGGGGGGGTTTCCAATTCATGATGATCAAAGTGGTTTACTTGATTTACCAGGTTTCAGGAGAAAGGAGTCCTACATATTGAGTGGGGCAACTGGCTTGTCCTTTTGTCTATGCCAGATGCCCCACTCCTAGACCAAGGTAGCCAAATTGTTTGGTGCTTATGTCTCACACAGTTCCTAAGGGCTAGCCTGGACTTGCTACAATATCCAGTTTTACATTTTTATCCTAAGTTGAAGCAAAGATGCTATAGAAACTCTCAACTCATTCCAGTTAGGAAGCGGTTAGGACTTGGCTGGAGAAAACAAGTCATATTAAATCGTACCAAGATGGAGCTACTTTTTATCTGTAAACATCAGAGTGTTTATAAACATAATTCCATTTATGACCAAACATTGATTCATAAATAGAGTTATACTTCCATTGAATGAGGTGTTCCATGTTTAGGCTCCCCCCTGGTTTCAAATCAGAGGTAGTATTCAGCAGGTTCCAACCAGTTCTGGAGAACCAGTAGCAGAAATTTTGAGTAGTCCGAAGAACCGGCAACATCTCTGACTGGCCCTGCCTCCATCAATTCTCTGCCTCCTGAATCCCAACTGATTGGCTGGATCTTCTTTTGTTGCCCTGCACAGGAGAACGGAACTGGAAAGCAGGTTAGTGAGGTGGGGAGGGAATGGGAATTTGCAGTAACCTTCCCTTAGGAGTGGGGAGGGAATAGAGATTTTACAGTATCCTTCCCCTGCCACATCCACCAAGCCATACCAAGCCCACCAAGCCTTGCCCATAGAACAGGTAGTAAAAATCTTTGAATCCCACCACTGTTTGAAATACTCTTTTTGCTAGGGGCAAATTGCATTTTGCAAAGTTTTGAATTCTATCATGTTTAACTGGGCCTTGGCCTTGAATGATTAGATGTAGTTATTTTCATTCCATTTTTGTTTTTAAATCTACTACCTTGCTTTATTGTACCAGCCCAGAATCAATATGATTGGAGCAATTTACAACACAGGGACTTAAAAAAAACTTTCCTATGAAACATAGGAAATCAATATTTCACCTTAGACTCTTATCTGTTTTGTTTTATTTTAGTTTTTCTTTTTTCTTTTGGTTGGCCACACATCAATATTTGGCATGGTTTTTGAATAGCAATATGAAACCCTTGAACATAATTATCTGAAACTTGTCAGGAATTATCCCCTCAGCAGTAATTTACCTGAAATTTATTTCTGATTCTACTGAAATACCGTAAAAAGGAGGCGAACTGTTCTCTTTACAGGAAAGAACACAGTTAACATCGATTTAGCTTACGTTATCCTCTCATACGGTATTTTTTTCAAATATAGCTTAATTTCAGATGTGTGTGAATAGAATGCAGACTAAAAAAACAAATTAACGACATCCTGTGTGCAGGGGAAAAAGCACTGAATTCCAATGTAAGTCCGTGACCCTCTGAACTGAGAATGGACAGTAAGTGGAAGACCTGGGCTTACCTGAAAAATTCAAGCACAAAGCTACAGTAGCCTATAGTTGAGAGTGTAATGACGTGGTAGAAAGAGAGACCCAACACCTGGCAAAGATGATAAGAAGCATGCTGACAGATGCATGCTTCTTATCATCATCTGCCTCAGCACAGACTGGGGAAAAGCAGTATCAATAGCTCTCTACAGGTAAGTCCTCAACTTACAACCACAACTGAGTCCCAAATTTCTGTTGTTAAGTGAGACATTGGTTGAGTTTTGCCCCATTTTATCTTTCTTGCCACAGCTGTTAAGTGAATCACTGCAATTCATAGGTTAGTAACCTGGTTGTTGAGGTGAATCTGGCTTCCCCACTGACTTTGCTTGTCAAAAGGTTGCAAAAGGGGATGACATGACCTTGGGACACAGCAATGGTCGTAAGTATGAATCAGTTGCCAAGCACCTGAATTTTGATTATATGACCATAGGGATGCTACAACGGTTCGTAAGTGTGAGAAATGGTCATAATCACTTTTTCAGTACCATTGTAACTTTTGAACCGTCATTAAATGAATAGTTGTAAGTTGAGGACTACCTGTAGAGAAAACCTGCCATGTCAATTAGGGCATAGGGCAAAATCCCACATAGGCCTGAGGTTATTTGGCTGCAGAACCTACCCATACATCCCATGAGAGAAATGCTCAAAGCTAAGTAATAGAGCCACTGTGAGGGGCGATAGTGGGTCTTCATGAGACAAGCAACGGATACAAATCACAGACCCTAAACATGCAAAGTAACTATAGTACATTGAAAAGTCGACGAGAGAAGAAATGGAAAGAACCTTCCACAAGAAGGCAACACCAGTGATGGGATTCAAAAAATTTTACTACCGGTTTTGTGGGCATGGCTTGGTGGGTGTGGCGTGGCTTGGTGGGCATGGCATTGTGGGCATGGCAGAGGAAAGTTACTGCAAAGTCCTCATTCCCTCCCTACCCCACTAACCTGCTTTCCAGCTCCGTTCTCCTGTGCAGGGCAACAAAAGAAGACCCAGCCGATCATCTGGGACTCAGGAGGCAGAGAATAGATGGGGGCGGGGCCAGTCAGAGGTGGCATTTGCCTGTTCTCCAAACTACTCAAAATTTCCACTATGGTTCTCCAGAACTGGTCAGAACCTGCTGAATACCACCTCTGGGCAACACCAAATATTTCTGTACACCTTCGGACAAAACTTCATGAATATATTCATGCAGATTATCTATACTCACCTTCCTAAATTGTACACCTGTGTACAATGAAAGAGAGAAGAGAGGTAGAGAAAAATTCAGATGTAAAAAAGTTGTTGGCAGGGTTGTGTTTGCTGCAGATTTCTTGCGACAAAACATCCAATGGCACTCTCTCTGCACCATTTAACCTTATACGAACAAGAACAGTGGCTACACTGAACCACTGTCTGCCTGTATTTTTTTTTTTAAACCATAAGGAGGTTTTCATCATCATAGCTCAAGCGCTGCTTGGCAGTAACCATGGAAGAGTCACACCAGAAGCAGGAGAACCAATCAGCTGCCCTTCATCGCATCACACCAGCTCAGGCAGACACTCCTCTGCTTTATTGGACTGTTTCTGGGTTTGAAACAGGATACAATGCAGTTCTACTGCTTATTCTCTCTGGCTGTGAGCTTCAATCGAGGTAATAAAATGGCTTATTCTCAAAGCAGTCCTGAAACTTAACCATTGCTCTACTGTAAAGGAGAACAAATGTGAAAGCATCTCACGTTAATTAATACCATAGAATTGGATAGAAGTCCCCTGAGTTGAACAGAAATTACTTGCAGGTACATGTGTATAGGAACATGGCCTGTGTACTTTGCAGGCATTCCTCTGTTACTACGATGTGACACAAAGTGGAAAACTCAATAGACTTTTGAATGCTTAAAATAAGAGTGTCTGAATGGCTACTAATTAGGGTTGTGCAATAAGAGGACTTTGAATTGCATGCAAGCACATTTGTGGCATCTATTTGTAACTTGAAATCAACCACGTTTCCTAGTTCTGTGCTCGGGCTGCCAAGGACAGGCATTAAATTCTTGGAAAAGACTTTATTAAGGAGTTGCTGACACTTGCTACATATAAGCACCCCGTGTACTCTATCTACATCAGGGGTCGCAATCAGTGGTCGCAGCTCACTGGTGGTCCATGAGAAAATTTTGGTGGTCCGCAGAGAAATGTCACTTCCAGAATATCCCCCAAAGCAATTAATCCAGGCTGCGCAGGAACACATGGCTGCGCCACCCACATGGCCCGCAGGAACCCTCCCCACCTACTCACTCCTTACCTGCAAACTTGCCTGCTAAGTTGCTATTTTTCCTTCTCTCCCCCCTGCACCATCAGCTGTTCTCCTGTGTGGGGAGATTTAGATTAGCTAAAAATCGTTGGATTTCTTGCTTTCTAGCTAATCTTTAGATCTTCGGCTCTGCTTTTAAGATAGCCAATGGCAGAAAGATAGATCTCTGAATCTGTGATTCTGTGAGCAACACAATTTGTCTGCCTGCTTTGCCTGATTTTGGGTAAAAGTTGCGCTTTTTTATAAAAAAAATCAATATTTACACATATGGTGTGTTGTGAGTTAATTTTGTAGTTTGCTTGCTAGCAAATTTTATGAGAGAGAGAAGGAGAGAGATTAGATCAGATCTCTCTCTCCCACCATCAACAAGCCACCATCAGTCAAAGTTCATATTAGTGGTCCCCAGGATTTAAAATTATGAGTTTGGTGGTCCCTGAGGTCCAAAAGGTTGTCGACCCCTGCTCTACATCACATTGATGTAGATGTACATCGATGTAGATGTACATCAAGTCCAGATCATTGCACAGCCTTATTGTTCACAACCCAACAGCTTAAGCTGTTAACATTGTACACTGAAAAAAATCAAGAAGAAATGAAAAGAACATTTCAGAAGAAGGCAACACCAAATATTTCTGTATGCTTGTTGACAAAACCACACAAATGTATTAATGTGGTCAGCGGGAGTCAAGTTGGACTCCAAGGAATCTTTACCTTCATATCAGAACATTCATCTATAGAATAACCTGAAATGTAACTCTCTGCATGTGCCTGACCTGAGTATGATAGCATCATGAAGCTCAGAAAGGGGAATGATGCTTCCTGAATGTTCATGAAATAATGGCTCTTGCCTTTGTCTTTACAATATATCTCTATATTTCAATTTTATTATCTAACCTGTATGAAATGCTGGAATGATCCTGGACTCAATTTCTCACTCACATCCTTCCCATCATGGATATATTGTGATTCATTCAGTCTTTGTGTATTTGTATGAAAAAAAGACCATTGTTAGTGCCAATTAGATAACAAATGAACTCAAATAGTCAAACCAAAATACTAGTCAAATCATATAAAATTTTGTTATTCTACTCTATATAAACTTTGAATCACATTTGTTTCTGTAGAGAAGGACGACACATGTGGCCCTTAGTATTTTTTATGGCTTACAAAGCCTCCTATGATAAAGTATTAGGCGGCGGCGGATAAAACACTCTAGAAACAAATCTTAAACCCACCCAACTTTAGTCATGGTCTCAGTCATTACTACTGCCTTTCACTCATTAGATGCAGAGCCCAGCCACCAAAAATTTTGGCCACTTCTGACAGACACACATACAAGTAATAGCATTTTTGCAACTCCACTGTATTAGTAGTTTCTTTCTTAGAACAAAATAATGTAAAGCTACTCTTGAGTATTAAAAATAAATACAAAATAGAAATGTGTTTGTAATATATTTTAATACTTTTCACTTTTAAATACTGGTTTTCAAATCTGTGATTGTAATATGGAAGAGGCAACTCCATTTAATCATTTATTTTTAATGTTAACAGGATCATAAAGCTATCATAGAAGAACAGTCACATTTTACACGCTCGGGACATTCTAGAAACCGATTCATAATTTGAGCATGTCGTTGGACATGGTAACTCAAATACAGCTTCATTTATAGAATGAATAGTTGACAAAAAGGTTTTGTGAAAAATTGACTTAACCATTTGATTAATGAGAACCAGAATAACTTCTTACAAGTCAGCTGAACTCAAACAAAAGAAATTTCTTTCAAGATGACCAAGCATTCCATCTCTAACTCCTTCAAGGATTTTTTGGATTTAGTTCAATTGCAAAATACAATAATAACAATAAAAGATTTTTAAAAAACAGATAGGTGTCAATATGTTGTTTTCTTCCCAGCTAAAAAGAAAAGTCTACCATTTGATAGGATTCTAATGTTAATGTTGGTTCTGGTGGCCATTCAGTCTTTGGAACAATAAGCTAGAGAGATACAGTAAAGCCATCTACATCCACGGAATTTAACTATAGAGTTTAGTTCATAAAAAAATGGGAAGGAGTATTATTTGCTCATTGGTTATTATAGAAAAAGATGCATTTATGAAGTCTCGGATGGATGGATGAAAAGAGCCAATAATCAATTGGAAACTAAAAATAAAAATTTGTTCCAGGAAAAAATATTAAGAACTGCTAGGCGAGCACTGACCACAGTTATTTTATTATACATCCTAAGAAATTTCAAGACAGATTGGGCCAGGCTAGCTGTAATGAAGAGATACCACTTGTCTAAAAGTAAAGCTTAGTTTACAAATAGTATCTTTTAGTGTAATTTTTATTTACAGATTTGCAAAATACATCACATTTAGTGCAAATGCAACTACTGACATTAAGATTTATAAACTGCTTTGTAAACTTTCCATCTCTTTCTAAAATAAAGCTATCCAATTAAATAATAGTTATCTGCATGTGTCTCATGATCATAATCAGGAATGGCAACCTGTTGGTTTCATTTTCAGGGTCTGTATTATTTTGATATTGAAGTTCCCATCAGTGGCTATCGTGAACAAATAACTTTTTCCAGTTGATTGCAAAAATATTAAACTTATCTGAGGTATAAGAAATGGTATACAAAATGCTTTACTGGTGAGATAGTAAACAGATCAAATTCATAATCTTTACTTTTTGCCTTGCCAGCATTACCCTATAGGCACTTTTCTACATTTTAAATCATGATCAGAATTATTCTGTAGTAAGGCATTTTCCATGCACATTTAGAGAAAGGCAAATAAAGGATACTAAAAAGCATGAATTCTGCACACATGTACATAAAACAACCTTAAGAGCGTGCCTGTTTTAGTGTACCAAAGACACATCAGCTTATACCCAAATTAATTTGCTTCCAACCTTGAAGATTTTCATCAGCTGAATCTTCATTAAAAAGTATTATATTTGTTTTCAGGCATCAGCGACTCTATATGAAATAAAGACTTTCTGCTTTGTTTTCAAAAATATATCCAAATCTTGTCTCTTTCTTTATATATATACACAAGCTGACAGCTAAAAAGGTTATCTGGCTAATCTCAATTTAAAAGTACAACCCAAGGCATTTCCTCAAAAGGACCACCAGTCTTTTCACACAGTTCACCCTTTGTATATTGTATTTCATGATATTAAAGACAGTCAGATCCTTGATAATTAACTTCTCATAGCAACTAAGGGGAATTCTCTTTAGATTTTAGTTGTTTTCATATCTGACAAGGCAGGTCATAGGGCAAAAGTTATGTGTATGGCAAGTTTTTTTATAGATGAATCTCATAGCATAGCTTTACTCAACCGGAAACCAAGTGTAGGACTAAACAACGAATTTTTTTTTCCAAGACTGGGAATGTTATCTTCAGCAATCCAATTTAACTCAATAAATATTACACAGTGTTAAAGTTCCAATTGCTAGAAAGCAGCCCATATTCACATAATTTGGGCAAGATACAGCAGTAGCTGTTTTCTGGCAGTCAGGTCTTCTTATATAGTATCTAGTAATAACTTTAGATACTACCAAAAGATAATATCTTTTTGGGATCATGTTCTGGAATTAAAATTCTATAGCACATATTACGGAACTAAAATTAAAAATAGAAATATAAAGATATCTGAAAAAAAAATAAAGCTTTTCACGCCTGCTCCATCAGACCCCAGAAGGCCTTCATAGGAGCAAGACTATAGAAAAGGCAAGTCATAAAGATCCTGACAGCCCTCATATTTTAAGAGAAGTTTTACATAATATGATTTCTCATAGAAACTCAGCAGCAATGAACTATGATTATACAAAGCATACACAAATTCCCTCTGAAAGGACACAGAATTTACTGAAAACCTGATGGGAAAAAAAGTTATAACGTAATGTTTTTGTGTACATAAAGCACATATGGTATGCTAGATGTGTATTCGTCTTTTGTGCTTTTTAGACGTACACAAAAACAAGAACTGTGCTAGTGTCTTATGAAGTCCCACAGTAAATGAAATCTCCTCAAATTATTCAAAAGTTAAAGCAATGAACCAAGTTGGTGACCCAAAATTGTAGTATTCTCCTCTAGAGCAAGCAAACAGAGCCATATACATGTATCAACACATGTATTTTTATAATTACACATCAACTCAGCGAAGTGAACTAGCAGAAGACAGTGAAAGTTCAAGTTCATGGCATTGCAGTATTCTTCAGTTGTGTACAGAATGCAGGACTTGGCCCATAAGACTGTAGATCCTACGTTCCAGCTTGGAGCCTTCATTTTGGTTCATTTCTCCAAATGGAATGTTCACACAGCCTTGTTCCAATCACTAAATGGAGGGAAAAAGAGGAAAATAGATGAAGCCTCTTGCTTTTAGTACCACTAAAAGCTGGAATGAGGCCAATGCCTGCTGCCTCTAGCCTTGGTAAGCAGAAAAGCAAAGGTACAAAAACCCACCGACTGGTTTAAGTGTGTTTCTCTAGTTGAACAAAGCCAGCTGTAGAATTGGGTGCATTCATGGCTAAGAACAATTTACACCGATATCTGAACATCACACCTAATTTATTTGCGGGCATTCTATTTATGTCACAAAATCAGCAAAATTAAGATGATTTTGATGATTTTTGCTAGTTAGTTTTCTGGGCTTGGGGAGTATCAAGTCCGCCCTAAGTATTGATCAGGTGTTCTGCAGACTTTTTCAACCTACATCCCATGGAAGCTTCCTCTGTGCAATGTTTCAGAAGTGGCAGTTTGTTTCAGATCTGAAATCAGGAGCAATGATTGGTGATTGGAAGCTTAAATGGTTGCTGGAATGAATCTCTATCTTGTCTGCTTGCTATATATGGCCTGGATCAGGCACCTGACAAGGTGAAAGACTGTATCCAGCTACAGTGATCTGTTGGTATCCTATTTATTTAATATGAATTATTCCTTCTCTGAGCTTTGCATAATGTTTTTCAGTCAGGAAGGATGTTTATAAGTTTACAGGTAATCCTCATTTGCCAACTTCAATAGGGCCTGGCTATTCCATTATTATGCAATATCATGTAACTGTACCAATTTATGTCAGTTCTGGCTGCAGTTGTTAAGCAGATCACCATGGGTCATTAAATGCGACATCACATGACTGTGACTTGCAACTTCCTGCTAATTCTTGTCCTTGATTTTACTTGTTGGCAGCTGGCTGTGCAAGTCGCAAAAGATGACGCTGCAGAAGATTTTGCAAGGAATTCAAAATATACAAACAAGAACAGAGAATATTGAAAAGAGAACGGAGAACAAAGAATAGGAAAAACTGATGAAAAGGTGGAGAATATTCAACAAATGATGATGAAATATGATGAGAAATTCCCAAAAATTGAAGAAGAAAAACAAAGAGATAAGAAAATTGGAGATATTGATGGCAGATTAACCATGGTTGAACAAGATAAAAGTGGGATGCTGGGATGGGAGATGGACAGATCAGAATTTTATCTTAGATTCCAAAACATAGAGGAAGAAAAGGGACAGAATCTGGCAGAGATAATGATAGAAATCTTGGCTGAGGCATTGGAAATATCTGAAGATGATGGATGGAATAGATGAGGTTTTTCGAGTTTTCACAAGATATGCAATGAGAAATAGCCTGCCAAGAGAAGTTCATATTAGATTTACAAAGAAAGCTATTAACGCAAATATTACAGGTGGTAAGAGAGAAAACATTGAAATACAAAGATAAGGAGATTGTGGCCCTGAAACAAGTACCCAGAAGAGTGAGAGAGATGAGAAGAGAGTATCGATTCTTGACTAAAATACTGCTCAAAAAAGAGGTGAATTATAGATGGTTGATACCAGAAGGCTAGAACAAAGACACAGAATTGACTCCACTGAGAAAGCAGAATTGTTTTATAAAGAATACTTCGGAGGGAAAGGTATAGAAAAAGAAATGTCACTAACTGAATTCCAAGAGGACTGTCAAGCAGCGATTGAAAAAGAAGAAGGTGCAGTAGGTGGAAAGGTGGAAGCTAGAGAACAACGAGAATCAAGATCTACTAGAGCTGCAAAACCTACGGTAATTATAAAGTATAATTATGGAAGAGAAAAAACTGATTACAATTAACATAAATTAACATAATTTTAATGTTAATAAACATAATTTTAATAAATTAACATAATTTTAACTCAGCCATTAAAAGAAGGAAAACTTTCCATAAATTAGAGAAATTAAAATTTGATATAATTTGCTTACAAGAAGTACATATTAAAAAGCAACATGAACAACTATTATACAGCCAAAGCTAGGGAAAATATTTACTTCCTTGACCCAATGTAAGAAGAGGAGTGGTCTTATACATCAAAGATACTATTCTAGCCAAATTGATACATACAGATGATGAGGGAAGACTTTTAATGGTGGAAATAATGGACAATAATATGAAAACACTCCTGATAGCAATCTATGCTCCGAATGACAATCAAGAAGAATTTTATAAAAAACTACATATGAAAATAATTGAATTGGACTATGTTAATATTGTTATGATGGGAGATTTCAATGGAATAGTAAATAATAAACTGGACTATACAACACGGAAAACAACAAAGCAAAGTAGAAAGATTCTCCCTAGATCCTTTTTTAAAATGATAGATGAAATAAACCTAAAAAATGCATGGAGAGAAAGAAACGCTAAGACTAAACAATATACCTTCTATTCAAGCAGACACTCATCATGGTCTAGAATAGATATGATATGGATGTCAACACAATTTATTTATTTATTTATTTATTTATTTTAGGTTTTATATACCGCCCTTCTCCCGAAGGACTCAGGGCGGTGAACAGCCAACTAAAATACATGTAGACAAATATAAATAGTTAAAAAAGAATTAAACCCTAGGCTGTCCCTATAAAAATCTAAAAACCCCAATTAAAATAAATTAAAACTTTGTACACCCATCCCAACTAATCTAAAAACCCCATTTAAAATCCCATTTGAGTCAGCTCAGGCCGGCCTGCTCGAAGAGCCAGGTCTTCAGGTCACGTCTGAAGGCCCTCAGGTCACTGGTCGTTCGTAGTCCAGGGGGCATTCCGTTCCAGAGGGCGGGTGCCCCCACAGAGAAGGCCCTGTTCCTCGGGGTCACCAGGCGACACATAGAAGGCATCGGGACCCGGAGGAGACCCTCTCTGTGGGAGCGCACCGGTCGGTGGGAGACTACTGGCAGAATGCGGTCTTGTAAGTATCCTGGTCCGATGCCATGGAGCGCTTTAAAGACCAAAACCAGTACTTTAAAGCGAACCCGGAAGGCCACTGGCAACCAATGCAGCTCGCGCAGGAGGGGCGTCACGTGGGAGTATCTCGACGCCCCCATAACCACCCGCGCGGCTGCATTCTGTACCAGTTGAAGCCTCCGAGTGCTCCCCGCAGGGAGCCCCATGTAGAGGGCATTACAGTAGTCCAGACGGGAGGTGACCAGGGCATGAGTGACTGTGCGTAAGGCGTCCCGATCAAGAAAGGGCCGCATCTGGCGTATCAGGCGAACCTGATAAAAAGCCCCCCTGGAGACGGCCGTAATATGATCTTCCAAAGACAGCCGTACATCCAGGAGGACACCAAGCTTGCGAGCCCCTTCTGTGGGGGTCAAGATCTCATCCCCAATAGCCAGCGACGGAGTCAGCTGACTATATCGGGCCGCCGGAAACCACAACCACTCGGTCTTGGAAGGGTTGAGTCGAAGCCTGTTCTCGCCCATCCAGTTCCGCACAGCCTCCAGGCAACGGGCCATAACCTCCACAGCATCGTTGGGGTGGCTTGGGGTGGAGATGTAAAGCTGAGTGTCATCAGCATAAAGATGGCACTTCACCCCAAAACCACGGATGATCTCTCCCAGCGGCTTCACATAGGGGAGAGGACCGACCCCTGAGGCACCCCACAAATGAGGGGCCTAGGGGTGGACCTCTCCCCCCCGTCAACACAAATTGCGAGCGGTCCGAGAGGAAGGACGAGAACCACCGCAAAACGGTGCCCCCAATTCCCAACCCCTCCAACCGCCGCAATAGGATACTATGGTCGATAGTATCAAAAGCCGCTGACAGATCTAAGAGGACCAGGACAGAGGAATAACCTCTGTCACGGGCCCTCCAGAAATCATCTACCAACGCGACCAATGCTGACGCGCCACCACACTCTCAACAACCTTCGCCACAAAGGGAAGGTTGGAGACAGGACGATAGTTATTCAAAAGAGCCGGGTCCAGGGAAGGCTTCTTGAGGAGGGGCCGCACCACCGCCGTTTTCAGGGCGGTCGGAAGCGCCCCCTCCATCAACGAAGCGTTGACAATCCCCTGGAGCCAGCCTCGTGTCACCTCTCTGGAGGTAGAAACCGACCAGGAAGGGCACGGGTCCAATAAACATATGGTGGCATTCAGCCTCCCCAGCAATCTGTCCACACCCTCGGCGGTCACAGGATCGAACTCCTCCCAGATAACCGTCTCAAGACCTGCTCCGGACACCTCCCCCGGGACCACCCAACTGGAGTCCAGCCCATCCCAAATCTGAGCGATTTTGTCATGCAGAAATCGGGAAAACTCTTCTGTCCTACCCTGCAAGAGTAGTAAGAGTAATATTAGTAGAAAGATTTAAAAAATATCTAAATAGCTTTATTCATCTGGACCAAAATGGATTCCAGCCAAAGAGACAAATTAGAGATAATATGAGAATAATTTTGGATAATTTGAATATTATGAGGCACATCCTGAAAAACAAATGGCTTTGATATTTTTAGATGCACAGAAGGCCTTTGATATTGTGAATTGGTGATTTATGTTATTACAGTTTGAGCAAATGGGCTCCGGTAAAAAAATTATCTATGCAATAGAAGCTATATACCATAAACAAACAGCAAAGGTAATGTTAGAGGGAGAATTGATGGATTCCATTGATATAAGAAAAGGAATAAGGCAAGGTTGTCCACTGTCACCCCTGTTGTTTGTGTTAACTTTGGAAGTGCTAAATAGAAATATTAGAGAAGACAAGGATATAAAATGAATGAAAATTAAAAAGGAAGAATATAAATTGCAAGCATTCGCAGATGATCTGGTTTTCATTTTAGAAGATCCATTAGAAACAGATAGAAAAGATAGAGGTATATGGAAAGGTAGCTGGTCTGAAAATAAATAAAGATAAAACAAAGATTTTGACAAAGAATATGTTACTAAGACAAAAGGATGAATTGGTGGATGTTTTGAAAATTCAAGTCACAAATAAGATCAAGTATTGGGGATACATTTGACAGCAAAATGTAGCACACTTAAAGAGAATAATTATATTAAACTCAAGCAACAGATAGTGACAGATTTGGTGAAATGGGAAAATTAACAATTATCATTAATAGGGAGAATATCAACAATCAAGATGAATATATTACCTAGAATTCTATATCTGTTTCAAACAATTTCAATAAGGCTAGGGAAAGATTATTTTGAAGATTTAAATAAAATTGTGTTGAAATATATATGGCAGAGAAAGAAAGCAAGAATAAAACTAAAACTTCTGCAAGATGCTAAAGTAAGAGGAGGATTTGGCCTGCTTAATTGGGAGTTATACTATCAAGGTACAAATCTGATGTGGGTTAAGGAATGGATAACATTAAGAAACACTAGATTGTTGACATTAGAAGGACATGATTTGTTGTTGGGGTGGCATGCCTTCTTATGGTACAAGGGAACTAAAACACAGGGGTACTTTAGAAGACATTATATACGGGAAGCTTTGTGGATAAATTGGGAGAAGACTAAAAGGCAATGCTATTTGAAAATTCCAGTCTGGCTATCGACAAAGCATTTTCTTACCCTATAACATATAAAAAGGTGAAATATTGAATGAAAAGGGTCAACTTAAATCTATGCAAAAACTAAAGGAACAAGGTATAAAGATGAATTGGTTTTCATATGCACAAATACGTTCTAGATATAAAGATTCCAAAACAGAAGGTTTTTATGATAAGTTGACTGATTTAGATAATATTTTGATAGATACTGATGAAAAAGTGATTAAAAAACTGTATGGATATTTATTAGGAATTAAGCTAGAAGAAGAACAAGTTAAAGAAACAATGATTGCTTGGGGGAAAAAATTTGTATATGGGATTGATTTAGAAAAATGGCAAAAATTGTGGTCTCAAAATTATAAAATGACAATGTCAACAGCACATTGATCACATGAATGCAAAGACACTGCAATGGCTGCAACTTCAAGAACCAGTTGCAAATCTTATTTTTCAGCGTTGTTGCAATTTCAAATGGTCACTGAACAAGTGATTGGTAAATGTGGGCCACCTGTATAACAGCTGGTTGTTTGGTTTGCAGCATGCAAGATCTCTAACTAGAGATAGAGAGCAAGGGAGGGAGGATTCTGTGAAATTAAGGAGACCAGAAGGTGCTGAGGAAGTTTTCAGAACATTTTGGTATGAAGAATGTAATCCCAAAAGTATAATCATAACTATAACCTCTTATTTCTTCCAATTGCAAATTTGTCTTGTCTCCCATACACCTGCATTATTTAAAACTAATTTTAAGAAACATTTCAAATATTTCAGCATATCTGAAGTGACTATATAATTAATGTTGAAATAATTATATATTGCAAAAAACCCAAGGGATTATACATACCTGATAATACTAGAACAAAATAGACTTCCCGGCCGTTTTTTCTTGTACATATGATGTAAATCGTTTCAAGAATTTGGGATACTCTCGTTTTGCTACTGCCCGCAGTACAGAAGCTGGTGCCCAGCCTCCAGGGTTCACTACAAATAAAGATGAGATTTTAAGTGGTTAATATAATTTCATTTTTGTGGAGTGGCAAATTCACAAACAATAAAATCTGATGAGAATTTAAATTACATAAATATTATGCCATCAGCTTTACTCCTTGTAATGATGGTAATATTGAAACACAAATTCATATTCTATTATACTGTAATTTCTATTTAAGATAAACAGAGTTTCTAACATCTCTTCCAATTCCATTTACTGAAAAATTTGTATACATTTCTTACTAGCAAATAAAGAATGCAGAGTAACTCTTTCCATTGGAAAATTTGTTTTCATCTGTAAAACTTCTACAGGTAGTCCTCGCTTAATGACCCTAATTGGGACTGGAATTTCCATTGCTAAGTGAAATCTTGTTAGACGAAACATGTGATTGCATTGCTTAGCAATGGCAGCTCCAGTAGTTCTGGTTCCAGTTGTTAGGCAAGGATCACACCATTGTTAAGTGGGGACCTCAGGCTTCTCCTGCCTTGCCATACTTGCCTCAGTTTCAATTCCTCCCATCCACTTATCTGTCCTTTTAACCATCCTAGATTCCACCACCTAAAAACTCAATGTTTTAGGGGCCAGCAGCTGCCTTGACTTGATCTGCCTTGTCAGCCGCAGAAAGAAAAAGTTAGTAGAGGCCAATGGGGGCTGCAGTAGCTCATGTGGTAAGATGCTGGGCTTGCATACCGCTTAGGTTGGCAGCTTGGCGTTTCAATTCCCATGAAGTAAACAGTGCAGGGACAAGAAAGGAGCCTCCTCCAAATGCCTACCAGCATTCAGGTGTCCCACGGGTAAAGATATCACTGCCTGGAAAAAAATTCCTTTCACAGAGGTAGCCAGCCACCTCAGTGATCCCTGGCTAACATGTGCCATATGCTAAATAAAATAATGTCAGTTGGAGGTGGTACAGGGTAGCAAGGGTAGGCAGCAACAGCCCAGGGCATCCAGAAAGGCAGAGATTGGGAAGAGAAAATAGATAGCTGTCAGAAGTTGGAGACTTTGCTTTGGTCATAAATGCAAACAGGCTGTCAATTTTGATCATGGGGATATTGCAACAGCCTTAATTTCAAGGACCAGCTATAACTGCCATTTGCTCAGCAGCATCATAATTTCAAATCTTCGCAGTTAAGCAAAGTTAATGGCAGTTATGCAAGGATTATCTGTATATTGTTGACAGAGAGATATTTTTATGGCTCAAAAGCTAAGCAAAGTTGATCCTAGTAAGTACTTGAACAAGAGACTGCCAAGGAATCGTGAAGTACAAAAAAATGCAAAACCAGTTAGTCACTTGCTAATTTGCCATCCCCCTCCCCCACAATTTTTTAAACATGCCAAAACATTGTGACTTTAAATATAACACTGAAGCGTTAGGGTAGCTGTCTACTCTTATGTTTTAAAACCAGTTGTACTCTTGACATGCATATTATAATACTGGAAACAAAGCCAGGACAAGATGGCAAACTATTAACGTATTTTTCTGTGAGATTCTGTTTTATAACCTGCCTGATTAGTTTAGTGTTGTTTACGGCTTATTAAAATAAGCAAATGATATCATTTATATATTTGTAACTTCCTGAGAGAGAGAGAAAAGAAAGAGTCAGGCACTGAGAAGAAAAGAGAAAAGATTTCTGACTTGGAGAATAGGGAAAAGGAAGAAGTATCATAGTCTTGGCTTGCAGCATTCTTCCAAGACAGCCAAACAACCAAAAATTAATGAACTTTTTCTACAAAAAGAAACAGTAAGTAAATTAACCATGTTTCTCATCTCTAATAAATTTGAGGCTGTTGAAGAGGACTAACAAACAGAAGTAGAAAAAGAGCAATTATTGGAGTGTTCAGTTTCTCTAAGACATGGTTTAATAGATTGGTCAGATTCTACGCTGGCTATCATTCTCCCCTCCATTTACTCTCTAGTTTCCTCTAAAGAAAATAAGAAAAAGTTGCACATGGTAAGGACTAGTTGCTGATATGAAAGAGCACAATTAAATTCATGACAAAAGCACAAGCTATCATTTCGGTGTTTGAGCAATTAACTTCCATTAAAAATAATCTGCATCTGTTAAAAAGTGACTGAGGTTTTTGCCCAAAAACATACAAAAAAACTTTCTGCCTTTATTGAAATCCAAGGCCAAACAGATACCCCTAGGACTGAGTGAACCAACATCCCTCAGGACAGAGTAACAATAAATCACAAATGTAACTTCTGGCAAAGTGTTCAAGCAGTAAAGAAGTTACTTCATCAAAGCTCACTTACTCCTTGTAATTAAATCAGGTTGTTCTTCATATATCATATATCTTTGAATGACCTTAATTCTAATTGTTAGGTCTCCAAAAGTGAAACAGTAATTTCTCTGGGGCAGTTTTTTCCCTGCCACCAGTAATTAGATTTCTGTTTGACTGAGTAGTTTCCAAGCTTGCCCAGCATTACCCAAATCTTACTCTTAAGCAAACTATTATACCTCACATATTACTTAAAATGAAATAATTTATTGCTATTTTTTTCATAATGGAGGGGTAACCCCTTTGTTCAGCTCAGCTACTTTTGATCTACACAGTCTTCCAAATAATAAAACCTGTTGTTAATAACATTATCTTATCTCCCCATTTGCCCTTGACTAAGCCAGGCCATGGGAATAAGATAGATATGCAGAATGAGGCCAAGTCTAACAGGAACAAGCTGTACTTATTAGTACCTTTGAAACCTTGCCCAAGGTCCAACAGTGATATTTTACAAAGACTAAATAGCCTTAAGAGAAGTCTATTAGCTAATATTGCTACCACTGAGTCACTTATTGAGCTCAGTAAATAAATATGAGTTTGTTGCAAAATACCTAAAATATAGTCACATGCCTGTGGGAGGATCACACAATGTTTTATGACAGTCAAAAATCTTTAGGGTCATAGAGCATCCTTTCCAAGGCACTTGAAATTTTGACTGGTCATTAAATAATCAGTTTTAAGGACTACCTATATAATTCCAGCCATGTTGTAGTTTTAGGATTGGCCTTACACAACTTTTAGTCACGTTAATGTTGTAACTCTGCATAGATTTTTGAAGTTGTTATAATTTTATTTACTTTGAGAACTTTCTTGCTTTATGATTTATTTCATACCTTATGCCTGTGATATAATTATTCACTTATATTTATTGTGTATATTATAAACTTTTGGTGCTAGCTCAGGAGGAAACTGTTTACCCAGAAGTCTGATTAAATCTCTGGTGGTGACCCACTTATTATTGATATTGCATATTATGATACTTTAAGCTTTGAGAGGAGATAATTTAAAAATATAGTACTTTCAGAAGAATTTTAATCTGAATGTTTTATTTAAACTATACAATATCTTAACTATAGATCACTTTCAATTTATTTTAAATAGCTTCAAATGAAACTATTCATTTGAATAATTAAAAATGCTTGGGAGAATCTTTCTGGGAAGTACAGTTACAGATTTTACAAACAAACAAAAAAGCAGACAAATAAATAAATAAACATGTTCATGTGAAGTGGGTAAAACACTTTTTCCTATGATAATTTGCTGATATGTGGGAAAATTTAATCAGCAACACCACCGATAACAAAAAGCCAGCTGCTGACAATGAGCCATGGTTACAACATCATATATTTTTCCCTAATTGCACTAATCATTAAAAAAACTGAAATACTGGAGGAAGCTATATTTACTCAAGACTATGAATGCTGATTATGTTGACAGCTGCTACCTAGTCCTGATTCTGAGAAATGTAAACTTTGGCAATGTATTTAAAAGCATGTGGGACAGGAAAATAAACTGTTGGATTTAAATTGCTTTGAGTATAAGGCGGAATTGCATTTTCATGGTGGTATTTGATTAGGTTTAGCAGAGATTGCAGATTAAATTTCCAATTAAAAAATGCTTGTCACAAACAATTTTGAAATCCTAAAATTTTAATTATGTAGAAGTATTATTAAAAGCAATAAAATTAGCCCTCACTTTAATATTACAGGAATAGAAAATTAAATTAGACCCCCATATAGCATTTACAGATCTATCTAAATAAAATTGTGGGAATCATCTCACAATCTATCTACAATTATTACTGCATACTCAAAACTTTAAGAGTATGAATCCACAAAACAATGCACACAGAATACATGCCCAATGGGCAGATTTCACAGTGAGTTTTCCATTTAATATGTGGGCAGAAGGAAATCCAGATTTGATTTTATGTAACAATACACAGCCTCTAAAAAAAGGGATATAACCTCCTAAAGCTGTGGCTGTGGGCTTCAAATCTGTCCAAAATGATTTTCAAATTGCAATTTTGAATGTACTAGAAGAGGGAAATGATTATATACAATGAAGACAACTCACATTAATATTTCTATTTTTTATTAAATGTAAATGAAATCAAATTTAGTTTTAGTTTTTCCTGACTCATTACTTAAGAGATAGAATGCACCTTACACATGTTCCTGAATATGGAAAAAGATGAACCTTCCTGTCCTATTATCTCCATCCTATATCATTTTAAAAGAAGCCAAAAAGAATTTAATTTTTGAGTATTTTGATTTAATTGTAGTTTTAACAGTAAACAATGTCAGAACAAAATTAATTATTGCAGTATCTTTAGAAAAAGTACAGTATGTGAATTATATACATGATACCTACAATTTTATTACATACATAGTATGTACATAGGCCTTTTGCCTTATTATTTGTATGGTTATTTATCTGTAAATCAGAAAAAAATCTTTTTATACTAACACAACTACATATGCATTTCAAGAAAGTAGTCATGCTTTACCATTTGCTACATATGTAATCTTGCATAGGATGTTGTCTCTGCTTATTTTCTTGTTTCCTTCTGGAGGGCTTACCAACGTCTGGCAAATCATAGCAATATTTATTTTGGCACGAACACATCGATTGGTTGTCTGTCAAGAAATGCAAACATTCACATTGTTCCTGATTAAATGCTGACTGTAAAGAAATACAATGGCATAAACTGCTGTTTCCTTTTTTTTCATTCAAAAAAAAACTCATTAAGTTAAATATCCTGAATCTTTTCCATTCTTTTCTTTTAAATTATCCTTGACCTAGAGTTCACAAACACTGTAATTAAGAAAGAAATTGTACAATAATAAATACTTTCAGAAACTACAAGTTTTACTTACAGGAACACTATCATGTTCCACAGAGAAGTTGCAGACAATCCATGTTTCAGTGTCGTTTTCATTTAAAACTGGTATTTTTCTGATAGCAGATAAATACAGCACATCACGTTGAGAAGCAGGCCATACTCGCTAGAAGGAAAGAAGCATTTATATTAAAAAAAAAAACACTTCTGCAGTAATCCTAATAGAAAACAGAAATAAATCAAAATTTGAGGATACTGATTGTTACCAGAGGTGGTATTCAGCAGGTTCTGATCAGTTCTGGTACTGGTAGCAGAAAGTTACCGGTAGCAGAAAGTTTGAGTAGTTCGAAGAACCGGCAAATACCACCTCTGACTGGCCCTGCCCCCATCTATTCTCTGCCTTCTAAGTCCCAACTGATCGGCTGGGTCTTCTTTTGTTGCCCTGCACAGAGCTGGAAAGCAGGTTTATGGAGTAGAGAGAGAATCTGATGTCTGGAGGCCAACGAGCCACATGTTGAAGACCAGATGGCTGGCGAGGAGGTGGGGCAATAGAGGTGATATGGGCGGCGGATAGACTCCTATACGCGGGAGATTGCGGCATCAGAGCCCTTCCTGGTTGTACACTGGCCTGCGAGGAGGTGAGGAAAGGAACCTTGGAACTGGTGTTATCTCCTGCCTCCATGTATCAAGGAGGTCGAGTGGCTGCCAGTGATGCCCTCAGGTGAAGATGTTGCGAGGGGGAGGCTCAACCTCCTCCCCTCCAGAGCTTCTCTTCCTCCTCGCCAGAAGGGGGAGGCTCAATCCCCTTCCCTCTGGAGCTTCTCTTCCTCCTCACCAGAATGGGGAGGCTCAATCCCCTCCCCTCAGGAGCTTCTCTTCCTCCTTGCCCAGAAGCGCTCACATGCAAAGCGCTCACCGCCCCTCTGGCACCCAACAAGCCTCCTCCTTCCTACTGGACATGTGAGCACTTCTGGCAAGGAGGAAGAGGGGTCAAGCCTCCCACTCACAACATCTTCACCTGAGGGCATCACTGGCAGCTGCTTCCTGCGGATCAAAAAAAGCTTACGTTCTGTTACTGAGCTATAGTCCCTCCTCAATTATTATTGTACTTGCTTCTCTAAAAACAAATAAGATCTGAATTACTTGGAACAAAAATACATGATCAAGATTAAAGAAATTTCTAACCAAATTTTGCAAAAGAGTAACGAACATCAATCTGTAACTATTTTTTCCTGATGATTCAGGAATGTTCTAACAGGAAAAACCAGATAAGACAAAAATTTATAAGCTTTAGGTAGCTTTCTTTCTTCATAGCACTTATAGTACCTTGAAGTGTTATGAAACAATGCTAAATATTACCTTATGTGTTTGGTAGACAATGATTGCATTATCAGCTAGAGTTTCTACAACACGGAAATTTTCAATGGTTGCTAAAGACAAGATCAAAAAGAAAAAGAAAAAGAAAAAAAAGAAAAAAGAATTAAAATATAGCAATAATACTTTCACATATCAGTTAAATCAGAATTAGCCAGTTCTCTGTCCTCTGAATAAGTTAAAACTGCAAGTCCTAGAATTTCCAGACATATTAGCTGAAAATAGGGAATTGGACTAAGTGAATGTCAATTGAACAGTAGCAAATACAAATAAATAAACAAACTATATTTACTTACTTTCCCAATCATTGCGAACATCGACATTCCAGAAATAGTGGCAGACCTCATGTCCTGTAACTCCTTTGACTGCATGTGTGGCCTTCAATGGATCTAGAACAATGCCATGTTCTTCTACCTCCCTCCTGTACACCTTTGAATAAATATAAAAATTTTTAAATCTTTTTTATATTCTTAATTCACTTTTGAAATTGGTGGGGACAATCCTGGATTAGTAAAATTAGAAATTAGTAGAAATACTATTCATTTAAATATAGAATATAAAACTGACTTGTTGGACCATGTCAAAGTCCCATCTTATTTTGGCTTTTTTTTTCCTCTCACACAGATGCTTCTAGGATATTCACAGGTTAGGGATGGATGTATAACATGTCTCTCTATTGTTCCTCCATTACTGGCATCTGTAGACATGCTCTCCCCCATACTGAAGGTAACTGAATTTTTAAAGCCAGTAGGCCTTGATAGACCTTTCTTCAATGAATATATTTAGTTCCCTTTAATCCTATCCAAGTTAGTGGCTATCACATCTACTCATAATTAATTTCACAGGTTAATTATGCTCTGTACAAATAAATGCTTCATTTTGTTCATTTGAAATATTGTTCCAATCAACTTTATAAGTTCTAATATTTTGACAGGAGAAAAACTTCTTCGTTCTTTCCATTCTATGTAAGATTTCATTCAGTTTAATAATGTCTCTACTTTCTATCCTTTTTTTAAGTTACAAAGTTCCAAACATTCCAGCCTTTTCCAGGACACAAGGAGTTTGAGGTCTCTGAGAATTTTTAGAATATTTTTGTACTTTTCTAGCACAGTCATATTGTTTTTCAAGTGTATAGATTAGAATTGTAAACATTATTCTAGACAGAGAAACAAAGTAATATATGTTCTAAATAGCAAAAACATATAGCAGCTTAAAGCTTGAACCAAATCTGGAGATCCAATTTCAACCTTTTTACAGAATTAACAGCCTCAGGGAAATTAGCAACTCTTTGTCTAAATTATTATTCATTTTAATATATTTATAAAATATGAAATATTCTACTTACCTTCATTTCACCTTCTTCAACTACTAGTTGCCAGTTTGCATCACCCCCTACATCCTGTAACGAGTATGTCATGTGGTTCTGCACCATCTCTTCCACCTTTCAAAACAAAACAGGAATAAATTGAAAATACATTTATGGAAGTATTTTTAGCTCTTCTGTAGCCTGGAGATACTCACATGATTGCCATTAACGTGCCATTACACAAATCATTGTACAAATAAATATATAAGTAAAATGACTGTGCAAAAATATATTATCAACAAAGAAACAGACTTGAGCAAAGAACTTCCATAATCAGACAAAGCAAGCAAGCAAGCAAGCAAGCAAGCAAGCAAGCACAAATACATGGGATTCAAACAGAAAGTCTCTTAATCACAATACATTTGGGGGGGGGGGGTATGTTCCTTTAGGAAACAATTTATATTAATATGATTTCTGGATATATTTAAACAGACTTAAATTGATATGTTAAATTTAAGTAAATGTAAAAGTAAACATTCAAACTGGGTCTAAATTGAGAGTATGTTCCCATTAGCGTTAAGAACATTTGCCAGAATATTTCAATTTACCGGCAATCCATGTACTCATCAATATACCCATCTCAATCTGCTTCTCTCTGCTCTACTGTAACTTACATGACATTAGAGAATGCCACTAAATGACTTTCCTTCCTATCATCAAATATCCTTACAAAGATATGACCTATTCGTTTATAAAATCACACAGAAATCTAAGACCACAATTACTCTATTCTTAAAATTACTTTTAAGAATAGAAATTAAGAAAGTAGACTCGAGAACTACTAAGAATGTCTACTTTATAGAAACTCTACTGCTTAAAAGCTTAATCAGTTGACTGATTCACATTTTTAAATAGGAACCTTCACTTAATATAGAGGCATTACTCTGAACAACAGTGTGCAAATGTAAGAGAACACAGCTAATCATTCTCAAAGCCAAATAATTTTCAATCAAGTCTCTTTCCCATTGCTAAATATCTTAAGTTTTCTGTGTATAAGTAATTTAAATGCTGTACTAAGTAAATAAAAATGTTTCCAGCCTCATAAATTATATAAGTTGTTCCAATTTTACAGTCTTTTCCAGCATATTTGATAAATTTTAATACCTGAATAATTTATTTTATTCTACTAGCAAAAAGAAAAAGTCAGCTTGTTATGTAATATGCTGAAGCCATGTTTTCAATTACTACATTGATTTATAAGGCAATATTTTTCAACATCTTCATAACTCTAAAGGTCAAGGAAAAGGCTTGATTCTTAGGAATTGTATACATTTTTTTCCCTATATATACCCTAGAATCACATTACTTGCAGTATGATTTTATTCATGCATATTTTATAATTGAATGAAACAGACATAATGGAAATCTACCTACATACTTATTGTTTCTTAAAGTTAACTCCATTTGAAACATTACAGAGTGGTCACATATAATCAATAACTTTTAAACTTCTGGCACAAAAATGGAGGAATTGTGTTTGACAAACAGCACACATATTTTAGAGTCTCACAGACAAATTGCTCAATTTAAGAATATTCTCTCAATTAGCAATTATTAGTTTAAACAGTAAATATTTGGCCTGATCTGAAGTTGTTGCAAACATAGACTTGTATCTAACATCATGTCTGCTTCCAATCATTGTTAGTTATTCACAAATCCATTATTAGGCTTCCATCTTAATACAAATTCTATCATATTAATTTCAATTATCAAATGAGAACTAAACAACCATGCCAAGTTTTGTAAAAAAAAATTGTTCTGAAAGCAAAGATAATAGTTGAGATTGTATATTTTGCTTTCTGTTATGGTACATTCCTGAAATTTTAAAGATCATTTATACTCATAAAGAAAAATGTGAACTTTTGAACTTTAGGTACGATAAAAATCAATGAAAAAATGTCTGCATTTTAAGAAAAACCTTCATTCAAATATTTTTTATCATAGCATACAATAAGATGGGTAGAAATGTTCTTTCTTCCTGCCACATATTTTACATGATACTGTTAAATTAGTCTATGCTAGTAATTAAATGTCATTTTGAATTCTATGTTGTAAAAATAATCTTCAATTACTAGATAATTATTCAAAAGCAAAAAGCAGATATCCCTTGGTAATATGTAGACAGGAAAAAATATCTCCAAATTCTTTCTCTGAATTATAATATCTTGCAGAAGTCAAGCTGTAATATCAAAGAGCTAAATATAGAAACATCAACAACCACAAAGCTTTGGACCTCTAGTCTGTGTTATTGGGAATTACAAAAACTTTTAAAACATTCTTCGTTGACTCAGTCTTAGAATCTTACATGGACTTTCTTTAAAATAATTTTTAGTATTTGAGGGAGATTCTCTCCAAAGACCACAGAATCAAATTGTTAAGTAAATATTTAGAAAAAGCATCAAGTTATATAAACCGGTAGGTTATTTAAGGACAGATTTATTTATATTGGAAGCTGAATACAGAGTCTGCATAGTCTCTAAGTTCTTTTAAAAAATTTACAAATTTGAGAAGTCTTCTCCAACATGGAGGCCATTAAAAATAGAAGTGTTGGGCACATGCCAAACATTGAACAAGAGTGAAAAAAGATGAGCGTTACTCTGTAGCAATGTAACTTGCTCATGTCATGATCCAAACGTCAAATGAAAATTCACGTAGTAGATCTCCAATTCAAAGTACTTAAATGTTGGATCATCAGAATATTGAATTACTATGAATAATTTTTGTCTTGACAAGATTAACTATGTCATTGAAGAATTAAAATTCCTGAATATTGTACAATGTTTGAGAAATTGCAAGAATATAAGGGATTATTACTTAAAACACAAGTATTGTTTTTTACAGAATGGAATAAAACATTTGGAACGTCTTGGACTGATATGCAACAAAACTGTTTCACAATTGTATTTAACCTCCTCCTATTCACTAGAATATACAGTTCTTTCTTACAGTTTATGTGCACTTTGTTTAAAACAAGCGTAAATGGTTAACATAACAAGAAGAAAAGAAGTGACCATGAAGGTGAAATACAGCAAGAAGACATGGTAAAGCCACTCTGCATGTAGAAATACAGTACCTGGGAGCTGAATCTGTGATCATCAGAGGTACTGACTAGATCAATGGAAGACATGGAGGAAGAGCGACTATAGGGCTAACAGAGACAGACAAAGAAAAAACCAAGTAATCAGAACAAAGGCACAACAGAGCATTTTGTACCAACTTCCACGCACAAGATTATGAAGAAGAAACAAAAGCACCATAAGCAGCAAGTACAGTAGCAAATGCTGACTTCATGCACCTATTATGTATTATATTCCAAACACTGCTCAGTAAAGAATTCTTTCTCAGAATACTAAATATTGTTGCCTAGGTTTGGTACACAAGATGTGTTCACTAATTCATAATAAACCATTCTCTAACAGAGTGAAAAATGAAAGCTTGCAGAAATCTAGGAAAATAAAAGTTGTCCTTATTACAATTTAGTTAAACTTAATTTTGAAGCATGCACGCTTAGCAGAAAAACGTTCATCAATGTAGCAAAAGTAATTGTTCTTCCAGCAGATAGTAAAGCAGTTTGAATGGCTCTATTGATACATAATAGGATGTTTACATATTACATAACCATAGTCTATTATGTTAATTGGAACACAGAATTGATTCAACTTTCAGGTCACATTTTGGAAGCATCTTACCTTTTGGACAAATCTATGATTCCCCACACCAGAAAATGCATCACCAGGTGGCAGAGAAGTTGGCCAGTGTAATCTGACTTTTTCACTTTGGGACTATAAGAACAAATATATATAAATATATTTATTATTCTACAATTTTGGATGTATCATGAAAACATTAAATAATTTGAAAAATAATTCTCAGTGATAGGCACATTATGGCTCTCCATCTTCCAAGCTAAGAACACAAAGCCTTGAACATAATTCCTGCATAACAGCAAACAGCAATTGTCTCTTACTTTAATGTAAATAATGAAGAAAAATATATTAAAACCAAAGGCTTATAAAAATAATAAAGGCAGGACTAAAAATCAATCAAATAAACAAATAGGCTCCTATTCATTCTGAAGCCCATGAACTGTATACTATAGATCAGGAGTCTTCAAACATGACACCTTTAAGACTTGTGGACTTCAACTCCCAGAATTCCTCCTGTCATGTTAAGCTCAGGAATTCTGGAAGCTGAAGTCCACAAGTCTTAAACTTGCCAAATTTGAAGACTCTTGTTGTAGATATTTACTATAGTATAGTAAAATATAGTATTCTAAAATACACATACTATAGTAAATGATATAACATTGTGACACAGTTCTGCCTAGAACTTCATATTACCTGTTCTTCTATTTTGTCTTGACGATCTAGAGCAGCTTCAACAGCATCAAAGAATTCTTCTTCATTAATCAAACTGTTGGGACCTTCCTACAGCAAAAACAATTAGAAACTAAACTTAATAAGGTAAAAGTAAAGGTTCCCCTCGCACATATGTGCTAGTCGTTTCCGGCTCCAAGACAGCTCAAAAGTATACTGCATATGAATAAAAATACTGCACCAGATTTCTCTGGATCTGCTTATATTGTTATTTTTAGATACTTTATCAATTTGAAAAAATATGTGGCTTTATTATTTTGTAATAATATTAAAAATGTCTGAATCAACATATAACTAGGAAACCATATTGTTTAAAGGAGAGGGGGAACTCAAATCAACTAATTATAAATAAAAACAGGTTCACTCTCTGAGTAGAAGACAAATAAGAGGCCACCATAAGGATGCCACTAAAGAGCATTGCATGCCAAAACAACTAGGTACAAAGATAGTCTCGTTCCCCCAGCTGCTCGTGCCATCATTCTGCTGAACATTTAATTCCCACAGCACTGTCTCTCATTTCTCATCTTTTCTCATTTTTTCTATTTTTCCTACTATCTTCTATAGTTTATGACTTATCAATTGTTGTTTTTAATTTATGATTAATGATTGTAACTATGATTATGAACTGTGATAGGCACTGGAGACAAATTCCTTGTGGGTCCAATCACACTATTCTGTTCTGTGCTATGTTGTTCTATTCCAATGCTAAAAAAAGCATGTTACAAGGAAGGTAATCCAATCATTAATGAATAAAGTACAAAGACAGTTTTATCTTCTCTATACTTTTTGTTCATTTAAATGTCACCTTTATTTATTTGTTAAATTTATTTGTCATCTATCTCATTGTGAGGCTACTCTAGGCAGTTTTCCTAATAGTAAAAACAGAGAAATTAAAAGAACTGTAAAAATAATAGTAGAAAAATAATGAAGCAATAAAATAAACAAATAAATAATCAAAATATGAGATTAAAAAATCAGCAGAGAGAAGCAAGGAATGCAGGAGGGAGGTGGGGTTTCCTATCAATCTAGTAGCCTCCTCCAGTATGGTACTCTCTCATTGGGTCCCCGGCCAATTTATACAGCCAGACTCTTAGGCTCTTGTGGAAGGATAGGAGGGCGGGGGCAGATTTCACCCCAGGGGGGGAAAGAATGTTCCACTGTGGCAGACAAGGCTCTTCTTCTGGATCTTAACAGCTGAATTTTTTTTACTGATGGAATCTGTAGTTGGCCCTCTCTGCCAGCATGAGTGGGATGAGTCTGATCTAGAAGGACAAGAGTATTTTTGGAGTTACAGAGCTGAATCTAACTGAATTCATCGTTTACAATGCTCTTTTACATAATTTCATATTTTATTTTATTCAGGTTGCTCATAGTGATTACAAAACTGAAAGGTAGAATATATTGCTTTTCTAAGCCTTCTTATAAATAGGATTGATAATTTGGAAGATAACAGATAGTCAGTTGGAAGGGACCTTGTAGGTCATCTAGTCCAGCGGTCGCCAACCGGTTGGCCTTGAGAAAATTTTGGTGGGCCGCAGAGAAAACTCACCCCCAGAGCACCCTCACAAAGCAATTAATCCAGGCTGCTCAGAAACACAAGGCTGTGCCGCCCACATGGCCCTGGGAAGCCTCCCCACCCACTCACTCCTTACCCGGTAAACTTGCCTGCTAAATTGCTATTTTTCCTTTTTCTGACCATCATCTGTTCTGCTGTGCCGGGAGATTTAGATTAGCTAGGAAGCAGGAAATGATTGGATTTCTTGCTTTCTAACTAAGCACAGCCAAACCTCCCTTAGGACTGAAGGTTTGCTTGCAAGCAAATTCAGTGCAGACTCACGGCAAGGAAATTTGAGAGACTGAGCTAGCCGATGGCAGATAGATAGATCTCTGAATGAATCTGTGAGCAACTCAATCTGCCTGCTTTGCCTGATTTTGGGTAAAAGTTGCTCTTTTTTAATAAAAAATTCAATATTTACATAAATATTTATGTACATACAAGTCATGCCCAGCCAGTCACATGACCACCAAGCCATACCCACAAATTAGGTCATGCCCACAGAACTGGTTCGTGGTCCCTAGGATCTGATATTATGAGTTTGGTGATACCTGAGCTCCAAAAGGTTGGCGACCCCTGATCTAGTCCAACCCCCCATCCAAGTGGGAGACCCTACACCATTTCTGACAAATGGCAGAAGAGTTGCATATGTTTTAGATATACAATATTTAATACAGAGAACACAACGAGAGCACTTAGGGCTCTTATTGCTTTTTCATTGTGTACCCAACTCTTGTTTCTGGATATTCTTAACCCAAGATAAACAATGAACAAACCTAAACAAGAATGAAACTTTGTTCCTCAATATTTAAGTACCTATTTGAATCTACCTTTAATGGACGTATATAAATCCAGGCTTGGTTTTAAAATAGAAAACTTGCAGATAAATACATACCTCATAATCTGGTCCTCCAAAATGAGATTTTTTTTTTAGTTCAGTCATTGCATTTTTGTATGCTTCTTCTATTCTTCTCCTTTTTTCAACCTCCTACAAGAATATTAAAAAGAGACAGTATGTTTTAGTCTTAAACAATTCAAAACTTAGACAGTCTTTTACAACTTACTGCATCAAAATATAAAGTGTAATAGTAAGGTACACTCTCTAATTACAGTAAATGATCAGCATAAGAAAATTAAGAAGGAACTTTTGCTTCAGGAACAATTAGTTTCAGTCTTTAGCTACCTAAAGCCCTTAACTAAATAAAAGTAATATAGCAATGAAAAACAAAGGAGAAAACCCAAAGAAATGTTATATGTTCTATTGTCTGTTAGAATGTATTCAATGATTGCTCTTGCCCTCAACAGAAAACATCAACTGGAGAGGGTCCAAACTATCATTTATTAACTTTAACATTTGTTAAAGTTAACAAATTATAATCTGAGTCACTGTACTCAGAAAAGTAAAGAGCAAGACCACAAGGTTGCATAGCTCTTACATAAAATGTTAATTAAAGACAGTTTGAATATCTGTATACATTAGCAGATCTCTCAAAAGGAAAATTTCCCATAACTGATAAGGAAACAAAGTAATGAGGAGTCCTTGGTGGTCTCTGAGCTTGACTGTTTTCTTAGAGGTATTTCATTATCCAAAGTTTGGGTAATGACAACAAAACAACCAAGCTCAGAGACCACCAGGGATCCCTCTTTTCAACACTGAGCTACAAATATTCTCCTTTAACAGAATCAAGGAAGGCACAGAAGAGAGACATGGGCATCTTTTATGGTGTGAAATAATTACACCATTACAGATTCCCAGGAAGGAAACATAGTAGTTTCAATATATTAGTTGAGCCAAGGATTTGTTAAAAGGCTGAGCATGAGTTTACAATGAGAGAAGAATCGACATAGAGGTATGAAGGCATATATCTTAAATGCTGCCACTTTTAAAGTGTGACCTTTATAATCAGTTAGTTGAAACCAGTCATAGATTGTCAAAATAATAAAACCACATACCTAAAAGTGCTACATGAGAGATACTACACAGAAATCCATATGTAAAAAGAAAAAAACCCATAAAACTATATCTATATAAGTATGCATTCCATATGTACGTATGTAAATCTATGTAAATGTATGCATTCCAACTTTTAGAATGAAGCAGCTTTTCATTGTCACTGCTTTATGTTTGTATTTCTTTAGGGTGCAGAAATAAAAACACAATGCAGAGTACATGAAACCTTTCTTCAAACTACAGTACTTGTCAAGAGATAGGAACACAGAGGCAACTATGAATGTAGTTGAATTGTCTGGTGCAGCAAGCATATCTATACATGTAGACTACTAATAAAGTTAACTACTTTATTACATTCTGCTTATTATACAGGAATATCCCCAGATTGCTTGCCTTCTCTTGATAACAGATAAGATTCTACTATGGAGTTTAGGGGAGAGTCAGTTCTGTATTCTTGCAGCTACACAAGGATTCAAAGCTAATTTCCTACTTGAGACATTCTTCCTACTGGGCTTGGTGTTTCCCAACATAAATGCTGTTTTTATTCAATCTAATATTATGGGATTCCTTCAACTCTACTTATTCAATTATTCAAATCCTAAAGTAATACATTCTTAGAAATCTTATAACTAAATATAAGGTATTATGTATAATATAATTAAGTATTTGCAAGCCAGAAGTCATCAAAGTTTTTGGAAACAAGTCAGTGAAAATGTTCAAATCAGATATTAATTCTATTCCAATTATCGAAGGTTTGAGAGGTGATATTCTTCCAATGGTTTAGCACTGACTGTTCAGTAAATGAAGCTTACTTTATTTAAATAAAGGAACAGAAGATATATATATATATATGTGTGTGTGTGTGTAAGGTTTTGAGCTGATATTTATTGGGGCTTAATAGGGTGTTGTAATACAAAGTATATATATATATATATATATAGTATATTTACATGCTAATTCTTCAAAGTCTTTCAGAACAAATTGACAATTTATTCATACCTTCAAAAGTCTCAGTATTTAACATTTCCTAAAGTAAACTGCCTAAAAAAAACAAAGATGGTGAGGCCTATAATGAATCAGAGACACGGTAGAATTCAGGAGAACATATTTCAGAAAAAAATGTTTCTGTCTGCATTAAGTTTGTTTAGACTCACAATGAATAAATATCTATAACCAAAATAAAAAACAAACATTAAAGTACATTTCAGACTTACACAATCTAATCCAGAAATGAAAGTAATCAATATGCATTTATGTTTGAACTGCATATCAAACACACCTCAGAGATTTTTCCTTGGTTCCACATAAGATTTCTGAAGCCTATGTTTTAATTCTATTTAAGTAAAAGATTTGTGGATGGAGAACCAAAATGGAATGTGCAGCATTTGCTAACGTGTTAATGCAAATGAAGATGTTTTCAGAGCTGTTGTCTTTGTCATACATAACTGAATGTAAATATGGGTCAATATTTTCAGTACATCTGACGTTTTTAAAAAATCACAATTTAATCCTTGCACAAGTTAAGAGCCTTACCTTATCCAACCTTTTCTGCCAACTCTCCTCACGTTTTACCATTAATTCAATACAATGGGAAAGTGTAGCAAGGATTCCAGCTGTTGTTGCTTTGAAAGTTATAGCTTCACCTTTAAAATCTATACCATTTATTCCCTTGGGTGTAACATGTGGAAACCCTAAAAAACAGATTATAGATATATCAGTACAAATCTTGATTACTCAAATGAATGTTACCTGAAATTTTTTGGAAAGTAGCAGGGTGTCTATGCACAGCAAAAATCATTTGGCAATTAAAGTTCATTTGGAGAATACAGAGAAAATTCAGTAGAAGAAATGTCTTCTTCCAACTATATTCCTGTGTATTCTGATTCTCAGTGCTTTAACTTTGCTTTGAAAAAATGTGTGGGTGGCAGGAGTGTTAATATTCTTGTAACAATTGTAGTTTGACAGCTTGAAGCGATTTAATTAAAACAGAACCACCTTAAAAGCTAGCAGATACAGCATTTAAAACCAATAATTAACATGCATTTGAGTCTAATAATGAACTATAAAAGCATTTGAAAAATAATCAGGACACGGTAATAATGTCCTAAAAAAATGGAAGGACATTATAATATACCTAAACAGATTAATTTTCCATAGCTACAATTGATTTCAGTATTTCACTGCAACAGCCATCTGTTGCTAAGCTTGTTTGAATAAATGATCTATTTAAAAGTATATGAGGTAGAATGTTACAAAAATACATCAATATATATAAGGATGGAAAAATGTATCATTCAAATCATGTTAGATGTTATCATATTAAGACTGGGCCTCTTCATTTGTTAAGAGCTGGGATTTAATCAGGTAAGATCAATATATGCTACCGGTATACCTAAAAATCTATTTATAAACCCTGTCAGATGTTTCTTAATAAAATATACATTTGTTTGTATAATCTAAATAATGAATCAAGCTCATCCCAACTTAATACCACCATATGTTTTCAGTTTCCTATGTGACAAGAAAAGAAAGACATAGGGGAAAAAATGACTGACTATATTAGAAAAAAACCAGAAATCTACATTTTAAAATAAATTTCATTTTAAGTAAATTGTTATGACAATAACAATGAACAGAAGTATACAACTTGGATTACAACTTGAAAATACAAAATATTTTAGCATAACAAATTAGAAGAAATAAGATAAAAGTTAAAATAAGTTTGTTAATAAAAACAAAATGCAGTATATAATTAAAACACTTCTGAAGGCCAGCAAATAATATATCTACTGAACTTCAAGGCATATTAAGAAAGTAGAATAATAAATGTATAAAAGATATGAAGTATACTGCAGGTTTTCCATATACAGTGGCAGTACTATACTCCCAGGTATTATTAAAAACAGTTTTATCCCGAAGACTGTTAATATAAAATAATAATATATGTAGATCAAATATAGCATAACTAGAAGAAATTACCTAGCTTAATAGCATAATCAAAGCTGAAAATTAAGTAGTATCAAAATGCAGTCTTCTGTCTCTTGTTAGTCTTATAAACTTTTTGAAACAGAATTCTGGCTTATGCTCAGAAGAAGGACAAAGGATATCAGACAAAGAGTTCTGTGAGAAAAATATTACATTTAAGATAGATAACCTCTAATAAGATTTTATATTTGGTAACCATAAAATTGGTGTCACTAATATAGGTAGAACATCTCTCTATAAGGAAATGGGGAAAAAAGGGCAAATATCTGAATAGCATTCTGAAACCAACTAGGCTCGTTGAACAGTTACTGGTCAATAACTAAGTCCTCCTAGACTATTTGTGTCTGGTTTCTAGGCAGTTGTCAAGGTAGAAACTACATTACAATAATCTAATATGATGTAAGCATAGCATGAGTGACAATACCTCAGATGAACACTAGCTAAGGCATCACCAATAAGAAATGTTTCTGAATATACACACAATTGTAGTTACTGCTATCAAGCATTCTACTTCTGTTCCAACACAGACTGCCAAGCCTTAAGTTCTATTGTTTTATCTATGGGAGTATCAAAATAATTGAAATCAAATTTTAAAAGTGTTATAAGCTGCCTTGAATAGAATTAATACTTAGGGTTTTTCTTAAAGAGATTCATTCCTAAACTAACCTAAATGTAACAGGGGGAAAAAAATGAATAAAACCATCCTGAAATTAGCAAGTAAGAACAGGGTTATTAACTGGTTTTATAAAACTGCTAAATACTTTAACTATTAGTTAAATGTAATTTATGGTTTGATCCTATGGCCATTTACATGAGTAAATCTATCAAATTCAATAACAATTATTTGAAATACATTAGATAGGGTTAGGGTTGCAAGTCTCTAAAGAAATGTTAATTTCTTTTAAAGCTTTATAATTTTAAGTAAAATCTTTAAATTATAAAATGTAAATTAGTGTATTGCATATCTTCTGAGCATTTAAAATACATATTTAATTAAAATATATATGATTCTATGTTTGTTGGCATGTTTAGCATATGATGCTAAATCACTTCATGATGTACTCATGAAGTACTCAAAGGATTGTTATTTCACCAGAGCATTTATATTATAATGTACCTAAGTATACCTACATTTTTCTTTACTTCCATTAGAATTATGCAAAAACTCCCCATCTGAACGTGTTGTAGGAAAATCATCTTCATCATCTTCTACCACTGCAACAAAGAAATAGATCAATTACTAATGTGCATAGCATAGAATCAGAAGATAGCAGAGAAATAATTTTAAGTCAAAGATTGTGTCAGCTAGCTAACACTTCTATATTAGTAACCCATGGAAACATTTTATTAAATCAATATCCAAGCAAAATATAAATTCTATGCATCTTACTAGATATTCATACCTGTATACTTTTATATACATCAAGTAGGAAATTAATATTATTAAAAATTCAAATGCTAGAAGAAATTAGTTATAATTCAGTTTACTAATGGATAGGTGGGGAGAGATGAGTGCTACTGTGAAACACCAGTGAAGCAATAAAGCTAAGGGGATCTTTAATCATATCCCTTATTAGTATGCTGATTTCATTTCATGACTTTAGTTGCTATATGTTTTCAATTTCCCACTGAAAATAAAAGCCTCTCCTTCCCAATCATCAGACAGGAATTGACCTTGAAGGAAGAAAGCAAATCACCACAACACCATGCCATCCAACCCCTCTGAGCTGATCCAGAACATTATACTTAATGGTATCAAAAGCTGGTGATAAGTCAAGTAGGGGAAGGTTGGATACACTACCCCATCCCACCCATGGCAGAGGTCATCCAAAAGCAGAATCAATGCCATTTCCATCCCATACCTGGGTCTGAATCCTGGTTGAAAAGGATCCAGACCTCTGAAGCTATTATGTAACTATCTTTTCTATCACCTTCCCCAGAAAGGGAGAGGAATCATTGGAAAAAAATTGTCAATGGGATCCAGCTATGGCTTCTTGAGGAGGGAGCAAACAACCACCCCTTTAAGAGGCAAAGGAATAACCCCTTCACTCAAAGAACAAATAACCACCACCAGAATCCACTCACATGACACCCTGAGGGTCACATTAAAAACACTTGAGAGGCATACATCTAAAAAAAAAAAACACGTGGCCAAGCTCACAGTCCTGAGGACTCTGTGCACTTCCTCAGATCCAACAGATTCAAATAATTCCCAGACAACCAGCAAGGCTCTTCTCTAGGCATCTCTTCTGGCCAGCACCCAACTGGGAACAAATTCCAGTCATTTATCTGATAGATGCTACATACATTCCCCTGCACACCCTTGTAAGAGGATATTCACACCTCCCTTACCCAGGTGGGCCTATTTCACCTAAACAGAGTTAAGTCATGACAATAAGGGCAGAAAAGTAGTGGAGCTTCACTATCTGAATGCAAGTCTTAATAACGACTCTAACTTATGTTCAGATGAGTTTGTCCTTTACTGAGTGATGCTCTAGACACCTCCCATTCCATCACCTCTTTCATAAATACAGGGAGTGACAAGATCCCTGAGAGGAGTCACGTCACATGGGTATACGCTGCCTTATTCTGATCAGCAACCAAGGCTTTGGATGGAACATGCAGCAGACCAACAGGGACAACACCCAGCCTCTTATAAAACTGTTTTGGGTCCATTATAGTCACCATAGTTTTATAAGATCATACTACACCACCTGAAATAAATGTTAATTTGCAATATATACCATTTTACAATGACAGAATCATTTAGTTTAAACATATTTAAATTAATACCTTTATCTCTCTGAAGTTCATCCTTGGAGACAGCATCAGCACAGGCATCAAAATATTTCTGTAATGTATCAACTTGTCTGCACAGTATATCTCTGAAGGTTTCCATTTCAGCAAGTTTCTCGCGCAAACTGTGGCCCTTCTGAAAATTGTTGGTAAAATGTTCCATTATATTAACCCAAATATATGTTCATACTTTTATCAATGTGTTAATTCAATACACATACACTATATATATATTTAACTTTAATGTTTGTATATTTAAGTTATTGAGATCACATTCCTATCTGAACATTTATTTTATGTATCCTGTCTATTAATTCAATGACCACAAACATTTTAAAATGTCCTTCACATATGCAATCAAGTATTTGGGTTGGTATAACTGTTTATGAACAGCACAAAAAACATACATTTGAAAGTTATATAGCACTGCTCTAAAATAATGCCAGAGGAATTCAGAGAGCTACTGTACTAAATCATGAGGCAATTCTCATTTAAAAATTGAAGTATTCTTACCAGTCAAACCTCTCAATCTTGTGCTTATATATTATTCCTGTAAGACAGCCAGCTTGGTCTAGATCAGTGATGGTGAACCTTTTTGTTGTGGTGTGACAAAAGCCCCCACATGTGTGCCGGCATCCCCAATGCAATGCGTCCCACCCCCTGTGCAAGCGCGCAACATCCCCACCCTGCCTCCTTACCTGCACTACATATGTGCGCGCCTCCCAGATGATTTTCGACCTGTTTGAGGCCATTTTCGCTCTCTCGAAGGAAGCCTCTGCAGCCTTGGGAGGCTGAAAAATGGCCCTTCCGGAAATACCAAAGTGCCCGTTTTAAGCCTCCGGAGGGCCTCTGGAGCCCAGGGAGGCCGTTTTTGCCCTCCCGGAGGCTCGAAGGAAACCTCTGGAGCCTTGGGAGGCTGAAAGCGGGCTCGTTTCAGCACTTCCGGTATTTTTGGAAGGCCCATTTTTCAGCATCCCAAGGCTGCAGAGGCTTTCAGGAGGTTAAAAATGGCCTAAAACGGGCTGAAAATCAGTTGGGAGGCATGCACATGTGCAGTGCAGGTAAATTTGGCAGGGGCTTGTGTGTGCACACCAATGGCTCTGTGTGCCACCTGTGGTATGTGTGCCATAGGTTCGCCATCATGGATCTAGACTCTAGTGATAAAGGCACCAGGCTAGAAACTGGGAGACTGTGAATTCTAATCCAGCCTTAGGCATGAAAGCTAGTAGCATAATTTTGGGGCAGTTTTTTACCCAACACACCTCACTGAATTGTTATGAGCAAAATACGAGGAGGAAGGAGTATTAGATATGTTTACGGCTTTGAGTTACATATAAAAATAATAAAGGTAGGAAATAAATAAATGACCAATCTAACAAACCAAGCCATATGGATCATATAATTTTATTGTACTAGCTTTAGCTACAAAATCTTGCAAGTCTGAATACACTTTCTTCTTCGCTTTCTGTATCTTTATGTGAACTAGGAGTTTTTCTAAGATATTTATTCAAATGAGTTACTAGGAACGGGCTTGAGACTCTTTTCTGCCTTGGTAGCAGCTCTTTCTCCTATCCTTCAAGGCCATTCCCTATTCCTTTTACATTAAATGATATTCAGGTACATTGTTTCTGACCCCATGTATTTTTGCCTACATGAGAAAATGTAACAGAACTCATCAATAAAACATACATTATCAAGGTATTTTCAGGGTTTATTTTACACACACATTATATATAAAGAAACAGGTTTCTTCCAATAGTATCACTGTTTTTCATATCTAACCTTGAATGAAGAGGTTGATGTTGCAGAGTACCCACTTGCTCCAGATACAAGGGATGCCATAGAGCCATGACGTCGCAAACTTGACTCCGATCCATAGCCAGATTCAGTCTAAAGAACAAATACATGCATTAGTTATGGAATAAAGAGGCAGACCTTCACTGAATGAATCGCTCAAATTACTATTGTTAAAAGAAAAGAGTGGACTAGAGAAAGGTATCCAGAATGTCTGCATTCATGTGTGTAGACACACACACATGTCATTTTAATACATACTACATGAAGACACCATCACCTGAAAACTTAGCTGATTGCAGGAAAAAAGGGAAAATATTATTATGAACTGTTTCAATCAAGCTTACTTCCAGAAATTATCTAGTGAAAAACTAAGGGAAAAATTATCTTCATTAAAGCTAACTAAATACAGGAAATATGGAAATAAATATTTCCTATTCTCTTTTCTCTCCTCTCCCCCATCATACAGATAATTAGACTTGGAAGGGACCTTGTAGGTCATCTAGTCCAACCCCCCACCCAAGCGGGAGACCCTATCCCATTTCTGACAAATGACAGTCCAATCTCTACTTGAAAGTCTCAAGTAATGATGCTCCCACAACTTCTGAGGGCAACGTGTTCCATTGGTTGATTGTTCTCACTGTCAGAAAGTTTCTCCTTATTTCCAGGTTAAATTTCTCCTTGTTCAGTTTCCATCCATCATTCCTTGTCTGACCTACAGGCGCTTTAGAAAACAGCTTGACCCCTTCCTCCCTGTGGCAGCCCCTCAAATATTGGAAGACTGCTATCAGTCTCCCCTGGTCCTTCTCTTTACTAGACTGGCCAAGCCCAGTTCCTGTAACCGTATGTTTTAGTCTCCAGTCCCCTAATCATCCTGGTTGCTCTTCTCTGTACTTTTTCTAAAGTCTCAACATCTTTTTTATAACGTGGTGACCAAAACTGGATGCAGTACTCTAGGTGTGGTCTTACTAAGGCTTTATAGAATGGTATTAGTACTTCCCTTGATCTTGATTGTATCCCTCTGTTAATACAACTTAGAATAGAATAGAATAGAACAGAACAGAATAGAATAGAATAGAATAGAATAGAATAGAATAGAATAGAATAGAATACTTTATTGGCCAAGTGTGATTGGACACACAAGGAATTTGTCTTGGTGTAAATACTTTCAGTATACATAAAGAAGGAACATTCGTTAAGAATCAAGAATCATAATGTACAACACTTAATGATAGTCATAGGGTACAATCAACATCAAATCATACTAGGAAACAGAGGATACAAGCAACAAAGTTATAGTCATAAGTGGGAGGCGATGGTGATAAGGAGTGATGAGAAGATTAACAGTAATAGTAGTGTACACTTTGTAAATAGTTGAACAGTGTTGAGGGAATTATTTGTTTAGCAGAGTGATGGCTTTCTTTACTTTTCTCTACATTGAATTTCATTTTATTAGATATGGCCCAGTGTTCTAGTCTGTCAAGATTCATCTGGATCTTGAGCCTATCTTCTTGGGTGTTAGCTATTCCTGCCAGCTTAGTATCATCTGCAAATTTGGTAAGTTCCCCTTCTAGTCCCTCATCTAAGTCGTTAATGAAGATATTGAAGAGTACTGGGCCTAAGACGGAACTTTGTGACACCTCACTGCTTATTTCTCTCCACTCCATGTAGACTTAGACCCATTAAGGACTACTTTGAGTATAGTTTTATCAGCCAGGTGCGAGTCCATCTATTGGTGGTGCTATCTATTCCACTTTTTTCTAGCTTACTAAGAAGTAGGTTGTGGTCTACTTTGTCGAATGCCTTGCTGAAATCTAAATATATTATATCTACAGTATTTTGCTGGTCTACTAATTTAGTCACTTTGTTGAAGAATGAAGTAAAATTGGTTTGACATGATCTGTTCTTAACAAACCCGTGCTGACTGCTAGTTATTACTTTACTTGTTTCTAGAGGTTGGCAGATCTGTTTTTTTATTATCTTTTCCAGTATCTTCCCAGGTATTGATGTTAGGCTGATTGGGCTATAATTTCCTAGGTCTGTTTTTTTTTTTCCTTTTTTGAAGATGGGAACCACACCTGCTCTTTTCCAGTCCTCTGGTAGTTCCCCAGTGCTTCAGGATTCCTGAAAGATATGGTGCAAGTGGTTCTGAGATAACCTCTGCCAGCTCCTTTAAAACTCTGGGATGTAATCCATCAGGCCCTGGGGATTTGTGTTCATCAAGATCAGACAGGTGTTCTCTTACTATTTTTTTTTTATTATTATTTTAACTTTTATTTCTGGTCTGTCTTTTACAGTTATGTTTTTGGTGAGATGAGCTATAGTTTCTTTTTGCATGAAGACCAATGCAAAGAATGAGTTAAGCAGTTCTGCTTTCTCTCTGTTGTCTGTGACTTCCTTGCTGTCTTCTCTTTTTAGTGAACCGACTGTTTCCTTGATTTTTTTCTTGTTATTTATATATTGGATGAAACTTTTTTTTATTATCTTTGACTTTCGTTGCAAGTCTTCGTTCGTTCTGAGCCTTTGCTATCCTGACTCATCTTTGCAGATTCTGGCTGTCTGCTGATATTCTGTCTTACTTGTAGCCTAGTTGTATTCTCATGCAGCCCTTCAATATGGAAACTTGAGCAAATAGGGGATTGCTCAAGAGTTCATGGCTTCCATGACGGCCATGGGCCTGACCCAGTTAATTCGGGACTCTACTCACGTGGGAGGTCATACCTTGGATCTGGTTTTCGTCTCTGATCAGTGGCAGAGTGATCTGGGTATGGGGGATATAGTCGTAGAACCCTTGTCATGGTCGGATCACTCGCTCCTGAAGCTCGACTTCCGTTCCGCACCCCCTGACCGCAGGGAGGCGGGGCCATTAAAATGGTACCGCCCCAGGCGCCTGATAGATCCTGATAGGTTCCTGACGGAGCTTGGGCCATTTCCCAAAGCTCACACACACGACTCGGTTGAGGGCTTGGTCGCCACCTGGGATAGGGTGGCTGCTGGGGCCCTCGACCGAGTCGTGCCCTTGCGGCCTCTGACCCGGTGCCGATCCCAAGTGGCTCCTTGGTTTTCTGAGGAGCTAAGGGAGATGAAGCGTCGGAAAAGACGCCTAGAGAGCAGTTGGAAGGCCAGCCGTTCTGGGTCCGACCGAACACTATTACGATCTTATATTAAGACGTATTTAGTGGCGATAAGGATGGCGAGGAGATCTTACCTCTCCACCCTTATTGCGTCCGCGGAAAACCGCCCAGCCGCCCTGTTTAGGGTGACCCGCTCTCTACTGGAGGTAGGAGCGCGGGAGGACCCCTTGCAGGGACGGGCTGAGAAGTTTTCTAGGTTTCTGCAGGACAAAATCGCTCAGATCCGGGACGAGCTGGACTCCGACTGGGCATCTCCGGGCGGGGGGGCGGGGGTGGATATCGGTGCGGTCAACTGGGTTGAGTTCGATCCTGTTACTGTGGAGGACGTGGACAGGATACTGGGGGGACTGAATGCCACCACCTGTTTGCTGGACCCGTGCCCCTCCTGGCTGGTCTTGGCCACTCGGGAGGTGACACGAGGCTGGTTCCAGGGTATTATAAACGCTTCCTTGAGAGAGGGGCTGTTACCTGCCGCCTTGAAAGAGGCGGTGGTGCGGCCCCTCCTCAAGAAACCGTCCCTGGACCCAGCATTGTTATCTAACTATCGTCCTGTCTCCAACCTTCGCTTTGTTGCGAAGGTTGTTGAGAGTGTGGTGGCACGTCAGTTCCCGAAGTACCTGGATGAAGCGAGTTATCTTGACCCCCTCCAATCGGGCTTCAGGCCCGGGCACAGCACGGAGACGGCGTTGGTCGCGTTGGTGGATGACCTCTGGAGGGCCCGGGACAGGGGTTGTTCCTCTGTCCTGGTCCTGTTAGATCTCTCAGCGGCTTTTGATACTGTCGACCACAGTATCCTATTGCAGCGGTTGGAGGGGTTGGGGGTGGGAGGCACCGTGTTGCGGTGGTTCACCTCCTTCCTCTCCGACCGCTCGCAATTTGTGTTGACGGGGGGGCAGAGATCGGCCCCGAGGCCCCTACGATGTGGGGTGCCTCAGGGGTCGGTGCTCTCGCCCCTGCTGTTCAACATTTATGTAAAGCCGCTGGGTGAGGTCATCCGTGGCTTTGGGGTGGAGTTCCATCAGTACGCTGACGATACTCAGCTGTACATCTCCACCCCGGGCCACCCCAACGAAGCCGTCGAAGTGATGTCCCGATGCCTGGAGGCCGTGCGGAGTTGGATGGGTCGTAACAGGCTTCGTCTCAACCCGACCAAAACCGAGTGGCTGTGGTTTCCTGCGCCCAGATACAGCCAGCTTGTTCCTTCGCTGGCCGTGGGGAGAGAGGTCTTGACCCCCGTGGAAAGGGCGCGCAACTTGGGTGTCCTCCTGGACGTACGGCTGTCTTTAGAAGAACATATTGCAGCCGTCGCCAGGGGGGCTTTCTATCAAATTCGTCTGATTTACCAGTTGCGGCCCTTTCTGGATCTGGGCGCACTTCGCACAGTCACTTCCGCCCTCGTCATCTCCCGCCTGGATTATTGCAATGCTCTCTACATGGGGCTCCCTTGAAGAGTCTCCGGAGGCTGCAGCTGGTCCAGAATGCAGCCGCGCGGGTGATCGTGGGTGCTCCTCGGAGCTCCCACGTTACACCGCTTCTCCGCAGGCTGCACTGGCTTCCTGTGGCCTTCCGGATTCGATTCAAGGTGGTACTGACAGTATTTAAAGTGCTCCATGGCTCGGGACCTGGGTACTTACGGGACCGCCTGCTGCCATCATCAACCTCCCGCCGCCCAGTACGCTCCCACAGGGTTGCCCTCCTCGGGGTACCGCCGCCCGGCCGTTGTCGGTTGACGGCCCCGAGGGTTCAGGCTTTCTCTGTGGGAGCCCCCTCCCTTTGGAATGATCTCCCCCCGGAGATACGGGCTATGACGGATATTCTGTCCTTCCGGCGCGCAGTGAAAACCCTATTTTTTAAACAGGCTGGCCTGGCCCAGTAACTGTATTTTAGTTTTAACTTAATTTTAATCGGGGTTTTATTAGCTTTTAATTTTTAACTGAATTTTTGGGATAGACAGCCGGATCAATTTGGTTTAATTTATTTTAATTATATTTATTGGGTATTTATTGTATGTTTTTAGTAGGCTGTACACCGCCCCGAGTCCCTTTTTGGGAGAGGGAGCGGTATAGAAGTTTAATAAAATAAATAAATAAATAAATAAAATAGCTTGAAGGTATCTAGTCTTTCACATTCTGGCTATCTGCCTTCTTAGGCTTTAGCTAAGCAAACTGCGGTCACTTTAACAAACAAAGAGCCAGTTTGGTCTAATGGTTAAGGCACCAGACTAGAAACCAAGAGACCACGAGTTCAAATTCCACTTTAGCCATGACAGATAGGTGGGTAACTTTGGGCGGGTTATTCCCTCTCAGTCCAACTCATCTCAAGAATTGCTGTTATGAGGAAAGCAGGAGGAAGGAACGTTAGATATGTTTGCCACCTCAAATTATTTATAGAAATAATAAAGGCAAAATTTAAATGAAATAAAAAATAAACTGAGGTTATTCAGAGATTTTTGTGACCCTTGAATTCTGAATTTTAGTTATGAGTATAGAAAGTCCACAACTCAAATTTCTGAAGTTTTATTAAATAACTTTCAAAGCCATTTGCTCCATAACTGCAGGCCCTGTAATTTTAATATAGCTAGGAAGTTTTTTGAGTTGTTTTAATATATCTATACTGATTACATATAAAAAGTTCTCCTTGAGAATATCTGGAAAAAGTAAAGAAATCAAAATTTGAGAAACGAGTGAGATACAATATGTTGCTATATAATCTAAGTATGCCAGGATTTTTAAAACTAACAAAAATATTATGGATATTATGAAGGGAAGAGTCAAGAAAAGGATGCAAAAATGACATAGATAAATAAGAAGATAAACTAATTCTTAAAACCTAGTTCTTTCAGTTAAATAAGAATATCATAAAAGTTTCACCCATCAAAATAAAAATGCTGATATTTTTGCTCTATGGATAATAAGCAATTATGCGGCACCATTAGGTTGGTGTTGATTCTAAGAACTATAAAGACAGGATAATTTATCTGTCCCTAGTCCGACTCTTTGTCAGTTACCTTCTCTAATATGAAGCTCAAATGCATCAGCATTCTTTCCATCCTGCTTCTTCAATTACCACTTTTGTACATGGATACCAGTGGTGGAATTCAAATATTTTTACTACCGGTTCTGTGGGCGTGGCTTTGTTGGTGTGGCTTGGCTTAGTGGGTGTGGTTTGGTGGGTGTGGCAGAGGAAGAATACTGAAAAAACCCCATTCCCTCCTCACTCCAGGAGGAAGATTACTGCAAAATCCTCCCTCCCCACCCCAATAACCTGCTTTCCAGCTTTGTTGTCCTGCGCAGGGCAACAAAAGAAGACCCAGCTGATCAGCTGGGACTCAAGAAGCAGAGAAGAGATGGGGGTGGGGCCAGTCAGAGATGGTATTCCAAACTACTCAAAATTTCCGTTATCTGTTCTCCAAACTACTCAAAATTTCCGCTACCGGTTCTCCAGAACTGGTCAGAACCTGCTGAATACCACCTCTGATGGATACATAGATACTATTATCCAATAACAATTATATTTTTCAAACTGCACTGAAGTAGCTTACCAGTAGCATTTTGTTCTTGTCCTGAATCAGACTCTTAATTAATCATAAACATTACAGTGTGCAGAAAATCAGGATTTTAACAAGCAAATGACCTTTCTTCCCTGCTGGAAAGGAAGCAACTCTAGATATCTTTCTTTTCTCTTTTACACGTAGTTCCAAAAACTGAATATGTAGTTCCATAAAACAATAAATAATTCAAACCTGAACAGAACATGGATTCAGTTCCTTATCAAATTAGCAGTTTTTTGTTGTTGTAGAGCCTTTAAATATGCCTCTAGATGTCACCGTTTATAGTATGTTAGAAAACCAATGAATTCTACTGGAGAACTGCATTAATTAATAAGCCATGGTGATGCAGTGATTAGAGTGTAGTACTGCAGGCTACTTCTGCTGACTGCTGATTGCCAGCAGTTTGGCAGTTCAAGTTCTACAGGCTCAAGATTGACTCAGTCTTCCATCCTTCCAAGGTCGGTAAAATGAACAACCAGGTTGTTGGGAGAAATATGCTAAACCGCTTAGAGAGGGCTGTAAAGCACTGTAAAGCAGTATATAAGTCTAAATGCTATTGCTATTAGTGATCACATTTATTTGCTAGAATGAACACTTTTCTGGGCATGGTCAGTATCTGCATATTCTGAGATAAATTAATGTATTCCAGCATTTAATTCCTACTCACAAAAGAACTTATTTCAGAGTCTGACACTTTAGAGCTTCAGAATGATCGGAGATGATCTGAGGAAGAGAAGGCATGCTGTGCACATCGAACAGGGAGTAGCAAATAGCAGAATGATGATAAAAAGCAACAAACCTTTTTTATGACATAATGACTAAGCTGAAGAGCATAAGTCATTCATAGAGAAAGGGAGGAAAAGCATAGCAATATATGGGTAGCAGCATGTAATCCTTACGGAGATTTATAGAATAAGATTAGTATGGAGGGGAAAACTGCGTAAAATAAGGAAAAATCATCTTCCTTATAAAACTAAGTTCACTGCAAATCAGTGCCACACGAGGACATGTCACATGACTACTGCATCAGCCAGCCATGTATATAAACTTATTAATTGCCCATCTCCACAGCAGGGCTCTGGGCAGTGACCAATTCAATCAATACAATAAAACATTAAAACTGAATAATTTAAAGATTAAAATTTTCAAAATGTATGATACAAAAGTCTCTAGTACCACAAAGGCTCTGAAGAATCGCTGAGGCTGAATCGCTGAGACTGAAACTCCAGGTATTTTCCTATCCTGCTGCTACTATTGAATTTTATCCTGAGCAATTACCTACATAGGGATTGTGGAACTTACTATCTCGCTCCAATGCAGAGCCTCTCCTCTACTTAGGTGTTCTGAGTGGGTGAGGGATCAAGATGATCATACCCAGATCACAGCTTGATCCTCTTCACCTTCCTTTTACTAGAACTTTAGAGCTTTAGTTTAGTTTCTAGTTATACTAGAACTTTAGAGTTACAGAAAGGGCAGGATTCCTACACAGAAGTGCCAATCCAGTTATGTTCTCTTTGGTAACGTCTGTCTACAGACCTAGGAATGCAGCTGTCATGAGCTGTCATGCTAATTGCAAAGCTATTTTTCTCAGCCTAAGGAAAAATACCTAGAATGTATCAGCAACGTGCTGTACTATTTCAGCTGTCATTCTATTGCTATGGATCAGTGAGGTACTTTCTATTGTTTTGGGCGGCCAGAAGATCAGCACCCTTCTTTTCCTCCCATCTTTGTTTTCTTCAGTCCGTACCCCTCGTGAATGCTTTTGTTTCCGTTGTTTTATCACAACCAGGCAGAGAGCAATGGTGCTGTCTTTTGGGTTAATCCACAGCAGCCAAGAAACGGGGGGCTCTGCAAGTCTTACTGTTTCCTAAATGTTGTAAAAGGCTGCAGAAGATAAATCAAATGAGGTGATCCCTGCTGCAAATGAACTAAGCTATGCATTTATCTTTCCATATATGTTCTAACATATTACAATATATAAAACTAACAGTATTTATACTTGTAGAAATTCAAGACAAAGATAACTGCAGGTAGTCCTCGACTTACAACAGTTTATTTAGTGACCGTTCAAAGTTACAACAGCATTGAAAAAAGTGGCTTATGACTGTTTTAATACACTTATGGCCGTTGCAGCATCTCCATGGTCACGTGATCAAAATTTGGATGCTTGTCAACTGATTCATATTTTTGATGGTTGCAGGGTCCCAGGATCATATGATTAACTTTTGTGATCTTCTGACAAGCAAAGTCAATTGGAAATCCAAGTTTACTTAACAACCACGTTATTAATTTAAGAACTGCAGTGTTTCGCTTAACAAATGTGGCAGGAAAGTTCATAAAATGGGGCAAAAATCATTTAACAAATGTCTCACTTAGCAACATAAATTTAGGGTTCAATTGTGGTTGTAAGCTGAGGACTACAGGTATATGAAACTAACGCATACCAACAATCCTGATTCTCAAACAAAGCTCAAGATTGCCACCTATAGTAGGTCTTCATTATGCTGGGATGTTTGACAATTTTTTTTCTCCCCATTTTATAGTCAAACTTAATTTCTTTGGCATAGCAGCTTAGTTAGACATGTTTTAATGTGGCAGGCACCATTAAGCAATTTCACATTATTTTTCTTAAAATAAAACACAATAACTTCAAATACTTTAAAATTACATTGGTGATTGAAGATCACTTGGCACCATTTAGGGATACTGGAGGAGCCATGGCATTTGAGAATGCAAGGTTGCCAACTACTGGTTTACTTAGTTGAAAACAATAAGATTTTATCGTTTTAGTACAGGGTCACTGAAAAGGCTGTTTTAATCCTAAAAAAAACCTGACCTCTAATATTAAAGGTGAGTGTATCCATCAAATTGACAGGCAAAGAGTACAATCACTGACACATGCTTAGACAGGCTGAACCAGAGCTTTTATGCTATTAGAAGATGATCTTGAAATAGATGAGGCATGATATGCACACACTGAACAGAGAGGAGCAAAGGGCAAAATGTTGATAAAAAAGCAGCAGACTCTTATGCCATAATGACTAAGCTGCAAGGCATAGGTCACTCACAGAGAAGGAGAGGAAATGCAGAAAGGTATTTCGGGGGTGGGGGTAACCACATACAGCCATTATGATAAATTATTGAACAGGATTAGTGTGGAGGCAAATAAAGAATTTCTGGGAATTTAGCAAGGAAGAAAAGAAACAGCAAAGAACAAATCAGAATGATAATCTGTTGTGTTAAAAGCAGAATATGAATCAAGGAAGGAGAAATAGAGGTTTTTTTAAAATTGGCAACAAAAAACTGTAATTTTTATCAAAGCAGTTTTAGTACTGTACATAAATAAACCAATTTTCTTGGATCTGCCAAAATCTATTTGATTTTCTATCTCTATATAGCATTTCTATTCTATTATCTTCACTACCTTTTTAAACTTTAAGACTCTAATTTTCTTCCTCTGAGCAATTTCTTTTCTTTCCTCTGTAGTTTCAACATTTATGGCTCTAATTCCTCCAATTCACCTGTTTCTTTTTTTTTTTTTTACATTTGAATATTATTTACTACATGTCCTATCTGACTTTTCTGCTAGGAAATTCTTTAGTCTTATTACACTTCTAACATTAAAGAAAGTTTATTCTCTCCACTGTTTTGAATCCAAATCTTGTATTTCTAAGGCAAGGATGGCTTATGTAACTATTGGTTTCTTACTTGTAGCCATAGCAGAATAGAAATAATAGTGCAGTACACAACCAATTATACCATATGTCACAAAGTATGATGATGACACATGGGACATTGCTATCTCTACATGGAGCAGCAACATCAGGGAAAACAGTAACCATGATTATTTTCTACCTCTTATTTCTTCCATTAGTTTACTGATTTTGCAACCTGTCATGAAATGTTCCCTCCATTTTGTTTATCCTGAGATATTTATTTATTCCTACCTTTGCCATTTTGACAAATTTGCTATGATAACTTGAAGGTATTCCTTTTTTCTGTTGTGACTTAAGACTGCAATTAAACACCTTTAAAGAGCAAGGTAATTGGATAACTAAGCCATAATAAATACACCTGTTCTTTTCCTTTTCTTGTGACTGTAGTACCTTTCTGATCGATTTGAACTCTGAATCCTGTGTTATTTTCTACATCCATGATATTTTACTGTTTCTCCCTCTTTTCTCTTAAAGATTCCCAGAATTATCTGGTATATTTTTCTCCACTCATTCCATTTTCACTTATTATTTTTCTACTTTTCTCTACCCTGATTTATCTGATAGTACGTTTTATCATCTTTTTTAAAATTACTTTGAGTCTATCTTTTCATTTTCAAATTCTTCCATATCTTCCTGTCTCATCCATCCAGGTTTTTAATAATTTGAACATACCATTACTCATTTTTCTTTTCCTTCACCTTTTTATTCTTCATTTTCAAACTTTTTTTATACTTGCTGTTCTTCCAAAGTACAGCAGCCATTTCCAACCAATTGCTTCTTCCTGATTTTATCTTACAATAATTTCACAAAGACCGTTAAATATAAAACATAAATATAAAACAATTTAAATGTTTGTCCCAAGACTATGCATTAAAAACATGTTACTTGGTACATTGCTACTTCTTTTCCTGTTTGATTTTCTTTAACTCCTAGAAAACAATAGTAGCTGGTTTGCTCATGAAAGAGAGAGAGAAAAAGCAGAACACAAAGAGGTAACGCTTTTATTAAACCAAATGAAATTTTACAGAAGTATTGCAAGTGTTCAAGTACTGTTCATCATGCAAGTACTGTTCATCATGTTAAAAGCTATAAGAAAGGGACAAAAAACAATTGTTGGTCAGCTAGCTCTATCCAGATCACATCATATAAGTGAATTGTGTATTCAGCATTTATATGTTTGTCACAATCAACAATTCTACTTATGACACAGAACCACATCCAAACACAATTAACGATTTTTAGGAAAAAATAAAGTTTTTAATTTCCTATAACAATAGTAACCACTAGATGGCGGCAACAAAAAGAATATAAAACAATTCCTAGAGGTTACTATTGGTCAAAATCCAGCAGTAACCTTTATCCTGCCTCCATTACATTCCAGTAAGTCTACATTTAAATGTTTTTAAGACTTCCTAATTTAAATGATTGGTGGTTTACAAATGTTCTGACTTCAGCAGCAAATCCTGCACTGTTTCAGGTTTTTAAAAATAAAATTATACAAGCAGCAACTCAGACAGGATAAGATTTCACCTGTAAAAACAGAGTAGAATTAAAAATTAACACTAAATGAAGGCTCTGGACAAACCCTAACTCTACCAAGAGATCAGCAATACAAAATTTAAACACTGTTTAATAACCTTATATGAAGAAAAAGAAGAGAAGCAGAGCAGAGTCTACCATTAACCTGGTGTCTTCTGCATGTTCTGGGGCTGCATGCCCCAAATTCATGGCTGAGAGCACTGAATGACAACAAAAATATTAGGAAGAAACCCGACAGACAATGGGTTTGTCTAGTGGCCACTTTATTTATTAATTAAACTATATAAAATTGCCTATCTCAACCCGAAGTGACTTTTTACTATCATAAAGTTACACAAAAGTCTTGGCTGCACCCTTAAGGGCTAGCCTTAGTTACAAGCTAATGCTAACATTACCTAATGTCCTAAAAAGAAAAACAAGAAAGCCATCTAATAGTCATTTCAGTGGACTACACCCTCTCACTTCATTCATAGTCTTCACTCTCCAACAATGTAGTGCTGGAAATAGCCAAACAAGGGGGCAGTTAAAGCGGGCATAGAATATGCCTCTAGGCTTGCTGCTTCTTTGTATTCAAAGAATACTTTCACATTAACATTTGGTTTGATTCATGTAAGTCACAACGATCAGAAGCTCAGGGGAAAAAAGACAGTTCAGCTCATGTTTTCCTGTGCTATCAAGCTTCTTACAAAGCAGCCTTGTTCAGCACAAATCAAACACAAGAAGTGAAGCGATACAATGGACCTGTGTACCCCTCCCCGAAGACTAAACACAGCAAAGGGAACTGGACAACATTGGATTGTGATCCAAATTGTCTTCTGGGAGACAGCACTCTCCGGATAGCAACTTATCTTACTTTACAATGTGGTATGCCAATCCTAATGCATTTTATGGGCTCATTCTACTAAGAGGAGTTCTGGCCTCCTGACCCAAAGCCCTGCTCTGCTGGCACTTTAAAAATAGATACATTTTTTATTGTGCAAATTTCTTGTATCTTCTATAGAATATCTTTTTTTTTAAGTATAGAACTTTAAAAATACAAAAAACTAATAAGCAAAAAATGCAGAGAGAAAAAAAATAAAATAAATGACTCTTCTCCCTTCTTCAAGACAAGTACATTTCAGTAACTTGTCTTCTCTAACATTTCAACCTAAAATCTCTTCACACCGTATCTTGTCTTTAATATAAAAGCAAATACAGCCTCGTCAATCTTAAATCAGCAAAAATGTATTGAGTTACCAGAAATAATGACATATTTTCACATTAAGCAAATACATCAATTTCATATTTCTTTCATTTATCTTTATAGTAATCTCTCTCTCTCTTTCAAAATCTCTCTCTCCTCTTCTTCCCATATCTTATCTTACTTCTGTATACTATTAAAACTCTCCTGTCTAAAACCTTTAACTAGGTGAAACAGTGTATCATAGGACAATTTTTGAATTAAGATACTTGAAATGGGGTAAATTTATACTATGTGTCCAAAACCTGGTACCTATCAATCCAGTGGAACTGTAATTTGCTAAATTTGTGACTGCTTCAGTGCTGCTGTAGTATGTCAGGATCCCAGCAATTGCCCTAATTAAATCATGATTCTCAAGCCAAACTTCAAGAAACTTCAAAGGATTCCTAGACAAGTCCACATTCCCTCCTTCACGGGGATTGCCAAACCCATGATGGACCTCCTAAAGACAGCGAGTACAGGAACAAAACCCCGCCCAGGACAACCCCTACAGTGGGACTTAGCCCACCAAAAAGCATTTGAAACACTGAAAGAACTGTTTGCAACATAGGCCCATTCCTATGTTTTTTAGTAGTTGCCATAGTGTACTGCTGTGCCACTGCCCAAAGGTTTGGTAGGCTAATCATATTCTAGTCCTTTGGAAGGAGGCTGGGTTGACTGGTCCCTCCTTCCGCTGCTGGAGATCAGGTGCAGATTGATACTGTCCTTTTGAACCCATTTTTATAATAGGGGATAAGTTCTGGGTACATTGTTGCCAAATATCCTTGAATTCTTCCAGAATTAAAATATTTGTCTCTATTCTGTGTTAGTGGGTAATTGTAATCTGTAATTCTTTCTGGTTGTCTCTAGTAACCAGCCTTCAAGGTCCCCTCTTATCATGCTTTTCCCTAAGCCACATTTTTTTTTAGGAAAAGTTTTCTTACACTTACATTCAAAATCTTCATATATTTTTAATAGGATTTTAAACAAACTACGGGGATTATTCTAATTATTTCATAATCTTATTTTCAGTCTCTCTAGCCCCTTAGTCCATTTAATTTTTTTACAAAACCAACCTTCTATTTACCCTTTTTGCTACTTATTTCCAAGTAACAAAGTTTTTCTTTAAGTTCTTAAACTTACATGAAACCTTTTTTTTTTTGTTGAGGAATGAAAGGAAAATCCAGTGAAATAAAAATAGTTCTTAATATCCAAAAAGCAATTTACAAACCATTTCCAGTGAAAGTGATTAAGATAGGAAATGGGTGAACCCAGTATCTCTTTGAAGGCTGAGAACTACAACTTGAACAAAGCTAAATCTTCCAGCTCCCAGAGCTCTAAAACCTGCCAGAGACCACTATATTACAGTTTCATCATGGGGAACATCTGTTATAAAGCACTGTAGGTGGTCCCAGATCCTCTCATTAATCTGGATTCATTCATTGGCTCCTCTTTCTGATGCTGGCGTCAGCTCCCATCTTCAGTTCATCATGTTTCCCATAAAAGATCTAAAACAAATCCTCTTTATGAACTTAATCAGATGCATTGAGTATCATTCTAAGTGAGGAACATTATATATAGTAAGGATATTTTGTTGTGGGAGACACACACACACACAAGAAAAAGGAGGTAATTAAAGAGGTGAGAGATACCTCATAAATATAAAATATATCCATTAGTTAATCAGTAGTCACTAATGATACAGGCAATCTTGTGCTGAATATACTATATGTGGAATGAGAAGAAATCTTGACCTCTGTTTAATCAGGCACAATTGTTTTATTGAAATGGTTCAAAAAGATTCTACTAATGGGTCAGTTTGTTGGCTACCTCGATAAAAGTTTGTACTATTCATGCAACTGCAAATTTGTGATGCTGTTCCATAATTGCAAGATTATACTTGAAGCATGTCTTTGCAATGATAATTCAAGGTTCAGCACTTAATGATATAAAACCATATGCCATTAAAAGAGAGAATTTTAATATCTTTATTATCATACAACAGCAAAGTTGTACATTGACACAGAAAATTATTTTATTTTCAAACTTCTGATCTATTATCTTTTAAATAAGAATGTCAGTTATACAGTATAACACAACATGTACAATGTTATATAAATAAAAGTTAGATAACTATAGTACATGCATTTTGAATTCTCAAATCTAAATAGTTTTTTTAAAAATTTAGAATCTGTTCTTTGCAGACAGAACATTAATAGGTTCAGGGTAAAACAGATCAATATTATGCCCTCCATATTCATAAGTAGACAGGGCATATTTTGACATGCCATCTCCACTTTTCCATAAAATCATATAGGCTTTACAGAAGGACTTGAGGCACTCTATATGCTGAAATAATATTGTAAAATGCTCCAATATTATTTATCTTTTTTCTCAGAAAAGAAAAACTTTGGAAAAAGTTATATCATTTTTAAAGGATCCTTTATAAATCTGAAAGTATGTTATTCCAAGAAAATAACTATTTTTCAACTAGTTCAACTATTTACAAAGTGTACACTATTATTACTGTTAATCTTCTCATCACTCCTTATCACCCATCCCCTCCCACTTGTGATTGTAGGACTGTAACTTTGCTGCTTGTATCCTTACGATTTATATTGACTGTTTCCTAGTATGATTTGATTGTTGATTGTACCCTATGACTATCATTATGATTCTTGATCCTTAACGAATGTATCTTTTCTGTATGTATACTGAGAGTATTTACACCAAGAGAAATTGCTTGTGTGTCCAATCACACTTGGCCAATAAGGTATTCTATTCTATTCTATTCTATTAGAGTATGTAAGTTGTGGTATATTAAATTACTAGCACAGGAAACAATGGTTTTATATAAAAAGTGTTCAATGTAATGATATGAATATTTCAACTGAAGTGAAACACTTCATAATTTATTTCCCCTCAATTCTCTGGGAAGAAAAGGAAAACAGAAAAGGGTATCTTTAAAAAAGAAGAGAATCCTCTTCTACAGCTGAACTTTGTAGTCTGTCTTCAGATTCACTTCACTTTGCAATAACAGAGAAATCTCAGATAACACCAACTTAGGATAATTTAGCAAGACTTTATCTGCAGTATGAATCTTGCTATCTAGGTTAGGCTACTCTAATGCATTAGAAGTCTTTAAGTATAATTCAAAAAATTCCAAATATTCTAAACCCCGGCAATCTATATGTTAGGGTTATACCATTTGCCAGCCTTAATATTTTGGGCAGCTTTACTCAAAGACCCACATCCACCAATATTAGCCTACCCTGGTATAGAGACAGAAGTAGAAAGAGAAAAACTTTCTCAATGTTTATTTTGTGCACCTCTGTGAAAGCCATACACAGAAGCTTTTTCAGTTGTGGTCTACAAAGTGAAACTTGGCTTACTGAGTGAGCATTATAGGCTTTTAAGTATGGAGTAAAAGTTTCTGTCATAAAAAATAGCAGCATTTAGCTGACCTTGGCAAATCCAAAATAGGTCAAGCAGAATAAATACTCGGACATCTCTGAGCTATGGACTATACTGGGAAGGCAAGACAATGTAAACCACTTCCATATTTCTCCCAATAAATGTTGAAAAATGTTGACATTAAGAATGACTAAACACAAACTTTAACTTCACCTGTCTTCTTTAAAGGATTTTATTTGGTTGACTTATAATCTCAGGATGAGTTAAATTTAAATTTCACACATAGTTGTTAGTAGTTCATTTTGGTATGACGATGAGCTTGAGCTCTAATGCTTCAATATAAATAACTATATTTTGTAAATTGTCCTGGGATTTGGGTGGGGTGTGTGTGTTATAGGAAAGATATACATTCATAAATATCTGGAAAAATTGACACTATTATTATCAAAACTGTGATTTACTAGGACAAGTGGTTTAACAAAAACCCCTTTTATATTTACTTAAATACATTTATATGTATATTATATGTATGTATACAGGGCATACATTTACTTAAAAATCTGAATCTGGGACTGAAAAACAATCTCCCTTCAAAATTTGCTATATTACATCTTCAAGCATCTCTCAGAAACAACCATGGTATCTTGAGCTGCTGGTCCCTTATGAGTAAGATGCAAAGATCAAGAAATATTTACTCATCTGCACTAAATGCCTATTTGCTTCTAGGCTTATTTCAAAATGCTTGTTTTGTCTTTAAAACACTAATTTATTATATTTTATCCCATTCACTTGGTAGCCCTACTTCATGCTCTATATTTTATATAAAATTTGTGAGGAGCAAATAAAAGAACTATCTGCTTTATGAAAATAAAGGAGAAATGCATTACCAGGTACAGTAGTTCCAAAATCTTACTGGAATTCATTTGCATTTCAGAAAATCACATTCCTTTTTGTGGAACATTCTGAATATATAGAATATAATAACAGAGTTGGAAGGGACTTAGGAGATCTCCTAGTCCTGCTTAGGCAGGAAACCCTACTTCAGACAAATGGTTATGCAATCTCTTCTTAAAAACTTCCAGTATTGGAGCATTCACAACTTCTGGAGGCAAGTTGTTCCACTTATTAATTGTTCTGTCAGAAAAATTCTTCTTAGTCTTAGGTTGCTTCTCTTCTTGATTAATTTCCATCCATTGCTTCTTGTCCGGCCCTCAGGTGCTTTGGAGAATAGGTTGAGTCCCCTCTTCTTTGTGGCAACCCATGAGATATTGGAACACTGCTATCATGTCACTTCTAGTCCTTCTTTTCATTAAACTAGACATACCCAATACCAGCAACCGTTCTTTATATGTTTTAGCCCCCTAATCATCTTTGTTGTTCTTCTCTGCACTCTTTCTAGAGTCTCAATATCTTTTTTACATTGTGGCAAACAAAACTGGATGCAGTATTCCAAGTGTGGTCTTATCGAGGCATTATAAAGTGGTATTAACACGTCACGTGATCTTGATTCTATCCCTCATTAAAGCACCTGCAGCACACTCCTGGCTCATATTTAAGTGATTGTCCATTAGCACTCCGAGATCCCTCTCACAGTTACTACTATTGAATCAGGTACCACCTATGCTATACCTGTGCATTTGGTTGTTCTGCCTAAATGTGGATCCTTATTTTTTTCACCACTGCATTTCATTTTATTTTGTTAGATAGTGCCCAATGTTCAAGCCTGTCAAAATTATTCTATATCTTGCCCTTCTTAGATCCAGCACTTTTTAACCCTTGCTGCAACCATGAGACCTAGGAAATATGTATGTGCACGTGATTGTGTATAAATCAGATTATCTCTGAAAAAAAGAGGCTTTAACCAAAACACATAAAATTCTAATTAAAACTAACACTTGACAATTTATTTTTCCCACCTACCAGCAATCTTTGACTTATGACTGGAATTTCTGTCACAACTAATTACAGGTGTATATGTCAGATCCAATTGTATGACAATTTCTATGTTGATTTTAAGCAAATCACATACACTTTAAACAAGTCTAGCTTCTTTAATGACTTTTGTTGCCATTTTTTTTGCCAGGAAACAGCAAAAAAGGTAGCAAATTGTAATCATGTGAGCACAGGAGGCAGCCATCTCTAATAAATGCAAGATAGCTGTCAAGCATTAAAATTCTGATCATGCAACCACAGAATTGATGCAATAGTTCTAAGTCTAAGGAATTGTCATATATCAGTTTTTCCAAAACTATTGTAACTTTGAACCATCATTAAACAGTCATAAGTCAAGGATTACCTGTATTGTGTCATTTCCAAGAATTAGCGGCACTTAATCTATGGAATGATATTTCACAGAATATGTATTTTCTAATTTTATAACTGGCTAAAATGTCTCTTATTAAATATTTATTTGAACATTATTGATTTTGCTGCTTTATTCACTTTAAGATTTTTTGTATTCTATTGCATATTATTTTACAAAGATCTGAGTAATGCTGAGGCATCCTATAAAATCTCAAATAAAATCAATCTAGGATTTTTTCCTGTAGAAATAGAAAAAGCTGTTAAGTGAAAAAGGAGATTTTTTCCAACTGTTACCTATAAAACCATTTGAAAAATTTGTTCCTGGTCATTCATACTATCATACTGGTACAAGACAGTATTCAAACCCAAGTCAGAAGATTAGAACAGTTAATCTTAAAGCTGATTATAAACATTTTTACCCTTAGTCATAGTAGAGGGGAAACACCCCCTCCTTTTTAACCAAATCACAGGTTTTCTTTACTAAGCTTCGCAAACTGTATTGTATCCAAACATACCAACATACTTTTGAACTTTATAATTAGACAAAAATTTAAGCTCCACTTGCTGGAGATAATAGCTCTTGTGTGTTTTCCATATTACCACACTGTAATTTCTTATATCTCTCAATTGCAAAATGTTAACCCAGGTAGTCCTCAGCTTCTGAACAGTCATTTAAAAAACCTTCAAAGTTACCATGGCCTTGAAAAAGCTGCTTACAGTGCTCTTCTGGCAACTATAAAATATCAGTCCCCCCCCCCGCCCCCCCTGCTCCGCTTTTTTGGTGCTTGGCAACCAGCTCACATTTACGATTGATTGACAAGCTCCCCAGAATCATATAATTGCCATTTGCAATCTTCTCTGCCAGATTCTCCAAAAAGCCAATACAGAAGCTGGCAAGGATGGTTGCGGGTGAAAGGGAGCTGAAATCCTTTAGTGGGCTGCAAGAAGGAGCTGAAATTTTCAAGATTTCCACTCCATGCATGGAAAAGAGGGAAACCCTTTGGTAGGCTGCAGGAGCTGTTCTGGCAGCTCCACAAAGGATTTTCCTGCAACCCACCAAGGAATTACCCATCCGTACACAGAGGGTAGCAAAATCCTTTGGTGGGTTTCAGGAGCATATAGAGTGAAAGGGCTATCTGCCAGGAGGCCTGCTCCGTGCAAGGTTGAAATCTTTTTAGTAGGTATGGTAGCTTTTTTGCTCTGTCTGCTTAAGAAGTGCTGGGATTGCATTCATTGAGCAAATCAGTCATGTCTTGCTTATTTACTGCTTCATCAACAACCGGTCCCAATTGTGGTTGCAAATAAAGGACTGGCTGTATACCAACTTTTAATACATCTGTATTATTCATTTCAAAACCTTATGTTATATTATTCCTGATGGTTGCGTATTATAGCATTAGTTTTTATTCATACTGGATTACTCAAGTTGTTAAGCAAAATTTAGAACAGCATTTTCTGTTTTATTAACTTGTACACCCATTGGAACTACAACTCTCAGAATCAGCTTCAATGGTTATAATTCTGGAAGTTACAAGATTCAGCAAATATAGAAGGTATTAGCCAGGGGATAGCTAATTCATCACCACCGTAACATATTATTTGGAAAGAATAACAATTCATACCTTGTGCTGTTCAATTGCATCTATCCATTGCTGCCTATGATCTGGATCCTGAGCACGTAGATACCAAACACTATCGTTTACACTAATATCAAATCTGCATTCATCAAATTCATGAGGCTGTTGGACAAAAGAAAAAGATAATTAGGGGCACTAGAATTACATTTTAAGTGGATGAACCATGAATCTTTTAAATAAAAAATCATTTTATTTATCAACACATTCCATTAGAACCTGTTATGATCTAACCCAGGCCTACATAAATCTGTACAGGGGACAGGGCCATTGACAAATTAAAAATAATAGTAGGCCCCAAAGAAAAACTGGCCTGCCCATCAATTTTTTGGTAGATATAGTTCTGGGGCAGTGACAGAGCTGCCAGTGTGATGAGCCTGGATACACTAGAGATGATCACCAGCATATCTTTTGGGATAATGGTGGCAATATTTGGCAGCAGAATAGTTATTGAATTTTTAAAAAATACTGAAAGCCCACATGCAACCTGTAGGCATTATGTTGTATAGACTTGATCTAACTAAAAAGTTTGAAAAAAATGATTTTTTGAAATTAGGAAAGAAAAACACATGATGTGAACATAGAACGAAGATCTGTAAAATAATTTGCAAACACTACAACATAGAGGTTGAACTAAGAAGCATTCTTTTTAACTTGAAACATCAAGTTATACACAGTTTAAAAACAATACCTCCAAGACAGAAATTACAAATATAAACTGCCTTACTTGTTTCAAATATCCGCAAAAACTATTTCTGCAAGGGCGAGATGGTCTTTGTGCATACCATACACAGAAAATTGGATGCCAGTTTCTTCCGTTTCTGAAGACTGGGGGGGGGGGGAGAGGCAAACAGGGGGGCTTTGGGAGATAGGTAAAGTCTCATGCATAGAGATATTATATACTGTAACTCCTATATCTATCTCCTCTGAGAGCTTAAGGTGGATTACAATGGATATAGAAAGTCCACACGTCCCTGTCACAATGCCAGGTTTTTGAGATGTAAAAAAAAAAATCAGACCAAGATAAATCACTTCAGAATTTTTTCTGCCTTTAATATAAGATATAAGCTATACAGTGCAATTGTAAAACAAACTAAACTATTTTAGGGAAAAAAATTATAACAAGCTTACAATAACAAGGTTGCATAAATGTGCATATCCTAAGTAGAGATGTGGAAATAACCAATCATGTTCAAATTGATGTTAAACAGGTGTCAGTACTAAAAGAGCCATCATTAAAATGACTCTGATCAAGTCTATATAAAATCCAGTTGTTCTAGTAGGATTTGTCTGACATTTACACAGTTGACTCTTACAGCAAAAGCCATGGTCTGTAAAGAGCTTACAAAACATCAAGGGATCTTATTGTTGGAATGTATCAGTCAGGATAGATACAAAAACATTTCCAAAGCATTGGATATACCATGGAACCCAGTGAAGACAGTCATCAACAGGTGGAGAAAATATGAACAACAGTGACATAACCAAGAATTGGATATCCCTCCACAATTGATGAAAAAGCAAGAAGAAAACTGGTCTGAGAAGAGGTCTACAACAATATTAAAGGAACTGCAGAAACTTCTGGCAAAAACAACATTGGTTGTATGCTACATGTGATAACAGTGCCCCATATTCTTCGTATGTCTGGGCTGTGGGTCAGATGGCAAAATAGAAGCCTTTTTATACAAAGAAAAATATCCACACCGAGCTACATTTTCCAAACTCTATGGAGTCTGACAAGGGCATATGGGAAAATGTGTTGTGATTTGATGAGACCAAGATTGAACTTTTTGGCCGAATTCCAAAAACATGGCCATTTGGTGCAAAAACAACATTGCACATCATCAATAGTGCACTATACCCAAAGGAAAACATGATGGTGGCAGCAGTATGCTTCATGGCTGCTTTTCTTCAGCAGGAACTGCAGCTTTAGTCAAGGTGGAGGAATTATGAACAGTTTAAAATATCAGTAAATTTTGGCACAAAACCTTCAGGCCTCTGTTAAAATATTGAAGATGAAGAGGAATTTCAACATCACAATGACCCAAGCAAATCAACAAAAGAACAGGTTCATGAGTAGAAGATCAAAGCTTGGGAATGGCTTCAAAAGGAGCTTCAACAAAGTATTAGTTTAAGGGCGTGCACACTTATGCAACCACGTTATTGTAAGTTTATTTTTATTTTTTCCCCTTAAAAGATTTCAGTTTACTTTCAATTGAATTGTACACCTTATATATTATATTAAAGATGGAATTTTTTTGAAGTGATTTCTCTTGAGGTTGTTTTTTTTTTTTACTTCTCAAAATCCTGGCATTTTAACAGGGATGTATAGACTTTTTATATCTTGTGTGTGTATACACATACACACACACACATGCATACGTACACACATATATGAATGTATGTTATATATGTGTATATGTATGTATACACACACTCACACCCATTCTGATAGCACATCAAAATATCATAACCCTAACCCTGTAAATGCTGAGCACTAGTTTCAATTCCTGGCAATGGGTTTGAACTTCATATAATAACTGTTGATGAGTCCCAATAAGGGGGTACAACTAGAACTGTACAGAAATAGCTAAAAACATTCTAGCCAGAAATTTATACTAGGTTCTTGATTTGTAGGTCTGTGTTGTGCTTAAATCAAAATATTGATTATTTCTCTAGATGTGCCCTGCTTACTGGTTTTGTTTTCTTGAGCCATCTCTGTGCACTTGCTTATAGCTGCCACACACACCTACCTCACTTTTCCTGTAAATCTTCCTGAATCTTGGAAATTTTAAGACAAATTTCTCAGCCTCATTTATTAAGACAAAGTTTCTTTGAATGATCTAAAAGGGCGTTGGTACTTATCTGATACGCCCGTTCTCTGTGAGCTGTGAAGAGCATCCAGTGATGGGAGATGCTTCAGTCTCTTCTAGGAAGGCTGGGCTTAAACTTGAGGACGCTCCTCCTCCTCCATGAGACTCCTCCTTAGCATCCCCAGTTTTGCGAAGTCAAAGTATTGGTACCCTATATGCTTAAGCCTATGTAATAACCCTGACTGGAACAGACCCCCTACCAGATGGACTTAATGGGTGGGGCTGGATGCTCTTCACAGCTCACAGAGAACAGTTGTATCAGGTAAGTACCTACGCCCTTTCTCTCATGAGCCTGTTCAGAGCATCCAGTGATGGGACATACCAAAGCTTGGCACTGTCCTAGGGGCGGGATTCCGTCTGGGTTGCAGACCTAATTGTCTCTGAAATAACTTGCTGCAGAACTCACCTACCAAATGAAGGCTCAGCAGAAGCAAATACGTCAATTTTGTAATTTCTAATAAATGGAGATGGAGAAGCCCAGGTTGTAGCTCGGCAAATCTCCTCTATTGTAGCTTGGGTCACCCATGCTGCTGTGGTGGTTGCACTCCTGGTGGAGTGAGTGGTAATGCCTTGGGGCACTGGTGTCGAGTGAGAGTCATACGACTTAGTGATGGTGGCCCTTAGCCATCTACCTATGGTAGAAGGTGAAACCTTGCACCCCAGGGTGTTAGGCTGAAAGGACACGAAGAGGGCTTCTGTCTTTCTGAAGGGCGCCATGCGCTCTATGTAGATGCAAAAGGCCCTTCTTACGTCCAAGCAGTGCCTTTGGTGTTCGATCCTGTGTGATGGACATGAGCAAAAAATTGAGAACACCAGCTCTTGGGCTCTATGGAATGCCGAATTAACTTTTGGAATGAAGGAGTGATCTGGTCTGAGAACCACTCTATCCGAATGGAAAATGCAGGGATCTTTGTGCACCGATAATGCAGCTAGTTCGGAGATTCTTTCGGCAGATGTAATTGCTATCAGGAAAACTACTTTGTAGGTTAGAAATTGAAGCGTCGTGGTCCTTAGTGGCTCAAAGGGACCTGTAGTAAGGACGAATAGTACTTTATTTAAGTCCCAAGTTGGATATCGGTGCACTACGGGGGGGCTTCAAGTTCTTGGCACCGCGCAGAAAACTGCAAATGTGAGGGTGATGAGATATGGAGGTAAGATTATCCCAAGATATGACCAAAGCCAGGGCCGCCACCTGTCTCCGCAGTTTTGAGTGATAATTTATTTTATTTTATTTATTTTATTACACTTTTATACCGCCCCCTCTCCCCAAAAAGGGACTCGGGGCGATGTACAGCCAAGATAAAATGACATAAATAGTAAAAAATTTAAAAGAGATTTAAAAGAAATAAAACTAGTGGCTGGAATAATATTATAAAAACAGAGTAAAAGAGGTAAAAAAGTTAAAAATCTCCAAAATTTAAAACCCTAGTAATTAATACTAGGCCAGACCGGCCTGTTGGAAAAGGTGGGTCTTTAATGCACTCCGGAAGGTCTGCAGGTCAGTGATGGCCCACATCTCTGGGGGTAACTCATTCCAGAGGGAGGGAGCTCCCTCGGGGCCGCCAGCCGGCATCGTCCAGCTGACGGCACCCCAAGGAGGCCCACCCTGTGGAAGCGCACTGGCCAGCAGGAGGCTGATGGTAACAGTAGGCAGTCCCGTAAATACCCGGGTCCCAAGCCATGAAGCGCTTTAAAGTGACCACCAACACCTTGAATCGCACCCGGAAGGCCACTGGAAGCCAATGCAGCTTGCGCAGGAGCGGTGTAACATGGAAGCTCCGAGGAGCCCCCAAGATCACCCGCGCGGCCACATTTTGCACCAGCTGAAGCCTCCGGATGCTCTTCAAGGGGAGCCCCATGTAGAGAGCATTACAATAGTCTAAGCGGGAGATAACGAAAGCAGAGGTGACTGTGCAAAGAGCTGCCCGATCCAGAAAGGGCCACAACTGGTAGATCCGACAGACCTGACAAAAAGCCCTCCTGGCGATGGCCACTATATGTTCTTCTAAGGACAGACGTACATCCAGGAGGACACCCAGATTGCATGTCCTCTCCGTGGGGGCCAAAATTTCTCCCCCCATGGCCAGCGATGGAGTGAGCTGGCTGTATCTGGGCGCAGGAAACCACAGCCACTCGGTTTTGGTCGGGTTGAGCCGAAGCCTGTTAAGACCCATCCAACTCCGCACGGCCTCCAGGCACCGGGTCATCACTTCAATGGCTTCGTTGGGGTGGCCTGAGGTAGAAATGTACAGCTGAGTGTCATCAGCGTACTGATGGAACTCTACCCCAAAGCCACGGATGATCTCACCTAGAGGCTTCACATAAATGTTGAACAGCAGGGGCGAGAGCACAGACCCCTGAGACACCTCACAAAACGGGCCTCGGGGTCGACCTCTGCCCCCCGCCAACACAAACTGCGACCAGTTGGAGAGGAAGGAGGAGAACCACCGTAACACGGTGCCTCCCACTCCCAACCCCCCCAACCACTGCAATAAGATACCGTGGTCGACAGTATCAAAAGCCGCTGAGAGATCTAACAGGACAAGGACAGAAGAACAACCCCTGTCCCGGGCCTTCGAGAGATCATCCACCAACGCAACCAATGCCGTCTCCGTGCTGTGCCCGGGCCTGAAACCCAATTGGAGAGGATCTAGATATAACGCTTCATCCAGGTGCTGAGGGAGATGTCGTGCCACCACACTCTCAACAGCCTTCGCCACAAAGTGAAGGTTGGAAACTGGACGGTAACTCAACAGTAATGTTGGATCCAGGAACGGTTTTTTGAGGAGGGGCCTCACTACCGCCTCTTTCAAGGCGGCGGATAAAAGCCCCTCTCTCAAGGAAGTGTTAATAATCCCCTGGAACCAACCTCGTGTCACCTCCCTAGTGGCCAAAACCAGCCAGGAGGGACACGGATCCAATAAACATGTGGTGGCATTAAGCCCACCCAGCAACCTGTCCACGTCTTCCAAGGTCACAGGATCGAACTCAACCCAAATGACCTCACCGGAATCTGCTCCTGCCCTCCCGCCCAGAGATGCCCAGTCGGAGTCCAGTCCATCCCGGATCTGACTGATTTTGTCCTGCAGATATCTAGAAAAATCCTCGGCCCGGATCCTCCCGCGCTCCCACCTCCAAAAGGGAGCGGGTCACCCTAAACAGGGCGGCCGGGTGATTTTCTGCAGACGCAATAAGGGTGGAAAAGTAAAATCGCTTTGCCACTCTTATCGCCACTAAATACGCTCTAATATGGGATTGTAAAAGTGTTCGGTCAGATCCGGAGCGGCTGGTCCTCCAACCACTCTCTAGGTGTCTTTTCCGGCGCTTCATCTCCCTCAGCTCCTCGGAAAACCAAAGAGCCAATTGGGATCGGCATTGGGTCAGAGGCCGCAAGGGCGCGACCCGGTCAAGGCCCCGGCAGCCACCCTATCCCAGGTGGCCACCAAGTCCCCCACCGAGTTGTGTGAGCAAGTCTCGGGAATTGGCCCAAGCTCCATCAGGAACCTATCTGGGTCCATCAAGCACCTGGGGCGGAACCATTTTATCGGTCCCAGTCCCCCCGTGACGAGGGAGTGCAGAATGGAAGTCCAGCCTAAAGAGCGAATGATCTGACCATGACAGGAGCTCTGTAGAGACATCCCCTATACCCAGATCTCCTGCCACTGACCAGAGACAAAAACCACCCCGTGTGTGTGGGGTCCCAAATTAATTGGGTCAGGCCCAAGGCTGTCATGGAAGCCATGAACTCTTGAGCAATCCCTGAGGTCCCGCCAGCTGAAGGTAGGTGAAACCCCCCATTAACGTTCGTTTAGGCCCCCCTATAAAAATTCTAATAACTGCGCTACTGATGGGGAAGTGGGGTCGATCTGAACCCTCTGACACCAACGGCAGAAGCTAGACCAGGTGGCCTCATAGATTTGGTTCATCGAAGGACGTCGAGCCAACTGAATAGTGTAAATAGCATGAGTAGAAAGGTGTTCATCTCTCAGACGTCGCTGTTCCATACGGCTAAGTTTAGCCATTGGGGGTCCGGGTGTAGCACTGGGCCTTGAGATAGCGATATGACCGATGGGATCCTCCACGGTGGTACCGTCGAGAGGTCCTTCAGATCCGCGAACCATGCTCGCCTTGGCCAATAAGGAGCCACTAATAGTAGGTCTGCTTTTTCTTCCAGCAGCTTCTGAATCAAATTGGGGATCACAGGGAGGGGAGGAAAGGTGTATAGCAGTCTGGTGGGCCAGTAACATCTGAGGGCGTTCACGTCCTCCGCTCCCTGTGATGGGTAATGAGAAATGAGTCAGGGAAGCTGTGCACTGAGTGGGGAGGCAAACAGGTCGACAACCAGTTGGCCCAACCTCTGAGTAGCCTCCAGAAAGATCTTGGGGTCCAGATGCCACTCTGATTGATTTATTATGGCTCTGCTGAGCCAATCCACTTGTACATTTGCTACTCCAGATATGTGCTCCGCCTTTAGAGAGAGAAGAAGGGTTTCAGCCCACAGGGATAGTCTTTCTGCTTCCCTCATTAGTAGATTGGAATGAGTGCCCCCTTGTTTGTTGATATAGGCCTTTGTAGTTATGTTGTCTGTTAAGACGAGCATGTGTTTGCAATGGAGATGTGGGAGGAACTGTTGGAGTGCCAAGTACACCGCTCTCAGTTCTAGCCAGTTGATATTGTGTGCCTTCTCTGAATCCGTCCAAAGGCCTTGCCCTGTATGTGATTGAAAGTGGGGGGCCCATCCCACTAGACCGGCGTCTGTTGTAACAATCGACCTGTGTGGATCCTTGAAAAGGCAGCCCTTGTTGATTTCGGTTCGTGTCCACCATTATAGAGACCTGAGGATGGTTGATGGAACTTTTATGTGAGTTTTGGTGTCGTCTCTCCCAGCGCGTTGGTATGGCAACAGGAACCATTGCAAGGTTCTTGCATGGAACCGGGCCCAAGGGATAATAGAAATACAAGAAATAATTTTTCTGAGCAATTTAGAAAGGAGACATAGTTGTACTTTCCTGAGAGTTCTGATCTGTTGAGCCAAATCTCTAATGCTTTCTTGTCTGTCAGGGGAGAGGAAAACTTTGCTTTCCAGGGTGTCAATGATGGCGCCAAGGTGAATGAGTCTAGTAGAAGGTGTTAAATGATTTTTAAACCAATTGATTGAGAACCCATGTTGTTGTAGGGTTACAAGTGTAGTTTGAATGTTCGAATTTACTTGATTGATGGAAGATGCCAGAATAAGAATGTCATCCAAATAGCATTGAAGTCAGATGGACCTATCTCTGAGTGATGCTGCCAAGGCAGTCAAGACCTTTATAAAAGTTCTGGGAGCTGAAGCTAGGCCAAATGGGAGAGCAATATATTCGTAATGGATGTCGTTGTAACAGAAACAAAGGAATTTGAAATGTGAGGGCCTAATTGGGATATGCAAGTAAGCTTCCGTGAGGTTTATGGAGGCAAGGACATCGTTTTTTCTGATGCTGAGTAAGATGGAGTGGAGAGTGGTCATTTTAAATTTTCGGTAAACTAAAAATTGATTTAGACGTTTTAGGTCCAGAATTGCCCTGCATCCCCCCGAACTTTTGGGGACCACGAAGAGGTGCGAATAAAAACCAAGACCTTTTTGATTAGAAGGGACGGGTTGTATGGATCTCTAGTAGATGTGCTATGGCTGTGTCCATGGAAATTGGGGACTTCATGAAAAAATCCGGTGGGGTGTGTGTGGCGCTGAACTCCAGTGCCAGACCAAATCGTACTATGTTCCTGACCCATGTGTCAGAGGTAGAGGAGTCCCATTGGTCAGCAAACATTTTTAGGCGACCGCCAATGGGAACCTCGTTGTGGTCATTACTTGGACCTGCGGAAGGGCCTAGATCCTGTTCCTCGAAATTGTCTCCTAGGATGGAGTCCCCTTCTATATCTGTCCCCAGGTTCAATTCTATCTGTCTGTTGTCTGAATCCAGGCTGTCTTTGAAATCTTGGATAGTAGGATTGGTAGAAGGGGCAAAAGGAACCCATACGAAAGGACTGTGGTGATCTGGGCTCTAATCGACGAAAAAGAGAGGGAAGAATTTTTTTTTGGGTTCTGGTTTCAATTAGGAGGGGTTCAAGCACACTGCCAAATAGTTTGTTCTCCAAGATGGGAGCTGAGGCAAGCTGCCACTTGTGTTTGACGTCTGCCTGCCAATGCCTGAGCCAAAGTAACCTTCTAGCCGCAATTTGGGAAGCAATGGCCCTAGAGGAAAATTTAACTACATTGAAGGTAGCGTTTGCCGAAAACTCTGCAGCGGCAATTAATTTGGCCACATCTTGATGTGCCCTAATGTTTGAGGATGGAATGGTATCTCTCAGGTGGTGGAGCCATCTGAGAGATGATCTGGTGAAAAAGGAGGCAGCTGTGGCTGCTCTGATGGCCCACGCATCCGAAACGTGTGCCCTGCGGAGGGCTAGTTCCACCCTCTTTTCCTCAGGCTTGAGAGCTTCACTTGGGATGGCTGAGGAAGATGCAAGCGCAATGATAGGCTCGTCGACTTCCAGAGTGTTTAGAAATTTAGAGAACTCGGGTGCCAAATTATAGTATTTTTTATCATGTCCTGTAGGAGCAGGATATGAGGCTGCTGCAGCCCATTGTTTTTGCACTAAATTGGAAAACGTGTGGCACAGGGATAACCTCTGCCTCAGTGACTGGTTGAGAGAATATGAGATCATCTGCTTCCCCTGGAGTATTTGGTGGGGGAGGGGTACCCATATTATCTTGGCCTTAAACAGAGGGATTTAAATAATTGTGGACGGAATAATCCTGTAAGTATGGGAAGGTCAGGTGAGAGGCCTTCATCGTCAGACATCCCCCTTTCTAGAGGATCTACCTCTGACAATACCTGGTCAACGGTGTGTACCAACCCCTCCTCCATTTGATCCCCTTAATCTTCCATATCCTGTGTGTACTGAGGGTCTCTGACAGTGGACAAAGATCATTCTACCGGAGGGGGGGTACCTGATGAAGATGTGGATCCGTGATGTCCAGAGATCGTTCAGAAACAGATCCGCAAACCGAAGCTGAGGGTGTTTGTCTTTCCTGAATAGCCTGTTGGACACCGGCTGATATGCCCTTCTGGATAGCTAGCTCCATCCATGGGGGTAGTTGGTGACCAAAAACTATGGTACCTGACTTGAGAAATAAATCAGCTAAAACAGCTAAACTGCCAGTGTTCTGTTCCGATCAGGAAAACAATAACACAACCCGTCTGAAGAAAGGCTGAACTAAAACTGGGGACGCTAAGAAGGAGTCTCGTGGAGGAGGAGGAGCGTCCTCAAGTTTAAGCCCAGCCTTCCTAGAAGAGACTGAAGCACCTCCCATCACTGGATGCTCTGAACAGCTCATGGGAGAAACACTTCTTCCCACGTTTTGCTTCACCTGGGCTAGGCTGACATTTATGAGATAAGGTGTCAACTGATTCACCTATTACTCTTAACTATGCATAGCTGATCTCTCCACTGTCTGCTAAGCTACATAGGCTGTTAACCATTTTCCCCACCTTCTCAAGTTAAAATTGTTATACAAAATATAGCTTTAATGAACATTTTATTGAAATAGCTGTACATTTAGAAAATACTATTAACTAGCTCTATACCCTTGCTTCACTACAAAACTATATGATTGGGCTTAGTTTTTGGGGAGGAAAATAAGGGGGGAAAATTGTGTCTCTGCCTACCAGCATCCATCAGTATTCATCTAGCTAGCATCCTGTCAGTGTGTGAGAGAGTTGAGGGCTGTTTGGAAAACTGAAACATGGAAACTGAAACAGTATTTGCTGTGTGAACAAGGAAACAACAAGGAGCCTGGGTGTGGCTTAGCTCAACTGTTCTGCACTACAGCTGGCTGCTTCTGTGAAACTAAAACTGAAACTGAAAGTTCTCTTCTCTGCTTGTGTTTTGCATTTGGAACAGACTTCTTTTCAGGTGTGGCGGGGGAGTAGAACTCTTTAGCATCAGAGCGTGTTAATAATATATGAAATACTAATGCTCTGATGGTCATTTCAAAAAAATCTTTTCTTAGTGAGGACCTAGAAGCCAAGAGGAACATACGTGCCAAATTTCAAGTTTGTAGGCTTTACGGTTCTGGTGATTTTGTGATGATGTGTGAGTGGTATTTCGCTTTTATATATATAGATTAACAAATTATAATCTATTAATGATTTTAGAATTCTAGGTGCTTTGAATATTCAAAAGCAAGGAAGCAATTCTTATACTAACGTTTATAGAATGTATACATCTTACAAAGAAACTAAATTTCTGCCTTTTCATTAAAGAGAAGTAAAATTTAATATTTAATATAATTATACAAACATTTTAAAACTTCTCTTTATAATTCTTTCATTTATCCTTCCCTCTCAGTTCACTAAAATAGCCAGAAAACAGAAGTATGTGAACTTTATCATCTCTCTAAGGAGTCGATTTTACATACCAATGTATGATACTCCATCAGTTATGAGGTAATTTCACAAGGACTTTGAGTTGTTTCTCAGTTACAAGAATGACTGCCTATTCTAACATTATGCAGACCAATGACCAGACTTTTTAAAAATGTAATTGTACAATTACATATTACTGTGATCATATAATAATCATACAGTAATTTTGTTTCCTTAACAATGGTTTGTTGAATGAGCCGAAAAAAAACGTGGTGAGACATGCATACAAACAACCATGGTTTGTATGGACAAGTTTTGATTCGACCCATTTCTTTTTTGCAGCTGCTATTTCCTTATATTTCTGTGGATTAGTTAGATATTCAGGTAGGATACATGAACAAAGCAAGATACCACAGACAAAACCCGAGTTTCTATTTACATATCATACTGAAAACTTGTTTAGGATTTAACAGGCAGGGCTGGATTTAGTTAAGGCTGAATAAATACTTGTCTAGTGTACCAAAGCTTAAGGAGTGTCAGTGCCAACCCTCCTTCTGAATCATTCCAAAAATGCAAATCTTCACAAGGGCAGGTGGGTGGTTTACCAATCAATAGAGCCTACGGATGCCCTACACTTTGAGCCAGCATTGACAACACCTCACTGGTAATCACAGTTAATGGCCAGAAGGAAGAAGGCAATCCAAAATATATGAAGGGCACCAAATTATATAGTCTTTGCTTGGGCTTTCAAAGCAATAACTGACAACTTAAATTATCTCCAGAATGAATTCTAAGGCTGTGAACATGGCAAAGAAATATGGGAAGGCACTTTAACAGTCCACAGTCATCTGAGGGTTGTTCCTAGAGCAGCTCCCATTCAGATCTAGAGGATCAGCTGCCAAAGAGCCTGCCAAAGAACCACAATGGGGCAGTGGTTGAAGTGCAGTACTGCAGGCTACTTCTGCTGGCTGCTGGCTGCCTGCAATTTGGAAGTTCAAATCTCACCAGACTCAATATTGACTCAGCCTTCCATCCTTCGAAGGTGGGTAAAATGAGGACCTAGATTGTTGGGGGCAATATACTGACTCTGTAAACCGCTTAGAGAGGGCTGTAAAGGGGTATATAAGCCTAAGTGCTATTGTTATTGGGCAGCAAAATAAGCTGCTTTTCAATAGGTGAAACAAATCCGCCTGTTGCTTGGCATGGTTATCTTGGGGAAATACGCCCCTAACAGTTTTCCATAAAATTTGGAGACTACTCCTTCATTTCAATATAGAACCATGTTTTGGAATGGTACTATATAAATGACATTAAAAAACCTTAAAACAAAATAGCATAACTGGCATGATGCCTGGTGAGATAAGTGCATGCAGTGTTGATTTATTTGCATGTAAATATATGCAAATGTTAAACTCATTGCTCAATTAAAATATCTTTAATCAGGTCATAGATCTATTTAAAATTAATAAACCCAATGTATATTTATTTGTTCAAGACCAATAGCAATAGCACTTAGACTTATATACTGCTTCACAGTGCTTTACATCCCTCTCTAAGTGGTTTCCAGAGTCAGCCTATTGCCCCCAACAATCTGGGTCTTCATTTTATTGACTTTGGAAGGATGGAAGGCGGAGTCAACCTTGAGCCTGGTGAGATTTGAACAGCCAAACTGCAGGTAGCCAGCAGGCAGCAGAAGTAGTCTGCATTACTGCATTTTAACTATTGTGCCACCACAGCTCATTATGGTTTCATTTCTGCCTTTAAATAGTGTTAACTTTTAAAAATTAAACATATAAGTGTAATAAGAATTGATAAATGCTTACTAGTCAATCGAAGAATTATGAAAAATGTACTAAAATTATGTGGCTCAAATTAGAACCAATAACTTCTAACACCAAAATTCTCATTCAGTGGATAATCTTCAATTTGAATGCAAAGAACAGAGAAACATTTGAAATTTGTAAAGCAAATGTATAAAGTTACAGCAGACTATCATAGCAATAGCACTTAGACTTATATACCACTCCATAGTGCTTTACAGCAGTGTTCGTCAACCGGTTGGCCACGGCCCACTGGTGGCCCGTGAAAATTTTTTGGTGGTCTGCAGAGAAATGTCACCCCCAGAGCACCCCCACCAAAGCAATTAATCCAGGCTGCACAGGAACACAAGGCTGCGCTACCCACATGGCCCACGGGAACCCTCCCACTTACTCCTTACCTGGCAAACTTGCCTGCTAAGTTGCTATTTTTTTTTTTTCCCCTGACCATCAGCTGTTCTGCTGTGCCAGGAGATTTAGATTAGCTAGAAAGCAGGAAACCACTGGATTTGCATGTAACAGAGTGGCAACAGAGTGGTCAATATCTGGAATACTCTACCTGACTCTGTGGTTTCTTCCGCAAACCCCAAAAACTTTAACCTTAGACTGTCTACTATTTACCTCACCCCTTTCCTAAGAGGTCTGTAGTGCATAAGTGCATCAATGTGCCTACCATCCCTGTCCTATTGTTTCTTTTATTTTTTTATTTTTCTTATATGTATCCATATATTCATAACTATGTTTTTACTTATACCTATTATCTTGTAAGCAATTGACAAACCAAAATAAATAATCTTTAGATCTTCAGCTCTGCTTTTAAGCAGAGCCAAATCGTCCTTAGGACTGAAGCTTCTATTATTCAGTGCAGACACAGGTAGCCGATGGCAGAAAGATAGATCTCTGAATGAATCTGTGATTCTGTGAGCTACTCAATTTGCCTGCCTACTTTGCCTGATATTGGGTAAATGTTGCTCTTTTTTATTAAAAAATTCAATATTTACATAAATATTTATAATATTTACATACAAGCCAGTCACATGATCACAAAGCCACACCCACAAATTAGGCCACACCCACAGAATCAGTTAAGAAATTTGAATTCCACCCCTGCCTCTGTGTGTTTGTGTGTGTGTGTGTGTGTGTGAGAGAGAGAGAGGGAAGGAGAGAAGTTAGATCAGATCTCTCTCTCTCTCTCTCTCTCTCTCTCCCACCAACGTCAGCAAGCCACCGTCAGTCAAAATTCATATTAGTAGTCCCCGGGATTTAAAATTAGGAGTTTGCTGGTCCCTGAGGTCCAAAAGGTTGGCGACCCCTGCTTTATAGTACTGTCTGAGCGGATTACAAATGTCAGCATTTGGCTGTGGGCAATGTTAGCCTGTAATACTGCATTCTAACTACTGTGCCACCATGGCTCCTATTTATCATACACAGCTTATATGTCTCTATGTCTGATAAAACTAGCAATTTACCCATGGAATAGAAACAATGGCAATAAATTATGCTAATTTCAAACATTCATAAAATACCAATGTGGTATATTTTTTCCAAAAACTGAGTACATACAAATGAATTTGTCTAAGTTTTATTTATTTTATTTTATCAAATTTATCCATGACTTTAGGTAACAGATAAACAATTAAAATAATTATTAAATAACAATTTACATAGAAAAATAAGATTAAAAGCATGCAAAATCATTTCCCCAGGCCACAGAAAAATAACTCTTCATGAAACTGGTCCCTGGTGCCCAAAATCTTTGGGGTGGGGTTGAGGGAGGGGGTGCTGCCTTAATATATAATGAACATGGTTATAACTGTAAAACCTTGAGGGGCAGGAATGTTATAATCTTAGTTTAATTCCGTTGAAATCATATAAGAAGTGTGCAATATCTGTGCATTGCAGGTATTGCCCTATCTTTTTCCTGCCAATAATAGAGGAGTTGATACTGCATCTTTATTCTCAAATTGGTCAGTTAGCAGATCAAGGAGGCAATCATAATGACAGAACAAAAACAGCTTTTATGTTATAAATTTATGTTATTATTGCTGTTCCCAAGGCAAGCCAGCAGTAGCATGTGAAGTAATCATCTGACCATTAACACATAAATACTTCCTGATACATTAGCACAACCAAATAGCACCACCAATACTTCAATAACTATTATGCTTTTGTTGCCAAAATGTTAATCAGGTTTCAGATATCTTTATCAAATATCTTTTAAAACATACTGAAGATACTGAAGATTTAAAACAAAAATTAGCCCTATTTAATACAAGTTTAAATGCCTTGTTTTCTTAATGATTGCATTTACAAATATAGCTCATTTCTTCCTTTAATTTTATATTTAAAAGAGACAAGTTGTCTCTTTAAATTGTAAAATACATCTATAAGCATCTTTTTTCCACATGTATAATTATTTCAGAAACTTGATTTACATGAAATATTTTCTATGATCAATTTAAAATTACCACTTTGTCCAATGTGAGATTAAACCAATTTTTTTGTTTCAACCATTATTGAGAAGTATATTAAATATATCAATGAGGAAGACTAATCATGCTTTAAGAAAACACTTACTGTGATGACAGCTTTACTCAGACAGATTGAGCCTCTGCAGCCATATTCCGTTTCATCTTCAGATTTGTAGTAACTTAGAGTGTTGTCTTTCAATACCACCCAGCGGTCCTGCCACCCATGGATGTAGTTGGTCCACTAAAAAGAATAAATACATATTTTTGAATTAAGCAAAATAATAAGCATATTTTTATGAGGTACTATACTCAGATAATAATTTTCTTATATATTTTATTAAATTTTATTTTAATAAAATGAATCCTATTTATTCTAATGGAATGTAACTGCCAACATTCAATATATTAAAAAAAAAAACTAGAAATAATTGTAAAATATTCTTGAACCTTTAGAGAAAACTGAAAATCTTGTAAAAACTAAATAAACCAGATTCTGAAAGGCTTATTTCCAAGAGATAATTAAAAATCACCAACACTACTAAAAAGCGTCACAGCAATAACCCAGATCTGCTGAATTTTACAGTGAACTCCAGATAATTATATCACTACAATAGTGACATTATTATCTCACATACTGCATATTTCCATAAACTGGTGGGGGATCATGACATTTCTAATCCAACATTTATATTAGAGCACAGGTGTCAAACTCGCCGTGTCATGTTGCTGTCACATGACATACTGACATTTTTCCCTTTGCGGAGCTGGGGTAGGTGTGGCCTGCGCGTGACACATCCGGCTTGCAGGTCGCCAGTTTGACACCTCTGTATTAAGAGTATCAGATTACAGAAAAATATTTAGTCCATTCCTCTGTGCTTTTTAAATTTCATATTCTTGTCTAAATATTAGAACAAAATACTATTAATATTTCTAGAGCAACTTATTGTTACCAATAGCAATATTAAAATAAATTTGTACATTACTATAAATGGAATATTTTCAGTTCTCAGGAAGTGACTTCACAGGAATTTTGCAACTGAGTTTAGCAAGCAAATTTCTAATAAATATTCACTCTGTGAAGAATGGGTTCTTAACTAAATTAAGAGCCTGTGAAAAGAAAAAAAAAGAAAAGCCTTTCTAACAGTGATGACTTAAGAACAAACTTAAAGATGAATATACATTATCTCAGAAGTTATGACTTGCAATGTTTGTGGCATGCTTGTGTTCTTGCCTAAAATTAGTTATCTATTAAGTGCAAACTTGTAACAGAGCTTAAAAAAAGTAAAAGTTACAGAAAACTGGCTTCAGTTCATAAATGGCAAACATTATGTCAGGTTTGGCAATACATTTCTATTCTCTAGATACTTAACCCAATACTCATGTGACTTTGTTCACATTGCCAACATAGCTAAATAAGTCAGTTTATTGCAGACAAAAGTCTTGCATAAACCAAAGACTGCATCCAATCCTAAAGATATGTCTGCTCTAGGATTTAAAACATCATTTTTTCCTCTTGCTTTTTTCCACAGAAATTGAAATTTCCAATGGAAGTGTGGTCACACGCTTTCCAGCCCTGAGATTAGGGCCCACCTGTGCAACATTTTTATACTTCCAATGGTTCTATCCTATCTATGAACCATTCACTCCTGTTTTGTCAGTTTCAGCTTTAACAAGTAAAGAGAACAAAAATGCATTAGATCAAACAAAGAAAATGTAACCACAGAAGCTATCCTCAATAAAGAAAATTAAACCATCTAGTAAAGGAAAACTGGAATCAGAAACACAGAAAGTATTCTGCACTAGTAGAACTCAACATTAACTCTTGGTCTTTCCTAGAAAAAACAGATTTTGATTCTTCTAGATAAAAAATTATCTTCTGCTGAACAGGAGACAAGAAAGTGAATCTCTTAAAAACAGATAGGATACTGTTGCGTTCTGCAAGAAAGCAAGGATAAGAGCTGTGGAAATTGTTGACTGGGGAGAGGGAGATGTACCGGCATCAGGACAATTAGCTCATGAATTGTGGTATCTGTCTAGATCACAGAATAGGAATGTTCAAGACTAATCAATTCCATTGAAAATTATCCTGTCCCCCTAATCAATGCATTGCAAAATACCACATTTTTCGGAGCGTAAGACACTCTGGAGTATAAGACGCACCTTAGTTTTTTGGGAGGAAAAAATTCTGCCTCTGCCTACCAGCATCCATCAGTATTCATCTGGCTAGCATCCTGTCAGTTTGTGAGAGAGTTGAGGGCTGTTTGAAAACTGAAACAGTATTTGCTGTGTGAGCAAGGAGACAGCATGGAGCCTGGGCATGGCTTAGCTCAACTGCTCTGTACTAAAGGTGCATGCTGCTCTGAAACTAAAACTGAAACTGAAACTCCTCTCCTCTGCTTGTGTTTTGCCTGTATTTACTACTACGTTGAAAAACCTGCTTTTGGTATTGTATATTTACTTCATGTGTTATATTATACATAAAGAGAAGTTATTGAATCCTGCTGAATCAGTTACTTGTATATGCTTTCTGGATATGATTGCTGCTGCAAACTCTGGTACATCCTTGCAGCAAATAGTGAACAGCCAGGTCAGCCTCAGCCTCAGCATATTATTGCAGCCTGATTCAGCAGGAGCAGCTGATTGGCGGGTGGATCAGCCCCTGGAATACCCACAATCAGCTGCTCCAGGCTGCAGAGATTGCCACAGACCATTGCTGCCTCTGTGCCTTGCATTTTTCACCTCAGTGCCTTGTGTTTTTGGCCTCATGGGCAGAGTTGCATTCAGTGTATAGGACACACTCAAATTTTCACCCTCTTTTAGGAGGAGGAAAGGTGTGTCTTATACTCTGAAAAATATGATATCTGACACAACCATATCCCCATATGTGAAGACAGAGAACCTGGAGGTTTCCAGTTTATGCAAGGTGAAAAACTAGTTGTGCAAACGTGTTGATAGGATATTTGGTTTCTGAGATTTAAGATCTGAGGTTCTCAGACTGGAGTCAATTGATGAACAATTTAAAGTAGAAAATTTATCAGGCAAAGGAATGGTACCAAATATGGGGAAATTCCATTTCATAAAATTAGTACTTAATAGCTTGAGTGGAAAGTAGATATCTGTCCAGGTAATGGGAAGATACAATAGAAAAAAACACCAAGATGCAAGTTAGGATATAAATGGAGGGGTCAGTATCCATTATGTCTTTGAGGGGGGAATATATGTGTGTTTTCATTCAAGACAGATGGAAAGCAAAGTAAGACCCAATTCTCAGCCAGCAGCAGGGCTGGATCTAATGAATTTGGACTGCATATTAGAGTCAGTAACGCTAGGGGACTGGAGGCTGAAACATATGAAGAACACTATGTCTAGTTTAATGAAAAGGAGGACTAGGGGATGACATGATAGCAGTGTTCCAATATCTAAGGGCTACCACAAAGAAGAGAGGGTCTCCACAGCATCTGAAAGCAGAGGCAGCAATAGATGGAAACTAATCAAGGAGAGAACCAATTTAGAAATCAAAAAGTTCCTGACAGAACAATTAATCAGTGAAATGGTGTGCCTTCAGAAATTGTGGGTGCTCTATCTTTGGAGATTTTAAAGAAGAGATTGAACAACCATTTGTCTGAAATGGTATAGGATCTCCTGCTGGAGCAGAAGATTGGACTAGAAAACCTCTAAGGTCCCCTCCAACTCTGTTACTCTATGGTTGAAATCTAGGCTGTGTGCACATGTTCTGATGTCTGTGAGATTATTGGGCTAAAGAAGCAGCAGGGCCCTGAGCTCATATATTGGTTGAAATTAAGCATCTTTAAAAAGCAACTCTTCTTTTTGGGATTTTTTTCTTTTTCTATGTTTGTTTCAAGTTTTTGACTTTATTTTATGTAATGCATACAACATTTAAAATTCTTAATAAACTAGTAGTGATCCTTCCAAGAAAAGATTCTAGCCAAAGGAATTTTCAGAGACCCAAGCTAGTCCAATCCATGTATGTTCACACACCCATTATAGGAATAATTTGAAAGTAACTAAGTACAAAGGAAATAGAGGTCTATCTGTGGCTAAAGTTTAGCAAAAAGGCAAGGTTCACAGCAAACCTCACAATAAGACAAAGCACCATGTAAGTAAAGTTAAGTTCATATGGAATTCAAATTCCAATACCAGATTATACTCAGATGGGAATTTCATTGGAAATTGCCAGCTTCCACTTCAGCCTAGCGGATACTGAACAACCCCAATTCCCTGAATAGACCTCCCTGCACCCAATGCTTCTCTGTAAACTGAGAACTCCTCTAACTTCCAGTTTTCTAACTTTTCACACAGAGCTAGTAGTGTTTCATAGTTGGGTAGATGAACCTTTAATTTAAGGACTGAATTACACACACCAGAAGGACTGCTTCCTAACACCATCTCACCTCTGTGGCAATGCTTTGGGCTTCTATGTCTGATTGCCTGATTATTTTGTTTAAGTTCTTATCCTCATCTGGAGTTAGATGAGGATAAGGAGTTTAGAAAGAAGCAGGACAGTTATCTGGGTAATGGCCTGCTGGAATGAAGTGAGGTATACTGGATATAAATTGATCAAAATATTATTGAAACACAGTGAATTGGATTAGGAGACCGTTAAAATGAATCTTGAATAGGCTAGAGTTGTAAACCTTGGAAGTAAAAACCTTGAATGTCACACAGAAACGCAATAGCTGTTTCTTTATCATCCCAAAGTAATAAATTTAGATTATAGGAAGGAATTTTGAATGAGTATTAAGAAAAAAGTCTAAGCACTATAAGGGGCAACAGTGCAACCATTTATTATGAGAGGGACAGAAGTCCTCTTCATGCATGTTGTGCTGGACTATCTATTGTGAAAACTTTAATTTGGATTCTTGCCCAGGATAGGGTATGTGATCCAATGACCTAAATATTTTTTAATTCTATGATTTTACATCTGTTATATAGTAATATTTCCACATTATAAAAAAGTATTTATGCTTCATTTGGGCACAGAATGCAGTCAGCTTTGATTAAATTACATGATCCCTTTTACATTAACTTGTACAGCATTCTTCAAGCTACATTATGGAATGGAATTCATATGTAGGCATGTGATAAATTTGACATTAATACTATTTCAATTATACTACAAACTTTGTACTCATTTTTTGTAAATAATTTCATATAGTGATATACATGTTGGCAAGTATAAAACGTGTCTCAGAGTTAGCTAAGCTCAAGTCATGCTGACATGTTGACTTCCAATAAATCCTTTGAAGTTTTGGGAATTTGGCTAGAGACTAATGATTTAATTGGGGTAACTGCCAGAATCCTGACACATGGACTCAGCTCCATAACCTTAACTGGAATATTCTTATACAGGTGAAACTCGAAAAATTAGAATATCGTGCAAAAGTTCACTTATTTCAGTAATGCAATTTAAAAGGTGAAACCAATATATGAGATAGACTCATTACATACAAAGCAAGGTAGTTCAAGCTGTGATTTGTCATAATTGTGATGATTATAGCTTACAGCTCATGAAAACCCCAAATTCACAATCTCAGAAAATTAGAATATTACATGCAATCAATAAAACAAGGATTGTACATAGAAAAATATCAGACCTCTGAAAAGTATAAGTATGCATATGTACTCAGTACTTGGTTTGGGCCCCTTTTGCAGCAATTACTGCCTCAATGCGGCATGGCATGGAAGTTATCAGCCTGTGGCACTGCTGAGGTGTTATGGAAGACCAGGATGCTTCAATAGCAGCCTTCAGCTCTTCTGCATTGTTCGGTCTCATGTCTCTCATCTTTCTCTTGGCAATGCCCCATAGATTCTCTATGAGATTCAGGTCAGGCGAGTTTGCTGGCCAATCAAGCACAGTAATCCCATGATCATTGATCCAGGTTTTGGTGCTTTTGGCCGTGTGGGCAGGTGGCAAGTCCTGCTGGAAAATGAAGTCAGCATCCCCATAAAGCTCGTCTGCGAAAGGAAGCATGAAGTGCTCCAAAATTTCCTGGTAGACGGCTCCGTTGACCCTGGACTTAATGAAGCACAATGGACCAACACCAGCAGATGACATGGCTCTCCAAATCAACACAGACTGTGGAAACTTCACACTGGACTTCAAGCATCTTGCAGTGTGTACCTCTCCATTCTTCCTCCAGACTCTGGATCCTTGGTTTCCAAATGAGATGCAAAAGTTGCTCTCATCAGAAAAGAGGACTTTGGACCACTGAGCAACAGACCAGTTCTGTTTTTCTTTAGCCAAGGTAAGATGCTTCTGACGTTGTTTGTTGTTTAGGAGCGGCTTGACAAGAGGAATACGACATTTGAAGCCCGTGTCCAGGATTCATCTGTGTGTGGTGGTTCTTGATGCACTGATTCCAGCCTCAGTCCACTCCTTGTGAAAGTTCCCAACACTTTTGAATGGCCTTTTCCTGACAATCCTCTCCAGGATGTGGTCATCCCTGCTGCTTGTGCACCTTTTTCTTCCAGACTTTTCCCTTCCACATAACTTTCTATTAATGTGCTTTGATACAGCACTTTGGGAACATCCAACTTCATTTGCAATTACCTTTTGAGGCTTTCCGTCCTTATGGAGGGTGTCAATGATGGTCTTCTACACAACTGTCAGGTCAGCAGTCTTTCCCATGATTGTGCTTCCTACTGAACCAGACTGAGAGACCATTTAAAAGCTCAGGAATCCTTTGCAGGTGTTATGGCTTAATTAGCTGATTAGAGTGGGACACTTTGAACCTAGAGTATTGAATCTTTTCACAATATTCTAATTTTCTGAGATTGTGAATTTGGAGTTTTCATGAGCTGTAAGCCATAATCATCACAATTATGACACATCACGGCTTGAACTATCTTGCTTTGCATGTAATGGGTCTATCTCATATATTAGGTTCACCTTTTAAGTTGCATTACTGAAATAAATGAACTTTTGCACGATATTCTAATTTTTTGAGTTTCACCTGTTAACATGCCAGACCTCAGCAGCACACGCCTTCATCAATTGGAACCATGCATTCCAATTACTGTCTTATTTTTGCCTTCTGTTGTTAAAGCCTCCAACAAGTAGACAAACTAGCCAATATTTTGCCCTTTTAGTCAGATGCACAATCTAGCACATTTTATTTTTTGCAGTGATTTTCATACCCAACTTGGAAGATTCCAGGTGCCTATGTTCTGACAATGGGGAGGAGGGTAAACTGTTCCACAATCAAGGGGCTATAAGAGAAAGCACATTTCCAGACACCAATCTTCTTGTTATGGACTTTACTGAGGCTGGAAAATGTCCATACTAATAAAAGTGTTCGAAATGGGCTAAATGAGTTCTGCTTTTGCTACTCAGCTAGGTGTAGGTCAACTCTTTGATCTTTCAAGGAGTGGATACTTGCAGCATTGCGTCCTGAACAGATTGTGTATGATGGGAAAATTCTGCCTGGAGAAGATAGGTTCAAGGACATGTGGTCTTTAATACCAGTGCTTTGTTCTTGGCCATCTAAACACTTTATAGTGACAAATTACATACTCCATAAAATTATTTAAATGCTACAATATATGCAACCTTATCAATTCTTGATCATTTACAGTAATGAATGTCAAGCTACAATTAGTTGAATCACAGTTCTTAACCAATACAATTGTTGCAGTTTGCACAAAATACTATAAAACAATTACATTGACTGGATTTATATAATATTTGACCACAAAGTTGTCAACATTTTTTGGGAACCCTTCCATAATACTATGTTCAATGGACTACATTAGACTATAATAGATGGAATTCTTAATGCCATAAGATAAACACTGTGGGACATGTGTGTGATGATACTCAGCTATACATCTCCACCCCAGACCACCCCAACGAAGCCATCAAAGTGATGACCCGATGTCTGGAGGCCGTGCGGGATTGGATGGGTCATAACAGGCTTCGTCTCAACCCGACCAAAACCGAGTGGCTGTGGTTTCCTGCTCCCAGATACAGTCAGCTTGTTCCCTTGCTGACCATAGGGGGAGAGGTACTGATCCCTGTGGAAAGAGCACGCAATTTGGGTGTCCTCCTGGATGTACGGCTGTCTTTGGAAGAACATATTGCAGCCGTCGCCAGGGGGGCTTTTTATAAGATTCGTTTGATCTACCAGTTGCGGCCCTTTCTGGATCTGGACGCACTTCGCACAGTCACTTCCGCCCTCGTTATCTCCCGCTTGGACTACTGCAACGCTCTCTACATGGGGCTCCCCTTGAAGAGTCTCCGGAGGTTACAGTTAGTCCAGAATGCAGCCGCACGGATGATTATGGGCGCCCCCAAGGACACCCACATAACACCACTTCTCCGCAGACTGCACTGGCTTCCTGTGGCCTTCCGGATTCGATTCAAGGTGGTACTATTAGTATTTAAAGTGCCCCATGACTCGGGACCTGGCTACTTACGGGACCGCCTTCTGCCACAAACAACCTCCCGCCGCCCAGTACGCTCCCACAGGGTCGCCCTGCTTGGGATACCGCCACCTGATCGTTGTCGGCTGGCGACCCCAAGATTACGTGCTCTCTGTGGGAGCCCCCTCCCTTTGGAACTATCTCCCCCCGGAGATACGAGACACATCGGACATCCTAACCTTCCGGCGTGCAGTCAAGACCTTACTTTTTAAGCAGGCCGGCCTAGCCAATTAAAGGTTTTCTGAGATTTTAAATTTTAGATTCAAATAAGACTTTTAATTCTATTTGATGGGACTCAATCATTTACTTATTTACTTATTTTACTCATTTATCCTATTTTCATCTATCTATATTCAATTCTGAGTTAATTACTGTTACTGTTGACTGTATCTTTATATGTTTAGACTGTACACCGCCCCGAGTCCCTTTTGGGAGAGGGAGCGGTATAAAAATACGATAAATAAATAAATAAATAAATATAAAAATATCCCTTGAACAATTGTTTGTCTAATATTTTTGAAGAGCCTTTTCTGCAATGGTTCCTGCCACTGGAGAGGAGATCTGCCCCCACTCTTCTGGCCTTATGTAAGGCTCTTAAAACCTGGTTTTGCTAGCTGGCTTGAGGCCCTGATGGGCATGTTCTTTGCTGGAGGTGGTTGACAGGATAACAGAGAAGACCCTACCCCTCTGCTGTCTGTCCCACTAGATTTTACTTCTTATTTAAGTAACAATAGAAGGGAATATTTGTAGCTCATGGTTTAACTGTGGGGTCCTTGATGCTCTCTGAGCTTGATGGTTTTTTTTACAGACACTTAATTATCCAACATTGCATTGATGTTATCCATTTGGGTAATGAAACATCTACAAGAAAGCAACCAAGCTCAGAACACCATGGATCCCACAATCTTATTTAAGTCTTAATTTCAACTGTTTTTATATTTATATTTTTATCATTTTGTAAGCTGTCCAGAATTGTATTATTGATGAGATGGGTGGCATATAAATGTAATACATAAAATATCTGAAAAATGCAGAGAAGTGGAATACAAAGCATGCAGCAGATGCACGAGCAAGAATCTTTTTTAAAAAGTTTCCCTTTAACAGCAAAACAGGTTCAACGTGCCATTAATTTACAGAAGAGAGGGGAATGGGTCCTCTGCTGATAAATCATCATCTACTTTCATATTAGGAAGTCATGAGAAAATGGTAACTTGTAAAAGCAAAGCCTCTTTCTTTTTCCATAAGTCTTTTATGTTGGACTTTTGAGATTATGACTACAGGCGAAAACTTTCTCTTTTAATTAATCTAGAAAATAGTTTGGTTAGGAAAAAGTTTAGTAAAGTTCCTGCCTCTATTACATGTGGATGGTTCAGTAGGAAAATAATTTGATTATTACTATTATTTATATGCAGTTCAATTTCCAAAAAGCTCTGGGCAGCTTTTTGGAACTGAAAACATTTTAACTCTTTTAAAACTGCTCCTTAGCTCAGGAAAACTATAAAAGACCTACATAATATACAGTAGGAACAGGTTACTATATTTGAAGGACCTTCTCCCAAAAAGATTTACCCACCCCACATACTTCCACAGGCAGGGCACATTACATGTTCTTTTTTTAAAGTCTTGTCATCTTATGGGACGTAGAAAGCATATCATTTCCATGGTTGTCCCTGCTCACTGGAATGATGATCCTATCCCCAATATATGACAGGTTCCAGCCCCAACATTTCTTGTCTTTGGGAAAGCACTTGAGACCCCTTGTTCTTCTCCCAAGTGTTAGGGGTTGGTTGAGTGGCAGTCCCCTTCTGAGGTTTGTTTTGCCTTGTACTTGTTTGCCATTTTATATTTAGCTTTTGTATGTATATATTGGCTGTTCGTTGTTAATTACTGTTTATGTTGTACGCTGCTCAATTTGGCTACCTTATATATCTTGAAATAAAATTATAATGTAAATATTTGGTGTATCACAAACTAATATAACTTTGAGTTAAAGTTGCTATAAAGTGCTTAAGAGAATTTAGAAGATTAAGAACTTTCCAGATGCATCATTTCAGAATTCAATGACTATATAAAATAGACCTTAATTGTATCTTCAATGAAATATTATCATGAATATTGGATAACAGAATTGTGAATTTTTGTGCATTCTTTAAAATTCTGTTAAAATTCTTTAACAGGTGTGTACATTTAATGCAATGGGAAGAACAACTTGTAAATATGTATAAATATTGATCTGAACTTAAGAGAAAAGACACCACTATTGTATTATTCATTCTGAATTATCTACCCTGAACTTACAAAAAGGCAAACAAAAGTATTAATAAAAATATGGAAAACAACATGACTAGATAAGGCATTGTGAAGTTCTTGGAATATACACTGCAATTCTTTCCATCCATTCTTTACAACTGCAGTCAAACCAAGCAGGTAGAAAGATGATAAAGCTCTTATGAGCTGAAGCTGTTTTGCAGATTATCTGTATTTTATCCTTCAACCAACAATCTGTGAAGTAAGACTAAGATGAATGGCTTAAAGTAACTTGGAGAACTCCAACACTGGACTTTAGCCAGTTTCCTTGATCCCAGTTTAATACATAATTCTTGTGTAAACCCAGTTACACATTTCTAAGAACCATCTACAGTAAAATGCAACCTAATGAATAAACTTTTTAGCTTTTACTTGAAGTTTTTGAGCTCTTATAACAAAGGCATTCCCTTAGATTTTTCTAATAAATCAGCAGTGCTTCCTCACTGTTACAGAATACTAAACTATATCTGAGAGCTTGTCTACATTTTAAGAATATTTGAAGGAAACATGTAGAGAATTTATTATTTATGAAAGTTATTAGCAAATAATTGTGCTAGTTAGATTGTACCGAGTGCAATCCACAAGCCAAGAGTTTCTAAAAATACAGAGCTTCCTAAACTATTTGTTACATTTTTAAAATAGGCAATGTTGCAACATTTTCTTCCTAGGATGACTTTCAGAAAATTCGTTAAGATTTCCTTTAAAATACACTCAACATCAAATGACTTTATGGATACATTAATGTAATTTTCTTGGCAACTATACAGAACTCTTTGCCGTTGCCTTTGTTTTTTTTCCAAACTTCTAATTCAAGTGATCTCTAGCTAAGTAGCAACCATGCCCATCCCTTTTAATTTCAAAGCAAGGATTCATGATGCAGATTAGAGCGAGCAGAGAGACTGAAACCTGAAAGAACTACATCTTCGATTTTCCAACCAGCCTATTTTATGACGCTATTTGATGCTTTGCCCAAAGGTCAAGGACCTCTTGTCCGATATTGCCACAATCTGTTATACTGTAATTGTATACACAAATGGTTTTTCTTCCCCTTATTAAAACAACAATAGAAAGAAATCTTGGGATTTTTTGTCTCAGGGGATGACAGTGAAGTTGCCTATTTCTTCATGTATGTACCAAAAAACAAAGATTGTCACCAAAATGTTTACTCATCCAAGCAATGGTTACAAGTGAGGTCTGCAACAGTACTCTACCAGGCAGTTGCAAAGAGAAGGATGAATAAGGAGGATTCTTCCTTTTACCACAAGAAAAAACAAATGTAAGTTATTTTAGCAAGTCTTTCAAGCAAACAATCCCGTAGCTATCAAGGAAGTTCCTCAGGGACAAGTGACATTTCAGCGAATGCATCGTTTCGGAGACAAGCAGCCCTTCCTCGGATAAAGATCCTCAGCGCCTTTTTTTTTCCGACTGCGGCGACGAAGCGCTTCTTATGTACTCGCATTACACATATTTTACACACAGCCCAGCTCCAGAGGTGGGCGGCGGAGGAAACGTGCGGGGACCTCCCGTTGACTAGGAAGTCAGTCCGACAGCAGGCCGGCGCCGCCACCGTCACCCCCGGGCGGTGGGCATCCGCGAGGTGACTCAACGTCAGGCTCTCTCCATTGCCTGCCAGCCAGCCAGCGCTTCTTTCGTGGAAGACCGAGCGTGACGGTGCCACCCTTCCGCCCTGCCCCCCCAAATGCCTTCACGAAATCCCCCAACCACCGAGGGACCACCGAAACTGCCCCCCCCCCCCCCAGCAGCTCAGGTAAGGAAAAGTGACGCTCCCTAAGGCAGAGTCGGTCGTCCAGGCTGAGCCGGAGGAGCCATAGCGGCGGAGAAAGGAAACGAAGGGGCTTTAAAAATATATTATTATTATTGTTATTATTATTATTACCTTGCTGAGGACACCACAGAGCTCAACAGGCGCCCCCGACTCTGTCTCGGGATCTTCTTCTGAGCCGGAGGAATGCCAGCTTTGGTTGTCCGACATGGAGGCACTTCCCTCTCTGCTCTTTCGCCGAAACACCGAGACCACCGGAGCTCGCTCTCTACCTGGTTTAAGACGCTTCGCTGCTCCGGAGCCGCTACTGTTGCTACGTCGTCCCAGCCTAAGCCACCTTCAGAGCCTTTCCGTCGGTCTGTCCCCTTCTGGCCACCGCCGGCACAGCAGCCCGCCGAGCTCCCCCACACCCTTCCGCGCACGCCGGTAGCCCTGACCATTAGAAAGCTGCCTTTCAGCGGACCCAAGCGCGCGTCTTCTTCGCCTTCTCCACTCAGATCAACCTTGCGGCGGCGGCTGTTGCAACTAGTCCTACTACCTTCGCCGCCATCTTTCTCGCCACCCTCTTTTTTTTTTTTGCCAAGCCCTTTTAACGCTTCTCATCAGACGGAGTAAGTCTTTAGAACGAGAGCATGCTGGGAGTTGTAGTCAACTGAAGGTGTTTGTCGGCGCACCGCCTCCTGGGAAAGCGGGTGGGGTGGCGGGCGTTAATCGTTCCCCCTCTTAAATTCTCTGGGTTTCCTGGTTGTTGCATTGGGTTTGCTTCCGCAAAGTACTGGTGTTGCTTTTTCTCTCTCTTTTTTTTTTTTGAAAACACAATTGGTCGCCATCTTGGTGCGACTTAATTATTGCGGAAACGGGGGCTGGTGAAGCTTCTTTGGACTGAGGTGTGTTGGGGAGCTTACGGCTGTGTTATATGTCATTAGGAAGGAACTGGTTTTGTGGGAGATTTTTTTTTAACCTTCTTTGCATGGGTTTTAGATTTCTCCTACTACGCCATTCTTATAAAGGGAATGATTTATATTCTTGCACCATTCTTACCTATACACAAAGCGAAGAAAAGACAACGAGGGCTTTTTTTCTCATAACTGAAACTGCTACTTGATAAATTACTTGGTGGACGCATGTAGATCTCCTGGAAATATATGAAACGGGGAGGGAAAAAAAGCTACATGTGTTGCTAGATCCAAACAGAGGGAGTCGAAATTGCAAAGTAATGCGAATTTACTCAAGAGAATTTCGTTTGAATTTAACAGGGCTTATAAAACATCTGAAATCTATAAAAGAATGTTACTGTGAGTCACAGAAGCTGATTTAGGGTTAATCTGTTGATCCTATGGCTACTTTTTTGTGCATGGATAAGGCAGTGTTGAACATACTTCAGATTATAGAATTTGTTTATCATAAAATGGAATCTTGGAGAAACCGTATGTTTAGAATTGAAACCAAGTTCTTTCACCCCAACGCTGTCTTTATTACCATAAACATTCTTATTTTGATAAAATAAATTTGGTCCCTGTTATTAAATAGAAATCAAACATCCTTTTGATCTATAGTTTAAGATTCTATTAGTAACTTTGATGCAGAGCACAGATGGTTAATGGAGAGTAACGATATATAATGCCTCTTGTTGCAGTAGCTGTCTTTTCACAAATACTTTGTCATCAGTGTGTTACGGCTAAAGCACAAGGCTTATGTGACTGGTACTGCCAGGCACAACATCCAAAACTTACTGCAATGAAATTATAACCCCTGTGAAATATGTGAGAATCTTTTTTTTCTCAAAATTCTTGTTGGGCTTGTTAGAGCCAAATAAAAGTACTCTGAAGACGTCCAATTCTCAGCAGTCTTCAGCTGTGGCCTGTATTTAATCAACATGTACGCCTCCTCAAACACAGGCAATTCTAGACAGTTTATATTAAGAACCATGAGATAATAAAAAATAAACAAACTGTAAATAAGGCCAACAATACATTGATAATGATAATAAAAGTGATCTATTACCAGGAACACAACATGCCTCAGGCCTGTTGAAAGAGTTTTAAGATTTGCAAAAGCACAGTACAGTTGAGGCTGTATAGCTCTGTAGCCACAGAGCCTGTGAAAAAAATTTCAGAGAGATACTTTCCAGAATTGGAGGTTTTAAGCCCACATAACACCACTTCTCCGCAGACTGCACTGGCTTCCTGTGGCCTTCCGGATTCGATTCAAGGTGGTACTGTTAGTATTTAAAGTGCTCCATGGCTCGGGACCTGGCTACTTACGGGACCGCCTTCTGCCACAAACAACCTCCCGCCGCCCAGTACGCTCCCACAGGGTTGCCCTGCTTGGGGTACCGCCACCTGATCGTTGTCGGCTGGCGACCCCGAGATTACGTGCTTTCTCTGTGGGAGCCCCCTCCCTTTGGAACTATCTCCCCCCAGAGATACGAGACACATCGGACATCCTAACCTTCCGGCGTGCAGTCAAGACCTTACTTTTTAAGCAGGCCGGCCTAGCCAATTAAAGGTTTTCTGAGATTTTTAAATTCTAATAAGACTTTTAATTCTATTTGACGGGACTCAGTCATTTACTTACTTATTTTACGCATTTATCCTATTTTCATCTATTTATTTCAATTCTGAATTAATTGCTGTTGACTGTATCTTTATATGCTTAGACTGTACACCGCCCCGAGTCCCTTTTGGGAGAGGGAGCGGTATAAAAATACGATAAATAAATAAATAAATAAATTTACAACCGTTCATTTAGTGACTGTTCAAAGTTACAATGCCAGTGAAAAAAGTGATTTATAACATTTTTCACATCATTGCAAGGATCCCCATGGTCACATGATTAAAATTCAGATCCTTGACAGCTGGCTCATATTTATGAGGGTTGCTGTGTCCTGGTGCCATGTGATCACATTTTGTGGTCTGACAAGCAAAATCAATGGGGAAGCTAGATTCACTTAACAATTAAAGTGATTCACTTATTAAGAAAGGTTGTAAAATGATACAAAACTCAGTTTAACAACTGTCTTGCTTAGCAACAGAAAATATGGGCTCAATTGTGATAAGTTGAGGACTATTTGTAAATCATCTTGAAGTGTTGATGCAATATTATTTTAAGGATTCATTGGCTGATTCAAAAGAAATTGCATGTGTATGTAGCAGCTAATCCTAATGGAAGTATTGTGTCTGTACAAACGATAAAAAATATCCTTCAAAGTAGTTGTATGTGGTTGCTTTAAGATTTCAGGAAGGGTGGTTCAATCAACTAGCGTGCTTTGTGAAATAGATCCTTTAAATGCTTCCCACAGCCATGTCATATATGAGTAGTTTTAGCAAACCGCCGGGCTGTGGACTGGCACTGGTCTGCGGCTTGCTAGGAACTGAGACATGAATGAAGCCCCATCTGTGCATGCACAGGATGTAGGCAGCACCACCCCCAGTCCATGGAAAAACTGCCCTCCACAGAACCAGTTCCTGGTGTTGAAAAGGTTGGGAGGGGGGACTGAATTTAACCATTGCCATTACAGACAGGTAGCCATAGTTGAAAATGGAGGGTAGGAACTATATCAGCTCTTGATCTCATTCCAGCAAAGTAGTACTTATTTATATGTTAAGAAAAAAGAAAAAAATGTCTTATTGTTTTAGGAAGAAGAACTAATGTGATGTAGTTTGATTACAGATTTTGAGGGAGTAAAATATCAATTATATTTTTTGTGCTTTTGCAATTATCTTCAATCACTTTTATCCCTTGCAACAGCCTATCCTTTTTATTCTCTTTTTCTTCCTTATTGATCTCGGTTTTGTCTGTGCTTCAGCAATTGCCTAAAATATCCATTTGTGTCTGGCTGCATTTGATAAATCTCTTAAAGATATTGGCAAGTTGGTTTGAAAGTGTTCATTCCTACCTTTAGGGAATTGGTGAGGTAGGTAGAAAACAAGTTGGATGAGTTAAATTAAGTTTCAGGAGATGGTGCAGTTTCTCTGAAAACTGCAATCCATCATGGAACAATGTTCCAATAGCTTTGGCCACAAAGAAAAAAATATTTCCAACTGCAGCAATATTGTTTATGTTAGAGTTTCAAAGTCAATAGCATTAGTTTCAGTTAACACGCTTAAAAGATTATGTAGGACAAAATCTGCATACTTTTAAAGATTTATGTTTCTATTATATTTGAAATGTTCTTATCTACTGTGTAACTGCAAATAAACATTACTGAAGACTTAATACAATTAGCCAGCAGCCTCCAGTGCCATTGATTGTGATATTTTTCTGGGCCATTTCAGGAATTGGGAGTAGAAAATATAGCATTAGATTGATTTTCCTCCTTTCCCTGGAGGTGGTTCTGCCTTAGGAATCCCCTGTCCCCACTCTTATTTAACTTCTACATGAAGCTGATAAAATAATAGATAAAATAATCAGATGACATGGCTGCAATATCAGATCATTGATGATAGTCGGTTGTATTCCCCTAGGCCAAAAAAAGTGATGCCATTAGTACCTTTCCCGGTGCCCAGAGACTGGGGGTTTGGATAAGAGAGAATTGGCTTTAGTTCAATCATGGCAAGACTAGTTAGTGGCTGAGGGTTTTAAGGCCTCGTGGCTCTGAAGATTTTGATGGTCACTGAGAATAATAAAGGCTTTGTTTCAATTTGGAGATTTTTCTATCAGTAACTTTTTCCTCAATTTACAACCACAATTGAGCCCAATGTTTCTGTTGTTAAGTGAATTTTGCCCCATTTTACGACCTTCTTGGCTCAGTTGTTAGGTGAATCACTGCACCTAGTAACCCAGTTATTAAGTGAACCTGGCTTTCCCATTGACTTTGCTTGTCAGAAGGTCATAAAAGGGATCACATGACCTTGTGACACAGCAATGGTCATAAATATGAACCAATTGCCAAACATGTGAATTTCAATCACATGATCACGGGTCTGCTGCAAAGTGTGAACTGTGAAAAACGGTCATAAGTCACTTTTTTCAGTGATCTAATTTTGAATGGTCACTAAAGGAACTGTTATAAGTCGAGGACTACCTGTATGTACTTTTACGATCAGAGTTGGTGTGTAATTTGGGGCTCTCCCTGGACTCACAATTCTTGTTCAAAAAGCAGGTGATTGCTATGGGTATTTCTAGGCTCTCAAATGACATTGTTTCTTGATGCTTTCTTATAGTCATCTTATTCCAACAGTCCTTTAAACTTCATTGTTCCTTATAGCAGAGCATTCATTTATTTCGTTACTGCCAGACATGAATTTAACTTTATTTTTCATGTCTTCAAAGGAGTCTAATTCCAAGTGGTGTCAGCTGTGAGGCAGTAAAAATGAACTGTCATGACTGAAAAATACTAGCCCTGATGAATGTCAATCTGAAGCATAGTTAAAGTTTTGGACTATTTAATGCAAATTGTTGTTGGGATTTCTGCTTAACCAAGTCACAAGTATAATTGCACTAAAAACAGTTACAAAATTATTACAGTAAGTTAAGGCCTAAGATAAAGCAAGCTTTGTAAATCTTTTAACACAGGTAAGCTAATCACAACATATTTCTTCTGTATCTCAAGAAGCAGTAGGAGGTTGAAACTAACAAAACTAACCAAAAAAATTTTTTTTTGTTCTAACATGAGTCTTCTAAATTGCAATCCAGTGATGGAAAGAAAAGATCCAATAGTACAAGAAGATTATACAGTATGAGGTGCTTGTGCACTCATGCCTAAATACTTAGAATAGTTAGTCTTTGTATAGTGCAGGGGTATCAAACTGAAGGCCCACAGGGTGCTTAGAGCTGGCCAGTGGAGCCACCCTAGAAACAGCGAAGCTTCTGGCCTGTGGTGTTTCTGCCAATGAAAACGGAGCTCGGGAGGGCCACCCTCCCAAGCTCAGTTTTCACTGGCAGAGCGGTTGGGCCACCACAGGCGCCCCTGACATGAGTGACGTTGAGCTGGCGATGCCCACACTGGCCAAGGTGACAAGCCACACAAGCCTCCTGAGGTCACACACAACCCTGACGCGGCCCAAGTTGATACCCCTGGTATAGTGGGATAAAACATCTTTCAATACAGCTTCTTAGAATCCTTAAGAAAAGATCATTGTGAAGAATATAATGTATCTGAAAAATAACATAATTCAGCAGAATAAATATTTTGAAATAATAACTAACCCTAATTTATCAATTACTTTCCTTAACAACCGAGTTGCTGGTTCCAAGTGCGGTTGCTAAATGAGGACTACCTGTAAACTATTATTTAAGTCTTTTTGCTTTATGATAAAAAAGTATGAAATCAATTATATAAATTAATTTTGCAGTCTAGTTGTCTAAAAATACACCCAAATAAGACTGATTTTTTTTCAAATTTAGAGATTATCCAGATTATTGCATAACAGAGAATTAGTAGTATTGTTTTTTACATAGCAATAAAATTATGCAATACCAGTGTCATCATCTGCCTATATATGTCCTGTAATATTTCCTGTTTGAAATAATTTCTGTCCAAAAGAAAGACACCAAGTGGCCATATGTTACTATAGGTAGTCCTTGACTTACAACCACAATTGAGCTCAAAATTTCTATTGAGCTCAAAATTTCTATGGCCACACCAAGTGGCCATATGTTACTATAGGTAGTCCTTGACTTACAACCACAATTGAGCTCAAAATTTCTATTGTTAAGTGAGACATTTGTTAAGGGAGTTTTGCTCCATTTTACAACCTTACTTGCCACAGTTGTTAAGTGAATCACTGCAGTTGATAAATTAGTAACCTGGTTGTTAAGTTAATCTGGCTTCCCCATTGACTTTGCTTGTCAGAAAGTCACAAAAGGTGATTACATGATCCTGGAACATAGCAACAGTCATAAATATGAACCAGTTGCCAAGCATCTGAATGTTGATCACATGATCATGGGTCATAAATGTGAAAAACGGTCATAAGTCACATTTTTCAATGCTGTTGTAACTTTGAACGTCAGTAAATGAACTGTTATAAGTCAAGGACTGCCTATATTATATTTTGGGTATCATATTTCAATTAGATGAATCCATCTTTCCAAAAAGATACCCCACAGACACAATAGACATGAAGTAGTTTTTGTTGAATTGTAATTGTAAATATTTAGAAATATACTGTATATAGTGATGCCAAATTTTTATTTATTTGTATCCCACCTTTATTTTTATGAATAACTCAAGGCAGTGAACATATCCAACATGTATGTTTTCTATTTCCCCACAACAACTCTGTGAGGTGGGAGAGTGTGTGACTGGCCCAAGATCATTTAGCTTGCATTCATGACTGAAGTTAATCTATTCGTGTTGTGTTGATATTGGTTCTTTCTATGTCCTTTTATTGTTGTTTTTATTTTGTACAAATCATTATAAACACATTTATTATATACATACATTTAAAACAACAAAAAAATTCCAACATTAAACCTTCTAGTTATAAGAGAGAATTCTAAAGCCTCCTAGTGCTGCTGGCTTCTTATCTAACTGAAGATAATTTAACCAAAAAATTTGCTATTTTCCACTAGTTTGGCAAATGATATTGCAACTACTAAGATAAATTAATAAGAGATAATAAATGAAAAGGTATATGCACACTTTTCTCAGGTTTTCATCTGAATATATTTCTGTTATAAAAAAATAATGTCACATTGTTGAGTTCATGTGTAGATAATTCTGTTATGTTAATGATGTGAGAGTGTCAGCAATAGATTCTAAAACTATGCAGTTTTTCTTTTTCAGGGTAATAACTGAGAAACTGTTTGCTTGGGGTTGTACAATGGAAAATGCAAACCAAGATAATGTTTCTTCCAGAGAAGGGTTACTTCTTAGGATGGGTCTTAATGATAACAAAGCTGGAATGCAAGGGCTGGATAAAGAGAAGATCAACAAAATCATAATGGAAGCCTCCAAGGTTTGTTTGTATCAGTTTTTAAAAAGTGAACAAATGTTGTAGTTATTCACATTGGTTTTATTCAGTAAAAAAATGTAGGTTATCTACTAACATGATATAGGTAAATGATGTTATTACAATTAATGTTAAAATTAAATCTATAAAGTTACTGCACATACCTACACGAGTTTGCTTCTTATCTCATCTTTTTCACAGTAGCGGTAAGCTTCTATTCAAGAACAATCATATTTTTATCTTTGTGCTCAGCCAACTTTAGACACAACTAATAATAGTGTATTTCAGTATCATTCAGAATCAGTGGGACAGTTTAAATAACAGTTTTAAGACTGCAATATTCTGGTCAATACCTAAATATTGGTACATATATATCCTCCTGAAAGTACAGGTCTAATTCATTTAATAATTTGATTCTTCTGAGGTCTTTTATTTGTTTATAGTCTTTTATCTTTTTTATGAAGTATGAAATGCATTAACCAAAATATTGCACAAAATATTTATATGTCTATATACTATATTTTTTGCTCCATAAGATGCCTCCCCCCAAAAAAAGTGGGTGGAAATGTTGGTGCATTGGTTCTGGTCCTTTGGTGAATAGCAGCCAGGCTGCGGTGGCGGGGTCCTTTTACAGTACTGAACCCCGCCTCTTCTGTCTTTGTCATTGTTCATTCATCTCTTCTGTTCTTCCGCAGTGCAGGAGTCAATAGGCAGAGCTGGCACATGAGAGGACACCTATCTGTGATCCTCTCAGACTCCGCCTGATTTTTTTTTCTTGTTTTCCTCCTCTAAGCCTAGATGCGTCTTATGGTCATGTGCATCTTATAATGAGAAAAATATGGTACATTCTGACACAGTTCAGTGCACCTATTTAATTTTGTTATTTGGTGATCCCTATTTTCTTCCATGCTCTAAGTAATGCCTCTTTACTAGTGAATATAACAAACTTGGAGATCAAAGTCCTTTGTAGGTGCTCTTCTAATAACCTTCACAACTTAGATATAATTAAATTGATAAGTAACAGGCTTAAATATTTTTAATCTCTTTGGCAGGGTTCTAGATTTTATGAAAATGAACTTAAGAAAGATCAACAAGTTAATAAACGGATTGAAAAAATGCTGAAACTAAAAAGTAAAATAACAGATCAACAGATTTTGAAAGCACAATTGCAGGTAATTTCACTAAGAATCTTAAAAAGATCAGCCAGGTAAGAAAAAAGATGGAAAGTTTATTCCATTTAACTTAACTCAATTTTGCATAGGTTTGCTTGATTTAATCTGAAATAACTAGAACAGGGGTAGGGAAACTTGGCTCTTTTATCACTTTTGGACTTCAATTCCCAGAATTCCCAGGTTCACTTTTATGGCTCACTCAGGAATTCTGGGAATTGAAGTCCATAAGTGATAAAGAGCCAAGTTTCCCTACCCCTGAACTAATATATCATAGGGCTTAGAATACAAAGAAAGTCCATGATGTCAGCCTCACATTAGCATGCTGTTAAAATAACCTTTAATGTAAAGCTTGCTATTTAAGTCAATGTAAGTCACAAAGTAAGGGACGCAGTGGCTCAGAGGCTAAGATGCTGAGCTTGTCAATCAGAAGGGTCAACAGTTCGGCAATTCAAATCCTTAGCGCCGCATAACGGAGTGAGCTCCCGTTATTTGTCCCAGCTTCTGCCAACCTAGCAGTTTGAAAACATGTAAAAATGCAAGTAGAAAAATAGGGACCACTTTGGTGGGAAGGTAACAGTGTTCAGTGCGCCTTTGGCATTTAGTTGTGCTGGCCACATGACCACGGAGACGTCTTCGGACAGTTCTGGCTGTTCGGCTTTGTAACAGATATGAGCTCCGCCCCCTAGAGCCGGAAACGACTAGCACATATGGGTGAGGGGAACCTTTACCATAAGTCACTTTGGTTTGTGACTTACTCTGAAACCTGCTAATCATCTTTGTCTAAATTCTAGAAGCTCTGGCTTTCTGTTGTAGTGCTTAAACTAGTGTTTCTGGGACTCCTGACTGTCAACTTTTAAAGCCCCAGAATAAGCTATTACATTTCTATATAATAGATAATATATGGATAATCTTTATTCACAAACCTATGGTCTTAGTTTTAAATACACCCCCAGTGCTTCCAAGAAGTAAATTTATGTGGGCAGTTTCTCAAAGCTGTATGAATATGGTAGGTTTTACTAGTATCCTATGTATGTAAAAATGTTACATTGTTTTGAAATTAAATGGTTGGATGTTTCTACATCAGTGAGGGAAAGACAAGTATTTTTCATCAATTACATGGTATTTCAAAACAGAAAAAGCTCTTGGAAAAAGAGCTTGGCAGCAGTTAATTGTGATTATAGTAGAGCTTCATGTGAGTTACACGTATTTCTTGTTTACTCACATACAAAGAACAGCATTGCGGACGTTAAACAAATTAACCGGGAGAGCCATAAAGATAATCACAGCATAATTACTGCATTAAACATGCCACTTTCTCATGCCACAGCAAATCAGTTTAGAGCCTCTTTGAAATGCCTACTGTATAAAGGTTGGTTCATGTGACAATTTATGTTACTTAGGATACAAATTAAAATTATTGTGCAAATTATTCCACATTATTGCAGACAGAAGACTTTGAAGTGATAAAAGGGACCATGTAACAATGTTGATACTGTGTGTATGTATATACTTTATGAAACAAATTTGAAGTAATTTCTAGTTATTTTTATAAACTTATCCAACTTTGAGTAAGAGAAAAGACTCTGTCCTTATTCAGTTTTGTATATCTATTTATAAACAGATGGATAAACTTGCAATTGAATTGGATCAGAATCGTGACCTTAGTTGTACTATTGTACACATTGACATGGATGCCTTTTATGCAGCTGTAGAAATGAGAGACAATCCTGAATTAAGGGATAAGCCCATAGCAGTGGGTTCACTGAGTATGCTGGTAAGAAGAAATACATTATTTACATACTTGCATAGAAAACACAAATATGATTTTTCGTTGTATACAAGTTCCTTGTTTCTAAATGTGTGATAATAAGGGAAGTAAAATAAAAATTATTTTTGCAAGGACTGTACAAATATTTTTTTTAGATTAATATTCTGCTTTTCCTGTTCTTGTTCATGGCTTGGTGCTATGGTTTTAAATAAAATAGTTCTTTGGTTTAACTTACAACATGATAGCACAAATACGTTTTGTGTGACTCTAGTGTAACTCTAGGACTATTGACACTGATCAGCAGTTTCCTGAGAGATTTCCCTATCCTCCCTAAAGAGCTGGGAATTGAATATTTTATATTTGCATGAAGAGCATATACAGGTAGCTTTGATTTAAAGTTGCAAATTGGGACCATAAACTCTGACATTAAGGGATGTGGTCATAAGTAAAAAAAAACATGATACGCCATGGCTTAGCAATTGCAGTTTAAGTTGCCATTATTAAACGAGGATCATGTGGGCATTATGTGAGGACCTCACATGACTGTGATTTCCTACTGGCTTTCCCATTGACTTTGCTTGTAGGAAGCCAGTAGGGAAGGTTGCAAATTGTAACTGCAGGGATACTGTGCTGGCTACTATTATGAGATCCAGTTGGAACTACACCTGTTCAATGCCATCATAAGTTTGTATGGGTGCTGAACTATCGGTCATTAAATGAGGACCACCTGTATTCCATCACAAACTACAAGCAACTCAAATGAAAAGTATATTCTGACTTGGTCTTCATTACAAGAAAAGAAAAGTATTCTATAGGGGAGGAACTGAAGCAACAAAATAAAGGACAAGTATTTACCATTTTGGTACAATTCATTATGGTTTGAACAATGTTCCCCTCAACCAATTTTATCTTCTCTTACCATTCTCAACCTCTGCAATCCCTGAGCATCTTAATAATTTATTCTGAAGAGCTTGGGATCTCCTTTGCAATACAAAAATATGCTTAGGGATATAAGACAGAAAATATATTGCTGCCTCTCATTTTTCTTTTGATAGAAACCTTTGGTGGCTCGTCACAGTTCTTAAACATTTCCAATGTGTTTTCACTGAAATCAAGCTTTTATATAAATTAATATTACCCTAAATAACTATCTCATCACAAAGCTCTTCACAAAGTGGTATTTCTTTACAAAATCTCTGAAACTGAATGATCACTGACCCCTTTTCTGCTATTTAGATTCTTTGCTATTTTTGCCTTCCAAACATTAAGATTAATCAAAATATAAATCCATATTGTTGCCTACTTTCAGACTGAGATGACTGTAATTAATACTAGAAGATTTCTAATGTGGTTTTGTAGCACAACACATTCAATTGTTTTGTTGTGAAGCAGTCACAATCAAAATATTGATTAGCAAAATATAAGTTTCAGGTGTGTTCAAATCACCTCATACAGTTATTTTCTCAGCCTTTGAGATGTTTCTTTGTATTAGTTTGCTTCAAATTTTTGAAGCCTTGCAAGCCGAAAGTGTGCAGCTCCCACTTGGGCACTGCTGGGTTGTACTTATCTTATGCGGCGGAGCCTCCTGCTGGTCATGCCTTGCAGGCCGAAAGCTTACAGCTCCCGCCGGGCTGTACTTTCAGCCTGCAAGGCACGGCCAGCAGGAGGAGGCGCTGCCACCACATAAGGTAAGAGAAGCTGGCAATGGCGCTGGAGGCCAGGCCGAGTGGGGCAAGTCCCCAAGAGGGGTGAGGCCCCAAGAGGGGCGAGGCATGCAGGCTGGGCTGCCGCTGCACCTGCTCGTGCCCAGAACGGAGCATTGGTCAAAGGGTGGTGTGCCAGCAGCAGGCTGGGCAGCTTGCTTCTTTGCAGTTGTGCCGGTGGCGTCTCTGCTGAGCCCTGTTGTGGCTGCTCGAGGGGACGGGGATGAAGTCCATTTTAAGGTCAGCTCCCGCACCCTTGCCAGCGCTGCGGCGGGGAAGGGGGGAGCTGGTGCCCTTTGCGTAAATGGGAAAGCAGAGGCATTCGCCTCTTGGTGCAGCCCGTCTTTCCTGCTCAAGAGTCCCTGGGCCGCCCGACCAAAGCAGCATGTTTTGTGGTGCCCTTGCCGGGGAAAGTGGACTGGTGATCCGGAGGAAAAACAGGGCTGTGGGGCATTGGTAGACTAAAACGCGCCAAGAAGTTGGGAGACTTTAGCGTTAAAATTTTCCTGCAAAAAAATAAATAGTATCAGATGCGTTCCTGGGACAAGGAGAAGGACTTAAGGTTGGATTCCTAGGCTAAGCAAGGCTGTGCGTGGGGCGCTCCTTTCGGCTTCTAAAGAAACGGCCTGGTGGCTAGGCGAGGCAGGTGGGGGGGAAATTAAGGCACCCTTGAAAAGATGGCCTAGCCGCTTTTTGGGGGGTAAAAAAAAATAAGGCCCAGCCTTATTTTCTGAGAAATACGGTAGTTATGATGGAATGTAATAGTCTGAATTCCCAGAAAGGAGGGGTTGCATTTCAGAGGAATAAAAAGCAGCTCAGTCCAGATATCTTTTTGGGAAAGAGTGTGAAGGCAGACCTTTCCTAATAGTTCTTGGAGTATATGATAGATGCAGATGTTAGAATGCTTTAGTCTGGGAAGATGCTGTCTGTAGGGGTGGAATAATGAAGAACTCAGCTTGGAAGAATCACTATGTGTCTTTCTTGGTTCCCGGGGCCTGATATTGGTTTATGTTTCATTGCCTAAAAGAGGTGTATAACTAACTACTAAACCAAATGTTATCTATCTTGATCACTTCTTTTTTCCTGGATGAACAAAACTCATCTATTAAAGTCTTGAACAACTTGTTGAGAAATAATCAAGGTAGATAATATCTAACATCCCTTATTGAATTGTTGCTGATAAGAAACAAATGATGAGATTTTTGGATTTTGTTTTTAGTAAGAGATGAAATATGAGGTGAAAAGTATATGTTATAATGTAAGAGATGGTGATAAATCAGTTACAGTAGTTCTCAATTTATGACTGGTCATTTAATAACCATTCGTAATTACAAAGGCCTTGGAAAAGGTACTTTACAGCTCATCAAACATTTCTATCCTTTGTAAAACGGTGCATGCTCTGTTGTTGTCACATGACCACATTTCGAGCCCTTGGCAACTTTGCACTTAATGACCAAGTTAATCATTGCAAATCATTGTTATTTACGTCAATGGGGAAGCTAGCAGGGGATTGCAAGCAGAAGGGATGGAAGGAAACCTCTTGGCTGGGTCCAGTCCTACAGGTGTGTACAGAGCTGTGTGCAAAGTTGCCATAGTCCTGGACTCTTTCAACCTATCTAACTAACCTAAACAAACCTAATCTTCAACCTGCTTCCCAGCCAGCCACACAGAAGTCCTCCGTTATCTCCAGGAGCCAGCAGTATACAACTTTTCTGAAAGTGGGCACTATTCTTGCAATTGTCAAATCTTCCTTAAATCATAGAATCATATGGCTTGAAGGGATCTGGAAAATCTTCTAGTGATCTAGTCCAACTCCCTGCCCAAGGCACAAATCCTTATACCATCCCAAAGAAATGATTGTCCAATCTTTTATTGAAAACCCCCAGTGATGGAACATCCATAACTCCAGGAGACAAATTGAATTGCCTAAATTCATAAATGAATTGTTCTCACTGTCAGGAAATTCCTCCTTAGTTCCATGTTGGATCTCCCTTTAATAGGCTTCTACCCATTGCTTCTTGTCCTGACCTCAGGGGCTATGGAGAATAAATTATTCCCCTCTTTCCTGGCAGCCCTTCAAATGTTGGAATATAATTATCATGTCACTTAAGCCTTCTGTTTGTTAGCCTAAACATACCTAGTTCCCTTAGCCATTCATTGTATGATTTAGCCTTCAGACCCCTTATCTTTGGATAAGGATAACAGCAGGATAACAGCATCTTTTTTGTATTGTGACCAGAAGTGGATGCAATATTCCAAAAGTGGTATCACAAGTGCAGTACCAAGCAGTACTATCATTTCACGTGATTGTGAAGCAGTTTTGGACTTTATTGCCTTTTTTGTAGCTGCAGCACACTCTGCTGGTTCATATTCAAGTGGTAGCCCACCAGGACACTTAGATCCTTTTCTTGACACTACTGTTGAACCAGGTGCTGCCTATTCTGTACCTGTGTATTTGGTTTTTCCTGCCTAAGTGCATGACCTTACTTTCTTTACCACTGCATCTTGCCATTGGGATAGGGCCCAATGCTCAAGTCTGACAAGATCCTTCTAAATCATGATTCTATTTTCTGGCATTTTAGCAATTCCACCCAGCTTGGTGTAATCTGCAAATATGATGAGCATCCCTTCAATCACATCATCAATCCCCCCACCCTTAAAACAGAATCTCTTTAAGATGGAATGGTTTTCTAATCAGAGTTGATTTCACAGTAGAAGCTAATTTCCATGTTTAAGTAGTACTTGAATTGATGATTGTTACGTTTTCCTAACAGCTTTACAATCTAGTTGTAATACAATCCATTTTAAAAAGCCTTTAAAAAAAAAATCATGGTTTTGTCTTTTTTAAGTCCACTTCAAATTACCATGCTAGAAGATATGGGGTACGTGCAGCTATGCCTGGATTTATTGCAAAGAAACTTTGTCCACATCTTATTATAGTACCATTAAACTTTAAGAAATATGAAGAAGTAAGTAAACAGGTATGTGATTCATTTGCATAGCTGAATGCATATTAGTTTAATTATTTTAATTTGTCTGCAGTTCACCTAAAATTAAAAGTTATGTTGCTCTTTTCCCATTATTCCATATGCTATTAGCTTTGTTTCCCATAATTAATAAATTATGTGGTTGGATGTTTTTTTTTTTTTTTTGTATTTTGCATTATGCTAGCAAGTTGTTGCAGGTTTTCAGAGAATAATTATACTTTCTGTTCATGTGTGATTGAAGCATAGTCTGGAGCCACTGTAATATTATTGTTTTGCTCTGCATTCGGATTGAGATCTTTCTGTCATTTTGGGGAACCTGTCTTAGTGCTGATTTAAGTCCCGTTCTGTTAATAGTAATGGCTACATTATCCCTGCTATGAATTTCTTACCTGCAGAAAGCTTGACACTCTGATTTGAAGTGACATAGGATTCCTGTCCATTTTAGTATGCTGATACCCAAAACAATGCTGGTCAGTCTTCACTCTGACATCAAGTTTATTATGGTTCATAGTTCTGACATCTCATAAAAATTGTGTGCATATCTTTGTAGCACTGAACCGTATGCATTCCCACAGTGTATCTTTAGCATCATTAAGAAATGCAGTCTGTTTTATTATGTGATGTTAAAAAGTGAGACGAAATAAAGTAAGTGAGATACCCATCCCTGGAGGCAGCCAGTTTGAATGTTTTTATAGGGAGACATTTTTGTCTTAAAACATTTTAACTAACCATTTTTATTAGATTCCCTCATTTTATTACATTAAGAACAAGTTTTTCTTGTTAATAGCATACCTTCAGTGAAATTTGATCAAGATGTTATAGTTAGCAGGGAGTGGAATCAAAAATACTATTTAATGATTGACCTTCTTCCCTGATGTATGATTGATTCATGATGGATACCAAATGATACGTTGCCGATACAGGTAGTTCATTAAGTGACCTTTCAAAGTAAGGTCAAGTATAAGTCAAAAAAATGACTTATGACCATTTTTCACACTTAGTAGCACCCTGATGGTCATGGGATCAAAATTCAGATGCTTGGCAACTGGTTCCTTACTTATGACCATTACTGTGTCCCATGGTCATGTGATTAACCTTTTGCAACCTTCTCAAACAAAGTCAATGGAGAATCCAAATTTACTTAACAACCGGGTTACTAATTTATCAACAGTAGTGATTCATTTAACAACTGTGGCAAGAAAGATCGCAAAATGGGGCAAAACTCACTTAACAAATCCTCACTTAACAACAGAAATTTTGGACTCAATTGTGGTCGTAAATCGAGGACAACCTATACTGATTAGATGCATGGTATATATTTAAAACATAATAACACAACTTTGTATTTATATTTCTCAAGATTAGGGAAATATTAGCTGAATATGATCCTCAATTCATGCCCATGGGCCTTGATGAAGCTTATTTGAACATAACAGAGTATTTAGAAGAACGGAACCACTGCTGTAAAAGAAAACATCTCAGTACATCCAAGTTTGGTCTAAATGGTATGTAATTATCAAGAGTTATCAAGTCAGAATAAAATGTTATGTTGCTTTTATGTCTGTGATTTAGTAAACCTAGAAACTGACACACGAATATTTTAAGTTTTAATATTTGCTTTCATTTATTTTGAATTAATTTCATGCCAAGGCAAAAGATAGTAATAAGATCTTAATCTAGAACCGTGATGGTGAACCTATGGCACACATGACGGAAGTGGCATACGGAGCCCATTTCTGCCGGCACACAAGGTGTTGCCCAGAACAGATCCACTGCGCATGCACACGTCTCCCACCAGCCAGCTGATTGTTGGGTATCTACCATGCACAGGAGGGCAGGGCGCACATGAGGTGGGGTCGCATGTGCAAGCGCAGAGGGGCATGGCGTGTGGGGGGCACATGCGCATATGCAGGGGGGTGGTGGGTGTTGTGTGCATTGCATTATAGGTGCAGGCACGCATGCATGCATGCGTACACTTTTGGCACACAGCGATGAAAAAGTTAGCCATCACTAATCCAGAATTTTAAATGTATTCTGAACGCTTATTAAATGTAAGAGTCCTCACTTCAAGGGGAGAAGGTTTTCCAGTGCTGGTTGTTAACTTGGGCCAGTGATTAAGTCAAGGAAAAGAATTGTGATCCTAAACTGGATTTTTTATTTATTCATCTTAAGAAGAAAATCCTAAAAATCTTATTATTTTACTATAATTTTAGATTGAACTGTTGGTTGGGATTGCATCAGCAGAGTTAGGGTTCAATATTGCATTCTAACCACTATGCCACCATAGCTTTTTCTTTCTTTTCCTCCATGGGAGATGACCCTTCAGCAGTAACAATGAGAATACTGCCTTTTCTAAAAACAACATATGTAATCATCTTGCCAAATAAGTGATTTTGAAGTCTAAAGCAGCTGTCCCTAACCTTTTTGCCACCAGGGATTGGTTTTGTGAATTGCTCCCCTCCAGATGTGCAATTTTTCTATGGATCGGGGAGAGTGGGGTTACAGTTTCGCTTGCTCACCTGCCACTCACCTCCAGGTGTGCAGCCCAGGTCATGGACTGATACTGGTGCTTCGTCAGGGGACCCATGGTCTAAAGCTGTTGCTGTTATTAGCTTTACAAGAGAATTTGAAATGACTGGTTTGTTTACGATATTCTGATTTTTTTTTTAATTTTTTTTTTTAAACAAGGAAAACAGAACATAATTATATCTGATGAATCAAACTTGAGTGAAGATATGCATTCCTGTTCACCAGTATTGTTTGACAGTGATACTTTGATTGATAAGCAGACTATTCAGCCATCTTTGCCTGTAAAAGAACAGCAATGTCAACAGTCAAGAGTTCAATTAAAGTCAGTTGTCTTAGAAACATCAGCTGAGGAAGTTGTAAATGAAATTCGTTTGAGAATTGAACAAAAAACTGGGATGACTGCCAGTGCTGGTAAATACATTTTTATTGTTTGTAACACTGACAATTCTAGAATAACTCTGTACATATTTACTGTAAGTATGTTCATAAAATATCTGTTGTATTGATTGACTAGAGTTGTATCTGTGATTCTTTGCTGCTTTATACTTATCCAAGTATATTAATACCAATCAAAATGTGCAAAGCTGAATATTTATTTATTCAAATTTGTATACCGCCCCCTCTCCCTAAGGACTCGGGGTGGTTCACAGCCAGATAAAAACATATAAATACAAATATAATAATTTAAAATAAATTAAAAGAATTAAATAGATTGGCTTTAAGAGTTAAAAGTGGGGAATTAGAAAAGTTAAAAACCATTTAAAAACCGAATTTAAAATCATTTTATATAACTCTAGGCCAGACCGGCTAGATGGAATAGGTGGGTTTTTAGTGCGCGCCGGAAGGTCAACAGGTCGAAGATGGTCCTTATCTCCAGGGGCAATTCGTTCCAGAGGGAGGGGGCCCTCAAAGAGAAGGCCCAAACCCTCGGGGCCGTCAGCCGTCCAGCTGGCGGTACCCCAAGGAGAGCGCACTGGTCGGCGAGAGACTGATGGTGGCAGCAGGCGGTCCCGTAAGTACCCAGGTCCCAAGCCGTGGAGCGCTTTAAAGGTGGTCACCAACACCTTGAATAGCACCCGGAAGGCCACCGGGAGCCAATGCAGCTCGCGCAAAAGTGGTGTAACATGGGAGCTCAAAGGAGCCCCCAAGACCACCCGCGCGGCCGCTTTGGAGACCGGACGATAGTTAGATAATAAGGTCGGATCCAGGAACGGTTTGAGGAGGGGTCTCACCACCGCCTCTTTCAAGGCATGAAGTAAGAACCCCTCACTCAAGGAAGCATTTATAATGTCCTGGAACCAACCACGTGACACCTCCCGGGCGGCCAAAACCAGCCAGGAGGGACACGGGTCCAATAAACATGTGGCATTAAACCCACCCAGCATCCTGTCCACATCCTCGAGAGTCACAGGATCAAACTCCCCCCAGATAACCTCACCAAACTCCACCCCCGTCCCCTCGTCCGGAGTTGCCCAGTCAGAGTCCAGCCCATCCCGGATCTGAGTGATTTTGTCCTGGAGAAAATTCGAAAAATCCTCAACCCGCCCTCGTAGAGTTTCATCCCGCGCTCCCCCCTCTAGGAGGGAGTGGGTCACCCTAAAAAGGGCGGCTGGGCGATTCCCCGCGGACGCAATAAGGGCGGAGAAGTGAGAGCGCTTCGTCGCCTCTATCGCCACTAAATAGGTCTTAATATAGGACCGCAATAGTGTTCGGTCAGATCCGGAGCGGATGGTCCTCCAACGACTCTCTAGGCGTCTTTTCCAATGCTTCATCTCCCTCAGCTCGTCGGAAAACCAGGGAGCCAATTGGGATCGGCATTGGGTCAGAGGCCGCAAGGGCACCACCCGATCAAGGGCACCAGCCACCACCCTATCCCAGGTGGCGACCAGGTCCTCAACCAGGTCGTGTGTCTGAGCGCCGGGAAATGGCCCAAGCTCCGTCAGGAACCTATCCGGGTCCATCAGGCGCCTGGGGCGGAACCATCATATCGGCTCCGCCTCCCTGCAACGAGGGGGTGCAGTATGGAAGTCGAGCCTAAGGAGTGAATGATCAGACCATGACAGGGGCTCAACAATTACATCCCTTATACCTAGATCATCCTGCCACTGTCCAGAGACAAAAACCCAGTCCAAGATGTGACCCCCAATGTGAGTGGGGTCCCTAATTAACTGGGTCGGGCCCAAGGCTGTCATGGAAGCCAAGAACTCCTGGGCTATCCCCGAGGTACCACCAGCTGAAGGCAAGTTGAAATCCCCCATGACCATAAGCCTGGGGGTCTCAACCGCCAAGCCGGCTATGACCTCGAGGAGCTCAGGCAGGGCCGATGTCACATAGCAGGGAGCCAGGTATGTGATCAATAGGCCCATCTGAACCCCAAGAGTAATTATGTTTTACTTCTCACGTGTAGTGTGTTCTAGATTTTATTTCATTTATGTGGCTCCTGTCTATAAAAGGTTCTACAGCTTATTGGATATGTGCACTGTCCTGGTCCCAGTGCGAATACTGACCATTAAATTATGATTCTGGACTCCATCATTCACAGAATTTGTGCATTTGTATATGACAACAGAATTGCTTTCAGACTGATTCTCCCTGTTAAGTTGTTGTTTAACCAGATTATTTTACAATGTTGTTTTGGGGAGAAAGAAGTCCTTATTCCTGGAAGGTTATATTCACAACTAACAAAGATGCAATTATATAATTTTCATAGATATTACTCAAATATTCTCCCATTCACTGCTGCATTGGGCTACAACCAAAGATTGTTAAGACTTACTCCCTCAATTACTCACCTAATCTTTCCACCCACCTTCTCTTCAACATAAATTATATCTATTGCCTTGATTTTTATCTGGAGGCTGGCTGCAATTAGTGACAATGACTCAGACATTAATAAGAATTAGCCTTGATTTTTTCTGAATAAATATAATAATTTGGGTGTAATCAAAGGATGTGAATGTATTGTTTATATTTAGTAAGAGATCTATAATAATTAAGGGAAAGACATTTGTTCTACATTGTTTGTAGGCAAAATTTGGAACCAGCAATTATATAATGGCCAAATAACTGCTGCTTACTTTTTTGGGGGAAGGGAGGACAGTCCTTTGTATAGGTTTTAATTGTTTCATACTAGAAGAGTTATTAATACAAAAATAAAAACTGGTTATAGAAGACTGCATCTTAGAAAACACTAATAACTAATGTCCTTTAAAAAGCTAAAGAATACAACGTTGAAAGGAACTTTGGAAGTCGTCCAACTCCATGACAGATGTTCAACCTCTGCTTAAATTCTTTGAATGAAGAACCCATTACTCTTTAAATTTTTTCATCTTTTCTACCTTCTGGAATAACTGAGTTCTGGAAATCAGTCTGAATTGATCTGAAATTATAGCTTTTGCTATTCTGTCAATGGATATGATTAAGAGCTAACCCAAATAAAAGTATTTAAAATGAAAAGAGAGAAACACTCATGAGAGACTTAATGCTATTTAAATAACACACATTTTAATGTAAAACAAATAAATAATGAACCTGAATATTTTCCAAACATAGCTCAGAGAATGTATCTAGAAAGGTCTGCAATGATTTGTTCAGATGAAGTTAAATAATATTGCAGGTAAAAAAAATCAAGAATTTTTGGGAATGAAGTCAAGGGACAGTAAATGAGGAGATAATTTCCCTCTTTCTTTTCCTTTTTTCTCAGTCATTTCTTCTTTCAGTCCAGGCAGATCCTTCCCAAAGAAGCAGTTTATGGAAGCTTATGACTGAAAAGGCAACCAAACAAGTTTTGAGAGCTTGAGGCAGAGAAAGCAAGCAAGCATATGGAAGTTTATAAAAAAGCTCTAAGCAACTTAGATAGGAAAGTGCAATTGGTGCTCAAAATCTTTAGTATTCATGCAAACTAAATGGGATCAGAGCAGCAATGACTGATGAGGAAAGAGATTTTGAGATAGTGATAAACAGTTTTATCAAGATGTCAACACTGTATACATTCATTCATGTTAGAGATAATTAGAAATGGTATTAAAAATAGAAATGCCAATATATTAACACATTTATTAAAATCAGTGGTGTGAATGCATCTGAATATTGTGTGTAATATACCTTAGTATATTCACTGTACCTTAAAAAAGATATGATGGAATTAGGCAAAATGCTGAAAGAGATTAAGACATAGTAAAATAAAAAAATTGAGAGGGAAGATTTACACTAACACTATTCTTTCTTCTTCTTCATGTTTTCTGTCCGTGCAAATGAACTTTGCTTTTAAGAGAATCTTAAGAACTCCATCCCATTTCAGTCATCCATTTCTTTCAGTTCATTCAGTCTTCCTGCATATATTTGTTTCATGTTTCAATCCTCATACCGTCTATATTAGTGTTTTGTGTTGCCAAGTTTGAAAAGCCCTGGTCTCAAATCACTCCTTTTATTCCTTTCATACTGGTCACTCATTTTTTAATTTAACCCACATTCATAGTTGATAAGAGGCAGGTGACAAAATGTTGGCTTGGAAATTTTCTATTCTAGAGACACTAGTTTACTTTTTTTTTAAACACACTTGAGATAAAACTAGGTATTGGTTGTGCTTGTAGTATACTGGCCAAAATATTACAGAACTATCCAATATTATGACTGATATTATGACCTTATATTAACATGGAATTCTGAATGAGATGTAGATATGACAGTTTGGTAACCTAGCCTCTACTTTGCATAACCAAAAAGTGATATATTTTTAATCTTCTCTCCCTGTGAAATAGCATTTTGTGGAGTGGTACCTATTATGGAGCCATTTCAAGATTGGGCACCCATAATGCCTATGGTTTGATGGCACCCATGACCCTGCCACAAAAGTATTCTTTATACTCAACTTTCATCTCAAATCTGGATTGTTTTGACTCTTACATAATATGTAATTGAAGCTGGAAAGTGATAATTCTTTTTTGTTTCTATTTGATTTTTTTTCATTTAATTGTAGGCATTGCTCCAAACATGATGTTGGCAAAAATGTGCAGTGATAAAAATAAACCTAATGGCCAATATAGAATCCCTCCAGAAAGAGATGCTGTGATGGACTTCATCAAAAATTTAGCTATTAGAAAGGTGAAAAAAATTGATTTATTTAGTGTTGCTACTTTTATGAATATTGTGTACAGGAAATAGTTACTGTCTTTTGGTGTCTTATTTTCTTATCAACATTTTATCTTCTATATCTGCCACTGTAAAATATTACACTGCTCTCCATGGTCATCTGACTGCACTGGGGCATTTAGTAACCATCTCACATTTACAACTTATTGCAGTGTCCTGTGGTCACATAACCATGATTTGTGACTTTTCTGTCAGTTATCAGCAAAAAAATGCCCATTCAGGAGGGCGGATTGAAATTTACAACCACATGTTTCATGTAAATGACTGTGTAATTTGCTTAATGATCACTCTAACAACTGGTGAAAAAATCAGTTTGAAAAAAAATCAAATAATGCCTCAGTTTATAGTGCAGAACAATACAACAAATTTGCCAGTTATGTGCAGCAGTTTACCAAGCTATGTAATTATTTCTATTATTTAAAAAAAAGCTCAGTTTCCCAGGTGATCGTTAATAATAGATGATAAGAAGTATATATTGAAACTGTTAAAATTAAAATTTCACATTAAAACTTCCTGTTTCACTGGTATATAATTCATTCTCACTTAGGTACCAGGCATAGGAAAAGTAACAGAGAAAATGCTAAAAGCTTTGGAAATAGAGACTTGCACAGAACTGTACCAGCAGAGAGCTCTGATTTCTCTTCTATTTTCTGAAACATCCTGCCATCATTTTCTTGAAATCTCTCTTGGTTTGGGTTCCACACATTTGGAAAGGTATTTTATACAAAATGTACTTATCCTTATTTTACTAATTTGTTTTCTAAATATTTTATTAATTGGTTGCATTTCACATGAAATTAATAACAACTATTATTCAAGATTACCTGTAATCTAGCCTTGTTTTAAAAAATATTCAGTGAAGTATTTCAATTTTCAATATTAAAAACTATTTTCAGATTGTTGAGTAAATTTAGTTCCATCATGTTTTAACAAAAGATATACTTTCTTATAAAGACAGAGTGATATTGAATACTTACAGAAAATGATGACATTTACATTTCTTACCTTTACTTTACCCTGTTTTTCAGACAACTGTTTTTGTCTAATTTTTAATAATGATTTTTCCATTGCTGTTTTCATGATGTATGTGTGTCTGCTCATAAAATTTGACACTTACTTTGTTGGGAGCTAACCTTTGAAATTTAGCATTCTTTCTTTTTTTTAAGGGACTGGGAAAGAAAAAGTATGAGTACCGAAAGGTATGTATACTCAAAGTATATCAAGTGTAAACATCTCACCTCTTGAATGCATTTAAATATACTATGTGATTCCCCACTCCCCATGATGCAAGAGATACCAATACAATGCCAAAAATTTGCCAAATAAAGTTTGGGGTTGCTTGAATTATGGATTAGCTTATTTGTTTGTTCATTTATTTATTATTTAAGTATATTCGTTGCCCAACATTCATAAGTAGAAGCATTCATAAGTAGAAAAAAAACATAAAAACAGCTAAAATTCTGTCCATATAAAGATAATATATAGTTACCAGTCACTAATTTTGCAAAGACAATTAATTCAAATACTGGCACACTTTTCCCATCATGTAAAAGAGATACTGGTTCTTTGGAGATAAAAATTATGTAATTGAGCCTTTTTTGAGACATTCTTCTAGCTTTTTTTTTCTATTAGAACAGTAATACCAAATATAATTATTGCCACTGTGTCAAAAAGACCTAAGGTAAAAATAGAATTTTTCCTCCATGTCTAGATATGCTGCTTCCATCAGTGACAGGCATCTGATACAGGAAAAAAGTACAAGTAATCCAAACAGAGGAAGATCTGATTTTCATTGATTCCTCTTCCTTAATAAGCTGTCTATATTCTTTGAAAATCTGAAGAGGGTTAGGTAATCCTCTGAAATAGTGGAGAAGATACCAAGAAATTGTGATCATTCTCTTGACCCAACCCCTAGTAAGCTTCACGATCAGAACTTTATTCAATGAATAATTCCTTCAAGTAGAATTAAATGTTGGATCTTCAAAGAACCAAAATTTATTTTTCATTGTGCAGTTTTTCAAAAAATCAAAGTCATTATTGGATGTTTTTAATAAATTAAAAGATTTGAATTGGATGAAGACTAATCAGTTATAATTAAATCCCATTGAAATAATTGTAAAAGCAATGTCTAACTTTAGTGCAAACTGAATGAGACAACTGGTCTTGTTCCAATTCTAAATCTGACATCCACTATTAAATGATGCTGGACTGTTACATTTATCCCAAAGCTTAACTTCCTTTTGATATGTTACCATAACAGGCACAGGAAATCATATTGTAGTTTTTTATTTTTGTGTAGTAAGTATGTAGCATGTATTATAAGCTGAAACATCCATTTTTAATGCTGCAGGGGTTTTAAAGAACTGTTTTTGTATTTAGGTATTGTTCAATAGATTTTGCAAATATTTTCTGCTTAGTTTAAACTTGCTTGGCTAATCTGTCAAGAACAGAACATGCTGAGATTTTCTTCTTTCTTGGCAGGACGTTTAATGAAATAAGTGCATCAGAACAATACAAGTTATGTCAAGAACTCTGCAGTGACCTTGCTCAGGATTTGAAAAAGGAAGGACTTAAAGTAAGTAACTTTATATCTTCTGTATTTTTCCTGTTTATTAGCAGTCACATCTTCTATATTTATTGGTGTATTGTTTTGGTGGGAAATACTTTTCATTTGTCTGCATTCCTCTTGGTCATAGGAATTTAGATAGAACAGAATTTATGCTAAGGATGAAAATGATTTGTTAGATTTGCAGGTGGTCATTGGGTTAAAAATGAGTTCAGTTCCTAATTCCGTCTTTAACTTACATTTGTATATACAATGGAACGTGTACTTACAAATGGACTGCCTATTGATAAAAATAGTATGTGCCTCTGTTTTCCTTCATTGAGCTGATCTTCCTCTTCACCTTTATTGCAAGACAGTTCTCAGAATATAACCGCTTCAGAAAAAAATGTCTATTGTTTTTAATAGGCTAGAACCATAACTTTAAAATTGAAGAATGTGAACTTTGAAGTGAAAACAAGAGCTAATACAGTACTTTCTGCAGTTTCTACTGAAGATGAAATATTTGCTATTGCTAAAGATTTGCTTAAATCAGAAATGGAGATTGTGGCCCCAGAACCTTTACGTTTAAGATTAATGGGTAAATATCATTTCATATAATTATGCTGAATACTGGCTCATACAATTATGTTAGTTATTGCTAGTTATTTGAGTGAAATGAAAATTTTGATGTAAATGCAATTGCTGTTAAACTTTGTTCTGATACACTTCTGTTATACCTTTACAATTAAATGGTTATTGAAAATTCCTCAAATCAAAATTTCTTCACTATTGTTAGAATATATGTTTAAAATATGATTCCCCTATTGTCCCCTTCAAAAAACAGATGTATTTTTAACACTTTCCCATCACCAAAAGAATATTTGGTGCTTCATGTATTTAAGCATGTGAAACTTTGTCTCCATCCCCACCATGATTATTCTAAGGTGGGTTGTGCAGTAGGGAATCATAGGAAGGCAAGATTGTATGACTAAGTTATTTGTGTACTTATTTAAATATGTTTATATGGCTGTCTATCTCAAAACCATGACTTCGACAACAAAATGGATTAAAAGCAGCAACAAAAATAATAACATAATAATAATACAATAACATCTGTAGACAGTTTAACACAGGCCATGCATTCACAGTAATATCAACAATCATACAACAAGTTCACCTCAGGGAACATCCTAATCTTCAGGGACTTATGAAATCCCATTAGTCAGGGTCAAATGAATCTCAGGAGGTATGGTGTTCCAAAGATACAGAAGACATGCTTTCTGATTTCATCAGATGTCTGTTACGTCTTAATGGATAGAAGCCATAACATGCCTACTAGGAGAGAGGATGAGACCTGAATGATATTTCCAAGGAAATCTGTGAAGTGGAAAAAAATCCAGTTCCACTATATATGTTAAAGCTAGATTGAAACCAAAATTGAACAAGGTCATCCGATACATCACTATACATATCATAACTGCAACGAGAATAGCTTTAGCACAGGGATGGAAGAAGGAAATCTGAAGAAGACTTGACACGAAAAGTAATGGATTGTGCGGAACTGGATAAATTCACAATGGAATTAAGAGGCAAAGATGATTCGGACTATTATGCGGTTTGCAATAGGTGATACAAATGGGTGGAGGATAGAAATAAGAGCTGATGTGTATGTATAAAAGGAGAGGTATGAATAACGACATGAACACTGTTAATGCAAATAGAAATTTGTATTTTTGTTTTTAAAAAATCAAATGTTTTTTTAAAAGCTAGATTGAAACCAGTATGCACAAGAGAATTGTGGGCAGAAGTTAGTTGGCTCATGTCTAAATTTGAATTGATTTAAGTAGGAATTAAGTAACCTTATGCATTCCTATGTATGTCTATGTGAAGCAGACTGTGATTCAACATTTGTTGTTTTGATTATATTTTTAAACATTTAACTTTTTGTGGCTTGTCTGTCATATTCAGGTGTAAGAGTATCAGGTTTTTTAACTGAAGAAGAAAAAAAATACCATCAGAAGAGCATTGTTAATTTCTTAGGACCAGGAAAACAAGCCTGTGCTTTTAAGAAAGCTGTCAACATTTTCCCAAAAGTATCTGAAGGAGAAAGCTTTTTCAATAAAAAGAGAGCTACAAGAGAGCAAACCAATCAAGGGATATTTTTAAATGAATCTTCAAACAAGAAGAGTCTACCAGATATAATGTCAACAATAACTTCAGGAGAACAAAGAAAGGATGATGAACATCAGATCTTTATTTGCCCTATTTGCTTTGAAGAGCAACAAGATAGCACTTTAGAATCATTTAATAGGCATATTGATATGTGCCTTAGTAGAACAAAAGAAAAAGGAAATTCAGAAATTACCGATAATAGCAAATCATGGAAAAATGATCCTCCTGTGGATATGGGGGAAAAAGAAGAGATAAAAGTTAAAATAAGTAAACCACCAGTGAATGAGCAGTCAATAAATATACCTGATTGTGATTCTGCAAGTGGCAAAGATGTTTTGTCTAAGTGCCTAGTTCATAAACAGAATGAAAATGGATGCGATCCTTCTAATGCTTCAGTATCTGAAATGCATGTTAAAGATGATTTATCTTCCGGAGCCTTGTTAATAGATAAAGAAGAATCAAATTGCTCAGGAAGTAATTTGCAAAGTTTTTCTGGAACTACTGAAAATGTTTTAGTTTGTCCAGTTTGCAACATAGAACAAAAAACCAAGGATCTCACCTTGTTCAATAGGCACGTGGATGTTTGTTTAAACAAAGGCATCATTGAACAGTTGACAGAAAAATCAGGTAATGGTGAGTATTTTACCAATCATTTAAATAACAGTTTTTAAACTCATATTTTAGGAATGTTAAACGAAGTTCAGAATGCAAATTTATATGAGGTTTCTATAAAGGAGTTGACTACTTCTCCATTTTGTGTAGAAAGAGGCTGATGTTTCTGTATTTTTCTGTAGAAAAATAAAAGTTATTTTATAAATTGTAACAATTTAGTTTCTAAATGCAGGAAGCATAAACATTGCTGGGCTCTTGTCATACACAGATTATGCAGGAGCTATGCAACATTCTGTCCTATAACTCATTTGTCACTTGTCATTGGAAGTATAGACTATCTCCATAATTGTTAAAAGGGCAAATGTTTATTTTTCCTTCCCAAGCAAAAATGATATAATTAAGGGGAAAGAACAAAATAGCTATAGAAAAGTCATGGTTTATATAAGAATTTATGAACAGTTTCAGTGGAGGAGAAGAAAACAATAATAGATGTTTTTGTTAATTCCCATTTGTTAATCTTAATTCTACTGTAATACATTTTTGCTTTCAGTTTAAAAATTTTAAATAATTTTTTCCCCAGAAATCTTAAATAGAGGACAATATAATACAAACTTTTCAGCAGGAACCAAAAGGTAAGCTCTGAGCGAGTGTTAATAGAATATTTGAATATTTAGAATATATTAATGTCAAAACATTTTATTGTGGCTGTTTAATTAGTAATACATGTTTTTTTTTCCTTTTCAGATCTGGAACAATAATTCCCCAGTTAACATCCAAAAAAGTCAAATCAGGCAATACTAGGTGCACTATAGAATCATTTTTCAAATGAACACAATGAATTAATTTAATTATTGTTATGGTACAGAGACTTAAAATGAAATATGTCACTTGAACCTTATGTATTGTGTATAAATTATGTAAGTTGAAAGAATTATATAAAATATAATTATATAAACTTAAAGATTATATTACTTACGTATATTGCATATATATGATTTTGCACCAGGTAACCCATCACTTTATTTCAGATGCACAGCCTCATATTTTAAAGAATGCATAAAATGTATGGAAGTTGACTTTTAAAACTGATAAGCATATTGTTATTTATTGAGGAGTGTCAAGCACTTTTAAAAGCCAGTTCTCCTTTGAATAACATGATGGTAATGGCTGTTATCTTCATAACTCTTAGATAGGAAGGGAAAAGGATAGAATTTGGATTTTATTTAAAAATTAAAATTTGTCCTTTATAGATCAGGCACTATTATGAAATTTTAAGATTTGCTTTGCTTTCATCAATTCTGTATAAAAATATTAGAAAACATGAAATATTTAGCACCCAAAATTCAGACACAATTTTTGTACAGTCATGTAGCACTTCTAGACTTTGTTAATTGAAGCAGGAACTTGCTGACTGTCCATTGGTGAACAAAACTTTATGTACTACATATAATATATGATATTAGTAAAAGCAGGCTAAATAAACATACATATCCTGAACAGAGCAACTGTACTGGAACATTCATCATTACATGAATCATTACATGTCTGTTCCTGACTTTATGACTGTTGCCAGAGTTGTTATGTGAGTGTGGCTTCCCCCAGACTTCTAACTTTGCTTGTCAGAACTGGCTGGGAAGGTCACAAATGGTAATCACATGACCTTGGGATACTGCAACTGTTGTTAAATATATACCAGTTGCCAAACTCTCAAATCATGATCATGTGACCATAGGGATGCTGCAGTGGTCATAAGTGTGAAGACCAGATGTTAGTCACTTTTGTCAGCATTTTGAACAGTTGCTAGACAAATGGTTGTAAGTTGAGGACTACAATGGTACCTCGGTACTTGACTGTTTCAAAACTCATTGAATTTGGTACTCAATACATTTTGACATGAAAATGTCCCGGTACTCATCGTTTGTTTGGTACTCAATGCACTGTGATAGGAAAAGAGGGAGAGTCACAGAGGGCAGATAGGAAGTCAGACATGCTGGGAAGGTTGCTGCAAAAGGAAGAGAGGGATGGCCACACAGAGTAGACAGGAAGTCGGTCATGCTGGGAATATCACTGATATAGGAAATGGGACTGAGAGAAAAGTCATTCACGGCTGAAACAAAAGGTCATGTGGTAAGTCATGGGATTGGTTTGGCACTCATCATTTTTAGTACTCATTGTACCTCCCAAAACCAATTAACAATGAGTACCGAGGTACCTCTGTACTTGTATTTACTTACATTTTAAATTGTTTTAAAAAATAAATGGCTGTTATATAATACAGATTTATATGAAGTTCAAATTGTAATTGAGCACAAGCTGAAAATGCATCATCAGTGTGATGCAGTTGCTAAAAAGACAAATGTAATTTTATGATGCATTCCTAAAAATCTAGTTTTCATTTCAGGAAAAAAATTGGTCCAATACATTCTGTGTTGGCCAGATTCCATCTTGAGTATTTCCCTTGTGCCCAGGTATTAGACAAATTCTAAAAACATGAAAGAGATACAGAGAAATGTAATGAAGATAATCAAGAAATCGGAAAATAAGCCTTAAGAAGTGAAATGGAAATGGAGAGAAGAAAATATATTGCATAAGTGGGAGGGAACAAATTCAGTTGCACTTTTGAAGTACCTGAAGGATGTTACACAGAAAATCAAGATCTATGTATCAGAATGCAGGACATAGCATAAATGATCAAAGTTACGGGAATTCAGATTCCTGTTAAATGGTGAGATAATTTTCTACAGTATTAAGAGCAGTTCATTGAGGGAGTCAATTACTAAGGGATCTAGTGAATTTGAACTCTCCTTTAAACAGAAGCTGGGGTTTATTACTTTGAAATCCTGCACTGACACAGACTCCATGATCTAAATGAACCTGGCAACTTTATGATTCTTTGGAGTTTGTATGCTTTAAAATAATTTCATTTGTAATTTATTCAATGTAATTTATTTTGTGAAATAATTTTAATCTAAGATGCGTTTTCCTAAAAATTGTGATACCATTTTTTAAAAAAATGTTAAAGCTCAAGATAAAGATTTTAGCAAAACAGCACAAAATGTGTAAAATAAATACTCATTGATGAAACTGTAGTTTGCATTTTTCTCTATTAACCATAAAGATTGTTGTTTCAGTTTTTCCAATTCTTGGAATTGGAATCGGGTTCATGCTTTAGTCTATTTTATTGAATTTATAGTCAGACTAAATTAATGCCTTACTGCCTTCTTGAGTGAGAAGCAAAAGAAGTAAAACCTTGAGAAGCCTAAGAAGCTTCTTGGATGTGATGCAAAATGCCTTGAAAGAAAAACAAGAAAGTCCAGTTGCCTCTTGAAAAAAAAAAGCATCTTTGGGACAACCATGACCTGGATGACTGAGAATCTCAATAGACATTGCCTTGGCTTTGGTGGCACAGTGTAACGAGTGCAATACTGCAGGCTACTTCTGCTGACTGCCAGCTGCCTGCAATTTGGCAGATTGAATCTCACCAGGTTCAAGGTTGACTCAGCCTTCTATCCTTCCAAGGTGGGTAAAATGCAGACCCAGATTATTGGGAGCAATAGGCTGAGTCTAAACAGTTTAGAGAGGGCTGTAAAAGCATTGTGAAGTGGTATATAAGTCTAAATGCCATTGCTATTACTACTCAAAAGCAGAAAATTGTGTCCATATGTAGCTTAATAGAGACTATATCCAAATGGTTGATGTCCAATTCTACCAGACACCCGCTCCTATATACTGGTTACCATACTTAGCAATATCATAGTGCCGCACATTAGAAGACAACAGGCTCTCATTTGGATATGGTCAAGGATGCTGATGAACAGGCATTGTTCACCAGAACAATGCACAGTCCATCATGAGATTGAACTCCCATAGGCCAGCATGGAAAACAGCTATTCACTTAATATCTACCCAGCTTAACCCTGGAATGCCTGGAGAGAGGAATGGGCCAAGGTACTTTCTTATGGCTTACCAATTAGTGATCCCTCTACCAAGTCATTTGGTTTTGACCTGCCTCGCTCAGTCTGCACAAAATTGAACAAAATTAGGTGATACTGGAAGAAGTGCCTCTGCCCTGTATCAGTGAGAATGGAAAAAGTCCCCTTGTTGGCACTGTAGTGCTAATATGCAAACTATTAACCATATTGTGCAAGATTGCCCACAATGTGCGTTTTCTGGTTTCCTGGAAGATTGGCAAGAAGCAATGCCAGAAGCGCTCACTTGCATAGCTGAATTGGACATTTAATTGTGAGGCCACTGCCATAGCCCCATAGATGTTTTGTATATAATTACATGGATTGTGTGTATATGTTTACTTCCCTTCCATCATGTTCTCATCATACACTAATAATTATATAGGCAGCCACTTTCATCTACATGGTCCTGAACAATAACTTGAATGCAAAGAGAATGCTTGGGTCTGGAATTTTGTTGTGAATAATAAAAAATTCTGAATTTTTTTGAATTTATAAATAATCTAAAATGAGCTAGATCAGGGAGCACACTAGATAATGGCATGGGACACGACTATCACTTGCATTTGCACTCTAAAGTGATGTTGAGGACCAAAGGTTGATTGATTGATTGGTTGACTGATTAAGGGATTACACAGTTGTAAAAATGGTGGGTTTTTTTTTGTAAAGCTCTAGATCAGTCAACTAGCCAGATCTCTTAAAAATAGAAATAAAATTAGCAAATTAGACACACTAAATTTCAAGCACTTACTGTTAGCTACAGGCACCAGAAATTGCATGCAGGGGAATTAACAAATGGCATAGATTTAAGATTCAAGGAGCTGATCAAATGGTTAACAAAATATGCAGCATCTGAGCAATGCACAGATAATCTACAGTCTTTCATTCTTATAATTAAAATAACTGAAAAATGGGCACTAGTTTTAAATACATTATATTTTGCTGCTTTTGCCCAACTGAAAACAGATCAATTGTATTCTGTATGGCCTGCATGCTCAAATATATGTTTATTGGAAACATGCAGCTATTTTATAAAACTAATTTTATAAAAATGGCATTAAAAATTATTGTTAGTATTTAAAATGATTTAACAAATAAACAATTAGGAACAATTCAGCCTGAATGAATTCCCTGAAATACTATTTTCTATTTGCTTTTTCAGAATGGTCCTTAAAACAACCCTACTGTATTTGATTTAGTGGATTCTAAATGTGTTTACATTCTTTAAAAAGAATAAATTAGATAAGTGAAATTGTTAGAAAAAGCATACAGGTTGCAAGTTTTTTTATATATATAAAAACGTGGAATACAATAATATGGAAGTTTATATAATATATATTTTTGTTGTAAAATATTTGTAAGCATAAGCAACAGATTAAAAAATTAGAATTATCTAATAGTTTTAATACAACTATTTCCTGGATAACTATTTTTATGTTACAAATATTACTCATTCACAAATATATTTACTTTCATGCTGAGTCATTTTTGTCAACATTTATTTAGAAGGCGGAAAATTAGCAGTTTTATTCACTAAAACCATGCATAGAACTTAATTTCAACCATGAAGTAGTCCAATCTTGGGTCAGGAGCAACTGATCTACAGCCATAGTAGTAGTAGTAGTTGTAGTAGTAGTAATAGTAGTAGTAGTAGTAATATGTCCTAAATATATTTTATTCTGCTGTTTAAATCCCAGTCCCATAAACAGTCCATTAATCTTTTGGATTTACACTCCAAAAACTGTAATACAAAAGGAAAAGGACTGAGAGGGAAGAAGAAATTAGTGAAATACAGACAATACATACAAAAAACTTTCCAAAGTGCAAACAAAAGGATTAAAAATGGTCAAAATTGCTTTACAATGAGTCATAAAACCTGGAATCAGAGTCAGAGAAATCCACTCTTCAGTTGAAAAGTAAACTGTGGTCATGAAGATGTGATCCACATTCCATCCATTATGTGTAATGCATATAATTGTGATCATCTTGACTTTTTTTGATCGTATCATTGGGACATCCCTCAGTATTGTTCTTTTTTTAGTCTGTTAATTCACAGTGTAAATATTTCAGTAGTGGCAATACTTTAAATTGTGGCAGAGCTAATAAGAATTTGTAAAGGACTGACAGACTGGAAATGCTCTCAGCATCATTTTCAGCATCTGCTTACTAAGAAGTTTGGCATTGTGTGGATTTTTTGCAATACATTGTTAATTAGTTTGATGCCGATCAAGCAGAATAATACTAACTACATTTTAGGTGAATGCACAGGAAGAATGCGGGTTTAGGGAAATGTTGGCCATGTAAACTAAATAAACATCTTAATTCCATTAACTGGGCAGTTTCTACTGTTTTTTGTGAGTCAAAATGTCATAAAGTTGTAAATTTAGGCCAGCCTCTCTAGGATTCAGGTCTGAACAATGAATGATAGCAGGGGTATAAAATAAAGTTCAAAATCCAAGATTGGGATCTATTTATTGGGATCCACTGAGACGCCACAGAAGTATGCAAGGTTTGAAGTCTTTGAAGAATTGTCATCAAGTTTATATATGAAAAGCAGGCTAATCCAGAAAGTGTTTCACTAATCCAGAAGTATTTCCCTCTCAAATCCATATCTCGCTCGCTGTCGCTCTCTAACACACCAAGTTGTGTCTGGCAGGTGCTTGGCAGGAGTTGTCCCTAGAAAGTGACACCCGCCCTAGTCTGGGTGGTTTCCTCAAGGCGGCCGCTCTCCAGAACGCTGCTTCGGCAGGAACCGCAATGGAGGAAATCCGGAGCCGCACCATGAAAGGCCTCGCTGATCTGAGGGGCTTTATCAACCTGACTCCCAAGGAAAACGACAGCTCGAAGGCGGAAGCCGCAGCAGAAGCGGCCAACGCAGAGACTTGTGAGTGTCGGAGAGAAGGAGCCGGAGGGCGGGTCTCTCCAAGGTTTGGGCAAGACAGCCGGTTTGTGAGGCTCTTCCGGCACGCAGCTCTCTTCTTCGAAGCGTGGAACGCAGCCCCGTCGCCCCTTGGGGGTCGCGAGGCGTTTGAACTACTTCGGTTGGATGCTTTTGTCTGGCCCCTTTTTCTGCAAAAGTTCCGGTGATCCCGAAGAGTTCCAAAACAGGCAAAAGAGCACAGCCGCCCGGAGGAAATAATCCTCCAGTCAGGGAGACGGATCGACTAGGGCAGCGGTTCGTTTCCTATACGAAATTTCCAATTGAAATCCTCAGACATTTGAAATCCAGTCCAGACCAGATTTGAATTTGAAATTCTCAGGGCTTTCTGAAAATTTTGAATAATCTTTCATTGAATTACTAAGTGTTCAAATAATCCTTTGAAAACGTTTGAAGGAAGGGTAAGCTTCCAATTTCCTGGAGGAGGATAATGGATATATAGTTCATTCTAATTTCAGTCATGTCATATGTGGAGTCTTGAGACGAGGTAGTTGCCCAAGGTTAAGCAAATTTCATATTATATGGCAAGCATTTAAAAAAAATCATTTAAATTCAGAGGAAACTTAAAAATATAGGTTTTTTAAAAAATTGGAGAGCCAGTTTGATATAATGGTTTAAGAGATCAGGTTAGAAAAAAGGAGACTGAGTTCTTGCTTTAGGTGCAAAGTTAGTCAGCGACCTTGGGCCAGTCATTCTCTCTCAGCCATAGAAAGGAGGTAATGGCAAACTACTTCTGAACTCTAGTGAAGAAAACTGCAAGGATTAGTCCAGACAATTGCCCAAAGTCAACTCTTGACTTAAATAACAAAAATCGTCCACACCTTTAACACCCAAAGACATACTCAAACAAAAAATAAAATAAAACTAATCTGGCCAAAGTATTAGATTTCATAATAGAAAATGGAAACAGCTATTTCATAAGGCTTCATGTAGCATCATTTTGACTGGTAGTATTTGCTGTATTGCAGCTTTTTTCATGATAGCCACAGCAAAGGAGATGGGTTTGCTCATTCACAAAATTATTTTTGTAAATATCAAAACAAGTTATCTCCTCTGCTAGTTCCTGTCCTTTATTGTAATTTCTTAATTAACTCATTAAACTATCTCCATGTTGCTCTCCTACCAACAATTCAGGGTGACATACGGAAAAAAATATTTTTTTTGATCAGTTTAAGGCAAACCTTAAACTGTATATAACTTTGAGCCAGTTACTCTCCTTCAGCCCAACCCACCTCACAGGATGGTGGTTATGGATGACAGGAGCCAGGAGTATGTCTCAGCCAGCCTTCATGTCTGAGAGAGACCTAAAACTCACCAGTCCAGCATGTTAGCCCCTACATCAAACTGAGCTTTCCATAAGAACAAACTCTGCTTTACAAGGGGAATGTGGAGGGCATAGGGAACAGCTTTGAAGGAGGGTAGGAGGAGCTGGTACCAAAGCAACGGTCAGATAAGAGAGGTATAAGCCCTGTCGAAGAAAACAAGATAAGTAAATATTACAGATTAATAGAGTTGGAAGGGACCTTGTAGGTCATCTAGTCCAAAATACCCCAGACAAATACCATTATTCTTCCCACAAAGATAAAGTAAGGGAGAGGAAGCACATTCATACTTGCAAGAGTCTGTTGCTATAGCTGTTACAATAAAAGTAGTTGTGATCTATATGGCTTTGGTTTCTTAGTTTACCTTGTAGAGCTGACATCAAGCCACCCTTGATATCTTGCTTCAGGGGTCCCGTAGAAGATGATCTTATGGAGATGGGCCTTTCAGTAGATGGGTTGTTCTCACAGATCTTACTAAAAGCACACATTTGTTTCAGAGTAAGTAATCCAGGAGATAATCAGCGTCTGGGTTTTCTAGAGTTTTAAACATGTTAAATTAATTTTTAAATACTTGATTATAATTATATTTAGGGATATGTGGTCCTGTAAGGAAACAATAATAAAAAACTATACCCACCTTTCTTAATAGAAGTGTGATATACTAGATTTAGATTCTGTACTGGAATCAGAAGGGTAAAAAGTTCAAATCTAACACAGCTGTATTAATCACCAGATGTTTGTGGCTACTATAACCCAGACTGCCTCATGGGAGTATTGTAACAGAAGATTATCAAGGGAAAAGTAAAGTAATTTGAATTTAGACATTTAAGATTATTATCAGAATTTCCTCAGTATCACAGAGGTTGTGCTCTTTGTTTTGCAGTGCTTCCAGATGAGAAAGAATTTCAACATGCTGCTAAAACTAATAATCTGGACACTATGGAAAGATTATTTAGGAAAAAAATTAATATTAATGCTGTAAATGTTGTAAGTATACAAGCACTCTTTGTACTTAATTTATCTAACAAGTAGATTATGTTTCTTCATTATTTCATTTAATTTAGGAAAAAAATAGTATTTATACTTTTGTCTTTGGGAGTTTTATTTGGCTTTCTCCCTGCACTAGACATGTGCAGTTTTGAGAATGGAAGTGAGTAGAAGCAAGCACAGTCTTGCTATACCAGTCAGTTGGTCTATGGATAGGCTGAACCTTTCGGCCATTCAGTCAAAATTGGGCCCAACATTGAAAAGAGACAGTGTGTCAACTATATGAGATTGGGAGACCAAAGTTAGGGAATATGCAGCAATGGCAAAATGAATAGTATATATCCAGAATAGAACTTCGAGTAAATTTAAGCAATAATGGCTCCTCTGTATATTATATATTACATAAAAACATATTTATTTATTTTATATTGCTACCTATTCGCCCATCAAGGCAGCTTACACAATGTATATAATGTGTTACATATACTCAGTCATTTAAGAATCTGGCTTTTAAAGGAAAAGTAATTGATGTAAAGATAATTAGGAGCAGTTTGAATGTTTATAAAAGTTAAATGTAACCAGAAGTATTTTTATTGGGCATTTTACCAGAAAAAAATATTACAAAGAGATTATATACTTGATTTTTACATCTACTAACTGCAGTTAGAATTGAATATATTCAATAATGGAAGTGTGATGAGATCCTGACAGATGAGAAAGTAATTAAGAAAATATTAGAATGTGCAGAAATGGATAGACTAACACTTACTATCAAAGATAAAGAAGAAACTAAATACTTTTTGACATGGGACTTATTTTATTGATGGCTAGACAATAAAAACAAAAGTTAGAAAAAAGGGACATAAAAAGGATAAATGTTAAAATGGACAAACAAAATATTGTTACTACAGTATTAATGTTATTGTGATTCATGTTATTGTAAACACTCTGATTCTGATTGCCTGAAATAATTGTACCCAGACAATTATTGTTCGATTGAAATGGAATTTTTATATATTATACAAATAAAGCAAATAAATTTTTAAAAAAGTTAAATGCAATCAATCACCGTTAGATGTAATTGTAAGGGATATAGAACTTAATATTGTTTTTATTCTTCTTTGTTTTATTAATTTGTTTTATTTATTTTATCTTTTTCTCCTCCTTTTCTTTTCCTTTATATAGTTTGCTTTTGGAACAATAACAAATAATGGCAATATCACCATTAATATTAATCTTTAAAGTTTTATAGAAACTTTTCTTAAAATGATATAATGAACCACGTTTTATACATTGAATTAATTAATAAAACAATGAATTTGGAATTTTGTATAATGGTAAATTATTTGCTTACTAAAATTTTACTATGTCGTTTTCTATCTTCTATCTACATTATTTTAAAATAAAACAGAAGCTACACCTTTCCTTGAGCTTATACTATAGACTTGGAGGTTTACAAAATGTAGTGTTTTGGGGAAAACATTAGGATAATAACCCGTTTAATGATGACCCATTAAACAGGCTTACTTATTAGCCATAGTTTAATTAGCTCAATTTAAATGCTTCCTGTGTCTAATTTTGCATTTGATTTTCTTTGTTTATTCCCCATGATTTATGTTTTAGTTGAAGCGCACAGCCCTCCATTTTGCTGTTGCAGGAAATCATATATCTGCAGTTGACTTTCTTCTCCATCACAAAGCTAGAGCTGATATTGCAGATAAGGTATATGCAATTGATTTCTTATTGCTATATTTATAATAGCTGAAATAGACTGAGGCTCTTTTATGGAAAAGAAGGAATCCGCTAGAATTGTTTTAGACAAACATATTTTCTTTCAAGGAATTTTAATAATATGTGTGAGTCCAGCAGTTCCCAACCTTTTGGGTGCCAGGGACCAGTTCTGTGGAGAGAGGTTTTTCCGTGGGCTGGGGAGCTTCATTTGTTTGTGTGGCCCAGTTTCTGGCATGCTGTGAATCAGTGGCGCACCACAGACTGGGAGTAGAGGACCTCTGTGTTAGTTTAAAAAGAGGCCACCAGATTCATTCTGATCTTTAGCTAGCGTAGACTAAACATCTCTCCTCCTATAAAGCATTTATTGAAAATGTTACTTTTAATATATCTGATTAATCATGCCCAGGCTATTAGAAAAATTGAATTAATAATGTGTCATTTAGGGTTTTCCTTCTAAATATATAACAAATAAAATGATAGAGCCATTCTAAAGGTGGCTAAAGTAAAATTGAAGTGCTGTAAGATTTAATGGAAACACTGACAACATTTAGACAAGAGGATAGAAGAGAACACATCAAATTTGCACACAACACCAAGCTGGAGGAATAGCCAATACTCAAGATACAAAAGGTTCTTGACAAATTTGAACACTGAGTCCTATCTAACAAATAAAATTCAGTGGTGAGAAATGTAAAGTTCTACATTTCAGCAAGAAAAACTAAATGCATAGATATAGAATAGATGGTACCTGGCTCAATAATAGTAACTGTGAGAAGGATCTTGCAGTCCTAGTGAACAATCACTTAAATATGATCCAGCAGCGTGTTGCAGCTGCCAAAAAAGCCAATGCAGTGCTACGCTGCATTAACAGAGGTATAAGAATCAAGATCACACAAAGTATGAATACCACTTTATAAAACCTTGATAAGACCACACATGGAATACTGCATCCACTTTTGGTTGTCATGATGTCAAAAAAGATGTTGAGACTCTAGAAAGAGTGCAGAGAAGAGCAACAAAGATGATTAGGGGACTGGAGGCTATGATGGTTGCAGGAATTCGGTATGTCTAGTTCAGAGGTCTCCAAACTTGGCAACTTTAAAACTTGTGTACTTCAACTCCCAGAATTCTCCAGCCAGCATAGCTTAATGAAAAGAAGGATTAGGGATGATATCATAGCAGTGTTCCAGTGTCAAAGGGGCTGCCACAAAGATGAATGGGTCAAATTGTTTTCCAATAAAACAGTTTTAAAAGACTAGTTTTCAATTTCATTGTCTCTTCAAAGTTTATATTTACTTATTTTACTTACTTTTAAAGCATGGCCTTACTGCCATTCATCTTGCTGCATGGTCTGGTAATTTGGAAATAATGCTGATGTTAATTAAAGCAGGAGCTGATCAAAAAGCAAAGAACCAGGTATGTTATTCCAAGATATAAGCCAGCAACAATGTATACAACAGAAGGTTTTTTAATTCTGTTTTCAGTAATTGTTCTTTCTTTTTCTTAGGAAGGCATGAATGTTCTACATTTTGCTGCTAAGAACAATGGTGTTAGAATAGTGAATTATTTTATCCAAGATCTTCACCTGATGGATCTCAATAAACCTGATGAGGTATTATGAGTGCAAAGAATACTACAAGCAATTCAAGAATGGATATTAGTAATGTTTCTGTAGATACTTTTATTTAAAATACTGTACATGCTTATAAATATGGCTTCCATTATTTTTGTATCTATATTTCATGAATATTGATAGAACAGGCCTTTGTTTTATTCAGTGTTGCTTACAGATTGAGTCAAAGCTGGCAAAGACAAGACCCTCATGACAATGTCTCCAATCTGTCTTGTCCCTTGGGCCTGAAAAGTGTGTTAATATTACATGCACATGTATAAGGGACACAGTTGTATCACAATGCTATGCCAATCTTTTTGCCATCTTAGATGCACACATACACGCCTATAGATATTGCTAGGGTTGTATATTTCAGGCTCCTCTTGATTAATCATATATTATGAATTACTTTAACTCATCTTACATATATTCATATTCTCTGCAGTAATTCTGAGCATGCATCAAGATATCTGGCTATTGCTGGGCTAAATGCTGCACCTGGCCTATAAATTTGAGGGCTAAACTCCGAAAGGCTTGGCTCAAAAATCTAAATTCAATTCAATTCAATTTTAATTTAATGAAAATAACATTCAGTTACTCCAATATAATTGATATGATCTACTTCAATTTACGTTATGATTTTCTTCTTTTGTTTCTTTAAATATTGCAAACTGATAGCTCCTTTCTGATGGACTCTTACAAGCTTCGAGGGGCTATGTGTGATCCTGAGGAATTTAATCTAAAAGATTATGCATATACTGTGGGTCACATCACATATATAGTAATACAAGAAGATTTAAAGATTTGTTTTCTGATTTGAGCAGCATTTAGAAATCTTCCCATTAAAAAACCTTACAGAATTAGAATTAGCATCACTTTAAAGAAGTTAGATCCGGGGTCCCCCACTCCAGGGCTGCTGCCTGCTATAGGACCATGAGCTGTTTGAAACCGAGCTGTGGAAATGCACTCCATTTGCACAAGCAGCAAGTGCATGGAGCTACATCCTCACATGTGCTTGCTGGCCACTCATTGAACTATCCCCTCTCCCCACATCCCTACTGGTTTGCAAAGCTATAAAGAATGGGAAACTGAGTTATATAACGGAATTAGAAGGCCATTGCTACATCCTGAGTAAGATTTATTTTGGTAAAATATCCTTCTGGTGTGTCTTGTTCAGGTTCATATGGCACTTGTAGCACTACCAGAAGATATTCATGCAGAGTTTGAGCATCATCTTGTTCAGCATTCTTGTAGATCACCTGTAGATAATTTTGTAGTTTGGCTGGGGATCACCTGCAATCCAAAGGGACAAATTACTTCCAACTGGGCTAAAACTTTTGGTAATTAATCTTTGGAGAATACCCATTTTCTTCCCTAGTGTCTTTTAACTTCACTTTTCTCCCAGAAAGGGAGAAAGCCATTCCTCCTGGCAGCTGAAATGGGCCATGAAGAAATGATAGATGAGTTGATTACCCTTAATTTATTCACCTCAGAAAAGGATAAGGTAAGCCTGTTTATAAAGAAGGTTCTTTGATTTTGTATGTCATATACTTAATTGTGAGAGGGTTCTTTTGGGAAATGGTGCAGACCACCAATAGATTACTGCTATTGTCCCTGCATTTCTAGAGATATTTTTTTATTATATTAAAAAAATAAACTTATTTCTGAAATGTATCACTCATGCCTAAACCTATAATATATGCTGTGCCAAAGTCCATCTCATTTAAAGAATCTTTATAAACAATTATTTTCTTTTTTGTTGAGCTATATACAATTATTGTGTCTTTAGACATATGTACAGTGCCCATCTTGAAGTTAGTTTGCTTCTGTTGCTGTCAGCTGCTTTTCTGAACTGCTGAAGTGGCTTTTGCACTATGTTGGTGAGGGTGGGAACAGCTGCTATATGCTTGTAGTTTGTCAGTATCTTTGGTGGAGTAAAGTAGCTTCTGGGTTCTGCTTCCTCTTTCAGTTCCTGTGCTGTTGGCTTGCTGGAATCCATACCTGCTCCTTTTTCACACTTCTTTACTAAGCTACATTTCATCATGATATTCTCAACTGCAAATTCTTCCTCTGCTCTGTCACATGACGAGAATCTTTCTCCATCACACACACTGGGCCATGAGTCTAATTCTCTATTTTAGTGCATTTTAAGCATCTCTTATCTTCCACTTAAGCACTTCCAGAGAAAGGGAATCCAACACTTCTCCAGTTATTATATCACTGTTCTTACTATTAACATTTGTCTAACAAGGCAATGTACCAAACACCTGTATGCAATCTTGTATTAAAGATCTAGCATTATGTTTATTATTCTTGGTTCAAGAATGTGTTTTTAGTGATAATTCAAGCCTACATTCTTAGTTGTCTCTGTACATTTTTGTAGGAAGGAAACACTGCCTTGCATCTAGCAGCTAAAAATGGCCACAGAGATGTGTTAGAGATTCTTCTTCAACAGTGGGAAGATATCAATGAACTCAATCAGGTAAAAATACAAGAAACAGACTGAAAGGTGCATAAATAAAAATAAAAATAACATCTTTATTTTTAAAAATAAAGAAAAGCAACTCATGCTCAAAATTCAGACAGGCTTTTACTCCATGCTGACTGCAGAGCAATGGGGGCCACACAGGCATAACAGAGCATGTCCAACACCACCCACAGCACTGCATTTTGGACCAACCATTTGTCTGGAGTAGTCTTCAAGAAGACCCCTATGTGGAGTTCATCATTGCAATCCATGTAACTATATCTGCTGTGGATGTTTTGTTTATGTTTTATTATTGACTGTTCGGAAAATTGTAATTATTTGGTGTCATGTATATTGATTTGGTGATATACAAATAAAATCAATAATTGTGTATGATCAGTACTAAGGTTACCTTTATTTATACGATTTTTTTTTCCAATTATTAAACATGAACCACCTTTGAAAATAAATAAAATAACTGCTGAAATGCAGGCATACATATTTTGCAATCCCATATCAAAAGTGTCATAGAAAATAATCTTCCATTTTATACAAAATAATCTGAAAAATATTCTTATGAGCCAATATTGATTGGGTAGATATATATAAGCAGCTACCTGACATTAATGACATATTTCATTTTGTATTGTTCTTCAGAATTGTGAAACACCATTTTATATGGCTGTTGAAGGAGGCCATGAAAAATGTGCTGACCTCTTACTGGAAGCCGGAAGTGACATCAATATTTTGAACAAAGTATGTATACATGTGGTGGTCTTTATTAATTTACTGAGATAATTTTTGTTTGAATTTTTTCTTGTTGTGAATTAAAAACCAGATAAATTTGTATTAAAATATAGTAGAGCTGCCAGATCTGGATGGCAAAATCCAGATGATCACTAGATTTTAAGTTCTCTATATACCATTTGATGGTATTCACCTGGATTTTTATAGCCCCAGTTAACTCATCTCCATCTCACTTTTGTATCTTCTGTATTACTTATTTTTGTAATAAAAAGGAACTTGATGCAACATTAATATAGAAGTTCAAGGAAACTGAAAGAAACAGTAAAAAATATTAATAGTATCCCTTAAGCATCCCACTAATTCAAATTAAGGATATGGAACAGCTATTTGGGAAATTGCAATCATGATTTTTTTAAAACTTCGTTTTCTGCTTTCCGTATCATCCAGCAATAATCCAGTGCAAATTTTCTGAGAAGTAATTTTGTTTACTATGAAGAGTATATACAAATGCAATTTTAGCCTGCTAGATTTAGTTAAGGTAGCATGGTTTTGATTTGGTAAACTATATTTTTCCCCTTTCTCAACCATTTTCCTTGTTTCATATATCCACATTTCACAGAAAACATTGTGTCTTAAATCATATTCCCTCTGTTTGAGTAGCATTAGAAACTATGGCATAAGTTACCAGAGTTTCTCTATCAGAACTAAATACATAAGAAGATGAGGTAGAAGAGAGTATAAAAACATTCATGTATTTGATGTAGATTTGATGAAACATGAAATAACTGTGGCAAAAGATAAGGAATTATTCTCCAAATGTGTTTTCTGGAGATTGGTCTTATTAGTTTTTCTTAAACATTTTTTTTGTTATTAGCACAACTGTACATATCTTCCAAAAATATATATTATTTTCCCTTCTTTTCAACATATTTCTTTCAGGAAAATGTCAGTGCATTACATGTTGCAACTCAAAATGGACACACACCTTTGGTCACATTTCTTATCAGTCATAATATTGATCTGGATGCTCAGTCTCAGGTGACTTTTGTTTATTGTTGTTTTCTCATGTTATATCCCTGGCATTTCTTGACGTTTTTTGAAAGTGGTGATAGCTACAACTATGCATAATTCAAGACATAAAAAGAAGAGAACCACGGTCTACCTAAATCAATTAAGCATTCTATTTTCAGTTTTGCTGAGTGAATATTAAAATATGCCAGCTTTGAAATAAAGATAAGTAAAATAAAGATAAGTAAAAATATTCAGCTGGAGAAATTGTCCATTAACATTTTCAGATATACAATATATGTATCTCATACATTTGCAATGATTGCAAGAGATTCCTTTGCAAAAAAATTGGGTGATGTGCTTGTACCTGCTTTAGCAGTGCAGCAAACACTTGAATCCAAGTGCTCATCCTCATTCAAAAATTCATCACAGAATTTAATTATAAAAAGGTACAGGATGAAAGTTTTGTGCAAACAGCAGTAGTTGTGATTTGAAAAAAGGTTGAATGAAATTACAGTTTTAAAAAACCTGGATTTAAAAAATAGGCAGGGCAAAATTCAGCAGAATTTCTTAATATAATGAAATAAAGGTTGTCAATGTGTATGTGTGACGCAATACAGCATATGCAAATAATTAAGAGATAATTTAACAAAATTACAAAAAAATACTGGTCTTCTAACAGAAACGTTAAAAAGACTTAGCAATCTATATATGGCTATGTTACTTCATAACTAAATAATCCTAATTTATTTAGAACTGTAGGCAAATAGTCTGTATCAGAGCTGTCTACAAAGAGGCCTCAAAAATGTCAAGATGATGGCCAGTCATGTGATCAAAACCTTTCCTTGTGCTTGTGTTGCAATGGATATAAAAAAGGGTGTGCTTCAGTTATATAGTTGTGATCGCCATCTTGACTTTTTTGACTTGGAGGACAGACAGGCTTGGTCTATCCTGTTATAAAATCTTTACTATCAGCATGATAGACATACCTTAGGAGAAATTTGTTGAATATGTGAAATTAAAATATCTATGATCAAGAGAGAGGTATTTTAATATTCTAACATGTTTGAAATAAAACATGGATGTAGTAGTGGATGTAGTACTCATAAAATTCAATTAAAGTAAATGCATAAACTAGCCATTTTAATAGTGGCTTTTAGTGGGATAATGGAAATCTTGAATAACCTTATTGGAATAATGTATTTGATTATTAACAGATAACAGATAATCAGAGTTGGAAGGAACCTTGTAAGTCATCTACTCCAACCCCCCCGCCTAAGCGGGAGAACTAACACCATTTCTGACAAATGTTAATACAGGTTTTCATCATATTTTAAAACTTTTCAACCTGGTCAAGCATGATTTATGAATAAATCATATGGTTTCATGATGTTATTTCTCCTCTCTTTACAGAAAAATAATTCTCCTCTACATTTGGCAATCACAAAAAATAACTTATCAGTGATAAATAGTTTAATAAAGGCAAACCATAACATAAATTGCCTAAATAAGGTAAGAAATTATTGTTAGAATCATTTGAACATTGGACACAATATTTTTGTGTGTTTGAGTGTATAAATATTAAAGTGCTGATATTAACATATCAGCATTTTGATTTGATTTATGACTTGGCTGCTCATTGTCCAGACGCCTTTGACTTCAACTCTCAAATTTCCATGAAACCAATACAGCCCTCTGAGACAAAATTACCAGGGAAATAATCCTTAGATTTTTAACAAAAGTAAAGAGAAAATCTCCATTTTAGAAGTTCAGCTTCTTAGCTCCTGAGACATCCAGCTACTTTTCCTAATTTCCACATAAATACATACAGAGAAGCAAACAACAACATTGCCATGTTTATTTTTAGAAAAAGCTTGAATAATATGTTTATTCTGATTTTTAAAATATTCCAGAATATTTTAGGCAGAAATTAATACATTTAAAACAATTACAATTAAAAAAAGAGATACAGATTTGGATGGATACCCATTTGGAATTAAATTGGATTGGAGAAAGGGGACTGCCATTGAGAAAGTGCACTGCCTGGTCTATATCTCTCTATATTTGCAAGAAGAGGAAACTTTAAACAGGCCCTGAGCCAAACTTATTCATTGCCATACTAATTCCATTCTTTGCATGGTGCGGATATTCTTTGTTATATTTTTCTTAATGCAAAAGATTTCTGAATAATATTATCCTTTACATCTACAAGAGACATCAAACACCTTTACATCTGGCAGCAGACCTTGGAAATGTGGAAATAATAGAAATACTGCTAAAGGCAGGCTGTGACTTCAGCATGGTAGATAAGGTATTCATGACTCTATTAAAATGCATTTCTCCTGCATGTCTTGGTTTGGTTTTCAGATTATCCCTTATTAAAATAGAATTCTTGACTTAGATTAAAATTTGCAACAGGGATAATAGAATAAGACCTGTGGTATCAGACATAAAATAACAGTATTTGTTCTTTGTATTTGTGACATAAAGTAGTACAGATCCTTGAGTTACAACTGTAAGAGAGCCTGCCCATTATGGTTGAAAGTTGGGAGGGAGTTAAGTGAACCACCTATCTTAACGACATCCCCATCTATGCTCTTCCCAATGCATTTGTTAAATGAACACATGGGTTGTTAAGTGGAAAAATAGGCTTCTAAATCTAAGTAGCTGAATTCTTTAGTTATAATTCTATAGTCCCTTTACAAACACCATTCTTAACATTTCGGTTACATTCACACAATATACTTAACTGGGGTACCAAGTTGTTCCCTTTCCTAGAATCACACACTACCTTAAGCACAAACTAATTAAACATGTCAGGTTGCATTACACCAAACCAAATAAAAAATTTGGCAGCTGCAAGACAGAGGGAAGATCCTAGAAATGAGATAGTTCCATTTCTCTATTCTCTTCTGAGGCTTCTTGGATTTTTTTGTGTTTCAGAATGCATTCAGCAAGAGGGAAATTATTTCGACAAGTAAGACAGATAGTCTAAATATTTTTCAGAGGAGTTTGCATAGGGAGTGCAAAAAAAAAAGTCAGAATATTGGTCAAAGTAGCACAAAGTCTTTTTAGGTATGTGCAGTGTCATGCAGATATTAAAAAGGAGTGGAGCTTTGATCTATTGTATCCTGTGGCTCTGCTATTGTTGTTAATAAGACTGGTTACACTACCTGCAATGGAGGCAAATTATTGTGCAGATGGATTTCTCTGATGGTGAAAAAAACACTCATTTCTGACTACCATGAGCTGAGGCTGAAGTTGAGGAAGGAGCTAAGTTATAACAGATGGCTATACTAGAGATTTATCTCTGTTCAGAGCCTACTATACAATCCACTCTCGCTTTACTAAAATTACCCACTCTGGATTACTTGCAGCACCTGGTCCAAGAAGTTTCTAGAAAAGTGAGATACTCTTCTCTCCTTTCACATCTCATTTGATTTGCCTAATACCTGTCACCTATTCCATACATAAGTTGGTGTTAGTGCTGATTGAAGCAGGAGGGCATGAATTCCAGTCTGATGACATAATGCATGATCTTCTCACTTCAGAGTGTGTACCACAATTTAATGTGCCAGCAGCCATGTTGGCAATCTGCTCATTAGGCACTGCTCTTGCAGGACCACACACAACCATGCACACAATCTGATAATGTGATTTGCAGCACATCATGCATGCAATCTTGGAGGGAAGTGTAAATGGGACTTCAGAGAGTTGTATCTTTCAGCTGACAACTTTTGCCTGTTGGCCATTATCCACTGAAAGTGACCAATGTGTACTGGGCAGATTATTAGCTCAATTACTACCAAAGCACTCATGTCATGTGTAAGGTTATGTATTGGGAGAAAATGGAAAACATCAATTTAAATTTAAAAAAAATCAAAGTGCTTTTTGTTATGGGGATGCAAAGAAAGCTGTGGGGCATGTAAATGTACCTACAGCCACTAACTCGTTTTTTTTAAAGTCTACTCAAAATTCTACAAATTTAATAAGTTGGAAATACTTGCACTTTTACATGGAATGGTAAAAGGCAATACCAGTAGTTGACTGGTTTGTAGGATTTTTAACTTTTTAAGAGGAAATAGAGAATCCATGGAAACATTTTACCTACTTAGATACAGAATTATATTTAGATTGCTATAAAAATTGCTTATTGCTGGCCAAAATGACTTTAAAAAAAACAACACTTCTCAAGATACTGGTACATGGTGTGAGATTAGAGAATTTTGCAACGTATTCTGTACCTTAGCACAGATTTTGGGTGTGTGTATGTGTACGTGTACCTTTAGTTTAATAATTGACAATATTTACATTTTAGCAAGGAAAAACGGCACTTGCTGTAGCATCCAGAAGCAATTATGCCTTAGTAGTAGACATGATTATAAAAGCAGAGAGATACTACATCTGGAAACAGGTAGGACACAACTTATTTAGCTTTTCTGGTCAAGCATATTTTTCCATTATATTGAATTTCATGAGAAAAATAACTTATTTTTAGTTCTGGAGTTTGAAGCTTCCTTGAAGAACTGGTAGGAAATCTTAGACCATTTCTTTCTTTTCTCTTTCCACTTTGCCCAGCAGCCCTTCCTCATGCCATCATGATATTAAGAAGTTAAATTTTTAGATTGCTTTTTAATTTACTAATGAAGTCTTGATTTTCCAGTTTTCTTTCTTAGATGATAGTGTTAAAAACAGACAGACGAAATAATTGTATTCGTAGAATTGGTAGTTTCCAAAGATAATTTTCATAAGTGTAATCCAAAATATGTCCACTTAGATATGTTGACTGCTGTCAGGTGTGAAAGACCAAGTCCATAAGTGAAAATCCAATAAACTGGTTTATTGCAGTCTGTGCATAAGAATATTCTCAACTAACAGCAGCTGCTTGGAATTAGATAAGGGTCCACAGAATTCAAAGGGGTTGGACTTAGTCTGCTTGTGGCTACATAGGGATTCTAGGCTGATCTCCCTTTTGATTCCACTTTCAGGTTCTGCCACACTTCCTACATTGTGCGTACTACAAACCAGAAAGCTAGATAAGGCAACAATCATGTAGATAAATACCAAATACATTCATTATCACCAGCCTTCCTAATCTAGTCACTAATTATCTCCTTGAATTAAGGTGTCATCTGTGTTGATGCTAATGCAATATTTTGACAGCTTATTGGTTGACCCTCCTCCCAATTCTCTGTGGTCATTGTCCTTTCCCACTTCAGTAATATGGGACTTGTTCCATGTTCCAACCCTAGCTGCCTCTTTCCTTGACACTCCTGGGCAAAGGTCTGTAGAACAGGATCCACAGATATATGGCAAATTTATTCAGCCTCTCACTGTATAAACTTGTAAAACCTCCATTTTTGCTGAAGAGACCAAGGGAGGTTCTACTGTATGCCATTACTTTCTCTTGCTGAAAACAACTGAAGATAGAGGACAGAGTAGGAGTTGCAAATAAAATAGATTTAATTTGGACTTACCTGGCTTTCTTAAGGCTGTGTGATAATATTAACTATATTGATAGGGAAATATACATCTTCCCAGTTGCCTTATGTGTAAACCTGATATGGGTAAGATTTTTTTAGCAACTGTTTTGTACCATAGGGAATAGAAGGGGCTGCTTTGGAGCCTAGATAAATATACCTTCTAATCTTATTACAAACACAGGCAAAGGAAGAAAATGATATTTCATTAAAAAGAGTGGCCAAAGAAAATAAGAAGAATTGATTTTTTGAGCAAAGAAAGTGCCTCTCTATAAAAGTTTGTTACAGGCAAACAAGGAGAGCTCACTTCCACAGTATTTCCTATGATGTTATAAGCTATTTTCTTATCAGTGGAAAATAACTTTGTGCAGATAATATATAAAAGAAAGTAGGACAATTTGCAGGAAACAGAGTACACTGCATGCATTTTTTTAAAAAAATCCCAAAGCATGATTTGTGAGCAGATTTCCTCTGGTCTTATTTATTTAGCGTATGGCATGTGTTAGCCAGGGATCACTGAGGTAGCTGCCTGCCTCTGTGAAATGAATTTTTTCAGGCGATATTATCTTTACCCGTGGGACACCTGAATGCCGATAGGCATTTGGGGGAGGCTCCTTTCTTGTCCCTATGCGGTTTATTCACTCACAGGAATTGAACCGCAGAGCTGCTGAACTCACCAGTGCGCAGGGCCCAGAGGCTTACCACGTGAGCCACCGTGACCCCCTTCCTCTAGTCCTCTGGTCTAAGACAGTAATAAACCAATTGACTGATTGACTGAGCAGACTTCACCGTTGTCGAGCCTCTACTTTTACTAGTACTCCAAGATACATCAGCCAGAGCCTGGTGAACAAGGCATATAAAACTGAAGAAATGAATACCTCTGAAGCATTTGATGTTCAGTACCATATACCTAGAGAGCCAGTTTGACGTAATGGTTAAAACATCAGGCTACAAGCTGAATTCTATCCTGCTTTTGGCACTTGAGCCAGTTACTTTCTTAGTCCTGGGAAGGATGCAATGGTAAACTATTTCCGAAAAACCTTATTGGACATAATTCAATTGGACATAGTTGAACAGAAGGAAAGAAAAACATGTATCTGACAATATTAATGTTTGTAAAATATTTAGAATAATATCCAAATATTATAGTTCTTTGAGAGTGAAAGCAAATTATTAAAGAATACATGATTTAATCTCTGAAATTTCCTTTTCAGGAGCATCACTGTAATGATGTGTCAAATATTAATCTATCTTTTAAACAAGATCACAACATACAGACCAAACAGTTCCGTGCGTCTCTTTGGAATCTAGCATACAATAGGTTAAAAATGCGAGAATGGGTAAAACTGGCACAGTTTTGGAAGTTTACAAATGAACAAATCAAAGCAATAGAAGAACAGTGGACAGGTAACTTGCTGATTAAAAAAAAAAACATGTTTCCATTCCAAATACAGGAAACTTAACTAAAATCTAAGTTAGTATTTCTGAGAAGTATAGATTTCTTTCTTTATAAATCTCAATCCTTGCCGTGTTTTTAAAAAAGAATTGAATAAGGAAGAAAATCAGAATAACTACTGGATATTCTTGCAAACTAACAGAAAAATTGATATGTGATTGTATGCGTGCTTAAAGAAAAATAAAGTGCAATTTCATTATAATATGTTGAATGTATTAAAGAGACTAAGACTTAAGATCATTAAAAATCCTCCTCCTTTCAGTTTAAATGAGACTGTCACTGTAGCTTTCGTTTTGTGAAGTTTCTTAAAGGTGTTTATCACATAGGCCAGTCAAAATTCAAGGCACTTTAAACCTCTCCTTTATGAGCTTCATCACTATCCAAGCTCAGTTTTCAGTATATGTTGTATCAGGTATTTATTTCAATATTTACATTTCTTCAGAATAGATTAAGTAAAAGGCATTTTGGAAATCGATGATTCTTTTAGTTCTTGCTGCAAACAAGACAGGACTGCATTGCAGACAGGTGACAGGTGGTGTCATATACCTCCTACTCTATTGAGGGAGGACTGTTCAGTTCTAACATAGATGGACTCTTTTGCCCTCTTTCAAACTACCTATCTCCTATCTACAATGGAGAAGATTCCACAACCATTTGTATTCTGATAGGAAACCCCCAAGTGGCCTCAAAGGCTTTCCCAGAGAGTGCCAGCATCCAGATGACTGCAAAGAAATACAATCCTTCCACCACCACTCCACCATCCTGTCAGAACCCATCCTTCCATCTTCCCACCATTCAGTGTCAACTGTCAATACTTACTGAATCCTTCCATCCCCCCACCATCCAGTCACAACTGATGAAGCTTCTTGGATGAGAAATCTACTTCTTCAAAAATCATTCCAGTTGCCTTTTGAAAGAGCACTTTTGAGACAACTACGACTAGATGACTGAGAATCTCCCTAGACCAGGGGTGTCAAATTCTATTTCACTGAGGGCCACATCAGTGTTGTGTTTGACCTTGGGGGGGGGGCAGCGTGTGCACGGCCAGCTCGACATCACGTCGGGGGCACCTGTGGTGGCCCGAGAGTTCTGCCAGAGAAAATGGGCTCCCTAGCTCTGTTTTCGGCTGCCACAGCCTCCTGCAACCCCCTGCCAGCAAAAACAGAGCTTGGGAGGACCATGTGTGGCCCTCCTTAGCTCCATTTTCACTGGCAGAGGCACTGTGGGCCAGTCCTTCACTGTTTCCAGGGCGGCCCCATGGGCCAGATCCAGCCCCTGGGCCTTGAATTTGACAATCCTGCCCTAGACAATTATATTCCTTCATCAAGTTTTCATAAACATCCAATTAGTATATATGAAATTGGGACCTCATTCCATTACAATACATGAAAAACTATTTTTCTACTTGGATTACTCTTCAACTATAGGGTTGGACTAGGCATTAAAAACACTATAGAGGACTATTCCTCCTTTACTGTTGAAGATCTAGGAACTTCCACTGATAAAAACCGAATACAAACTTTTCCCCTTGACTATGATCTATAAAAAGCTACTTTGCATCCCAACTGATTGTCCTTTCAGCACCTGTATTTATTGATTCCCTATACCAGCTTAAACCTGCAACATTTTATTTATATCTTAAAAGGAGGCCTTTCTCCAAGTGCTTTGGTAAGATAAATGCATTAGGAAGAGGTGCTTTCTATGACATGAACATACTCTGGTATTTCAAAGGAGATTCAATTTTAACTAAAGAATAAAATGTTTTTATTGCCCCCAGGATTTTGTTTATATATTGATGTCCTTTGTACATCTTTCAGCTGGTTGAATTCTGTCCTATTTAATATTGTGGGACAGCTTAGGAAGCTTATTATTTTATATTGTTGATATTTTAAACTTTAGCTACTGCCCCGGAGCATACTTTCTGATATGAAAAATAACTATTTTTGTTTTGTTTCCATAGAGCATTAAAATACCTAACTACAAGGAGAGGGGCAATAGAATCCTCCCCAAATGAATATCCAACTGTAGATGGGAATGCCAAAGCTGTTTAATCCTTTCTGTTCCTATTATTATTTTCTCAAAATCATACTTGCCAAAGCCACTGTCTCGCCCACAGAAAGATACAGCATCCCCATAACGTTCATCCTAGATAGCAAAAACAATTAAGGAAATAACATTTTTGACTGCTAATGTGGTGAAGTGGAGGGGGGCCTGAATAACAGTCTCCTAATATAAAAAAAGACTAATGTCATCAGTTTTTTATGTCTCATTTGTGTAATATCGTCCTCAACATTTCTGTCTTTGCAATCTCTATAGTAGTAGATCTCTTTATACTTCCCTTTAAGAATTAGTGGAGGGAACAATAGGCTTAATAGGCTTGATCTTCATTACGCCGTACCTCTACTAATCTCTTCCACCTTCCCTTTCCCACAAAAAAAGTTTAAGAATCTAGGTACACTCTTGAAACAAATCTTTGCAGCCAAAAATGTGACATAGAAGCATTTCTCCAAACAGTAGGCTAACATTTTGTATATTATCCTCTAGGGGAGAAGAGCTACAAGGAACATGGACACAGAATGTTTCTTATCTGGTTACATGGTGTTCTGATAGCTGGCCAGAATCCTATTAAACATTTATATGAAGATCTGATAAGCTTGGGATTTCGACAACTGGCTGGTGAGCAATTGTTGTAAGCATCATACTTAGAGCCTGTTAGAGTAGTTCACCTTTCCCTTTTGGAAAAGATTCAGGACAAAGAAAGTTAGATTACAGAGAGCTGATTTACAGGCATGCTCTTACCTGAAAGGGTCTTCAAACAATACTTTTTAGTGAGAAGCCTCTTAAAAACACTTGAAGCAGCTTGTTTCCACATGATAAACCAAATGACATTATTCACCTAGTTTTTATTATCCAATCCTGCTCCAGTAGAATAGCTTGCTATGGTAAAAGCCAGGAGATTCCATATTTCAAACAGGGAGTGTTTCTAGACCAGTGTTTTTCAACCTTAGCCATTTTAAGACATGTGGACTTCAATTTTCAGAATTCCCCAGGTCAGCATGACTAAGTGACTTGAGGCTACTCAATTTCTCAGCCCAACCTACCACACAGGGAGTTTGTTATGAAGGGAAATAGGAGGAGAGAACACTGGGTATGCTGCTGAATGAAAGGGGATATAAATCAAATAGAGAGGCAATGCAGAGAAGAAGAACATGCTCTTTTAAGGAAAAAAAAAAGCCAACATAAGTATGCTGGACAGGCAGAAGTATAATCAAACTTTCTAACAAATAAAACGAGAACCTGCAAATACAGGTAGTCCCTGACTTATGACCACAATTGAAGCCAGAATTTCTGTTGCCAAGTGAAAAATTTGTTAAGTGAGTTTTGCCCCATTTTACGACTTTTCTTGCCACATTTGTTAAGTGAATCACTGCAATTATTAACTTAGTAACATGGTTGTTAAGTGAATCTGCCTTCCCCATTGACTTTTGCTTGTCAGGAGGTTGCACAAGATGACCTGGGACTCTGCAACTGTCATGTGAACCAGCTATCAAGCATTCAAATGTAAATCATCTGACCATGGGGATATTGCAGTGGTCATAAGTGTGAAAAGTTACCTTTTTCAGTGCCATTGTTAACTTCAATCGATCATTAAATAAATTATTGTAAGTTGAGGACCACCTGTATAATTATGGATAATTATGAATATATTCTAGGCAAAACCCACGCTCAGTGTGTTTAATGGAATTATTTCTAGGAAAGCACAGAATTGCAACTGAAAAGCCTATTGCCTTTGTAAGCTTATAAGAAACAAAGTGGTAGTAAGCAGGTCAATTTCTTCCTAGAATAAAAGCAAAGAAGCCAGGTTTATTTTAAGACAGGTTTGTTTCAGCTTCATAAATTGGTAATGATTTTAGCTTAATTTTAAATGGCTACATGTATATTTTGTTTAAAATTGCAGCAGATGGTTTTGAGTGACTACTAAACTTTGAATATTATGTCTGAATCTATTTACATCTCAAAAAGATTAAAGGCATGTTGTATTTTCTGAATTCTAACAAGAATATATCCTCTTGCAGAAAAGTTCAGAGCAGAAAATAATGCTGGCACAGAATCCAAGAAATGTTCGGTTTCATGAAATTCAAGGGAATCTGAAGCAATGAAATAGGAGAATAAATGAGTATTAAAATATTATTTATAATCAAATTCTCCAATGTTTCTCTATAAAGAAAGCTTATCTTCTCATCACTTCTGTAATAGCTCTCCACCCCATCAACTCACCATCCCCATGCTAACTAGGAGTTCTCCACCTCCATTGGTTCTTTCCAATCCCACTTCACCATTCAGAAAAATCCAGCTTTTTGATTCATTTTTAAAAACCTTGAGTGGCTGTATCCCACTCAGGAGTGACCTAATTTGAAGGTGGAAAAAGAATATGGGGTTATGTGACTTCTTGGGTTCCAAAAGCAGTGGGGAAATGTATGTGGCAGTGGCTGAAGATCTGCTTGAAAATAATTTCAGTCAATGATAGATTTTTTTTCTTCCTGTGTATGGCTGATAATTCCTATAGGAATCCACTTGCACTTGAGGGCATATTAGCAACTCTGCCATGCAATCTGTACATAATACTGTCAGTTAATTTTTTGCAGAATGAAACATTTCTTGAGATGATTGCTTCCACAAGTATACTTCTTTTTAGATATTTAATATTTTAAATAAAGTATTCTAAGAATCCTCGTGTGAAAATAGTAGCATGTTATGAACAAAACAAAGTAGGATTTAAAGGATGGGACAAATTCAGTCTTCAAGCACTGTCATCTCATAATCAAATGCCTTTTTGACTTTGTGTTTGAGACCCTTTGAGTAGAAATCTGTACAGGGAAATATGACAAACAGCCGTACCAAGTAAAAAAAGTGCATCCTTGAATATAAGGTAATAATTATAAGATATTTAGATTACAATCCTAGGCACATTTTTCCAATAATAATGTAGAATATAGAAAGAAATGCATGAACTAAGGTAAAAAAGCAGAAGAATTTTGGTTGGATGATGTTGATGAGATCCTGAAGTTTAATGGACAGAGGCAGTATGAATCTGTGGATGGGTGTGGTAGAATATGAAACTGGTGTGCAAGGATAGAAAATATGAGAAAACATAATTTGTTTTTCACTATTTTCTGCCTCAAACTTATTTTGCTTATTATTTATTTCTTTTGCACTCACAAATGAGAGTATCATGTATGTATGTATGTATGAATGTATGAATGCAATGGGTAATGATAAAATAATTCATGCTATTGTTATGAATGTGTTCATGTGGTAATTGGGAGCCAAGCTCAACCTGAGGCAGACCGTATAGTTTTATATAGATTATGCCAATGCTCTCTACATGGGGCTTCCCTTGAAGAGCACCCGAAGGCTCCAGTTGGTGCAGAATGCAGCCGCGCGGGTGGTTTTGGGGGCTTCTCGGAGCTCCCATATTATGCCACTCTTGCGCGAGCTGCATTGGCTCCCGGTGGCCTTTCAGGTGCAATTCAAGGTGTTATCATCTTTAAAGCGCTCCATGGCTTGGGACCTAGGTACTTACGGGACCGCCTACTGCCGCCATCGATCTCCCATCGCCCAGTGCGCTCCCATAGGGCGAGTCTCCTCGGGGTGCCGCCAGCTGGACGGCTGGCGACCCTGAGGGTGCGGGCCTTCTCTTTGGGGGCACTCTCCTTCTGGAATGAATTACCCCCCGAGGACCATCCCTTTTGACCTTCCGGCGTGCATTGAAAACTTACCTATTTCATCAAGCCGGTCTGGCCTAGGGTTTTTATAGGGTCTTAAATTGGTTTTTAATTGGTTTTAGTTTTATATTCTCGATTGAGTTTTACCTTTTAGCCACTTTATTTAATCTTTTTAATTGTTTTTAAATATTGTATTTGTATTGTGTTTTTAATTTTGCTGTACACCGCCCCGAGTCCCTGCAGGGAGAGGGAGCGGTATATAAAACTAATAAAATAAATAAATAAATAAATAAAATGTACTGTACCTTATATTAAGAATCTGAGGCAAATAAACAAAGTATTTAGTATTCCTAGTATAAATTTAAAGCACATTTGCCCCTTTATCAACAATTATTGCATGTAACAAACAAACAAAAAACTTCTCAGTAAATATGGTTTGGTCCTGAACAGACACACTTATGATACAGCTGAAGCCATTCAGATTTGAAGGAGAATGATTTGAGTGCACAGAACTGTTTATGTAATAACTTCAGCTGTTTTTAGTTGAGATACAAAAAAATGTATCTGAGATGCTAACATGACTAAATATATCCTGATCGCATTTTCCTTTTCAGTCTGAATAGCTACATGGCCCAATCCATAGTATTTTACTTGTCTGATCACTTTCAATACATCTGTTTTATTACTTAAGCTCCTGCATCCATTTTACAAACCCAGATTACCTCCTCATGCTGCAGTTAGCCATTTAGTATTAAGTGTACAAGTGATGTATATACTTAAGAATTACCTTAGGGAGAAGCAAGTTGATGTAGCAGGTTGTTTTCCCCTACTGGCACTCCTATTTGATCACTAGGGTGGGCAATATGACTGCAAGAATCCTGGCAACTGCTCTCAGATTGAGAGATCCTAGTTAGTATAGCATCATTAGCACACCACAGCCACCGCTTTCTTCACTGCTGCTTCTTTGTCTTCTTCTAAAGACTGACATCAGTCCTGACATTCCATTATGCTTACTGAGGTCTCCTTACAGTAGCATAAGAGAGAGCAAGGATGGAATAGCCTTTGGAGCTAAAAGATAAAATCCATGAACACAAAACTGCAGACCTTCATTAGTCCCACTGCAAATTGCAATGGGAAAAATTGTTTCCAGTATGGAGAAGACTAAAAGCACTGTTATTTTACATAAACGTTGGTGTTTATTTATTCATCTAGATTTAGGGTATTACGATATCTAATGTCACATTTCTTTCCCCCACCACCACCCTGGGGGGGAGGGGGTATTGTAAATTCTTAAAAGCTACACTGAAGGAATCTTAGAATAATTAATGAAAGTACAAATGGGGTTGAGATGTCAGTGAATATTACTAATGAAAACACCCAATTGGAGTAAACAGCAACAGCAATAAGTCCTTAGATTTATATATAGTTCCATAGTGAAGTAAGACTAATAAACCACTTTTATGTGGGACAAAATGAAATTTCTTTGTAATGTTCCTGTTCTATGAATGGCTGAAGATAAAATATAGCAGAACCCCCCCAAAAATTCTGAATGTCAAGCAAGTCTGGTTATATGGACAATTTAGATAGTAATTCAGAATGTGGTAAAATGATCTATGCTCTTATTCACATATAAAGCAGAAATGCCTTTTAGAATATACAAGTTCAATGCTTCATTTTTATTAAAAACATTAAATAAGCATATATAATAAGTTTAAGAAAGTGAAAATTTCAAGTATACCTTATTTGCAGTTACACAGAACTACATTTGTGCCATCTTCAGTGGCACACTTTTTACACTTCAAAATATCTCTATATGTACAATATTATTGAGAGGAAAAACATGATGCTTTTTGGGTTATTATTCTATTAATCTGCAAACATCAGGGAGCATATTTTAAACAATAACCTGGAAAACTTTCTCTATGTGCTTAAAATAAAGTACAGGCATTTCAACCAGCTAACCTACTCCACTACCTTTATTGACTGGATGTTGTGAGTATGGGCAGGATTTTTCCCATTGTGTCCTAAATGTCTCACCCCAATAGCATTAGAAGACTGGTGCACAGTTCGAGGATATTTAGCAGCAACAGCTTGAGATACAGTTTGCTGAAAGATATAAGAAGGAAGTTATTATTTATTTTCTATCCAATTTTAACAATATAAAAAAAATTGAACACAAAGGACAAATATGGCCAGGACTTGCAGAAGTTGTTCCATAACTCAGGCAATACCCTCAGATTTTGCTAAGCCACTCCAATTTTTTTAAATAAACCAGTTAAACCTGTCTAGTCAAATAATATCGCTGAACAGGTTCCAGCACTCCCATTTAAAACAATAAACTATAACCTAGATAGTCTGAGAATCTGTATTAACAGCTTTTCTCAAGATATTCTTGAAACAAAAAGGAACCACCACCACAAAAAAATCAAAAGTCTTCTGGGAAACTACACAGCAGCCCACTACAGTACAATTTTCTGTCTTGTTCTGGGCCATTTTAGATGTGGGTTTTGTGATTACAGCTATAGGAAAAAATAATTATCACTAGCACCTAGTTATGCAATAAAGCAAATATCCCCTGCTTTCATTGGGAAATGGAGTGGTAATAATTTATTGCAGCCATCTCCCACACTTCCATGTGTACAGCCTTTTCACATAGCTGCAGCCCTTTTGTAGAGAATCTACAAATGAGCATAGGATTCTTCTCAAATGAAAAACGTCGTCCCTCAACTACTAGTAAATCTCATATCTTGTTGGATCTAACAATAAAGGTTGTGTACTGTACATGTTTCAAGTGCTTTGCTGAGTTGCCATGGAAGCATAGAAGAGGAAGGAATTTCTTTTGGTCTTTGCAAACACAGTCATGAGTTCACATCCAGTCTCCCAATAGAAATATCACAGCAAGGAGAAAAGCAAACATGGGGCTATCCTACAACCAGCATTGTCTAGCCAGAGAAATGAGGGAAGCTAGGTCTACTGTACTGAACTCAATCCATCAACAGCGAGAACATTAACAAGGAAAAATTTGCCTGGTCCCAGATGGTAAAGGTAATGCTAGTTCATAACCTGTCACAAGTAATGCCCACATGTGTTTATTTAAAATGAACTGAAGAGATATTGCTTTCAAAAGCTTTATCTGATTTTTTTTTCTTTACAGCAACATTTTAAAGGAAACTGACAGAAAAGAAACTAATTAACATGCAAATCTGTGAATACACCAAAAGGTGAGGTGAGCGAAAAAATAGATACCACACATCAAAGAAGCTAGAAAATTCTGTTAAGCTTGTGATGAAGAACCAGCCATTTTAAAAGATAATCAGAGGAAATGCTATTGCATATTGCCACACAATGACAGTATCATCTTGGTCAGTAGTAAACAGGCCTTTCCTTAGGTAGTGCTTGTACTCTGGTGTACCATTATACAATAAAAATATACTTAAGGTTTAGTTGGGATTCAGTGCTGAATTCTAATTCAGATCTAAAATGAAGAAGTATCTTAAGCCTGTTGGCTTCCACAAGTTCCATTCATTTTCTTTAGTCTTGCCCCTCTTGGAAGATGTTTTTCCTTAGTTTTCAATTGTTTCCTATAATATCAGTTGTGACATGAGGGCAAATTCATGAGGGGTGGGCTTTCTTCTCCCTCCAGCAATTGCTGCTCAACTCTTCCATTTAAAATATCTAAATGGCAAAAACAGTGTAGGAAGACTGCATCACCAGTTCCCTATGTTCTCATCTGAGTTTGAGAGACACTACTCTTTACTAATCTGCATCATGGAAATCAAACTGAAAATCAAGGAAAATGGAAGTATATGTTTACTCTGGAAGCAAAGCAACTATCCCCATTGGTATTTCTCTCATATTAAATCAGACACTTGGTTCCTCTGTAGTCTCCTTAATAACTGGAAACATTCCAGACCAGCATTTTTTTCTAACCACATTTGAAAAACCTCAAAACTAATTTGGCACCTTCCATATGTTCCTATTAACATATTCCAGTTAACTATTTAGAGTGCTATGGAGCACTAAGATATATTTTATCCAGTCTCTTGTTTCTTGCTTCCAACTGATATTCCAAATTCAAGACTTCCCAGCAATCACACAAATTATTTGGGGTTCCTTCCTATTTATTTTTATGAATCTTAAAATTTACAAAATATACCATTTTGAATATCGAGAAATAAAAAATGTATACCAAAAACCAATACAGATAATGCTGATTTATTTCCAAATTCATAAATCCTTCTTGAGCTTCAGACAAATGTTGAGGAAGACTAGTTCTACCTGCTGTTAGGAAATGGGTGTAGTATAATTACGGTGAGGAATTATAGGAAATATAATTCTGCTGTTAGGAAATGGGTGTATTATAATTAAGGTGAGTTTTGCAGCTACATGAACAGTATTTTATAGTTTCTAACTTCGTTTTTCATATATACTTAATTCCTTTCTCTCCCTGTGGATGGTATTGTCTTCTTCAATCTTGGACCCTTTGCCAAAGGCAGGAAATTTGATGGTTCCATGAAGTATCTTAACTGTTTCTTGCACTGCTCTCTTTTGGGTAGAAAGTTCTGGTGTTGATTCTGGGCTCTGTTGGAGCCATTTGCCTAGCTTAGGAGTCCCAGTCCTAAATGCTCCTACCAATACTGAGATCATTTTGGTCTTTTCTTTCCAATCCTCTCTAATTCGTCTTTCAGACCCTGATACTTTTCCAGCTTTTATATACTCCTCTTCCATTTTGATGCTATCACTTAAACCTGCTTACATCTATCTCTAGTGCCATTTTCCGTTCCTTATCTACCATCACAATGTTTGCTTGATCGGCCAGTACCTGCCTAATAGTACAAATAGAATTCCATCACATGCTAGCTAAACAAACTACAGTAACCCCAAAGAGTAGACCAATTAATTCAGTAAGCATTTGTAATCTGAACTTCCACAGTAACTCTGATAAAAATCCTAAAGCAAAAGTCACCAATGAAAAGGAGACATAAAATGCAGAAGTTATTCATAAAACTCATTATTTACCTGAGTGACAGGATGATGTTTCTCCACCACAACAGAATTCATGGGGGGCGAAACACCCAAGACATCTAAGTTACTGCAAATACGATTCTTTGCTGCAAAATCTGAACGACCGGTGATTTTTGCAGTGACTGTCCTTCCAGCCTTTTGTTGACCTGATGTTACCACCCTAGTCATGGGCTATGGCAAACCAAATAAAAATCCTAATTATACAAGAAACATATAGCACTTCTCAGAGCAGTTTTCAATTATAAGCCAGATTCCTTAATATTATTTTTCTGTATCTTTGGCTAGGAAAAACTGAATATGTAAGTTTTTGGTTCCTGGACCATTAAACCCTAACAGCATATTCTTACAACAATGGGGCACGTTCTTTCTATAGTCTTGATAATTGGAAATACAGTCCTATTTGTAAATTATGGATTTGTATCACGACATAAGCATTTCTTCAGAAAAGGTGACTAGAAGGTTCCATTGTGGCCCACAAGCTTTACTTCTATGTAAACTAAAAACCCTAATTATTAGAGCTGCAGAAGTGTTGTTTTTGAAATTTTTTGAGCTACAAAGGAAACCCTGGGGACTTTTTGAAAATAGCCTTATGAAAGCTTTTGGTGCTCTCTTCACCAAAAGTAAATATTTCAGAAACATTCACCCCTTCAGGGTCCTTTTCCTTACCATTCTTTGAAGCAGTTCATTGATCTAATTTCTTGTCTAGAATTTCACTTTTGAGAGATTCCAAATATTTCATAGAAAGGATAGCATTAAATCAGTTTCATAATCATTGATTACCTGATAATACAAGGAAACTGTTGTTGAGTCAACACCAGTGATTTAACAACAGGCATTTATTTTTTTTTGTCTTCCCCTATTGCAGGAACTGACCGATGTAGGAAAATGGACATATAGGTAATCCTTCACCTATGATCACTCATTCAGTGACTGGTTAAGATGGTGCTAAGCAAATGGTGATTGGTTCCAGCAATCCCAGCACCCCTCCATGATCATGTGACCACAATTTGGAGCTTAGCAACCGATTTGGACTTATAGCCAGTTGCAATGCATTGCAATCACGTAATCACTATTTGCAACCTTCTCTTCTGGCTTCTCAGAAAATCAATAGGCAAAGCTGGCAGGGAAAGTCACATGTCCTTGGAGTAAGCCTCTTCCACATGTATATCCTCTTCTTCTCTTCTCTGCATTCATATACTGGACATTCACCACCACCCGACACCCACTCCCTGACTTGTGCTGCACTCTCCCCAAACCATGCTACACCTTTGTGTAACCTTGATTTGTGCCACAATCCCATGCATCCTTCCCAACCCACACCACACCCTGGCACAATCTTCTCACACCTCATCTTTAATTTCTCCATCTGGCAGCAGCCATGAACCTGTCTGCTTGGGATTTGCAACTTCCTGCCGGCTTCTCCAATGACTTTGGTTGTGGAAAGCCGACAGGAATTTGTCTTGCCTAACAACCATGGCATTCAGTTAGCAACAGCAACCAGGTCTGCAAAGATTGCCATAGCTTAGAGATGCAGTTGCACATTAGGACTGCATTGCTTAGCAATGGAAATTCCGGTCCCAATTGCTGTCATATGCCGAAGACCACATGAATGGTCACTTAGTATTTTCACATATCCTCAACTTTGATTGAACAATGGCATAAAAATGAAGTATGACATTTTAATTAAACTTGTAGCTTCCAGATACAGATATATATATATATATTCTGAAGTTCCAGTTCCAATGAAAAATTTCCCATTAATCATATGGGGAAAAAATAGTTTTAAAAAATTAAAGTAATGTTGTTGCTTGTTGTTGTTTTTTTACCAGTTTTGAAATGCACATTGTGCCTGATCCTGTAGGAACACCGCAGGTTAATGCAGCAGCAGAGTCTAATCTGGTTTGAGATGTTATTGCATGGCCTTGGTGAGAAGAAAACTGCAAAACAGCAGGAAAAAAATGGCAATGGTCTGATTTAGATTATAAACATACCATCCATTTCCTAATCCTAACAAAATATTAATATCAGCATATTGTCTTGATTTTCACGCTCAATAGCTCTGTAATGCTGATTTAATAACTTTTCCTCATTTATTAAACTTTCCTAAGATTAATTCAATGGAATCGAAATCTGCTACTGACCAAGGTTGTATTACATTACCTACCAGATCTTCTGCAGGAGCACAGCCAGCTGTTGTTGGAGCAAAATGAGGTGGTGGTTGTGGCAGTGAGGAAGTAGATGGCATAGGCTGATCATACTGAAATGAAGAAAATTTTGCTGTAGGTCCACCAGTGCCAGCACCAGATTCTGCTCTTTTTTCTGACAGATCAACTACTATAAACAAATTAACAAACATTCAGAACTTAACAAAATAACGAAGAGATAAATATTGCTAATAGTTAGACAATATATATCTAGTTTTGTTATGTAACCATGTATCTGTATCATTTGCAAACAAAACTGGAAAGTGCAGAGTTGTATACAATTTTTAAAAGCTGTATAATTCGTATTTCCCAATGTAGAGACTTACAGAGACTCAGCCCTATTTGTTGCCATCTTAATTTAAAAATAGCCCTACAATATTTATTTAATATGATATGGTGGCTGTCTTAAAATTATCTATTACCTTTGTACATGATAGTTTATTCAGATAAGTTCTAAGGTTTAATAGCTAACCTTACTAGATCTTTTTCCAAGAAGGACCATAATCTAAAATCAATATAGGGGAGGAGTTACTCTGTGGTAAGATGATAAGATTGGGTGGCTGTAAATTTTAAAATGTCAATAAATAGGCAGAATATATATAGATTTTGCTCTCTGATCCAGTACAGTTGGAAGCTAATCAAGTTTGAATAGTTTTTAAATGTATATTTAAATTGAAAAACTCATTTTCCTACCATAGTGAGAGGTTTGGACACAAATTATAAAGACATTTTAATTTATCCTATAGACTGCATATTAGAGAAAACAAAACAGCATCTGTATGCATTTATGTATTTGTGTTGTATTTCACCTCCTTTTTATTGTTATGTTTTTAATTTTGTCATTTTGATACAGAATTTATTCTTCATACACACAAATATACAAATTTAAGGGGCAGCTGTTGTGGCAGGAGGGAACTGATCTGGCCTAAAGGCAGGAGACATACATACACATGAGTAGCCAGGGTTAAAAATGCTATGGTTTTGTTTCATGGAGAAGTGGATAAGATTTAAGGTTCATCTTTCCAGATGAGATATATTTGAAATTAAAAAGAAAAGGAAGCACTGCTCAATATTTATTGAAAGATCAAGGAATGGCTTTTCCTGAGAATGCAAAACTATTATGTAGGAAAGAATGTAAGGACATAAATCATATACATTTTATAAAGGTGCCATTCAATATATTGCAGTATATATAGTCCTTGACTTTTGATCACAACTGAGCCCAAAATTTATGTTAACTGAGACATTTGTTAAGTGACGTTTGCCCATTTTACAATCTTCCTTGCCACAGTTGTTAATAATATGGTTGTTAAGTGAATCTGGCTTCCCCATTGATTTTACTTGTCAAAAGGTTGCAAAAGTTGATCACACTTATGACACTGCAACTGTCATAAGTACAAACCAGTTGCCAAGCATCTGAATTTTGATTACATGGCCATGGGATGTTGTAATGGTCAAAAGTGTGACAAACGGTCAGAAGTCACTTTTTTCAGTGCCGTTTTAACTTTGGTCACTAAATGGACAGTTGTAAGTCAAGGACTACCTGTCCATCACTTGAGACTTTGAAGAAGAGATTGGACTGCCATTTGTCAGAAATGGGGTAAGGTCTCCTGCTTGGGCGGGGGAAGGGGGGTTGGACTAGATGACCTACAAGGTCCCTTCCAACTCTATTTATCTAATAATACACTTTACAGACTATCAGACCCAAATTCAAAAGATCATAGTGGTTTACAGCATTGCCAAATTAATATTAGCAAACATTAACATTACAAAATTACAACGTGTAATGTTGTAAGCTGCCCAGAGCTGTGTATGAGATTGGCAGCCATATAAATTTGTTCCAATAAATAAATAAAAAATAAACAGATTTAGGACAAACGACATAGTCTGGGCTTAATGGATCATGCAAATCAGCCAAGCTTCCAGAGAATTATTTCCTCAAAAAGCTTTACTTTACTCCATGCTCCAGCAATTAGAAATCTAGGGCTAAACTATACATAGTGATATTAGCATTTCAGTCCCATAGGATTCTTTGAAATTTATGGAGACGAAGATAATCTTCTGTTCAAGTTCTGTCTACAAAGTGTCTTTTCCCCCCCAAGTAGGATATTTGATAGTAATAATTGTCTCTCTTAAGGTATTTATTATTCTTCTGGCATCAGCTATGGCATATGTATAAAGACATAGTAAAGTATGGGGCTGCCAGGGTGGATAAAAATCAATGATTTTTTTAAAAAAATCAAAAAAATCAGATTTTTTTGATTTAAATCGGATTTTTATTATTTAAATCGGATTTTTTAAAATACTTTTTGAAATAAAATACTTTTTGACGAAAATATATTACCATTCAAAAGTTATTCCATCATGAAATAAAGATTAGTTTTTTAATTATATAGAATAAGGCTGTATATGTTTAATTTTTTTGGTAAATTAATTCCATTAATCCATTCATAATGTCATGCTCTTCCAGAGGTTTTTGTAAGATTATTGGGCAGTTTCTCTGCCTACAAGATATTATTACAGATTCTTGGTTTACTTATAAATTGTTATTATTAAGGTAATGATTATTTTTCTCCTTCCTAAGTACAACAGAAAAGTTGTCCAAATATGAATGATTAACTTATTAAACTGGGGATAAAAAAACTAATACGAAAAGTTGTTATTCTAAAAATCTTCATCTACTTGCATATTAAAGTTATACCAGCAAGAATTAGTCTTTATGTAGAAAACTATGATTTAAATCAAGCCTTACCGATTAGTGATTTAAATCGTGATTTAAATCATGAATTAAATCAGTTTGATTTAAATCAAATCCACCCTTGGGGCTGCTATCATTAATAAGCAGCCCTGAGGCATGGACTTAATGAAAGCAGGAGTCTCCATGTTCACAAACATTTACAAATAGTCTTTGGCTTGTGGCTGTTTAACAGTGGTTTGAAGTCATTATGGCCTCAGAAAAAGTAACTTATGACCTGTCTTCCAAATTGCAACCATTGCAACACCATGATAATCTCGTGATACTTGTATTTATGATGCCTTAAGTGACTGTGAATTGACAAGCCAATCACTTAGGGCAACAACTGTGTGATCCACTTAATGATGTGATTCCCATCACATGATATTTGTATAACTATCACATAGCTTTGTGACAAAAATTCAGTCCCAGTTGAGACCTTTAAGTTGAAAACTACCTATATACACCTGTTGAATTCTTGCACTGAATGTTATGAAGTATTGGAGTGCCATCCTGTGGTCAAATAATAATTTTCAGGTTTTGTTTTATTTTTTTTTTAAAAAAGCCTTCCCTTAGGAAGAGAAATAAAAAAGAAAAGCACTAATTCAAAATATGGGCTTCAATATAAGCTATTCTGAGCTTGATCCCACCCAGCCCTGAGACTCAGGAAGGGAAAGGACTTGCCTCCAAATTCCGCATTTGCCTTTCTCTGCCTCTTTGGTCAACCTTCCAAACTATGTGGCTCTGGGGCTCCTTGCCACACACCCCAGGAAGCTGCAGCAGCCTTAGCTCAGTTACCCTGGCCACCCCTCTACTCTTAAGACCCCCCCCTGCATTCCACCAGCCCAGCTGACCTTCACCATCTTCTTGCTCCTGCTGCTGACGAAACACGTTCGATCTGGGTGGTGGGCCAGGATGAAGCTGACTTCGCCCTGCAAAAAAGAAAAGCTCAAAGCATCCCGAGCCTCAGTGCTTTTTTTTTTTTTGGCCACCTTACACTCAAAGATCCTGCAGCTCTGTGTTCTATCAACCCAGCTGACCTTCACCGTCTTCTTGCTCCTGCTGCTGCTGCTGAGCCATGCTTGATCTAACTAATGGGCCAGGCTGAACCGGATTTCTCCCTGCAAAAAGAAAGAAAAGAAAGCTAAAACCAGCATAGGAGCTTCAATGCATCAAAAGACTTTTTTTGCCACCCTATCATCTATGAATCTATCTATCATCTATCAGTCTATCATCTGCACCTCTATAACTGTCTGGTTTGGTTCTGCAACCCAACAGGACAGATACAGACTTCAGAGGACAATTAGGACTGCAGAAAAAACAATTACTACCCACCTGCCTTCAATCGAGGACCTGTATACTGCACGAGTCAAAAAGAGGGCTGTGAAAATATTTACAGACTCTTCACATCCCGGACATAAACTGTCCAAACTCCTTCCCTCAAGATGACGCTATAGAGCACTGCTTATCAGAACAACTAGACACAAGGACAGTTTTTTCCCGAAAGCCATCACTCTGCTAAACAAATAATTCCCTCAACACTATTCAACTATTACAAAGTCTGCACTACTATTACTGTTAATCTTCTCATCACTCCTTATCACCCCATCCCCTCCCACTTGTGACTATATGACTGTAACTTTGTCGCTTGTATCCTTACGATTTATATTGACTGTTTCCTAGTATGATTTGATTGTTTATTGTACCCTATGACTATCATTATGATTCTTGATCCTTAACGAATGTACCTTTTCTGTCTGTATACTGACAGTATTTACACCAAGACAAATTCCTTCACACTTGGCCAATAAAATATTCTATTCTATTCTTTATTATTTATTTATTTATTTAATCGTATTTCTATACCGCTCCCTCTCCCAAAAGGGACTCGGGGCGGTGTACAGCCTAATAAATACATAAAAATACAAAGTTAAATAGAATTTAAAACCAGATTAAATACAAATGTGGCTGCATCCCGTCCAACTATAATTCATTTAAAACCGGGATAAATAAAGTTTAAAAATAAGATTAAAATTTAAAACCCCTATTAACTTAAAACCCCATAGACCCTTACTGGGCCAGGCCGGCCTGTCTAAAAAATAGGGTCTTAACTGCGCGCCGGAAGGTCAGGATATCTGTCATGGCTCGTATCTCCGGGGGGAGATCATTCCACAGGGAGGGGGCTCCCACAGAGAAAGCACGCACCCTCGGGGCTGCCAGCCGCCAGCGATCAGGTGACGGAACCCCAAGTAGGGCGACCCTGTGGGAGCGTACTGGGCAGCGGGAGGTTGTTGGTGGCAGCAGGCGGTCCCGTAAGTACCCAGGTCCCGAGCCATGGAGCACTTTAAATACCATCAGTACCACCTTGAATCGAATCCGGAAGGCCACAGGAAGCCAGTGCAGCCTGCGGAGAAGTGGTGTTACGTGCGCGCCCCAAGGGGCGCCCACGATCACCCGCGCGGCTGCATTCTGAACTAACTGCAACCTCCGGAGACTCTTCAAGGGGAGCCCCATGTAGAGAGCATTGCAATAATCCAAGCGGGAGATAACGAGGGCGGAAGTGACTGTGCGAAGTGTGCCCAGATCCAGAAAGGGCCGCAACTGGTAGATCAGACGAATCTGATAAAAAGCCCCCCTGGCGACGGCTGCAATATGTTCTTCCAAAGACAGCCGCACATCCAGGAGGACACCCAAGTTGCGCGCCCTTTCCACGGGGGTCAATACCTCTCCCCCCACGGCCAGCGAAGGAATAAGCTGGCTGTATCTGGGCGCAGGAAACCACAGCCACTCGGTTTTGGCCGGGTTGAGACGAAGCCTGTTACGACCCATCCAACTCCGCACGGCCTCCAGGCACCGGGTCATCACTTCGACGGCTTCGCTGGGGTGGCCCGGGGTGGAGATGTATAGCTGAGTATCATCAGCGTACTGATGGAACTCCACCCCAAAGCCACGGATGATCTCACCCATAAATGTTGAACAGCAGGGGCGAGAGCACCGACCCCTGAGGCACCCCACAGAGCAGGGGCCTTGGGGACGATCTCTGCCCCCCCGTCAACACAAATTGCGAACAGTCGGAGAGGAAGGAGGAGAACCACTGCAACACAGTGCCTCCAACCCCCAACCCCACCAATAAGATACTGTGGTCGACAGTATCAAAAGCCGCCGAGAGATCTAACAGGACCAGGACAGAGGAACAGTCCTCTGTCCCGACCCCTCCAGAGATCATCCACCAACGCGACCAACGCCGTCTCCATGCTGTGCCCGGGCCTGAAACCCGATTGGAGGGGGTCAAGATAACTCGCTTCATCCAGGAACTGCGGGAGCTGACGGGCCACCACGCTCTCTACAACCTTCGCAACAAAGCGAAGGGTGGAGACAGGACGATAATTTGATAATAATGCTGGGTCCAGGGACGGTTTCTTGAGGAGGGGCCGCACCACCGCCTCCTTCAAGGCAGCGGGTAAAAGCCCCTCTCTCAAGGAAGCGTTTATAATACCCTGGAACCAGCCTCGTGTCACCTCCCGAGTGGCCAAGACCAGCCAGGAGGGGCACGGGTCCAACAAACAGGTGGTGGCATTCAGCCCCCTCAGCACCCTGTCCACGTCTTCCACGGTAACAGGGTCGAACTCAACCCAATTGACCTCACCGATATCCACCCCCGCCCCCCCGCCTGGAGATGCCCAGTCGGAGTCCAGCTCGTCCCGAATCTGAGCGATTTTGTCCTGCAGAAACCTAGAAAACTCCTCAGCCCGTCCCTGTAAGGGATCCTCCCTCTAATTCTATTCACTCCAAGACCCTGCAGCCCTGCGTTCCATCAACCTAGCTGACCTTCACTGTTGACTTGCTCCTGCTGCTGCTGAAACATGCTTGATCTGCTTAATGGGCCAGGATGAAGCTGATTTCGCCCTGCAAAAAAGCGAAAAGCAGCCTATGAGCCTCAGTGCATCAAATCACATTTTTGCCACCCTCCACTCCAAGCAGCCTTGCGTCCCATCAATCCAACTGACCTTCACCATCTACTTGCTCCTGTTGCTGGCGAAACATGTTCGATCTGTTTGATGGGCCAGGATGAAGCTGATTTCGCCCTGCAAAAAGTGAAAGAAAAACTAAAATCAGCCTATGAGCCTCAGTGCACCAAACCACTGAGCCACCCTCCACTCCAAGACCCTTGCAGCCTTGCGTCCCATCAATCCAGCTGACCTTCACCGTTTACTTGCTCCTGCTGCTGCTGCTGGAACATGCTTGATCTGTTTAATGGGCCAGGATGAAGCTGATTTCTCACTGCAAAAAGTAAAAGAAAAGCTAAAAGCGGCCTAGGAGCTCCAGTGCACCCAAAGACTTTTTCTGCCATTCTTCAGTCCAAGACCCCTGCAGTCCTGCGTTCCATCAACCGAGCTGACCTTCACCGTTAACTTGCTCCTGCTGCTGAAACATACTTGGTCTGTTTAATGGGCCAGGATGAAGTGGAGTTCTCCCTGCAAAAAGTGAAAGAAAAGCGAAAAGCAGCCTGTGAGCCTCCGTGTACCAACTCACTTTTTTGACACCCTCCACTCCGAGACCCCTGCAGCCTTGCGTCCCATCAACCTGGCTGATCTTTACCATCGACTTGCTCCTGCTGCTGACGAAACATGCTCGATCTGGTTGGTGGGCCTGAATGAAGCTGATTTCTCACTGCAAAAAAGAAAAAGTTAAAAGCAGCCTGTGAGCCTCAGTGCACCAAAGTGCTTTTTTTGGCCACCCTACGCTTGAAGACCCCTGTGGTTCCATCAGCCCAGCTGACCTTCATCGTCGACTTGCTCCTGCTGCTGACGAAACATGCTCGATCTGGTTAATGAGCCAGGCTGAAGCTGACTTCGCACTGCCAAAGAATAAAAATAAAAAGAATAGAAAGGCTAAAAACAGCCTGAGCCTCAGTGTACCAAAGCATATTTTTTTTTTGCTATCCTACACTTTAACACCCCTGCACCCCTTCATTCCATCAGCCCACTGACCTTCACTGTTTACTTGCTCCTGCTGCTGACGAAATACGCTTGATCTAACTGATGGGCCAGGCTGAAGCTGACTTCGCACTGCAAAAAAGAAAAGTGAAAGCTTTCTCTTTTCTTGAAGAAGAAAGTCAGAAGTATGTAGAATTATGCTGAGAGCATAATAAACTCAGTCACAAATCTATGAAAAAATTCAATATACCTGAAATAATGTAATTCCTTTGGAACTGAGGTAAAAACACTTTTTTCTTTCAAGAAAGCAAAAGGTGATAAAATAGTTTTTAAAAAGGGGAAAATTTTAAAATCCATTTATTTCTAGCACAAAAGTAACACTGAGAATATACCTTATATCTCTCTATATTTCTTTCAATGGCCTCTTAACTCCAAGGCAATACTGTTAATCCTCCAGAAAAGTACTGTACTTTTTATGGTTAGAAAACCTGAAAAATTTACATCAGTTCAGTCTTTTCAACTTGCTGAGGAATTCTAGGCACTGTTATCCTATCACATCTGAAGAGCACCACATTAGGGAAATCAGCAGAGATTACTCATTGACATAAGGCCAGCATGCTAACAATTTTTCATTCCCCTCATAATACTAACCCTGGTCAAGTTTGAAATCTTTGCTCTGAAACATGCTCATTGCCTCTAAATTCAATGCACAGACACCCCGCATGAAAGCCTTCTTCATGCCATCTTCATAATCTTGTCTTTGGTTCTGCAGTTCAATAATTTCAGATCTGGCCTCCTCAAGTGCACTATTTACCTAAACCAAGAAATAAAAACATTTAATTAATGACAATCTCATAGCATATTTGATAAAAGCTTGAGGTGAGAGTAAATTGCAGTTAATTGGGACTCCTTTAAATAAAAGAAAGAAGTAAAATGGTATCAGTAATGAGTTACCGTATTTATTCGAGTATAACGCGCACACGTGTATAACGCGCACCCCCTAATTTTCCATTAAAAATCGGTATAAAATTTTGTTTCACATCAAGCCGCGCACTATACGCTACGAAGGGGACGTTTTGTTTTTCGGGGCTGCAGCCGCGCACTATACGCGAGGGCGAAGAAAAACAAAACGTCCCCTCGTAGCGTATAGTGTGCGGCTGCAGCCCCGAAAAACAAAACGTCCCCTCGTAGCTTATAGTGCGCGCTTTCCCTGCGACTGGAGAAAGAGCGAGCGCAGCCGCGAGGGTTTTCTGCCCCGTCGCGATAGTTTTGGAAGTCGGTGGCGGGAAACGGTTGGTGTTTGCGGACTGTGGTTGTCTGGGTTATTTGGGGCTTCAAGAGCATGTAGGAAGCTTTTTGGTGGGCGCGAAGTCTCCACCTGTCCAGAACGATCTCGCCCTCCCCACTTCCATCTCCCCCACGGAGCCCTTGCAACGCTAAGAGGGGCTTGGCAACCAGGGCGCGCCTGCTGGAAGCAATCCGTCCTCCACAGCCTGCACCAGCCCGAAAGAGTCGCCAGGCCCCGAAGCCCCCGGGCTAGTCCCCACTGCAAGCTACCCGCCACAGACAAACGCCTACGCCGCTGCCCCAAGTCACTCGCCCAACGCTCCGTCCGGGCCCCGGAGGTCCCTGCGACGGGCCGGCCGTGGCTACCGCCCGAGGTTGCCGGGAAGGGGCGCCCGCCAGCGCAGCCGTCTCCGCCAGCGCCCGCCGCACACGTTCCGGGGCTGCCCGCCACGTGGGGCGACTGCGCGCGGCCCCCGGACGGTGCTTAAGGTGGCCCCGGTGTCTGGAGCGGAGCAGCCTTGCCGGGCGAGCTCGGCCTGGCTGTCACGGGAGGAGATGCCCTTCACCCACGGCGAGACTCCGCGGGCTCTCGGGACGGGCTCTGGCCGCCGGGAAGGCCAAAGAGGCGGCGACTGCCGGGCGAGGCGGCCGTAACCTGCCCAACCGGCGGAAGGGTCGGGGCGCCAGCCCCTCGCCTGCTTCCCAAGGGCTGAGGAGGGTCCCGGGGGGCGAGGGAGCCACGCAGAAACCGTCCTCCCCGGGCACCGATGCCCCCCGGCTGCTGCTGCTGTTGCTGGGCGCGCGTCCCCACGGGCCAGCGAGAGCCGCCGGCGGAGCAGGTGAGCGCTGGGCAGGGGGCGCGGACCCCGGGAGGAGGCATGGTTCCTCCCCAGTCCCAAGTGGGCGACGCTGGGCCGTCGCTCTCCGCCTGCGGGGGGGAAACGAGACACTCCCCGAGACCCCCCCCCACCCGCGGCAAAGGACCCGGGGAGCTGAGTGGGAGAAGCGTGCAGGGGTCTCCCTCGTAGCTTATAGTGCGCGGCTGTTGTATGGTCGCCGCAGTGCGAACTCACAATTCGCCTGCGCCCTCATTGGACCGGCCGCCATTGCCACCCCACCCCACCCCTCGTTTATAACGCGCACCCCCTAATTTTCAGTTTAAAATCAGTATAAAATTTTGCGCGTTATACTCGAATAAATACGGTACAATATTTTTTTGTTTCTTGACTGCTGTAAGGGAAGGGTACAATATTCAATGTTTTAAAAAAAGAAAGAGACATTATGTATATTACAGTAATGGTGTGACTACAGTGGTATATGGGATGAGTTCAAGCAGAATGGCTCCTTCCCAAAACTGTATATCCTTTCCCACTTGGGAATGAGACTCAGTCTTGCACTCAAAAGGAAAGTTTAGGTTGCTTACTATTTCCTTGTCCTTTTGCTGTACTTTATGGAGCAGATAATCAAAATGTCACCTTTGCCTACAATAACACTATTTAAATTTTCCTGGAAGTACATCCTATGGGTCCCTTCTCCTAAAGTGAAATATTGTCAAAACCAGTTTTTGTCTAATTTAGATAATACCCTCGAGTGCTATCATATCAAACTTCTTTCCTCAAAGATAAACATTCTCAAATATTCCAAACTCCTTACCGTTTGAAGTTTGGCTTCATACTCATTGCTGAGTGCCGCACGCATAGATTCCACACTTGACTGAACCGCCTTTTCCATTCTTTCTTTCCATTTTGCATTCAAGCGGGATCGCCAAATCGCCCAGGCTTTCTTCAACAAGCCTAATTTATATAGCCGATCAGCCAGTTTGTTTGCGTACAACTGGAAAGGAATGTCAGCAAAACAGACCTGAGTTTCACTACACTTTATTTAACTCTTCCCAAAACAGGACTCTGCCTATGCTAGAGTTGTACCATATCAAAATTTGATGAAGAGTATAAAAAGTGTTAAGTATATACTGCAGTATCTGTAAAAAAAATTATACTGTATAAACTATAATACAATTATAAACAAACCCTAACTTTCAGCATGAAATCAAACAAAAGCTTGAACTGACATTGGCCATGTTAAAATTCAGATCTTATGCTTTGTTGGCATTATAAACCATAAGGGATGAATAATGTTGTAACACTTTTTATGTTCATGGGATGGTTGTAACAATTCTAAACAGACATAATGTCATCAGTTTTAGAATGAATGCAAATGCAGTTTACTGTGACAGATTTATAGAAAAAAAGATGAAGGATTCCACATAAAACTGTTAATTTTATCAGTTTTTTTAAAATATAGTTTTTCAAATGGGATTTTTTTTTAAAAAGCTTGATTAACATGAGCAAATCTATATATACCTCTTCTCTGGCCTTTTGTTTGCCCAAAAAATGCTGAAGTCGCCATTTTGCAAATTTTTTCATTAACTCTATCCTGTCCTTTTGTTTCTCAATTGCATTTGTTAGATTTGCAATTACCTGAAGAAAAAGAAATTAGAAAATACATAAAGAACATTAACTATAAAATTAATTCGTTTGAACTTGGTCATTAAAATTAAGCACATAGACCAGGGATAGAGAAATATTGCTCTCCAAACAATTATTTGCTGCAAAGGCAATTCTTAACAGTAACCAATAAGGAAAATGAAGACCATGTAAAAATTCCTCCTGTAAATTAGAACTTGTTACCTCATCCTTTCGCCCTAAGGAAATCTCGTATGTATGTAGCAATTCCTTCAAGTTCTCCATCTGATTAGTCAATTGTCTCATATCAGCTGCGTGCTTTTCTCTTTCTTGTCTCATCTCTAAGGTATGATGTTCAATAAAATGAAGTTTCCATTTCCTCAGCTCAGTCAAAACATTAGTCTTAAAAGAAGTGAAGGAGTTGTTTAGCAGAGAAATAAAGATCAGACTGAGTTTTTAAAGGCTATCTGACGTTTTAAAGGCTAAGGACACAAGTGTTTTTTTAGTAAAACATAACACATATTCAAATGCTGCACCCGAAATTTTGAGAAACTTTCCATGACAGATATTAATTATCAATGCTATCCAAAGGAATATGCAAAAAAACAAACAAACCCCAATATAGTTCTTTACCTTCCTCTGGCAAGTAGTTTGTGAGGAAAGTATTCAAATAACATTTAGGTCCCAAAACAAGATGAATGACGATTAAGTAGCAACATTCTTTAAATTAATACTTTTCCATAATTGTCTGTGCTTAATTAAAAAAGAATAGCCTGAAAAATTTGTTAGGTTAAATAAAATATTATTTTCTGAAAATAGAAAGTAATCATTTTTAAGCAAGATGTAGTTAGGGTTTAGATGGGAATATTATACACAGTAATAAATTAATAAAGTATTTTGGGATTTTCTTCAAGAATGGAAATATCCACTTATAAAAGTTGAGATTATTTTTAAAAAATTCTACTGTGTTTCTCATAAAATAAGGCCGGGTCTTATTTTTTTTTTGAGCCCCCAAAAAACGGCTATAGGACGTCTTTTCAGGGGTGAATTAATTTCTTGCCCCCCCCCCGGCGGGGTCACCGGGTGGGCGGCAGCGGTGTGGATGTGGCCTTAACTTTGATTTCAATCTTAATACATTTGAAATTCTTCTATGAGCTGAGTATATTTAATATAACTTGGCAGGGCACTTTAAATCGCAAGACCTTCTGCATCCGCCACTGCTGCTTCCTCCGCCGCTCTTGCTTTTCCTTTACCGGCAACGTTTCAACCACTTCTCGTGTGGGGAAGCCGCCCGTGTGGCTTCCACAGTTCCCGCCAGCGCTGGGGAGAGAACAGCGGCAGCGCCGGAGGAAATGTGGAAGTGTTTCTGCTGTTTCTTGGGTGGGGGAACCACCTCTGGGGCTTCCACAGTTCCTGCTAGCGCGAGAACAGCGGCAGTGCCGGCAGAAACGTGGAAACCACACAGGCGGCTTCCCCACACGAGAAGCAGCAGAAACGGTTCGATGTTTCCGCCGGTGCTGCGGCTGTTCTCATGCCGGCGGGAACTGTGGAAGCCAGAGGCGGTTCCCCTGCCTGAGCAGCAGCAGAAACGGTTCCACATTTCCACCGGTGCTGCCGCTGTTCTCTTGCCAGTGCCGGCGGGAACTGTGGAAGCCACACAGGCGGCTTCCCCGCACGAGAAGCGGTTGAAACGCTGCTGGTGGAGGAATGCGAAGGAAAAGCAAGAGCAGTGGAGGAAGCAGCAGCGGCAGGTGCCGAAGGTCTCGCGATTTAAAGTGCCCTGCCAAGGCCGACATCCACGCGCCGCCACCCACCTGCTGACCTGGCCTGCAACCAGCACTATATCTGGGTCTGCAGCAAAGGCGCTTGGCAGGGGTAGGAAGCACTCCACGCTCGGCCATGATCGGCCGTTAGGGACGGCTGGTGACGAGGCTTGGCTGCCTGCGGGGCAGTGTTAAAGGCAAGTTCCCCCTCCCACCCTCCCCTCCCAATTTCGCATGTTTTAAACTAGGCCTAAATTTAGGGGGAGGGGCTTAATTTCATTTCATTTAATTTCATGCCTAGAAAACATGCTGGGTCTTCCTATGGGGGGGCCGTATTGTTGGAGAAACACTTGTCATATCCTATGTATATATTTGTTAAAGTAGAAGGGAGATTTCAAATTCTCATTCAATGGCATTTTTCTAATATCTGCAAAATAAAAATATTAAAACCATTTTATCTCCTAGTGATCAACAATTTTGCACACAACTGCAATCGATGGAGAAACGGTATGTCGCTTCTCCCTCCTTGTTCTATATCTTATATAGCCTGAATTATTTTTCTGCTATTTCTTAAAAAGAATCAGATTGTGATCAGTCATATGAGATCTTTATACCCATTTATACCTAGCTTTAAATTTAAACATAAATATATTAACTTTGATTTTTAAAGATTTTTACACACACACACACACAATGGCATAGGAACATAGTCAAAGGAGACTTTTTTGAGGGTATAATATTCCAGAAAAAAGACTGAGGAAGATAAGATACAACGAACCAGGTTATCCACAGCAGAATTTAACATATAGTAAACAAACTACCTACTTTAAGGCTGCCACTCCATAGGTCAAGAATGCTCTCTATGTGGGTCACTCTATCATCTGAAAGGCTCATGTCAGTTACATATGTCCCTTGAAGATCTCTTTGACAAGATGAGGACCCTGGTGAAGAAGTTTCTTCTGAACGGATGGGGCAAAGTCCTTCCATATTCATAGGAGCTGACTCTTTTACTGAAGCTGAAACTTTAAAAACAGAAAACCAACTAGGTCTCTAATATTGTATTACTGTACTAGATTTGCTGGATTTACAGAATATAAATTGAAAACAAAAGTGTGTAGAAAAACCAATGCTTCTGCAAAAGCCCAATGCTATCTCGTGGCTTCTTACCGACTTAAGCTACAACAAATTTGCTTATCTTTAATGGGCTAAAAATATTCTTTTTGCTATAGCAGACTTTAACATGAATGGTTCCAATTCTTTTAAATAACAGTAACTCTTAAAAAAAAGTGATACATGTTAACATCTGGCAGTTTCTGTAAAGAATACACATCTTTTTGTTTTATGTTCTCTCTTTAAATATATGATTTGGGTTAGAGAAATGTCTTTTAAATTCTGCCATAAAGGAGAGCAATAGTAATATGTGTATATTTATTTAATATCAATATCTAAGGGGTGTGTGTCAATCTATTCTCCAAAGCACCTGAAGGCAGGACAAGAAGCAGTGGATGGAAACTAATCAAGGAGAGAACATACCTAGAATTAAGGAGAAATTTTCTGACAGTTAGAACAATTAATCAGTAGAACAACTTGGCTCCAGAAGTTGTGTGTGCTCCAACACTGGAGGTTAAGAGATTGGACAACCATTTATCTGAAATGGTATAGGGTTTCCTGAATGAACAGGGGATTGGACTAGAAGATTTCCAAGATCCCTTCCAACTCTTCCTATTATTTACATATGTGTTATGGAATAGAAAAGCTATATATGTAATAAGCTTCTTTAGTATTACTTTTTCCTTTCTTTTAAAAGGGGAAGGGTTTTGAAGAATAAAAGGGGAAGGGTATTGAAGAATATTGTACTAATTTTTAAAAGCTTCATATTCATTAGAGAAGCTACTTTTGAATAAAAAGGTAACTTATAACTAGATAATTGTACACGTTTACAAGTAAATACACTTGAAGACCATAGTGGACTTGATTTAAGTGAGATAGTATGGTATAAGAGACATACATTAATTCAGGTGTATATGGATACAAGCTATTAACCATGAGGATTTATGTGTAAAAACTAAAAGAAATTACCATCAGATTAGGCTTATATATTAAGATAACATAGGGGTGTCAAACTAGATTTCTTGGAGGGCTGGATCAGCATTGTAGTTGTCCTGTGTGTGGGGGGGGGGGGGGGGGGGGGAGGAGAGAAGATGGGACGGATGGCCTCCTGCAGCATTCTGCCGGCCAAAACGGGGCATGGGTGGAAGGGCCGTTTTGGCCAGTAGACTCTTGCAGGAGGCCATCCAGGCCAAAAATAGGATGTGTGGGGGCAGCCCAGCCCATTTTCGCTAGCAGCAGCACTGAGGCTGGTCCTTTGCTATTTCCAGGCTGACCCCGTGAGCTGGATCTAAGTACCCCGCGGGCTGGATTCGCCCCCCGGGCCTTGAGATTGACACCCCTGAGCTAACATAACCTCTAAGCCTATCCTCTTTCTCATCCTAGTACCTGCTATTCTTGTTGTTCGACTAGATGCTGCAAGTTCTGGGTTTCTTCCATGGCATCTCCATTTCACTCCTGCACTTTCATGCCTGTAGTTACTCATTCCTGGACTTTTTCCTATTTCAGATAAAAAAGACTAGCTATATTTAGACAGGCAGAATCAAATACTCAGCTCTGCACTGTTCACACCATTGATCCAAAGACTTCTTTCTATTTTAATATTAATGCTAGCAATTAGTAATAGCTAACTGAACTATGTCACCTATCAATAGGTACAAACAAAGAGAAGAGAAGCTAGCTATAAAAGGAATTTGACTCTAGGGAAACAGATCCACAGACTTTTATTACTTGCAGTCAGAGTGAAATACAGGCATGAATAGAAGCAAGAAGTAGCAAAACTGCAACCAGGTAGCAATACTTACATGAGGAAAGTGTATCTTATTTTATCCTACTAAGTTTATATGAAATGGGGATACAAGATTATGTGAGACATTTCTCACATGATTACTCTGAATCAACTAGTCTTTCCTGAATGAAAAATATTTTTAATAGTATTTTGCAGTTTTTTAAAAAACCATTTTAATAAGTCCCAGTTTATAGATAATAGCAGCATCACAAGTTTGATAAAGTATTTCAGAAGAAGGTCAAGCTTTGGTGCAAATTCACTCAAACACAAGTGCCCCTTACTGAAATATCATCACCTTGCTGAGAAGCAATACAAAACAGCCACACATGTGCCACTGCTCCACTGTAGCTACTGTAGCCTTACAAATTTTGAGATTTTGAGGTTAACTACATTGATTAATACAGGGCAGAAATTAAACTTCAATGCTAAAACATTCAAATGCAAGATTAAATATCATGGGATACTTTATTCTGATTTCCCCCCATCAAAAAACAAAACTTCTTTTAAACATAATTATCCTTAAATCTAAATTCAAGGGGAGGTTTTTGATTAGAGCCACCTGTCAAAATGCACTGCATCTAATCCATAAACTGTTGTTTTATTCAATTTAAATTTCTGAAGGTATCAACTTCCCTACATGCTCAATCAACTAGAAGGTCTGCAATCTATTATTTACCTCATGAAATGAAAAGTACCAGAGAAAATCAGGCAGCAAAACATGATAGCATCCCAATTTTCCAAGCCATTTTTAAAGGTAAAAACACCCTGAGATGTAAGGGCTTCCTAAAATTGAAAATATAATCAGTTACAATGCAATCTACTTAGCTACCTGGGATCTTTTTGAAACTATCATTTTCTACTTTCTTTCTTCTTTCAATCTATCACTTTCTATTCTTAAAGCTTTTCATGGCTCTTCCTGTGCATACATTTGTGGGGGAGCACAAATGGCATTTTATATTATAAATGCCTGATAAGGGACTGTGGCTTTCCTTCTTAGGAGCCTAACCTATCACTGATGGATAACACTATGCCACCCAGAATCATTCACAAACATAAGAGACACCAAAATCAACAAGAGAACATCCTGTATATCTGAAGTAACAACATACATTTGGTCAATGTATTTTATGGTAAGCTATTTTGCATTCAAGCCAATCATTTCTAAAAACAAATAACTCCCCCAAACACCTAGAATAAACACATGTAGCAAACCTGATGAATACAGTGATTTTCTATAGTTGGTCCTCTCAAAATACCTATTTTATTACAAAGATTTTCTGCCTTCCATTCATCATAGGCTACACAGCTTCATCTACACTTAAGAAGATTTAATCTAAATTTCTCTGGACAAGTATTTAACCAACAAAGACTGTGCTAGACTCACCTAGAAGAATGGTAATTAGTCCTCAATATCACCATTAAAGCAGAAAAGTATTGTTACCTCTAGTACTTGACAACTCTTCAGCTGCCTCTCTCGATGATTTCAGAGGAGGAAAAATAGAGGAATGTTTGGCAGTATTTTGTCATAATAGGTTAGGACTTAAATATGACGCTGATTAGTACTACCTTTGCAAAATGCTGTTTTTCTCATTAGTGTCAAGATGTCTTGACACTGTTCTTAGAATACTCAGAATTCTAGAATCTTCCCATTATTTGAATCTTAGGAGTTTCTGCAATATGCTATTAAGAAGCTGCATTTTAACAGCCATGCTAGTTCCTCATTCAGCACTCTATTCCTAAAGTTTTCATATATGCGGAACATTATTATTAACTTGACATAAACTTAAGAATTCTTTTCAAAAAATGCAAAATTTTCTATTTTACTCATAATCATGTTAAGCACCAAATAAATGTGAGATATCTGCAGATTCAATATATGAAGGGGAGAATAACTGGGAACAGTGAAAAATTTGGTACAATCTAGGAACTAGGTTTGTGTGGAAATCAAAATACCAAGCTAGGTCTGGAACAAGATAGGTTTCAATACCCAGTTCAATCATGAAATTTACAGGGTAGCTTTGGGCCATCTGCCTTTTGTCATCCTAGATTCCCCATGGTTTTTTGCTTGTGTGGGGTAAATGGTATCAAAAATTAAATTTCTTGAACAGAAAATGAGTTAAAATATAATATACAATAATAAAAGCAACTACTTAGGTATAAGGAGAACTAAGGAGAACTAAGAGTTTGAACTGGCCAAAATTTGTGGCAGCTTTGTTCTTTCCCTTCCTCCTTAATACAATCCTTTATATACAGTATATTTAGACATGAATTCCCTTGTTCAAAGAACATTTGCTTCCATTAGATATGTAAATGAATAGAGACCTTTGTAACTAATTTCATATTGTTTCTCTACAGTCAGTCATAATCAATTCTTTGCTTTCCTTTTTAGCTCCAGATTAGGGGACTTGTTTTGGGTGCAGGTTATGATTCCTTAATTATAAATGACATCTGCAATCACCTTCCTACTATTTTACTAGTGGGCAAAAACAATATTATTGCCAAGTCAAGACTTGTTTCCATAACAGATATATATGGCTCTTAGCATATAACAGCCAAAAAAGCTAACCTTCTGTGTGTAAAAGACAGTTTCATAGTTCCAGAGAATTTTGTTAGCATTATGAGATGTCACAATCATTTTTAAATTGGGGATGTTTCACATTTTTTATGTTTTTATCTAGATTTTTGTCAACCACCTAGAGTGATTTAAGATGGGCAACTGTATAAATCTGCAAAATAAATAAATAACCAAGCACATACATGTTTTTATAGAGAATAGGTTCCTTGGAGGAAGTGTTTTTCTTTAGGCATATTTTTTTATTATCTGTATAAACAGATAGGTTTTCTTTTTGTGAAAATCTAAATTGTGAACCAAGAGCAGAAATGGGTCAAATTGATGTTAAATAATATGTCCATTTGAAGTATACAGCAGATGTTACACAACCATATATGTGGAACAAACATTTTATTAAGGCCTACTGCAGCTTAGATTCTATGCCAGTATGGACGCTGAAAATTATTCAAACTTTGCCTTTTCTTTGCAAATTTAATAAAAAAAAAATAACTGGTGTTATTTTAAACAAAAGGTGCCTACAAACATTAGAACTATAATGATGTAACATATTTTGAATGTCATTAGATAAATTAAAATAGTGTTTAACATTTGAGAAAAGTGGATATTCATAGAACTGATACTTTTAGAAATGCCTCAAAAATTATTTGCTGGCTAAAAAACATTGATTTATGAAAGTTACTAAATATCTATCTTTCATGTAAATAAATTATCATATTCACATTGTGATTTAATATGAAGAATTATATATCTAACTTAACCAACAATACTTCATCTAGGACAGGGGTGTCAAACTCGTGGCCCGCGGGCTGGATGTGCTGGCTACGCCTGGCCTGATTTAACGAAGGGTAAAAAAGTTCCGATATGTCATGTGACGCCGCTGTCATGATGCGAGTTTGACCCCCATGATCTAGGATATTTGTAAAAAATACAGGACATACACAAGCTGTCAAAGTCGGCCACAAAACTTCTTTGAGGTAAATTTGTAAATTAACAAAGCATCTTAATTTGGATCTCTTAGTAAAGGAAAATTACAAATACTTGTATAAAATCATAGAAATTATGAGTATCATAGAAGTTGTGAGAAAACAACACTGTAATTAAGTTATGGAAAGGACCTATCTATAGTTGGGTGATTAAATAAAAAATATCTCAGAATAAATACCAGGACTCATCAAATTCCAATTTTCTGGACTCATGAAATCCTGAAGACCTTCAGTCAATCATCACAGATGATACTGAAGCAGATGAACCTAGGGCTTGATTTTGTTTAAGTTAACTTTCTATAATTTTTGCAGGTTTCACTAGTTCAGAGTAATGGCTAGGTCAAAAGCATACATATAACTCAAGCAATAAATTATATACAGTAGTATAATCCACATACCAAAATAAAAAAGGCCTTCAGCCTATTTAACTAGAAGCCCTATTTTTGCCATGGATTCTCAAATTTCAGCATGGGTGGTCTTGCACCTTTAATTCATTTATAAAATAAGCCGGCCTGTATACTTTGAAAAAAGCTCCATTTCAAATATATTACCTTCAGGTATCTGATGAACTTCCATGTGATCTGATTGTCGTAATCCACTTGGCTCAAATTTAGGGGTAACTACTGCATAACGAAGCAACTCTTCATATTCATCCTAGACAAAAAGATAAATATTTGTTGCTAAATGAAAGTAAACATTTAACAACACAATTGCATAACTCGTTACAGGCAGTTCTCAACTTATAACAGTTCATTTAATGACCAAAGTTACAACGACACTGAAAAAAGTGACTTATGACTGTTTTTCACACTTATGACCATTGCAGTATCCTCATGGTTACGTGATGAAAATTCAAATGCTTGGCAGCTGGTTCATATTTATGATGGTTGCAGAGTCCTGAGGTCATGTGATCAGCTTTTCTGACCAAAGTCAATGGGGAAGCTAGTTTCACTTAACCGTGTTACTAACTTAACAACTGCAGCAAAAAAGGTCGTAAAATGGGGCAAAACCCATTTAACAAAAGTCTCACCTAATAATATAAATTTTGGGCTCAATTGGGGTCATAATTCAAGGACTACCTTTATTAAGGATGTGCAAAGATTAAAAAAATGCAAAACATAGCACTACTCTACACCTTACTAAAAGGAACACTCTTGAAATAATTTCTGTTTCAGAAATAAATTTTATTAAAGGTGACAATATCAGAGTGATTATGTTTGTGCTTGGAAGCTCAACAAAGTTATTCTTGGGAGTATTTGGGAGACCACAGGGAGTATTGGGGCCTTACACAGAAGCCTGAAAATGGACTTCTTTTATGAACAGCAGAGATGTGCTAAACTCACATGAATGCTAAAGGACTTCTTCATAATTATTCTCAAAATGTATAGAGCCCAATTTGTATTGCACAAACCACAATTCTTTAAACTCTGTTCAGGTATTCAGAAAAAAATATATGATAATAGTTGCATGAGTTGTTATACTCATGCATTGAGTCTATGACAATTCACCATGGCCAATTCACTATGGGCCAACTTGCCACAGCCAATTTGCTGCAGGACAACTTACTGTGGGAGAAGAGTTGCACTCATATCAAAGAAATAGTGGAATAGAACCATTAAGGAAAGGATGCAAAAAGGGTTAGAATGAAATGTGAATTGTAAAATTTAGAATATTTTTTATTTATTTTAAATAATTAAATAGAACTGTTAAATTGTCCCATGGCGAATTGGTCGTGGTGAGTTGGCCATGGCAAGTTGGCTGTAGCAAGTTGTCCCATTCTATCATGCATGCTCTGAATTTTTTTTGAACTGAATCCAAAACACTGCATTTCATCTATATTCAGATAGTCCTCGACTTATGAAAGGCTGACATCATTGTTGAAACCAAGTGCAACTTTATCTTCATGAAGTTACTACAAATATATTCCTTGTAAATTCAGAATATATAATTGCCTAGGGTGAATTATATCAACCTATTACCAAACTGCATTGTCCTTAAGAGATACTGTACCAACACATCACAATAAAATTTAGATTACATATAGTTAAATTGTAACACACACAGAGAGAGAGAGAGAGAGAGAGAGAGAGAGAGAGAGAGAGAGAGAGAGAGAGAGAGAGAGAGAGAGAGTACAGTTTAGGTAAATCCAGAAAATCACAGAAAACTTGGCAGAGAATTGAGAAAATAGATATCTCAAAATGCTGCTTCAAAATAAGTTATTCTATGCCATAATGTGATTTATTTATTCTAGGTGTAACCTTGTACAACATACCATTACCTGTACTTTATCCTTTAGGTTGAATTCAGCTTTGGACTACAATTCTAGTCAATATTTATGTAGTTTTATTTAGCTTCTTTTAAGCTTAGGGAACACTTAAGCAGATTCCCCAGCATGAAAACTACATGAATGTTTCATCGTTATTTTCCATGCTAAAATATGTATTAATGGCAAAATAAGATATATTTTCATCTCTTTCATCTTTTTGTTAACATAAAAACAGGTGTAGACATAGATTCCACCATCATGATGGGTACATAGGAAAATATACCTTACAGAAACACATACTCATAGTCAGGATATAATAGAATATGCACATACACAAATATGTAATAAGATAGGTCATGCATATGTGGTTTGCTTCCTTCTAAGAACTGGACATGAACGGAAGGAAAAATACACAAACTACATTGTGCTATATTATTTCAGCATTATTACTATAGCATTATTATTGCAGGAATGTTAGCAAGTCAACAATAAGCAGAACTAGCCTCAAAAAAAAAAAAAAAGTCACATGAAAAGCTTCCAAGGCAACAGTTGTTGACCAACTAGGCACTGCTAAACCAAGCCTGAAATTTAGCTTCAGTTGTTATTCTTGGCTGAAAATCTAGAAGCAAACAAAATGAAAAGGCAAACCCTAAATGTTCTTTTTAATTTTCATCTGGCTTGTATCTACACCTAGTAGGAGCTATGACAGTAGCAGTACAGAGAAAAATAAGTGGACTGCAAGCTAGGTTTCCCAGTTGGTGATAATTCATCCTAATAACAACCCTGTGTGAAGATTGATTGTTGAGGCAGCAGGTAGGCAGCAGAGACCATCCCGCAACTTAAGTGTACCTGTCTAAGTTCAGCTATTAGAGAGAAAAAAACACTTATTCTGCAGAGAAAGGATACACCTTTTTAAAAACTCTTTTCTCACAGTACTCATTGTGTTCATTCACTGCACTAAGAATATGAGTTTTTAAACCAGGATTTATAATTAGCATGTTATGTAATGCAATGGTGAATTCAAAATCTATGATCTATTAAGAATTTATTTATTTAATAGCTTAATTTTTATATCATGTTTCTTTTATACTGTTGCATCTGCAAGTTAATTGGATTTATAAAAATGTCATTCCGATATAAAAATAGCAGGTTCTAATAAAATAATTTTTAAGATTGACATTCACAACATATTGTACAAGCTCCAAATAAATAAGAAAAAATCATTCATTTTGGGCCTACCTGAAGATCAGAAGAGACAGAACTGCCTCGATCAGAATCTTTTGGTAGAACAGGACTTGCGCTTTTCTCTTCAGATGATGACATCTTCCATTAAAGTACTTCCTGTAAAAAGTTCCAAAAGTTGAACTTTACTTGCAATCATTAACTGGGGTGTTTGGCTTGTGTTTTCCAAATCAAGACAAGAAAATGGAACTCAACAGTTTTCTGAATCTGATTTGCTAGTGATGAATAAGCCCTTGTTCTTAATTTATACATTAAGATTGACTCAGCCTTCCATCCTTCTGAGGTGGGTAAAATGAGGACCCAAATTGTTGGGGGCAGTATGCTGACTCTGTAAACTGCTTAGAGAGGTCTGTAAAGCACTGAAAAGCACTGTAAAGCAGTATATAAGTCTAGGTTCTACTGCTATTGCTACATCAGAATAACCAAACTACAGAAAAATGTTCTATGGTATGTTTAGCCACTAAGCCTGCTGGTACTACAAAAACTGAACTTAAGGACCACAGTCAGTGAACTGTTGGACAGTATTACTTGGTCTGTTGTGTGGATACTTGTGTGTTTTTAGGAGGCGGGGAATTTAGGAGGTGGATGGGGAAGTGTTTGGGGATTGTCATGTGTGTGTGCATATTAAGTCTGATCTCTGGGTGTTATATGAATTTCGTTGTATGTATACTGTGTATTTCTTTATTGTACAATGACAATAAAGAATTCAATTCAATTCAATTGCTAATTATCTGTAAGTTAGAAATCTGGAGAATTCTATTTAGTTGTACTTTCTAGCTCTATCACTGCAAAGAGCGTCTTCTAAACCCCAGGAAAAAAATCTGCAGACTTTGACTAAACAAATGACTAACTCATTGATCTTAAGGAAGCCCTACTCCAATGCAAGAATTAGTAGCTTACAGCCTCCACAGCCCCCCCCCCCTCATTTAAACTTTAGCCTAATCATCTATATATCGCTTAAAATGAATATAAAACAAGTATAGAAATGAGAAAGGGCATCATACCAAACATTATGTCTAGCACTTTGAAAAAATATCAAATCTAGAATGTTTACATTAATAACAACCCTGTAGGTAAGCTTTTAGCATTTTTTTTCCAGGCTTCAGATGAGTAACCAAAATGGAAAGGTAGCCACTCGATTAAGTTAACAATTTTAAAAATGTTTTTATATTAGGATGGGCCTTTTTCCACATGATTTTTGTGATGCAGTATTTCTTTATAGCATTCATTCTATCTTACCTGAACTATAAATATAAATGCTAATGCTTATCTGAAATAAAAATTGAATCAGGCTTATTTGACAACCATTTCTACTAGGTTAGATGAATGTCCTTAACACTTCCGTCAAAGAAGGGCAGTTGAGAAAAAGGAAAATTGTGTTTGAGTAAGATAGGTCACTTTGGGAACTGTCTCAACAGGTGAAACAAAGTCATGATTCTACAAAGGCATTCTGCACATGAATCAATACATTATCGAACAGCATATTTTGTCTGAGAATTTGAAATCCCCAAGCAATCAATACAGCCATATGCCTGACTATATTCTTGTGACAAACTTGGCACTATATAATTTTTTCTTGCTGTGTTCTGAGAATTTCAATTTAAATGAACTGGATTCCTAGTCTTACTCATATATACGAAGACAGAGAATGATATGCTTATGAATAGCTGGACTGCAGTTCCCATCATTTGTTTTTGGCTGTGCCAGTTGATACTATAGGTAGTCCTCAACTTATGACCACAATTGAGCTCAAACTTTCCATTGGCAAGACAGTTGATGAGTTTTGCCCCATTTTACAACATTTCTTGCCACAACTGTTCAAATAGTTAAAATAGTAGCATGGCTGTTAAATGAATCTGATTGCCTCATCGACTTTGCTTGTCAGAAGGGTGCAAAAGTTGGTCAGAGGACTCTGGGACTCTGCAACTGTCATAAATATGAACCCGCCACAAAGCATCTGAATGTAAACCACACGACACTGGAACCGTCATAGGTATAAGCCAGCTGCTACAATGATCATTAAGTGTGAAAACTGGCCATAAGTCATTTTTTTCAGTGTCGTTGTAACGTCAAACTGTCGGTCACTAAACGAATGAGTGTTAAGTTGAGGACTACCTGTAATAGGAACCGGTTGGTGCTCAGAGTCTGGAAAACAGTGGCTTTGTTATACTTGCTGTTACATCTAGAAAGAAAAAGTTGACCTGATCAGGAAATCATCCTTCCCAGCCTGATGCCTCCCACCCGTAATTGTAGTTGTGGGTCAGCACATCTACAACGGCGCCCTTTCGATTCGACGCAATATGAACAATTCCACGAGCGAACTGCGCCTGCGAGGAAGTACAAGAAGAAACTGAAAAAAGATTCCAGGTTTAGGAAGATATATGCTAAATGCAGGAAAGTCTAGAATGAGAAGAGGGTCCCTTGTCCTACCTTCTGCACCCGTTAAGTTTTCTCTCCTGCACCTCATTCGGGCTTCCCACTTCCCTAAGGTGGCAACCAGACGCCCCCTGCTCACCGCTCTTCTTTCCCCCAGCAAAAGCCTGGCAGTTTCAAACTGACTTTACCGAAAGAGAGAGCTACTGTGATTGGTCCCAGTCCTTTTGTTAAAGGCTCACTGACAGGACAAAGCTATCCAGCCAACTCGCTTACCAATCGACAAGCCGGCAAGAAACTCGGGGGCAGGGCTTCGCCGGCGACGGCAGCCAATGAAAAACCACGGAACGCCCCAACTGAAGACTGGGATTTTTCAGGCGTCCCGGACAAATATGAAGCCGTAATAGAATTTGCCCTAGCGCCGTGCTGATTGGTCCGTTGATTGGAAGCCCGGGCTCAAGAGGCGGGTAGTGAGGAGACAGTTTAATGGATGTCACGTGATAACGACAGAGAGTGGGGTCTACAGGACTCGGGTAGCATGGACAGGAATTTGGCGACTTGTTTCACTCATTTGGGACTGTTAAAATTATTATGAAGGAGCTGAAATATAATTATTTATGACGCTAATAATAATTAATAGTAATGGCTGTTTTATTAAAGCAAACTTTCACGCCGTCCTCTTTCCTGAAAGAAAAAAAAACCCACCAGGCGCCTCCGAAAACAACGCGGCGTAAAAAAGCTGAGAAACTCTATTTTCTTCACTCTCAGTTTATTATCAGCAAAGCAAGTCCAGACTCTTTTGTTTGGGTGTATATGTGGATATGTGAAAGCCAGCATGGCATTTTGGCAGAGAACAGATTCATTACACTCACTTTGGTCATAAGCCATTAACAACAATGGCTTTGGTTAACATATGATACAATCCAAATCAGAAACTAACAATAAACCAGGTTACTTATTTAAAAAACATAGGCCACTGTAATTGATGATGCTAAATAATGCATATAAATATGTCAAATAGAATAAATATTACTTAAAAATAAAAAGGAATTTGTTTTCTCTATAAACTGCCAGACGGCTCCTGAATAAACTTGAACAACTTGTATGATTGTTGCATTTTTTTTTTGCCAGGAATTTACATCATTTGTACAGCAGGTGGCAACACATCATAATGGAAGGCACCAACAAATTGACAGGTGATCACTTGGAACAAATAAAGCTATTGGAATGAGTAACAGACTGAGGAAAAGCAAATGTAAACTGAGGGTTACTAAAGCAGTGATGATAAAGATTTTGTATCACTACCAAATAGGTTTTGTTCTTGTAATAAATGCAAGTGTGAGGTTCCAGAAGATATAAAGAACAGGAACAAATGAATAGCAATAAAAGGTACACAGCTGTATTTAATGCCAGTGAAACTACAATCAGTTAAAATCCATAAAATTGAGAAGTTTGTGACCAGATAAATACATCATAGTATATATTTTCTCTTCATTCCTCTAATATGGATATATTGTATTTGTAATGTTTAAATCTACTGTACAAAAATGTTACTTGTTCCTAATGAATAGGAATTAATGCATTGATATACTTGTAATAGAAAAAGACCCACTAATAAAATAGGTTTTCTCAAATGCCTATCAAATCATCAGGGACTTACGGTAAAGTAATAGGCTGCAAACCAGGAAAACTGAGAAAATGTAAGTGTGAATTTTTCTGCCTTGTACTCTCGTTGGTTCTGTTGTCTTCTGCAGTGTCTTGTGGTCATTTGATTGCAATTTGTGACTTTTCTACTAACTTCTCACAAGCAAAGTCAATGGGGAAGATGGTAGGAAGTTGCAGTTGCTCACATTCCCACTGTTTCTCCTGAGAACCCCATCTCCACAGGTGAGCAGGCATATGCCCAGCCCCACTCGCATTGGACTGTAGTGCTCACCTACAGTTCCCACCCTTGTGCCTGCCTACACTCTGTCTACACACTTGCCCGCCGCTGGCCTGCTTGTGAACCACCTAAGGCTTGTGACCAGGACTTGCAACTTCCTGTTGGTTTCCCAAATGATTTTGCTTGTTGGGACCTGGCAGGAAATTGCAAGTTGTGATCATGTAAGTCTTCTCTTAATGATCCAAAATCCTCGCTTAATTAGCGATTGTGAATTAGGGATTGTGAGGACTACCAGTATATTTAGCACAGAAGCAAGTGCTATTGATTGTGCCAAATTTCTTTCCCAAATAAGTATGTATAGTATTTGAGAGAAGCAAACTTAAGAAATCACTATATCAAAACAGACTGCTCTGCACTTTTTTGTTCTCTATACAGAACACTAAAATTGCAGTAAAACAACACATATGTACTGTGAACTTCCACCTTAAAACAAGCAGCTGGTTGGGATGTTCTTATAGTGTAGCTTTGTCCAGTCTTGTTCCACGAGAGAGAGAGGAACTTCCATTATTTCCAGCAAGCATGACCAATATTTTTGGAGGACACCAGCTTCTCTTTATACCATTGCATCATTTCAGAAATAGTTCTACCCCTGCTGTGCTTTGCAACCAAACTCATTTAGTTCAGCATACTTAATATAGCAGAAAAAATGATTTTTCCATTTTGGAACACTGAAGCTCTGCAGACCTGTGGGTGGCCCAATTTCTACTTGATGGGGATTTGCCTGCCTCTGCCTCCTGACTCTTGGGTTCAGGCAGTTCTCTTACTTTCTTTTCAAAAGATTCAGCAGCAGTGGTATCTCATTGCAGTGCCATAATTGCAATAGAGAGAAAGTGCCTTAGTGGGTTTGTAACTCATAGCTACTATTAGGGAAAGGGCTTTATATTAATAGGCCATCTAAATATTCGTAGCCAGAAAATAATGGTATCAGAACATTCTGATTGTGCTTAATTGACAATGTTTTTGTTAGGTTTTTTTGTGTGTGTTCACTGCCCAGAGCTACACTCTGTGAGATTAATGACTATATAGATAGAATAAATATCTTCCCTGTACAGTATTAAGTCTGAGACACTTAATTCGGTATTTTTTTAAGTTCAGCTTAAAAAACCTGGAACTAGTGCATGGATTCACACAACTTGCTAAATCAAAAACCTAGGTTATCAAAACCTGGCTGATGCAGTTTTCATAGAACATGCAATGCTCAAAACAATCCATTTTTAAATGTGATAACTTGATTCCAGCAATACAGTGATACAATGGCTGGATTCCCACAATACACTGAATAGCACCCCAATGCCATTGTACCCTAGCATAGTTTGTTGTGCAAATCTAGCCTTTGTGACTTGCAGCATTGCAGATGAAAGGAGCAATGGACTGTAGCTTACATACTAATTATAAATGTGGCAAATGGGAACAAGAATGTTCCCTTTGTCCCCTCCTGATTTTCCCTTGCTTCTCCAGAACCATTTACTCCAAAAATTTGATTTTGCTGCTATCATTTACTCTTTCAAATTACAATGCAGATAATGTAATAACTACAGATTATTACTTACTTAGGCTTCACTGTTGTTAATTAGCAGCTTTTTCTGGGCATGGTCATTGATGTATATACACTAATTCTATTACAGATGCATAATGTACTTTACAATTGGACTGGCAAGTAATGATGATTAGGCAGTGCGGCATTCTGGCTGTAGCTTGTAGGCTGCCATCCTTTCTTTCTGAGACTGCAGTTCTCTTTCTCCGGTCTGATTCATTCTGAGTCATACGCAACATCTTGTTGAAATGGAGCGCTCATCAAAGGGGACTGTCGTGCCTGTTCTGCACCATTAGGTAATTGTATTTCTTCAAGAAATGTCTCTTGGGCTAGAATGGGGGAAGAAGTCTAAAGAAGAGTAGCCATTAGTAAGGGAGACTGCAGGCTCAAGTAAAAAAGAAAATAGACCCCCTGGAACAGAGAAAACCTCAACGTGACTAGGAATATGACAAATGCAATCATTTGGGTTGTCATGTTTTATTAGCACAAAAACTCTGAGAAATCTCAGTCTTGTATGGGAAGAGAAGGGAAGGAAGGACTTCAAAAAAAGCCATTTCATAAATTATCATACAATAATAGCAACTCAATTTTTCAAGTGCTGGTTGTATTATACCTATACAATACCATTCATGTCTGGGACCGACGTATTTGCAAGCTTGAAAGAACTTCAAGAAATCTAGAAGGGCACATATAGAAAAAGAAAGATGTATATTCTGCCATGGCTAGGTTTACACAACACACAAAACCTGAATTAATAAAACAAAAGCTCCATTCACATAAGGTGCTATGCCCAAATACATACGGCTCATTGTGATGTCTGATTCACACAACATGAATAACTGCAAACAACTGAAACCCATTTTAGCCTAGTTCATTTTAGTCTAGTCTTTAGTTTATCATTCCCTGCAAATTCCAAGAGAATTGTTTAGTGCAGTGGTCAACAACCAAGGGGCCAGGAACCACTGGTGGTCCATGAGAAATTTTTGGTGGTCCGAAAGAAATGTCACCACCATAGCACCCGCCAAAGCAATCCAGGCTGCGCAGGAACACAAAGCTGCACCGCCACATGGCCTGTGGAAACACAAGGCTTGCGTCGCATTGTGAACAAGAGATAGTGAGGGGAGGGGGGGAAAGGTTGGGGGGGAACTTGCCCCGCTCACCTTGCGTGGCCACCAGGCTGTTTTTGTCCGTTTTTTTCTTCTGCTTGTGGCTGCACAAAAGGAAAGCAGCTAAAGTTTTTCTTTCTCTCCCCCAAACTCCACCAGAAATGAGTCTTTGAGATCCTGCTCCAAGAGGCTGCGTCGGTGCGACAAGTCTCACAAAGACTCATTTCTGGCAGAGTTTGGGGGAGAGAAAGAAAGACTTCTGTTTCTGCTGCTTTCCTTGCATGAAGTCAAAAGTATCTCTCTCTCCCTGAGAACCGAGCTGGAGACTGTATCCTGTGATCCCAAATAAAGAATGATTGATTGGTAGGAAAACGGGATAGGGAATTTTCCTGCAGACTTTTTTTGGGATTTTCTCAGGGTCTCTGGTTCGTGGGATTTAAAATTATAAGTTTGTTGGTCCCTGAGATCGAAAAGGTTGGCTATCCCTGGTTTAGTGTCTATGGAGTGCTAGATGACTTCAGTGTGGAGTGGGTACAAAAAATGGTAGAAAATGGAACACAATTTCTTGGAAGAGAGTAGATTCAGCTGCCTGGCATCTCACATAATAGCATTCTTCATGGCAACTTTATGTTGCAGGAACTATTTGTTTTTCAGTGACATCAATATGGATTATCTGTAGTAAAGGACATCAGGTTTATAACCGGAATTGGGCCCAGAATCTTGGTAATTAAGCAAAGTGGTTAAGTGTGATATCACATAACCACTTTGTTCGATGAACGCAATCCTGGCTCACTTAATTGCAATAGTTAAGTGGAGCATGGGGTAGTTTGGGCTGAGGGAAGCCTGGTGGTCCTAAATGCCTTCAGGCTGCTAACTACCCAGCCAACTGCTATGCATGGGAGCCTTCAGACAGTTCAGAGTGTACCAGCATGCACAAAGCTGCTGCGGCCCTGGAGGCCTTCTGCCTGCTCCTTATCAAGCCACATGTAGGTGCCCTTGGCCACCACCAAGGTCCAACAGCATGCAATTTACCTTTCCATTTTTCTGGAACTTCTGATGGAGACACCCAGCTGATGCAAGGTGCAGCCTTTCCACAGACGTTACCTCGTTCCATTCTGCAAGTGAGCACTATTTTTGTGATCCTGTAGAGTGTAGACCCTTTTCAAGCGACTCCCTTTTGGGGGGCGTTACCATTTATATCATAAATGAAACCAGGTTGCCAATCACCCAAAATATGGTCACATGACCATTTGGAGCAGTGCAATGTTTTACAGCTTCTGGAAGTGCTGTAGGGGCTGTAAAGCATCCTTTCTGAGGCCATCGTAACTACGCAAAGCAACTGGTCATAAATTAAGCACTACCTGTATAGAAATAAAAGAATATCTCAATGGGAAACAGTACCTGGCTGACCTTATCAGGAGTGGAAAGTTAAGTAGGACCAGGCCTTAGTAAGACCACAGTACCAACAAGTACCAGGGCTTTAAGTTAGATGAGGACATAGAAAAACATCACAGAAAAAGAAAATGGCAAATTATTTTCATTCCATTGCCAAACAAATCATGGATATAGCCCTGAAGTGTATGTGTGTGTGTTTGTGTGTGTGTATGTATGTGTCTATACACACACACACACACATTTCTTAAGATGACTTTTTAAGAAAAAAATATACAAATGAAAAATACACTTATTTTTCTATTCAAGGTACACAGCTGAAAGTCTAATTATACTGCAAGTTGATCCATATCTACGCAAATATAAACTATTAATGGACTTCTATTACATAAATATTTATGCAGTGTCAGTCATAACCTATTTTATGTGGCTATCAACATAGGTTGCATCTGCTGCCATCATGTAAACGTTATTAATAGACACAGCTAGCCAAAACAGAACTGATTCCTAGTAATTATCCTGAACCAGATGGGTTAAATTCATCAATCCACTCATGAATGTTGTTGGATTGCTTCCACAAAATGGTTTGCTACAAGCCGTTTTTTCTTGATAAGATAACACCGCAGAGACATTGTGGTGTGGTTTCCACCAGGATACATCAATTTATTGGGCAACATTCTTCAGTTTTAGTAACTGGTTGAAACCAGATGGTTACTCAGGATCTGTAAAAGATAGGAGCTGTCTATTTCGTTAGTATAACAGATAGTTGGAGAAATAATGACATAATGAGCAAAAATATAGAGATTATTTCTTAGTTGGATATTTGGTACATATTATCCTTTGTTTTGACTCTTATGTAAAGCAGATTCAAAGTACAAATAGATAGTGAAGTCTGGCTCAAAGATGGAGTTCCTGCCAAATCCAGGAAAAGTGATCCAGAGATATCCAAAAGTGTTTGATTATAAGAAAATACTTTGCAGAAATAACTATTTCAGAGCAGGCCGTTGCTCCCACCTAAGCTATTAGCTTTTAGGCATTGATGAACATTAGTGACCCTTACATGGATCTCTAAAAGAAGATACATAAATATCTTCATGTGAAACCAAAACATAGAATGCTGAAATAATGGCTATTTCACCACCAGTGAATTGACTTTAGCAGCATCTAGCCATTTTAAGATAATATAAGACCTATTCTGTTATTTTGATACAAGAAATGCTTGAGCAACTCCATAATATGCTATAAAACTACTATTGGGATCCTGTCAATAACTATATCAACCAAATTGTTACATTCTGCTCCTGTTGCCTAGCTCCTGATCTTGGGCCTCATTCTTCTTAGACTAGAGGTTGTCCTCACTTAACTGTCACTTAACAACTGTTCAAGGTTACACCAGATCTCCCCAGAGTTACTTACAACCTGTTTTTGAAGTTCCAATAGCCACCACAACCACCTGTAGTCGTGTAGTATTGCATTTTGAGTATTTGACAACAGACTGACATTTACGGTGGTTTTTGGTGATTTTTGTTGGTTTCCAATTTTTACTTTTCCAGCAAAAAAATAAAAATGCCGATTGGGGAAAACAGGTTTGCTTAACAACCACCGCGTTCACTTAATGACCACTGCAAAAAGGTTGTAAAATTGGCGACCTGCTTAACAACTGCCAAGACAGACCTACAACCATAATTCTGGGCTCAATTACAGTCATAAATATACTTTTTACACACAACTTGGCACCACTGATGCTTAATTTCTGTAATTATTTTGTTGCTGATTTTGAACTGTCTGCTGATACTACTTCTATACTTTGTCCTTGGAAACAATTTGTTATTGATCTCTGATGTGGCATTGCTTAAACCTTGACTTGATATTTGCAAATCTGAAGCTTCTTGGGCCATATGTGATTTCTACTTCCTATCCTAGAGAGATCTGTACAATGACAAAATTCCAGTGAAATAATTCATAATACATTGTGTTGAAGAATTTGCATTGCATTGTATTTGTTCAAATAACACCTGGTAATAAAACAAGCATTCCATTTTTATACCTTTCAAGGATCTCAGTGTTAATATACTCCATGCTCAGACCAAAGGTTTATTTCTGCCCTTCTTCATCTTAAGTCCATCTGATGTATTGGACTGTAGCTGTAGAACATCCAGCCAATAGGCTAGTAAGGAAATAGGAAACTGTATTTCCACATCTGGAAGGCACATATCAAGAAAGTTGATCTATTTAGGCTAGAATTTTTCTCTTTGCCTTGAAATTGAGAAAAACATGATGTAATGACATATTTCAGTGATTAATTTGGACAACAATAGGTAGCAACCAGATAGAACTGCCTTTCAAATTACAATGTCTTCTTTGAATTTATTGGCTGAGGGACAATTGATTTGCCTCATTGTGAAATCAAACAATTTGTGACGTATATAGGAAGTACTCCTTCAAAAAGCAATGTGAAGTGAAATTAACAGAAAATCCAAAAATAAAAATATTTTAGCTCACCAAAAAAGATCATATACAGGATTTCTTGCATGGGAATAAATCATAAAGGAAAATTAGCATTATTCTACTTAAATCTTAAAAAGTTGGGGATCTATTTTAAAAAGATAAATTATGAGGACATTTTTATAGCTTGTAGTAGAATTTGATCAGTCCTTTGTTTGAATTCAGTTCACATTGTCTTCTCATGGGCTATAAAGAGGTACGCTCTGTTCCAGAACAGTAATCACAATCCATTAAATTCTATTCCCTGTAGTCTTTGTTCCCAGTTACATTTCATACGGTAGATCTGTGTGCGTGTGCGTGCTGCAGAAGCAGAAATTTGTTCCCAAATGTTCACATAAGAATCTGGGAGAATTATTACAGGGGTTTTACTTCTATTTACATGACACTTTGCTTAACTATACTTTTTAAATAAAAACTAAAAAAAAATACTTCTCAACTAAAGAAAAACAAGCAAAAATAGATAAACATGATACTTGAATGAAGTTAGTTCCTCAAGAAGATGTAAACTTGGTAACATGCAAAAAAGTTTATTTTGCTTGAGTTCACACACAATATGATTAATGGAGCAATGGCAGGGCAAAGGTATTGTGCAAATATAATACAATTAGCAGTGGGCAACAGAAGATTAATTTTCATTTTGTTTGGGGGTTAAACCACTTTAACTTAGTGGTCTGTGTTGTGAACACCATCATTCAGCCCGAAGTTGGATAACGCTAAAACTTGAGTAATCATTCTTCTAAGAAATTGAGCTGGAGATAAATTGTGTATGAAAAAGACAGATACCCATTTAGAACTCACTGGCAGATCCTCTCAATTTCAAACCATGTCTGCTTATCACTAATTACTTGCAACATTGCACTCATGTTGCCTGCTTGTCCACTGGAGAAGGTGTGAGTGCTGTAGTGAAGCCTTGTAAGGTATTGAATTATCTGATTATTAGTTTTTGAAGCAGATCTAATATTATCACAGATTTACCTTATCCCCTTGAACAAAGAGCAGAAACTATGCCTGACTTTTATAAAAAGATACAGTGATAACCAAATGGAATTATAAAAAGAAGACTTACCTCCAAAAAGGGAGAAAAGGCAGTTAAGTTAGGGTAAAAATAACACTTAGCTAGCCATGATAGGTGAAGACAAAGGGGGAAAGAGCATAGCATGATGTTTTTCCTCATTGGGAAGATGAATGTGTTCTGATAAAATGCCGCAGACAACTTGACAATATATAAACACAGAATTGAACATTTTTTAAGGAAAAGAGATGGTTGTTGAGATTTATTGGAAGGAAAGGCATATGCTTTATTAAAACACTTAACTGTTTCATGAAAATTTAACACTTCAGCTTTCTAGATCTAGGAAAAAGTATGCAGGGACATTTGACAACAAAACCTTTATTGATTACAGAACATTTTTCAGATTTTATAAGTGCAAGCCAAAAGAGGAAAAGCCCATTTGCAGCATATGCAACTGAATTTAAAAAGCTATCTAAACACAGATTTGGTGAAAAGCTAAATGATATATTAAAAGTTTGACTACTTTGTGGAATTTTGAAAGAAAGCATTAAAAAAAGATTCTTAATAGAGATAAAAGTATCATTTAAAGTGGTTATCTCCAAGGTAACTGCTAATAGACATACAATAGAACCGCATTGAGGATTTTTTTTTTTTGTTACCTCATGCATAGAAATAGAGGAAAATTCCATGGTGTTTCTCTCTATAACTATGCACCAAGGTTTATATTGTGATAAGACACTTATTTTTGCAGTAGACGTTTGACAAAGATAACAGATAATCAGAGTTGGAAAGGACCTTTTAAGTCATCTAGTCCAACCCCCCGCCCAAGCGGGAGACCCTACACCATTTCTGACAGTTGGCAGTCCAATCTCTTCTTCAAAGTCTCAAGTGATGGCGCTCCCACAACTTCCGAAGGCAAGCTGTTCCATTGGTTGATTGTTCTCACTGTCAGAAAGTGTTTCCTTATTTTCAGGTTAAATCTCTCCTTGTTCAATTTCCATCCATCATTCCTTGTCTGGCCTACAGGTGCTTTGGAAAATAGCTTGATCCCTTCCTCCCTGTGGCAGCCCCTCAAATATTGGAAGACTGCTATCATGTCTCCCCTGGTCCTTCTCTTTACTAGACTAGCCAATCCCAGTTACTGCAACCGTTCGTTGTATGTTTTAGCCTCCAGTCCCCTAATCATCCTGGTTGCTCTTCTCTGTACTTTTTCTAGAGTCTCAACATCTTTTTTATAATGTGGTGACAAAACTGGATGCAGTACTCTAGGTGTGGTCTTACTAAGGCTTTGTAGAGTGGTATTAGTACTTCCCTTGATCTTGATTGTATCCCTCTGTTAATACAACTTAGGATTGCAGTAGCTTTTTTGGTTGCTGCTGCACACTGCTGGCTCATATTTAGATCTCCAAGATCCCTCTCACATGTACTGCAATTGAGCCTGGTTTCACCCAGTCTATATGTACTTTTGGTTTTTCTTGCCTAAGTGTAGGACTTTACTTTTCTTTACATTGAATTTCATTTTGTTAGATATGGCCCAGTATTCTAGTCTGTCAAGATCCATCTGGATCTTGAGCCTATCTTCTTGGGTGTTAGCTATTCCTGCCAGTTTAGTATCATCTGCAAAATTGGTAAGTTCCCCTTCTATTTCCTCATCTAAGTCATTAATGAAGATATTGAAGAGTATTGGGCCTAAGATGGAACCTTGTGGCACCCCACTGCTTACTTCCCTCCATGTAGACTTAGACCCATTAAGGATTACTCATTGAGCACAGTTTGCCAGCCAGTTGCGAGTCCATCTAGCGGTGGTGCTATCTATTCCACCTTTTTCTAGCTTACTAAGAAGTAGATTGTGGTCTATTTTGTCGAATGCCTTGCTGAAATCTAAATATATTATGTCCACAGTATTTTGCTGGTCTAGTAATTTAGTCACTTTGTTGAAGAATGAAGTAAAATTGGTTTGGCATGATCTGTTTTTAACAAACCCGTGCTGACTGCTAGTTATTACTTTACTTGTTTCTAGATGTTGGTAGATATGTTTTTTTATTATCTTTTCCAGTATCTTCCCAGGTATTGATGTTAGGCTGATTGGTCTATAGTTTCCTGGGTCTGTTTTTTTTTTTTTTTTGAAGATGGGAACCACATCAGCTCTTTTCCGGTCCTCTGGTAGTTCCCCGGTGCTCCAAGATTTTTGAAAGATATGGTGCAGTGGTTCTGAGATGACCTCTGCCAGCTCCTTTAAAACTCTTGGGATGTAATCCATCAGGCCCCGGTGATTTGTTTTCATCAAGATCAGACAAGTGTTCTCTTACTATTTTTTTTGCTTATTTTAACTTTTATTTCTGGTCTTTTACAGTTATGTTTTTGGTGGGTTGAGCTATAGTTTCTTTTTGCATGAAGACAGATGCAAAGAATGAGTTAAGCAGTTCTGCTTTCTCTCTGTTGCCTGTTACTTCCTTGCCATCTTCTCTCTTTAGTGGGCTGACTTTTTTCTTGTTATTTATATGTTGGAAGAAACTTTTTTTTAATTATCTTTGACTTTTGTTGCAAGTCTTTGTTCATTCTGAGCCTTTGCTATCCTGACTTCATCTTTGCAGATTCTGCTATCTGCTGATATTCTGCCTTAATTGTATGTCCTTATTTCCATTTTTTGTACGTCCTTTTTTTCTTTCAATTTGCTAGAGAGATCTTTGTGCAGCCATGCTGGCTTCTTCTTGGATTTCTTGTTTTTCTTTCTCAGTGGTATTGTGCTGGTCTGGGCTTCTATGATCATACTTTTTAGAGAGATTTCTAAAAAGATTCTTGAGTTTTTAAGATTCTTGAGTTGTTTTCCCCTTTAGGATTTTCATCCATGGAATCTTTCCCAGGTTCTCTCTGAGTTTATTGAAATCAGCTCTTTTAAAATCCAAGACTCTGATGTCATTATGTTCTGTTGCTTGTGTTTGTGTTATGTTGAATTCTAGCATGACATGGTCACTCTCACCCAAGATTCCTGCAGTTTCAACTCCCTCCATCACTTCTTCTCTGTTTGTAAGAATTAAGTCCAGTATGGCTGTTCCTCTAGTTTTACTCTCTACCTTTTGGACAACAAAGTTGTCAGCTAGGTTGGTTAGCTGATTTCTCACTTGGTGCAGAATTAGTTTTCCAATTGATATCAGGATAATTGAAGTCTCCCATTACTATTGTTGTGTGTTTCCTGCATATGTTTGTTAATTGGTTGGCAAAAAGGACATCTATTTTTTCTGCTTGATTGGGTGGCCTATAATATACACCTCTGGCCATGTCATTCTTTTTTTCTTTTATATTGACCCATATGCATTCTAGGAGGTTTTCATCTTTGGTTTCATTAATTTCTGTAGCAATATAGTGGTCCTTTACATATAATGCAACTCCCCCTCCTCTTTTATGGAATCTGTTTTTGTTTTTTTTTGAATAATTTGTATCCTTCTACCAGTATGTTCCAGTCATGGGTTTTATCCCACCAAATTTCTGTTATTCCAACTATATCTTATTTACCTTCATGTATTCGTAGTTCGAGTTCACCTTGTTTGTCCACCAGACTTTGTTCATTTGTATATAGGCACTTGAGATCTTTATGCCTGACACTGTGTTTACTGCCTACATAACCTGTGTTGTGCCTGCCTGTCCCTACTTTCTTGCCACCTGTTTGATTAGTGTACATGGTATGGCACTCACTATTAAATGCTTGGTTTTGGTTGGCATCAGGGTTGATAATCTTACCTGCCCAAACATCTATTTTGCATGCACTGGTATCCTTATTAGTTTCAGATTGCTAGGGACAGAAATGTTCTGAATCCATTAATTCTCTGTCCCCACTGTTCAGTTTAAATGTTTATCCAGGAAATCTGTGAATTTAATGCCAAGTAACTCAGTCCCTTTCTTTGATGGATGCAAACCATCTCTTTTGTACAGTTTTTCATTAGACCAGCTGCAGACAAGAGACCAGGTACTGTAAGACTGGCCAGGCACTCACTGCTCTTTAAGTTACACAAGTATCACTGGAAAATATGTTAACACGCATTTGCAAAAGCTCACACAATGTTCCAGAGAATGATTGACTATGGCCTTCAAGTAGGATGCAACAATTATGAGTTCTCAAACCTATCATTACATATTATGGTCAAGCCATTGATGTACAACATGTATACAAGCATGCAGAGAAATTTCAAACAATTATTATTACAAAAAATGTTAATATACCTATAAGCTATTTTAGCAGATCCATTAGCTGAACAGATTTTTAAAATAAACTTACGATGCTTCATCCCTTGAATAGTTTCCAACAAATGTGAAGGGCATAGCAATATTCAAAACAATGTAAAAAAGCTTTCCCAGAAGCCAAAAGAAAAAAGTGACATCAGACACAGTACTGTGGTGTCTCACTATATGGCATTTAAGTCGCATTGTGAAAGATAGCAGTGAACGGACAATAAGAAGAAAAATAACACACCAATAGGCAAAGAAGCTGAGGTTTGCTTTGAGTGTTAAATGCATGAACAGAAAGGAGTTTACTCTCATCTACTTCAGTCCATATTTGATCCACAAAAAGATATTGTGTTTATACCATCTGCTCAAATACCACATTAGGCTTTGCTTTTTTGAGGGCAAAGATACAAATAATATTCAAAAGGACACATAGTCAAACAAATTGTTTGCTGCTGGAGGGTAAAAAAAATGTGAAAAATCCACATCAGATTAAAGAAATACCTGATATAGTTGCACCCTTAAATTTAATATCTGAGTTATCTCTAGCAGCATTTCTTAAAATAGATACCTGGATGGTGAATGTTTCATAGTCTTCAGTATCTCCATATGCACCAAGTGTTCCTATTTGTAATGACAGACTATATCCTATCTGCATATAAAAGCCACCACAGCATTTCTTTAAAATACAAAGGAAAATGCTTACAAGGTATCACAGGCTCTGCATCTGGATGTGGAGGGTTCTAGTATACCGTATCAGATTATTGTTGTTAGCAGTTGATTAAGCATGACTGCAATTGTACATTGTTGCTCAATTATTTTGGACAGCTCATTAGACTCATTAGAATTAGTTATTTTAGAAGTTTCAGCAAAGCAAGCAGGAGAAAAGCTTATATTTTGTTTGATCAGTAGGAAAGACAGAACATCTTGCCAGGTTCTTACTGGTAAAATAGCTGATGAGATATTACACAATTTGTAGGCAAAAAATAATTGGGAACTTTTGACCCAATTAATGTGATTATGTTTTGCTAGAACCATTGAGAAAAAGCTTTGACTGGATTAAGGTCAATGTGAATGATGGGACTAGAGCTCTGAATTTTTTTTTTTGTATATTACGAATGTTGTTCTCAGAATGGGACTCTCAGGCCTCAGTTAGCAGAAGGAGTAGAAGGGGCCATGTATACAGCAGGATTGAGCACAACATATAAACAACAAAAAACCATTATTTTCGTGCTATGTTGTCAGCTATTTTCAGTACTATTTTCATAATGACTGATTTCATGTGTGTCATCGGCAATACAAAGTCTTACAACTGTGCTTTTGTAATACCTGTTATAAAATATACTATAATTATTTCAGTTCTGACTATAATTGGCTAACGTTAAAGAAGAGAAACTTTGCAAATAGAAACTTCGATTGCGTTTCTTTAAATTAAAGCTTTGACTGCAAAGCAGTTAATTTGTGATTCTTCCATACTGTGAACTTGAATACTTTCTTGAGTCCTGAGTACGACTTTCTTTTTTCTTTTTACCATATGGGATCTATTCAGCCATGAGGTAGGTATGCAAAAAAATATTTCAGTCATTTATTACAGTAGTGCACCAGCTGTTTCTGGGAAAATAAAAGAAGCATGTGTGATCTCAAGCATGGATTTGATTCATATATCATACTAACCCATAATTGGTTTAACTATTTTTAATTGAATAAACTCCAACTGGCCATAAATCATTGTTTGCAAACAATACTTAAGTAAGCAACAGGCTACATCATGGTATGCTATAGTGTATTAATTCCATTGTATTGGATCAACTAGAAAAAAGAAGAAAAAGGTTGCAAGTTGTATTGTGTGATGTCAGTCAACCACAGTATTTATGGTTTTGTGTTCTATTAAAGGTTCTTAAGAAACATTGGCAAATGTATACTTCCCATATAAGACAGGCACACACAAAAACTGGTTCAAAGGCTGAAAATTCTGCTGTTTGATTGGTGATAAGACTGACTATTCATAAGCAAAAACTTTTAAAATAGCACTGTCTCTCTCAAGAGAATTCAGACACTGCTGCCTCCTATATTTTTCTAACAATTCTGCTCTGTATTATTGCTTCAGGAAAATATAGTGACCAATGACTGTTATCGACATAAAGTCTAATAGCACCTTGAATACCAAGGTATCTACATAATAGGATATATCCTGGAACTATTCTACTTTTTTCTGCTGTATCAAGGCCAACAATTTTCCCAAGGAGCCCCATGAGAAACTGGGATTGTTGTGGAGGGCTGGTGACGCTCCCATTCCGTGCTGCTGCCCTGCCTCACCCCACCTCCAACACCCTGCCCCAATGCCTTGCCTTTGCCAATGCTGCCTCTCCACCACCTCCAATGCCATGGGTCTGACAGGGACAGTCAAAGGGCCAGATGTTGGATGTGGGATGTAAAATGCCCAGTTTTTATAATTGTTTTGTCTTTCCCCCTTTCCTGTTGGAGAGCAAAATTGGAATTCTTCATACTACAGGTGGAGAAATGCAAGTAAGGAATGGAAAAAACAAGTGAGGGTTTCCAAGTATTGTTGAATTCCAATTCTACCAGCTGTAGCCATTAAGTCCAATGATAATAGATGAGGGAAGATAGTCAATTAACGTGTAGATGGCCACAATGTTGTGCACCCTGTCACACAGTACTTTTATGTGAACCACCCTGCATAGTCAGATAAGAGTGGGTATTTTCTCTAAATTTTCAGCAGAAGAATCAAAGATTTATATGTAGAGACATTTTCCAAATACCGAAGTCCTATGAGTTGGGCTTCAATCATAACTTCAGATTGGATTCACCCATCATACTAGTGTTGGAAGAATTATCCTTCTGGGTTCAGTTCCAAGTGGGGAAAAAGACACTGGAAACCTGGAGGCTGTTTGGGAAGATGGTTTAATGGTGGACAGGACCACATGGCTTAGAGCTCCAAAGTGAAAAGGATGATCACATGCTCCAAGATGAAAAGAGAAATCAAGAAAGGCTGATATGCTGAGAGTGCTTGGGTATTATAATCTTTGTTGGGATTTGAATTGGAGCTTGTATTCTGATTGGTTGTCAGACTCCCATGGGACCATGCAGGGGCAACTCCTGAGTTCCAGGCTTGGTTGAACTTTGCTGGATGATGATGCACTGAAAAGGCTCTTGGGCAATTGCTATACCTTTACCTGGAGATTTTTGTTAACCTTAATGGCCCACCCATTAACCTTAATGGCCCACCCATTAACAAAGGTGGGGGTGAGCTTCTGCTTCTGAGGTGTTTCTGCTCTTGAGTTTCTACACTTTTTAGGGGAAATATTCTGCCTTTTTAATATTTCCTAGGATATTTCAATTTTCTAGGAGTGGGGTGGGTGCTAACTTCCTACACTAGGACACAATTTGCTGAATGGTATTGTATTGAAGAAAACAAAACAGGCTGGGTTAATTTACATGCTTAGTCAAAGCATTGTTTACAAACTTCCACAGATGGCTTTGCATAACATATAAGCATAACCGAACAAATCATATTATGGCTTAAACTGTTGCCCTGTATTTCCTTACTAAAGGACCAAGTACCAATTTGTTGTTGTAGTAGTAAGCTAATGGTAACATACCAGAGCTGGGTTACAGAAAATTGGCCAACAATTGGTAGAATTGATGGTAGAAAAAAACCCCAGAAGCTCTACTCCTCATTGCCATTTCATGGACATTTTTGTAGCCCAGATCTAGTAGCCCTAAATGAACTCCATATTGAGAAATTACCCTAACCCTTAAAGAGGTTTCATTTTACATTTGGTAAATTATTCTCTAACTTTCTAGGAACAAAACAACTGTTTGAAATTTAACTTCACTCAGAGACAGGTTTGGTCTGTTTCTGAGTCATAAGAGAGTGCAAAGTGTTTTTCTTCACAGCAGTGATTGCATATTGTATGAATCCTGTTACTGATTGGCACAGCATGAAACAGTCTGAAAGAACAAAAGCTGCCTTCCCACTGCTTGCAAGTTTCTGTTCCTGAAGTTAACATTCCTATAAAGAAAAGCTATTTAACCCACAAATCTCAGGAGTGAGATGGATTGCAGCAGCACAGACTTATCTCTTAACTAAATTCACGGTTCTAATCAGGATTTTTCTTTTTAAATAACAGCCTTCTAATCTTGTCCATAATCTACTGTTTGAATGTATAGTAAAACCACCTATCACTCTTCAGCTGTATTGGAATACTTCCTTCAATCCCAAGTCAACATGACTTTTGGCAGCATGAAATTCTATAGTGGAAACTTATACACCTAACAAACATGTATGAAAACTACTCACTCTAGGCCAGTGAATGGGACAGGTGGAGAGAAAGAGTATAAGCTGGCTGGCTGGAAAACTGGCCAGAAAGACAGATATACAGAGTGTGGTTTTGGAGAAGACTCTTGTATTAGGCCTTCTAGCTCTTGCTGGTGATAAAGTATTGCATTGTAAGATATGAAATATTTGTTACATGTACACATTTTGCACAGCTTTTCTTCAGATACTAGTACAGTCCTTTGGATCTTAATTTCTATAGAAGGTAGCAAATGGGGAATATTGGTATTCTTTAAGAAAAAAAGAATAGACTTTCTGCTTACAAATTATATAGATGATAGCAGTTTGGGAATATTGTTGATTTATACTGGTGGATTTTTTTTTTTTTTGAGATGTTCAAAAATATGGCCCAAGGACAACAGGTGATATGTGGAACCAAATTCTTTTGCAGTCTCCAGATCCCTCTAAAATAGGTCCGGCTAAATAGTTTTGGTCCCTTTCTCTATTTTTTTTTTTGTGGCTTAAAGTACAAAACAAATACCTTAATTATTGTAAAGTTTAAACTTTTAAAAACCCATCCCTCCAACAATTAGTCCAATATCAGCCATCATGTAGAGTCAAGTATGGTCCTTGTATAGTCGACTTTTGTGTTCCTGCATGAGAGAAGTAATTTAACTTATAGAAAAAGAAAATCTGGATCTGTTACACTAATCAAGTTGACTGTTGAATGAGGTTGAATTGAGCCATCAGGTTGAGGATGGCTGTACAGGAATATTTTGATGCTGGACCTCTGGGAAGACTGGAGATGGCTAAACAAGTGGAGCCAATGACTCTAATGGAATAAGAGTGAATGAGGAGACACAAGATAGTGATCTCTGGAGGATTTATAACTTTTTAGAGCTTTGGGAGACAAGGGAATAACCATCTTGATTGTTATTAGCACCTTTGAAAAGACAATGTGTTGGCATACTTCCTTTTCTGTTATAAGAAACTTTTAGATCAACCGTTTTATAGCACTGGGTGAGTTTCCTTCAATCCTTAGTGAAACAAGGATTAAGTTCAAGTGTAAGAACTTTTTAAAAATGGAATTAACAGCAAAGGGATGATTAAAAATTTGATTTTAAAAAGTTATACATGAACTAAGAATCCAGATAAATTTGAAGATTTTTGAATTAATTATAAAGAATCCTTCCCATGGAAAAGTACTTTGGTTTTGATTTAAACAACAACAATGTATTATTTTAAATATTGAACACAACAGCCCTTATTCTTAACACTGATACACTACAGGTTGAGTGTTGAGTCCCTTACTCTATACTCTTTATGTGCATGACTGCATTCCCACTCACGCTAGTAATACTATTGCTAAATTTACAGATGATACAACAGTGGTGGGACTTATCTCCGAGGGAGATGAGTCTACCTACCGAGATGAAGTGGACCGCTTGCTTTCGTGGTGTGGAGACAAGGTCCTCTCCCCTCTTTGGAAGAGCTTTATAGCTCCCGCTGCCTTAAGGAAGTTCAAAACATTCTCAACGATCCATCCCCTCCTGGGAACCCTTTGTTTGAACTATTACCATCTGGCAGACAGTACAGAATAATAAAAACAAGGACAGATAGGCTGAAAAACAGCTTCTATCCCAGGGCAGTAGCTCTTTTGAATTCTGCTGTATAGTGCAGTCTTGGTGTAGTGTCAGGGATTTCCAGTTCAATGTGTGAAGGGTGAAGGATGTGTGTTTGTGTTTATTTTCATGGTTATGATGTGCACTGAAGATGGTGATTGATTTTGTTGTATGAGGTGCAATGACAATAAAGTAAAGTAGAGGGAACTACAGAGAATTAAAGATTACAGTTAAAGGGGAAAAACACTTAAACTTGATTTACCGTTACAGAATGAAACAAAATACTTTAACACTTGATATATTAAAAGGTATTTTTGACCAATGGCCTGAAAGGTTAATTTTAACAATTATTTATGTTTAAAAGATGTTATGGAAGAGGAACAGGTTCTACCTGATAAGATTGAAACTGAGTTGGAAATTGATTTAAAAATGGCAGGCTATAGGAAAAAAATGGAAAACAGTGTTGCATGGACATGCAAAACAAACCAGTTGATGCCTTAATAATGAAATGAATATACAAACAACAAACCAGCTGACAGGTGCAGGAAATGAAGATCAACATGAGTAATTGCTCCAAAGTATTTTCTCTATTGTTGTTTGCCTGATGGACAGAATCTTGCTAGACTGAAGGACAATCTGCATGTGATGAATGCTGTGAAGAATTAAGGAGGATCTTGCATAACAACAATTCAAGTCTCTTTATCCCTCCTTCCCGTAACTCAGCGCCAAATTCCACCACACCATCAGAGTGACCTTGATAATTTTCCTATATTTGATTTTAAAAAAAGGTTGTTAACATTTTGAAAAGTTTTTGAAAAGTGACAAAGGGAAAACAAAAATCAAGTTCTATAACATAATTTGAATGGAGCAAAGATTGATAGAAATAAAAGGTAGGAATATAAAGTTAGTTTATTTGATCAAAGTTAAAATAGATGTATTGTTATCTCTGGTAATACTTAATAGACTTTTGATGACATCAGGACTGAAATAATGATGCTTTATGGATTATGAAAGATGGGACGTGGTAAGAAGAGATTGTTACATTTAATAACAGCCGTGGTGGTGCAGTGGTTAGAATGCAGTGCTGCAGACTACTTCTGCTGATCACCGGCTGCCAGCAGTTTCGCAGTTTGGGTCTCACCAGCTCAAAGTTGACTCAGCCTTCCATCCTTCCGCGGTCGATAAAATGAGGAACCAGATTATTGGGGGCAATATGCTGACTCTGTAAACCGCTTAGAGAGGACTGTAAAAGCACTGTAAGGTGGTATATAAGTCTAAGTGCTACTGCTATTTTTAAGATGCGGTGATTAATTACTAAAATTGTTTATTCTTGTTGTAAAGGTGGAAAATCACTTCTTTAAATGGGCATGTGGTTATCCCGAGTCTCCTCTCCTTGTTCTGAGAGAAATTCTGAAAAGATGTTCCATATGCCTCCTCCTTGTTCCACCATAATAGTTGGTTCTGCTCTCAATGGAGCCATCTTCATTTCTCTATTGCTGCCACATTCAGTTACGCAGCCAGAAAATTGAAAAATGGGCTTTTAGGCCTCACTTTTTCTGATGTAACTACTGTTCTAAAGGTCAGCTCTAAACCAGTAATAAGGATAATAAAATAGGCAGGTTAAATCAATAGGAAAGATTGATTTAAAAACAAGGATTGAGAACATTAGAGATATAAATTCAAACATTTTCCCAATTTGCATTCAGATGCTTGGATAGATGCTCTTACAGCTCTTGTTTCTTTTTTTATTTTCTTGAAACAAAACTTTTTCTTAGTTGCTGACAAAAGAAGTGTAATAACAGTGATGGAGACCTGGGAGAGAAGGTTCTGATGGGGGGGAAAAATCAAAGGAGTCAGGAAGAAGATTCCTGCCTCAAATAGGAGAAATTGTTCTCAGTTGAAGTTATAATATTCAAAATGTTAATGCCTTTAGTTCCCAATATTATTTGATTTGAAATTGAGCTCATAATCTGATTTATGTGTACCATGCTTGCATGAAAAGAACTACATGCCTTTCTCAAGATGGCTGAGATATAAACTGTCTTGAAAAATCAAGCTTTCCTTAAAACTTGATATGCATTAATAAATATCAGATTCTATGGATAAGTGTCACTTCTTTCCCAGAAAAATCATCATTTATCCCCAAGCTTGGTTGCAGGAGGAAGTTGAGTAGAAAGACCCAATAAAGAATTATTTATAGTTTTTTCCTCTCAAGTCTGAACAGATGCTCTTAATTTCTTTATGTTGTAATAAACTAATAAGCCATAATAAATCTTCATGGCAATGTTTTTCTAAGCCACAATCTAGAAATATTCAGAATATTTCCCAAATATTCATTTGATAAAGAGCTAAATAAAAATTAGACATAACAGAATCCTGCTAGTGGCCTTCTATCTTGCATAGGTTTGAAGACTGCCTTTCGCCAATTGTTTATATGCATCCAGGACATGCAGCAAAGTGGATTTACTTCGGGTCACCTCTGTTAAACATTGTCGTTTTACAGGATTGCTGAAGTATGTCTTTCTGTCCTCCCTCTGGGTGGAAGAACATCTTTTTAGGGTTATGGACAGGGTCTTCTCTCCTAGGATTCTGGAAGACCTGCTTTACTCCCAGGTTTGGGATTAATATGTTATTAATGATTGGCCTTTATCATGCTTGTATTGTTATTTGTGCTTTCAGTGCTTATTTGTGTTTTCAATTGTTTTGTGATGTTGAAAAATGCCCAGAGTCTATTGGAATTGACAGCCGTAACAACTTTAAAATTAATCATCATATCTACATGGCAAATATGCAAGTGATAATCTTCAAACCACTGTAATTGTTACCCTTAGTCCATGTCTCTCCTTATAGTTGAAATGTTGTACTGGCTAAGGGATAGGCTTTACTTTATAGCAAAACTGAAAGCCGTCATTCTAGGATACATGGCAGCCATTATCTTCAGTGTATGCTTGTCCTTGTCCAATACATTTGTATTTTTCCGTACTGTCCTCTATTTATGATATTTATTATGTTTTCATATTGAAAAATACAACAATTATTTTCACATTCTGATAACAAAAGTAACTGGTTACTGTCAAATCTAACATCCTAAATATGCATTGTCACACCTGCCAGCTGTATAATTAGATTTCAGTGGGCTGCCATTCTTGTAATGTTTGCATCATCTTTACCAATGTTCAAATCCCATTTGTCTTCCTGAATCATATCTGCTAAATTTAGAAGCCAAATTTCAAGTTCAATCAGGTAGATAAGAATCTATCATTGAATTTATAGCTTTTGTTTAAAGACTTTGGCTTCTTTTCCTGTATTGTAAGTCTGTTTCACTGTGAAAAATATGCTATTGATATGTTGGCAATGTACTTTTAATTTTTATCCAGGAAATGAAAAGTCAGTGTAAGACATTATCCTATATGACATGTAATATTTTGAAGAGATGAACTTCAACACCATGCATTTATACATTGACAAATCGATTGTCATAGTGTTTAAGAAACTTTTATTCCCAATGAGGACAATATGTATATAATTCCTCATTCATTGATTTGAATCTTCAGTCTGGCAAATTCTACTGTGAGTCTAGTTCAGCCAATGGTTTTACTCTTCTTTCTGTCAGTGTCTGTCAATATTGATGTTACAGTCTAGATCTCAACTCAACAATCATAGAACTAATGGATCTGGGTCTTAAAAACTCCTACTACATTGCTAAATTCTTTTAGCTGCTACAGTTTTTCAATTAATATTAGAATTTGTTGTTTTAATTAAGATGTTTTAATCTATCCTTTGCTGTAGTTAGCTCATGTTATAAGCAATAAATAGGCATCAGAAGCAAATATTTTACACTTGGAACATGTTACCATATATGTCATGGATATCTGCAGAAGCACTCAATAAGCTGGTATGAGAGAAAACATTCTTGAAGTACCTGGTCCAATGCAAAGCTTATATAAGTGTTGGAAGAAAAATCCAAGGTCTAATTCCAAGCTGGGAATAAAATGGAGGCTGATTGGAAAGAAAGATTCTGTTTACTGATGAGCAGAACTAACACACATACAGTTCTGGGACAGCTGACAAAATGGAGTTGAGAGTGGGTGGGTTTTTTATACCTTCTTGATTCTTATGGGGTCATGTAGGGGTAATGGCTGGCTCTATAGGCAAAAGGGGAAATGCAACTCCTAGGTGTTTGTCTGAGCTAATCTTGTCAACCTTTGGCTTGCCTAATTGTGTTGCTTATCTGGAATTTCTGTCTGACCCAGTCCTTCTGAATGGATTACTAAATATGCATTTCTAAAAGCTGGCCTCCTCAGTTTCTGCTTGGGCAGGGAGACTGGGGCTGGTTTCTGCCTTCCTTAAGATTTTTCTCCATTTCTCCTTTAGGAGAAATATTCTATCCTCCCTTTTTAATATTCCCCAAAATATTTCATTCTTTAGGAGGGTGGGTGGGTGCTGACTTTCTATATAAGTAACAGTAGTTTTATTTTGACTTGGAACATCAGAATTGTACTAGCAGAATAGATCTCTGAAATAGAATCCAAAGGTTTTAAGTAAATTGGCTCATTGCTTATCCATTATCCTATAATTAAATTGCAATTAAAAAAGGATGGCCTTGTAAGACGAATGAGTGTACCCATTATTTTTGGCAAACGATTACAGTACTTTCAGGCTAGTTAGATATATTTTTTTCTATATCAACCTTTCTCAATCTTTTTACCTTAGAGGAACCTGTAAAACAAGAACTGTAACATTGCACTGCATATGAAGTTCAAAATAACCATGTTTTTCTTTCCATATTCTTACATTAATGATCTCTTTCCATATTCTTGCATTAATGATCTCTCCCAGATACCTAGGGTTCTCTAGAATCCCAGCTGAAAATGAATGTCCTAGAGTCTTTCAACAATCATACACAAGATCAACTAGTTTCAATACCATCTTTTTGTTTAGCATTCCTCAACCTGTGTGATTTCTTGATATGTGGACTACAATTCCCAGAATTCTTTGCAACAGAAACGGCCGGTTCATACATCCAAGTATCTATGAGAGGGAAGATTATGAAATATATATAAAGTATTTACAAGATTTCTATTACAGATTTCACAAATTACAATCACTTCAGTTTTAATGAATTCTTTTAATTCTCTTCAAAACATCTGCAATGTTTTTTCTATCTTTTCGTATTGTCTGAGTTCTATAGTCTTATTTAAAAGTACTCAATAAGAGCTTTGCAGTGAGTTGACATGGTATTTCTTTAGTTAATCAGGTTTGCCATCTTACTGCAAGATACAATTTTGCTTTTCTTGTCAAGTGAATTGTTTTCTATGATCAGTGGCTTCCTCAAGGACTAAAAAGGACATTAATCCTCTCTTTTGTGTATACGTTAAGTTGACATTCTTCTCACACACCTTTAAATATATCAAGCTAATTCTTTGTCTATTCAGCAAGATGAGATTGTACAAGGGGAAATACTTTAGGCAAGGCATAAAAATCAGATCTATCAATATAATGAAAAAGCACATCAAAAATTAATCATTATAAAGTAATGATCATAGGAAAGGTTACAGTTAGTGGCTGGGTTGATACACTGCAGTAAGCCAAGTTCATGGTTTATTTAGATTAGTTTGTAAATGGATATGGTTTGTAAATTTAAGGCATAAAATACATGTGACTCGTGTAATTATAGCTTTGCGAACAGATCATAATTAAAGTGAAGAAACAGACCTCTGCTATAGACTGGAAGGCTGCATCTCTGTCGCTTCCAAGTTGCCTGGCCATGTCCCTGCTCCACCATGCTCGCAAGGCCTCATTTGGCTAGACCCAGCAATGCATGGGCCTTCTCCCCCCCCCCCCACTTGACCTTTTGACTGATTGTGAGGGGAAGAGGAGACCTGTGTTTTGCTGTGTCTAGCCAGCTGAGACCTTCTAAGCGTAGTGGGACAGAGCTAGGCCTCTTGAAAGTGAAAGAGGGGGAGGGAGGAGGCCCTTGTGCCATTAGATTTAGTTAACCGAGGTCTTCCAACCCATGGTGTGCAGGGAATTGTAGCACTCCCGTGGTTGTAAGGGTGGGCACATTGCCAAGCATTGGAATTTTAATCATTGACAGTGGGGGCACTGCAATAGTTGGAACTTCAGGCAGAGTTATAAGTCCCTTCGTTCAGTGCCTTCATAATTTTGAATTGTTCTGGAACAAATGGTTCTAAGTCAAGGACTACCAGTAATGGAATATTTTGATTAAACTATTCTATATAACTTTTCCTTACCACTAACTGATTAGGGCATTGACATTCTGTTGATGATGTTTGGAGGTTTGGACAGCATGGCTGACCAGGAGAAAATTAGAATTCACAATTAACATTGAACTTGTATTGTCCTAGGCTAGGGCATACTGGAATAGCGAAGCCACCTGATATGCTCCCAGCATTGACTTGAATACTGTGCTTTTGTGAATCCAGCCACCTGTTGCTGGATACGGCAGTTACTTAATTTCTCCTTGAATACTTCCCATATATATTTGGTTGGTCAGTGTGGTAAATGGGATGCCGGAATGAAAAGACCTTTTGACAGCCTTACCAGGTAAACCAGACAGGAAACATGACCAAATAAGCTCATTCTACTTTATTATAAAGCTACATTAATATAATTTTGCAACTCTGAAAGTAGAAATCTCTTGCCATCTTCTTTATAACCTGAGGAACTAGAGAGGGCCCCTTCTGAGACACTTGCTTTGCCCACTATCCAGCAGCAGGCTAAGCCTTCTCAGTTCTAGAGAACTGGTAGCAGAAATTTTGAGTAGTTCGGAGAACCGGCAAATACCACCTCTGACTGGTCCTGCCCCCATCTATTCTCTGCCTCTGATCAGCTGGGTCTTCTTTTGTTGCCCTGCACAGGAGAACGGAGCTGGAAAGCAGGTTAGTGGGATGGGGAGGGAATGGGGATTTTGCAGTATCCTTCCCCTGCCATGCCCATCAAGCCAAGCCACACCTACAGAACCAGTAGTAAAAAATTTTTTACATTGCATTGCATCTTTAAACTGAACCAACAATCCCTTAAATTTATGAGACAAAAAAAGGGGAGGGTTTAAAAAACATAAAAATAAGGCTTACATGTTTGGCTGCCAAAATCCAGGTGATCACCAAATAGAAGCAAAATAAAACAGAAAACTCTCATGCTGGATTTTGGCAGCCAAAATAAAGGGGTGGAAGCCTTGTCCTTGTTTTGAAGGATGTGAGAAACACCAAAATGCCTTTATATGAATCCTTTACTGAATGGCATTATTCTATAGAAGCTCTGCACTGTTTTCCAGATTTGCAGGCAGCATTAAGTCTACCCAATGCAGCACTGTAATTAAGATATAATAAAAGTATGAATTCATGTGTTTATGATCTGGAGTCAAAAACAGATTTTTACCAGTCTTCTTACATATTGGAGCATTAGCCAGTAAACTAGCCTTTCTTATTCTGGTTTCCTGAATCTCGGAAGGAAAAAATATCGACATCTTAAAAGACATCTAGATACAGTTCTTTTTAGAACAGAAAAACATACACGCACTAAGATTCATTCAATCAAGTGTCGTTTCTCATGAAGGACTTTATTTTACAGGTAGACCCAACTTACAGCCATTTGTTTAGTGACTGTTCAAAGTTATAACAGCACTGAAAAAAGTGACTTTTGACTGTTTTCCCATACTTACGACCATTGTAGCATCCCCACAGTCACGTGATCAAAATTTGGACACTTGGCAAATGGGATACATTTATGACAGGTGCATCATCCTGGGGTCCATGTGATCACCATTTGTATCCTTCCCAGCTGGCTTCCAACAAGCAAAGTCAATGGGGAAGGGAGTTAGATTCATTTAATGACCGCATGATTCACTTAACAACCTGCAGAGATTCATTTAACATCTGTGGCAAAAAAGATTGTAAAACAGAGCAAAACTCACTTAAACTGCCTTGCTTAGCAATTGTGGTCATAGGCTGAAGACTAGCTGTATAGAAAACCTTGTAAATTCTCTCCTTCCATAGAAACTTAGGTGGTCCTTGCATTTTTCAGATGTTCTGCAATTACAAATAGTTACTAAATGAAGCCGCAGAGGAAAACATTCTCCATGTGGAGTCTAATGATTCCCCTGTCGAAATTAGTTGGCTCCCAGGGTGAATGGTGTTACTATAAATTAAAGAGTTATCCCTTGCAGACAGCAAATGTTGCCAGCTGTGTCTGCAGAGATAGATGATAGCAAGTTTCTAGTCCTTCTCTAATTCTCATTTGTTCATTTATAATTCTACTTAGTTTCCTGTCCATTAAATATATACTTTAAATCCATTTTATCTGATAATATATATTTAACAATTATTTTAAGGTTCATACAATGTTAGTATAACATAAATACTGTAAAACATACTTCAGTACAATTTTCAGTTGAACACTGCATTGCAAAATACACTGAAGTGCAAAATCCAAAGTCTGATAACCTCATCATGTACAGCAGGGGTCTCCAACCTTTTGGACCTCAGGGACAACCAAACTCATAATTTTAGATCCCAGGGACTACTAACCGGTTCTGTGGGTGTGGCCTATTTCATGGGTGTGGCTTGGTGATCATGTGAATGGCTTGTATGTTAATATTATAAATATTTATATAAATATTGATTTTTTTATAAAAAAGAGCAACTTTTACCCAAAATCAGGCAAAGCAGGCAGATTGAGTTGCTCACAGAATCAGATTCATTCAGAGATCTATTTATCTGCCATTGGGTAGCTCAGTCTGTCACATAAAATTTGCTTGCAAGCAAACTCATAAAATTTGCTAGCAAGCAAACTCACAAAATTAACTCACAACACACCATGCATGTACATATTTAATTTTTTATTTTAAAAAGGAGCAACTTTTACCCAAAATCAGGCAAAGCAGGCAGGCAGATTGAGTTGCTCACAGAATCATTCAGTGATCTATCTATCTGCCATCGGCTAGCTCAGTCTCCCAAATTTGCTTGCCGTGAGTCAGCACTGAATTTGCTTGCAAGCAAACCTCCAGTACTAAGGGAGGTTCGGCTGTGCTGAGCTGAAGATCTAAAGACTAGCTAGAAAGCAAGAAATCCAACCATTTCCTGCTTCCTAGCTAATCTAAATCTCCTGGCACAGCAGAACAGATGATGGTCGGAAAAAGGAAAAATAGCAATTTAGCAGGCAAGTTTATCGGGTAAGGAATGAGTGGGCGGGAAGGGTTCCCACGGGTCATGTGGGTGGTGCAGCCTTGTCTTTCTGCGCAGCCTGGATTAATTGCTTTGTGGGGGTGCTCTGGGAGTGAGATTTCTCTGAGGCCCACCAAAATTTTCTCACGGCCCACCAGTGGGCCGCGGCCCACCAGGTTGGCGACCGCTGATGTACAGTACCATCAATAATTTGAAAGCTACAAATTAAGTTAATTTCTTTCGAGTTCAGAAAAATAGAACTCTTTATGTGCTTCTGGCATTTGCACTCCCCTTTCCCATATACTGTATGTAGATAAAGGTCCAGGTCAGGATAACTTTTCATTGTGATCCTCAATATATCTTGCTAAATTTAATTACATTCAAAACATGCAAATATCCTCATTTTTTAGGGCATGTTAATGGGAATTTAAAGCATTGTGTCAAGGGGTAATACTGAGTTTAACTAACATTCATTGGAAAAATCATACAAGGAAGAGGAAGCATTAACTCTAAAACTCCCTTCGGTTGCATTGCACAAAAAACCTAGGCAGAGCTTTGATCACACCATCTTGACTGCCATTGTGACTTTTTGTTTGTTTGTTGCCATATCCTATGGACACTCCTGACTCTTACTGAAAATGATTGAATTTGTTGGCTATCAGCTCTGAAGGCTGTAGGGTATGGAAAATAGTCTAACTAATCCATTTCGTTCCCTGCAATTCCTGGTTTACAATACCTGGCTCCTAAGCTACTATGAAACAGAACATCAATCCTGAAAAATGGATAGACAGCAAAATAGTTAAAGAAGGGTACCATTTCCCCAAATCTCTTTTGCTCAGGGAGAGAGAACAGATAGCACACTGAGTAAGCCTTTTGTTTCCTCTGTGCTGATCTTTTCTTCTTAAAGGTTGCTGCAGATTTTCAATTACGGGGAAAGCATTTTCTCTGCATTATGTGCAAGTTAGTGGTGTGCATCGATGGCAGCTGTTACTGGGAGCATTTTAAAAAATTCTTATTAATGACTATCCACAGAACTATAGGCAGGAAAAAAAGAATACCTCCTGATACAGGTTTCTGTGCTTTGTCTCTCCCTTAACCAAAATAAAAGTTGAATGTATATGTATCAGAAAAAACAGAAATAACCTTATTGATGATAAGCTAATGGTGACACTAACGTATTTGTTCTACAGCAGCAATAAATCAAATAGCACAGCACCCAGTTATGGGGAGGGAACATAGTGATTTTTAGTTCCCATAAAGCAAATTCATGGAGCATTCAAAGCTTTTGGGACAAGAAGTCATCAATTAGAATATGGATGAATGCATTATTCAGTGGTATGTGTATGGAAGTAAAATGGAATTTGTTCAAGCTCTGGATCTTTTTTCAGAATATTGTAATGGCATCATTTTTGAGATAGCAAAATTATTGATCGGCAGTCCTTTTTAATGTAATGCAACAGATAGATATCAAAGGCAGATGAAACTTGCAAATAGCATTGAAAAAAACATTGCTATCAATGGGACAGTTTTTTGATTAATAAATAAATAAAACTAGACTTTGTGTAGCTGGATAATTCACTGAGAATTGGACATGATTGAACACAAAGGGAGAAAACAAACATGCTAAGAAGAAGGAAATAAGCAAATTGATGCCGGTTTACTGAATAATAATCCAGATGCCTAGAAAATGTATAATTTGCTGATGTGGTCGAACAGTTGCTCAGTTATTCTAAAAAAAAATCAGCTCTTAGTAAGTTATATCAGGAACAGATGTGATGTTTGCTCAATCACTCCTGGGTAACATATAGTATGAACCAGCCATTAAGAAATGCTGGTATTGGCTCTCTCTTAGCTATCAGAATAACCAACACATTCTTCCCAAGTGGCACAATTAACCTTCCTCTCACATGATTGTGGAGTCTGTTTTGAGGGAAAAATGGGTCATGACCCTCCATAATATCAGAGTTTTGATAATGTCACTTTTCTCTGCTCTTCAAGCCTTTATCTGGGCACCCTAACATTTTATACTTACAGCAGTGTTTAGTCCAATCATTACATAGAAGATATAATTGATCCTTTTGCCTGTAGGAGCAAGAATGTAATAATTTAGTGGGCCTCTGTTCTATAATGACAGGCTGTCATTTTCTGTTATTTTCTAGAGATTATGAAAAGACAATACGTGCAGGCTGGATACAGTTGCTTGGTAACCAGCTTTTAAAACTTTCTTAATTGTAATTGCCTCTGTGCCAGAAAAGCATTGATCAGTTAAATTTCCCTTAATGTTAAGATAACACATTTTCACTTAATCTTTCTGAGAATTTCAATAAATAGAGAGTGGCTTGTTCAAAATTATTTAATTTTCAGAGTGGTTTCAACTAACCTAACTAGTAGTTGGAGGTGTAGAAAGAAATAATATAGACTGCAGTTATACTTAGTCTTTTTGAAGAAAATGAGTTCCTTACGTTTGGTGAAAGTGAAGGCCACAACTGTACAATCAAAGCTCGGCTTGTTTTTTTGCATCCATCACTCTATGCAGATGGAAGCAGCAGAAATGTGCTCACCTCTTGTCTGCTATTTTTCCATCTTAATACTGTTCATGGTGGCTCAGATTTTTTTTTTAAAGTCACCTGAATTTAGAGAATTTGCATAACCCTGTCCATTTTGTAGCTACTGGAATGCTGCATTAGAATTGTTAGTTAAGCAGCTGTTAAAGTAGTACTTAGCATTTGTCCACCTGTTTTATCAAAACTCCACTTTCTAAATCATCTTGGATCAATCAGTCTAACTCCATGTATATCATAATTTAAAATTTTATCATGAGATATCTTCAGCAGGAAGTGGTGGCGTGAGAGAATCTGATGCCGAACCATGACAGGACATGATGGATGGATGAATGGATGGATGAAAAGAGATGGAAAGATAATAGAGATAGAGAGATAGATATGAAAAACACAGAGCCATATTTACTGCTATATAATATGGAACACAACTTATTTGTTATTGAGTTAATCCTGATAAAAATGACAGTATGATGAATGCCTTTTCAATACTGTTCAGATTTTTAAATGTAAATGTTAAATGTATTTTCGTCTGCTGCATTTTTGTAAAAGTCACCATATAGTACAAGTTTGCATTTTTTTTCTGCTGCATTTTTGTAAAAGTCACCATAGAGTATGATTTTTTTTTTAGAAATAAGTTCCCTTGGGCTCAACAAGATTCCAGGTATTCCAAGTAATGTGGTATTAGTATGGCGTTATATCATTAAGTGTTGTACGTTATGATTCTTGATTCTTAACAAATGTTCCTTTTCCTTATGTACTGAGAGTATTTACACCAAGACAAATTCCTTGTGTGTCCAATCACACTTGGCCAATATAGTATTCTATTCTATTCTATATCAAAAGCCCAAGACATATCTGGAATACCATGAAATAAACTGTTCTTAAATGAGATTTCATAGTCATCCATTATCATCTGAATAATTCCGGATCTATGTATTTATATCTATATTCCTATCCTTACTGAATTGTTTTTCTTTCTTACTAGAACAAAGGATGAGATTTGACATTGTATCATTGCTCTTCTACATAACTGTGGACAAGATGAATCATAAGTGCAAGACAAGGGAGATTTATGATCAATTAAAATTGCAAACATATTGAAACACATGCTGGATACAAGCCATAATTTTTTCTCATCCTGGTAACCAGTTATTCCTTTCCACTGGATAGGTTATATAGTGAATGCTTGGATGCAGCATGAGAGAAAATATGCTACTACTGTGATACAACCTTTTTCTATACTTGCATACACCATAGGGAGAGCTAGTTTGGTCATAGGAGACTATGAGTTCTAGTTCCACTTTAGACACAAAGCTTACTTGACCCTGAGCAAGTCACTCTCTCAGCCCTAGGAAGCAGGCAATGGCAAACCAATTCTGAAATCTTGTGGAAGTTCTATTGCTAAGAAGCTGCAGATTTAATTTACAGTGGGCAAAAATGAAGAGAGATGGCAGTTATCGGAAGCCATATAATACTACCAGTAATGCCAGTACTACATAGTTATTGAAAATCTCTATTTTACTCCCATTAACATAGCTATAATTTAATGTGTCAATGTTTGTACTGCAAGTACAATGTATGTTTCCCTATATGCCCTGCCATACATCCATTGATCAATAATGGAAGAAATGGTGCAATTGCAATAGTGACTTTCAGATGAAAAGGATTCCAGCTCAGTGTCAATCCACCTCAGAATTGCTCTGTCTTTTTCTAAGATTTCCATCTGCTGTGCCTACAAAAACCAAAACAAACAAAATCCCAAGGAGCTTTATGTTGCACACAGCAATTATTCACATTATTCTTGAATTTTATTTGTCGTGATCAGTGCTTGCAGTCAGCTGGAACATTTCTCTGAGCTTCCATCCTTTGCAAAATTCTTTTTAGAGCTGCCAACTTTTGTCTAGAAAGTGCTGCAAAGATTCTGCAGAAAGTGGGTGGATTCTTTCAGAAACAAGTCCCAGTTGGAAACTGATTGCATTTGGGATGACAACATAGAAAGATCCTCCCTAGAGGCTGCTTGTGGGTGGAATTAACAACCACTAAACTGAGTTTAATTATATGTACTATTATTTCACTCGGTACTCTGACAGACACTGCAGCATATCAGCATATATTTTCAGTTATTTGAAAGTTTGACTCTCCACAGAAAAAAACACACATAATGTGGTGGTAAAGGGTGGTGGGTGGGTTATGCAAGATTTTCTTTTGTCTTGAATTGGGTTTTCATGCTTTCATATGCCAGGCATCGCAATTCCCATGACAAGAATATTTAAAGCAGGATTATTTACCAATTGTCCCAATCTCTAATTGGATTTATTACCAACAGAACTTTAGTGTAGCCCTCAAAAGCTTCTATATCATATAAAATACTGCAGTAATCCAATCTGAAAGTAAATTAAGCACGGCATAGGGTGTTACAGCCTATGTATTCCTATGTACAATACTGTTTTATACTATATGTTATGGCTTATTTGTTGTCATTGCATATTTAGTAATATTTATATAGGCAAACAGGAAGTTCAGAAATATGCATAAAATATTTGTGCTGTCCAGCCAGTGTATGGGAATTGGATAGTTAAGTAGCAATTGTGAGCTGTCCCCTTAAAGGAAAGCATCATGGTAAATGTAGTTAAGGTATCCTGGGAAATGTAGTCCATACCACGTGACCACATCTGTTATCCTGATTGGTCACTAAATTAACCCTCAATGGGTTGCAGGAGGTTTCCTCACTCTTGGCTGAACTCACGGACTTGTGGTAACTGTTCTACTTCTATCGCTACAAGATGAGGGAAAAAGGATAGAAGATAACCATCTTTTTATCTACAAGACAGATATGCAAAGGATTGGTCATTAAAGAAGAACTTCGGCACAAATGTGAGTTATGAGGATACCTGATGAACCAATAAAAGTACTTTGTTATGGACGTTTGTTGAGTTTATCTATCTGCATCTGTACAGAAGACAAATCTACCACTGTACAGAATACAGAACAATATTTAATTGGGTAATGAAAATAGAGGGAGGAAGAGAATCATTTTAATTTTCACTAGATAAAACGTCAGAGCTAATAACACAAGACTGACAGAAGAAAAGTGTGATGGACCCTTATTCCTTTGCAGTTTGACTAAACTGAAACTTGTCTTGAGTTGCAGCTGGCTGCCACCCAAAGCTGCCATTCTTTGAAATCAATAAGAAACCTCTCCTGCCATTTAGAGATCCTGGAGGCAATAAATTCCATGGATCCTCAAGCTGTCCCGTTTTCTGAAGTAACATGGACTGTGAGCTGCACATTGTTCCCATTGCACTTGATAATACTTAGAAACAAAGCAAGCAGGAAGACTCCTTGCGACAGCAATAGCACTTAGATGTATATACCGCTTTATAGTGCTTTACAGCCCCCTCTAAGCGGTTTACACAGTCAGCATATTGCCCCCAACAATTTGGGTCCTCATTTTACCCACCTCAGAAGGATGGAAGGCTGAGTCAACCTTGAGCCTGGTGGGATTTGAACTGTCAAATTGCAGGCAGTTGGCTGCAGAAGTAGCTTGCAGTACTGCACTCTAACCACTGCGCCACAGATGCTCCTTGAGTAATGCTCTTGAGTAGACTCCAAGTGGGCCAATAGAGAAGTTGCTTGCTGAATTAATGCAAAACTTTAGGATGTGTTTAGACACTTATCATTTCTATCATTTAAAAAAACCAACTTCTGCATTGTTCATTGAGGTGGCAACTTTGGGAAAGACACACATTTTAGTTAAGATGGATATTAAAATAACATTACAGTATTAGGTCTTAAAAACTTAGTTGATGAAATATTTTTTCAGACTGCAATATGCAACAGATCTTTTCCCAATATGTATAAATGCTAAAGTATTAAAACTATTACATCTGTTGAGATGTTTATGGCCATTTTGACACTATTCACAACTAACAGTGAATTGTTTGTATTAGCAATACCATTAAATTTATCAATGGCTTTTGATCAGTGTTACTTTTCTACTTACATCCTCTGAAGATTATCTTGAAGCCAACCAGGAACAGTGTGTTGCAATAATTAAAATGTTGGACTAGGAATGAATAGTCTTAAATTCTAGTTTATCCTAGCCAGAGAAGCTCACTGAGTGACCCTGGTCAGTCATCCCTCTCTCAGCATAACCTCATGGAGGTATTGTTATGAGCAAAGATAGGAAAGAACTACATTGAACTCCTTTATGAAAGATGGTTTGTATATCTAATAAATAGTAACACTTGATATATCTTATTAAGCTTCCCTACAGCTTACTCTCTCCTCCCATCTGCTTATTCTTTCACAGTGAATAATAACAAACTCTGATTAACTCTAGAATAGACTATATATTGCAGCAGGATCTAAGCAACAAACTTCCTGAGAACATGGATGAGCCTGGATAGGAACTTTATTGCAATTCAGGAAAGGAGGCTAATAACAACTAATTTACAATCTGGGACCAAACAGAAGAAATTATGTAGAGTCTCTTCTACAAACACACCTCCTTTTTTCCAAGCCTTCTCCTGTGTAAAACTGCTTTGCCCTTCCTTTTTCCACACTCCCTTGGACTACTCATTGAAGGACATTCTCCTCATCCGCACTCTGAGAATCTTTCTGAAAATCTTCTGCTTCTAACAAAATCTGATAGATATAATGTAGGTATGGAAGACCAGAACTCACCGCAACTGATACTTGCTTCAGGTCTTTGTCCCAGTGGAATGAATAGTATGGTTAGAAGCTTAGTTCTGAAAACTTTTAAATACTTGGTTAAGAAATTACCGATGGTTGCATTCACATGACATATTAAGTCAAAACTACATTATCACCTTTATGTCCAATCTGTTTTCAAGAGAGGAAAGATTCTTGCCAATCAGGATGCCTCTTTGAAGTTATGTGCATGTAATATTTATGATGCTCAGGAATATAAAGAACAATTAACATGATCATTGGGCCGGATGGAGAAAGGGTTTATTTATTTCAATGACTCTGCCCACATCCACAAACAGCTACCTTGTCATGCAGGGTTCCTATACACCAAAGATAGCACAAAAAAAAGAGAACAGGGGAAAAAAAGCAAGGGAGTGATGTTTATAAAAAGAGGCATCTTTGGTGCATATTACAGAATAAGGCAAGTTAAGCATGGGCAAAACATTCCTTCTACATCCTCTATGTATCGGTATTTCTAAACATGGGGAGCTACTTAACACTGAATTGGGTCATACATGTTAAAATACACTATACTTTGCTTAGTTTGGCTTTGGGCAGATCCATGCTTCCTACTTGCTCAATTGTCAATATGGGGTCACACACAGCTTGTTGAGTGCAGGAATGGATGACATCATCTCCTACTCTGCATCCAGCCCAACATAAATATGCCCCTTACTCATTTTTTATCACAGGGGTGCGAAACTCACACGTCGTGTTGTCATCACGTGACGTATCACGATATTTTTCTCCTTTGCTAAACCGGGGTGGGCATGGCCAGCATGAGAGGCATCCGGCCCATGGGCCACGAGTTTGACACCCCTGTTTTATCACCTTTAAAATTGCTGCTTTCCTTTATAACCATCTTAAGCCTTCCAAGCAGACAGTCCATATCACTTCTTTCCAATCTGGTAATAGCTCTGGTTCCTATTGGCTACACCCCTGATTTGTCCACTCCTCTCCAGTGGCTGATTGCTGTCTTAAGAGTCATTTCATCCTGGACTGCTGGGCTCCTATGTCCCCCACTGGCTGGCAGATGCCATTTCTTAATTACTTTGTGGCTGATCAAACACGCCCCATTAAGCCAATGACTTTTCTGTGCTCTGGGTTTCCCCTACCCCACCGAAGGTCATTACTCCATTCAGCTCTTACAACTCCCACGGGACAATTTCTGCCTAGGCTGTGGGTGAAGCATGTTTACTTTGCTTTCCCACCCCCAGCCCGCAATACTGCAGTTCTTTACTTTCTTTTCTTCCACGTCCCTCCTGCACAATCTTACAATCGCAGCATAGGTAGGTTGGACTTAACATTCAGTGTAAACTGTTTTGTTTCTGTGGAGCTGAATCATCTGATCTTCCTTGTTAGAAGGTTTCCATGAATCTACAGAACATATTTATTTATTTGATTTGTCAATTGCTTACAAGATAATAGGTATAAGTAAAAACATAGTTATGAATACATGGATACATATAAGAAAAATAAAAAAATAAAAGAAACAATAGGACAGGGACGGTAGGCACATTGGTGCGCTTATGCACGCCCCCTACAGACTCTTAGGAAAGGGGTGAGGTCAATAGTAGACAGTCTAAGGTTAAAGTTTTAAAGTGTTTGCAGAAGAAACCAGAGAGTCAGGTAGAGTGTTCCAGACATTAACCACTCTGTTGCTGAAATCATATTTCCTGCAATCAAGTTTGGTGCGGTTAACCTTGAGTTTGTATCTATTGTGTGCTTTTGTGTTGTTATGGTTGAAGCTGAAGTATTCATTCATTGATAGGTAAGTCATTGCAATGTATGATTTTATATACCATACTTAGATCAGACTGAAGAATAACCTTTTTTCTTTTGCTTTAATTATTATAGCATCAATGGAAGGATGGTGTAATAATGGCTGAAAAAAAGAAATAAAGGATTTATATTAGTATCAAAGGACAAAATCTAGGAAAAGGGTAATGACATGGATTGCTTTTCATCAAGTCCACTTGATAAACAGCTGCCATTATTTCTCTGTGTTTTTGAATCTGATCTGATAGCTGTCACTCTTGCCTTGTGGTCTGGAGTGTTTGTGTTTTTAAAGTACAATCTGTAGTATCTAAATGTCTAAGGTTCTTCAGACTATTCAGGGCATGTGACTGGTAGACAATATCATTATTCAAAAACCTTGCTGTGCTTTTCATTTCAGTGCACTTTTAATGGAAAAATGAAACGATCATTGAACAATGACTGAATGGTTAATCTGAAATGTCTTGTCTAAATATATTTAATCATTTTTGTATGACAAATGATGTAATCCAGGAGAGGCTATTTCCATCACAAAACTAATTAGTAGAGTCACTGATTCAAACAAAAATACATTAGAATCATTGGTACAGGTATTGTACCAATGGTACAGATCTGCCCAAATTGAGGCCAGAATTTTGGTCATAATCATTGTCATTGTAAGTCAAGTCACTATGTGACCAGGCTCAATTTTACAATTGTTTTCACAATAATTGTGAAGCAAATCATGTCATTGTAAATATGAATCCAGCTTATCCAGTGGTCATTTTCTGCTGGAAAATAGAAAAAAAAAGTCACAAAATAGAATCATATCACCGCAGGATGCCGCAGCTGGTCGTAAGTGTAAGCTGGTTACCAAGTGCCTGAAATACAATCATGTGACTATGGTGCAGTCATAACTTCGAGGATAGGTTGTAAGTAATATTTTTTGAGTCTGTAATGTCATATGGTTCTTAAGCAACCAATTGTAAATGGAGGATTATCTACACACATATCAAATCAAGGCCTTTGAAATCCCAAGGAGGATCAAGAGCAAGGGTGGGATTCAATTTTTTTAACAACCGGTTCTGTGGGCGTGGCTAGGTTGGCATGGCCATGTCACTGGATGGGTGTGGCTTGTGGGAGGTTTTTTGCAGCACCTCCACATCCTCTGATTTGGGGGCTTCTGGGCCTCTGGGAAGCCTCCTGGAGGGGCGTTTTTGCTCCCAGAAGGCTTCCCTGGGGCTCAGGAAGAAAAAAAATGGAGCCTGGAGGGGCGCGCAGCACCCCTCACCCTCCTCCATGTTTTGCCTTCTTGGGCTTCAGGGAAGCCTCCTGAATAAAGCAGTAAGACAGAGGGGAATCCCGGCCAGCTAGGGGCATGATTTGCCGGTTCTCTGAACTGTGCAGAATCATAATAACTGGTTCTATAGAACCGGTCCGAACTGATAGAATCCCACCCCTGATCAAGAGGGAGAATTTAGAATTTATTTGATTTGTCCCATAATTTTAACCAGTTAACTTGGGATGAAGTTCATGCTCTATGATTGATCAGGCAACACTAATTAATGTGGGCTTTAGTGGTCTTTCAAAGCATCTTCCAAATGAGGAATGACTTTTCTCAGATGGATAAACCCTCACTCACTCCAGCAGAGAGAGCAAGCTCAGATTTTGCAAATTAAATTCCTTCCTTTCCCTTCTCAAGTCAGCTAGCTTGTACAAGCAATTGACTGCTGAACTGTAACAGCTGGCTAAACCCACTTTCCCTCTGTGTGAATCTGGGTTGCCCTGCTTTCTTGGATCTTTTGTAAATTACCAGGAACGACCAGCCTGGATCACAAAACCAGGACATTCCTAGGCAAACTAGATGTATGGTGAACCTAGACAATGTAGACTTGAAAGTGATGGCCATTATGGGAGCACATCTTAACCTCTTACTGGGTGAGACATTCTTCCTTGAGCATTTCTAGTAGCATACAGAAGGGGTTTCAGCTTCCCCCATTCTTCAATGTGTGGGTCACAGTTTATTTATTTTTATTTATTTATTTTATTTTATTTGGTTTGTCAATTGCTTACAAGATAACAGGTATAAGTATATACATAGTTATGAATATATGAAATGGGCACATATAAGAAAAATAAAAGAAACAATAGGACAGGGACGGTAGGCACATCGATGCGCTTATGCATGCCCCCTACAGACCTCTTAGGAAAAGGGTTAGGTCAATAGTCTAAGGTTAAAGTTTTTGGGCTTTGGGGAAGAAACCACAGAGTCATATTTCCCTGAATATAGAATATAGAAATGTACATTCCCTACAGAGCCCATCCTTGGCAACTTTTAGACTTGTGGAATTCTGGGAGTTGAAGTCCAGAGGTCTTAAGATTGTGAAGGTTGGACATCCCCAGCCCTAGAATATCAGCACAAAGGATATTTTTGCACTGCACTATCAAGCTGTTTCTACCAAGTTTTTATCTAAACTAGTTTAAGAAAATTCTGCCCAGATTGGGATGCATCAGCAGCATCTTACTGCATTTCAGTCAGATTGTTGGCTGCCGCACACCCAAAATCCCTATAATCACTGGGCAATTCTTCTGCTGATGTAATATCCCAATTTTCAGTGCTGTTTCCTTTCCTTTCTAAGGTGTTTTACTGAAGAAATATCTTTTTTGAATCATATAATACTGTTTACAAAGTTAACGCATCAAAATGCACTCACACGTGGTTACAACCACCAGCTTCTAAAACCAATACCCATTCTCACATTTTCTTGACTTTGGCTTTACCGGTCTGCTGTGACTAATATTCTGTTGTTTCTGTAGTGTGGCAGTTGTAATATTTGCTTGTCATGCAAACGAACACTGGTTCAAACCCTAACACATTTTTTCTTTAATTACAGTTTTTCTTTCCTGGAGCTACCCATTTAGTGCAGATTTTTAAAATCAGTTTCTCAGTGTGCACCATTTATTTATTTCTCTCCACACTTGAGTTGGAAGGGTTGTATTGCAGTTTCCAAATAGCCAAATGAATAAATACTTACTTGCAAGGGACTTATCACTGCATTTACCCAGGGCTGAGTTTAACCAAAAAACAAAACAAAACCCAAGCTTCAGCATTTCTAAAGACATATTGGCATACTATTAAAAAATTTTCAACAACAATAGAAAAGTAAATAACTCAGGGAAAGAGAGCCATTTACTGGTATAGACTTCTATGGTCAATATCTGTTAGGGAGTGTTGAGCTTCAGGGTTTATTGGCTATGATTTAAACCAGCGGTCACCACCTGGTGGGCTGCGGCCCACTAGTGGGCCGTGAGAAAATTTTGATGGGCGGCAGAGAAATCTCACCCCCACAGCACCCCCCCAAAGCAATTAATCCAGGCTGCACAAAAACACAAGGCTGCTCAGCCCACATGGTCCGCGGGAACCCTCCCCGCCCACTCACTCCTTACCCAGCAAACTTGTCTGCTAAGCTGCTATTTTTCCTTTTTCCGATCATCTGTTCTGCTGTGCCGGGAGATTTAGATTAGCTAGGAAGCAGGAAATGGTTGGATTTCTTGCTTTCTAGCTAAGCACAGTCAAACCTCCCTTAGGATTGAAGGTTTGTTTGCAAGCAAATTTAGTGCAGACTCACGGCAAGCAAATTTGAGAGACTGAGCTAGCCGATGGTAGATAGATAGATCACTGAATGATTCTGTGAGCAACTCAATCTGCCTGCTTTGCCTGATTTTGGATAAAAGTTGCTCTTTTTTAAATAAAACATTCAGTATTTACATGCATGGTGTGTTGTGAGTTAATTTTGAGAATTTGCTCGCTAGCAAATTTTATGTGACAGACTGAGCTAGCCAATGGCAGATAGATTTCTGAATGAATCTGTCATTCTGTGAGCAACTCAATCTGCCTGCCTGCTTTGCCTGATTTTGGGTAAAAGTTGCTCTCTTTTTTTATAAAAAATTCAATATTTATAATATTTATATACACGCCATGCCCAGCTAGTCACAAGACCACCAAGCCACACCCACAAATTAGGCCACACCCACAGAACCAGTTAGTGGTCCCTGGGATCTAAAATTATGAGTTTGGTGGTCCCTGTGGTCCAAAAGGTTGGCGACCCCTGACTTAGATACAAATGGCAGACCGAATGCTGAATGCCCAGACAACTGGAGCTTCCTTGGTCTTTAGAGTTCAGTTCCTCGTTTATGGCAGATTTTCTAGAGCAAGGGTGTCAAACTCGCATTGTCACAGTGTCATCACATGACATATCGTGACTTCCCCCCCTTCCCTAAACTGGGTGTGGCCAGCATGTGGCACATCTGGCCTGCAGTCTGCGAGTTTGACAACCGAGTTGTAGATGGTAGGATAGTCAGTGAATGAAGTAGAAATGTTAATTGATTACAAAATTAACTAATTCATTACCAGATCTACAATGCAGTGTTTCAATGAAAACCGACCTCCCTATCTGGAGGGCAGGGAGGAAGTTTGCTTCCCTTTCTAAAATAACACGGCAAATCTTCTCATATTGTTTTTATTTGTGAGTTTTAGCCATTTTTCATTCTCAATGTAGTTAGAGTTTATTTCACCTGATTTAACAGCAATATAAAGTCTGTTTGCCTAGAAATTGCCAGAATGTTAAGATTCACTTCAATGCTTAGGGTATAATCATGGTTTTGCCACAGCAAAAGGTGAATTTATGACAATTGTTGATAACTGGACAACCTGTGACCCGTTGGGTCATCCTTTGAGAGAAAAGAAACACAGTCTGATGTGAGCAGAATGAATATTACATTTTCCTGATTTATATTGCTATTGCTTTAGTTCCCTGCCTTGACATCTTTCTAGACTGACCATGTATTTTTACCCCAATGCTGAATGGTCCTGTTATTCCATATTCAAAAGAATATGCTTATCACATCACATTGTTTGCAATGGCTGCAAGGAAGATACAAAAGCATATGCTTATTGAACTTATATGGATTGCTACAATTTTATATGAACTTTACTAAAACCTATGGTTGCAAATACATGCTTCAATGGATATCACATAATTAGAAGAACACCTCAACAGCCAGAATATTGCAATGAAAACTGGTTTGAACAGTGTGGAAATTTCAGTTCCACAGGAATAATGCTAATTTTTAAAGATATTCTTATCTTAGCAGATTTGAGTGAAAAAATGTTGCAATGTACCAGGGCTGTCAAATTCAAGGCTCATGGGTCGGATGCATCCCACGCTGGCCATGCCCATGCCCAGTTTCACGAAGGTCACAATACATCACGTAATGACGCCATGACGACACGACTTTGGCATCCCTGCAGTATACAATATACTATGAGCTGGAGCAATTTCTGACTTTTGGCTGGCTTCCCCATTGACTTTGCGTATAGTCTTTCTATTAGGCATCCTATGAAGTAAAGGATTGTTTTAAAGATGATCTTTTTAAAAATGTGATGCTAAATCACAAATATATTCAAAAAGGGTCCATGCAAAGAAGCTCAACACCTGCGCAATACTAAGAGAAACCAGAGCCTAGATAGGAGGGAAAAAAGATCTTAAAAAGATCTGGCAGGTGTCTGAATATCTTTTTTTTACTTCATTGAGCATATCAACAAATTGTACCGTACTTGGTCCATATTAACTATAGCCAGAAGAAATAGAAGATTGAAAATAAGATACATGGAGATTTAAAACCTTTTTGCAATCATTCATTTACTATCTCAGAAGTGGTTCCTTGACATTGCCTTTTTTCCAGTGACTGGCCCAAGGTCCTTCAACTGGCTTTGTGCCCAGGCAGTCCTAGAACTCACAGTCTCCCGGTTTCTAGCTTGGAATCTTATCCACTTCACATAATGGGTATCATCTGCATGGAGAGTTTCAAAATTAATAGATTTTTTAATCTATCTGCCAAACTAACTTTATATAGACACTTTCTTAATAAAAATCTGATTTATATTTGGGCATCAGCATGATCACTGTTAAATTCCCTTGAATAAATAAAAACACCTTCACAATATTTTAATGTAAACCAGGGTATAGATGACTAACTTATCATTGTGACCCATGATGCATTAAGGTTCTAAGTCAGTTCAGTCATTGTATGTAGCACATGCGCTCCAATAATTCAACAACTGAGAGACTATCATACCAGAGAGATTTCAACATTAGCTGATTAGAATTTCTAGATGGCACATCATCATTATCCACTATCTGCAAAAACAGTTTTCCAGCCAAACCTTAACTGCCAAAAATGAGTGATTTCCAAAGCTTATCTGTTTATAGTTGATTGTCAGTTGTAGGTTAATGAGAACAGCTAATTCACCAGCTGCTCTACCTCTGTCCATTTACCTAATAATACAAAACACTCTAGCTTGAAGTATTTAAACAGGGATTTTAGGTTCTTGGATCCAGGTTTGTTTGATATGTTAAATGAGGGATGAGGAAATACAATCCACATTTTAATGTGTGCTTACCTCATTAATCCTTCCTGAATGTAAATAGGCAAACTGACCATTGTATGTTGATATGCACTTGCCTAGGTATTGCAAACCCTTCATGTATCAAAAAGTACGCACTAAAAATTTAGGTTTTAAAGGAAAGTTTACATATTTCACACAAAAACAGGCACAAAAGGCATGCTATGAAAAATGTGCAAGAAAATTCACAATGAGGCAAAACTAGAAGGGATTATTTAAACTGGGGAAAAATTAGAAGCAACAAAGAAAATGAAAATGATAGATTTTATCATCTGTACCTAAAATGCAGTTTTAAGAGTAAAACAGAGCTTTCGATACCTTTTCAAGAATTGCTATTTTCTACTAAAGCATTTTAATATCTTTATAGCCCATAGAATTAGAATAAAATGTGACACAGGTTAATGGGGCCTGTTAAGATATTGCAGAATTTATGACAATAGATGCTCTTTTTTGGATAGGATTGATCATAACTGTTAAAGCTAATTCTGGAATATTCAGATAGCTTCTATTTTTCAATTAAAGTCTTTCAGACAGCGACACCGGAATCAAATTAAACTTACTGATGTCCTTAGAACTGCTCCTTGCAGTCCTATATGCCATCAAAGATATCAATCTTATTTCTTGCATTTGTCATTGATTAATAAATAACATGGTCTCCCCAGGAAGGGCATATTACTCAATTATATACTTTTTGAAAAAGTACAAACACAAAGATAATAAGAGACTGGATGAAAACAATTTTTGCAACATGTTAATTAGCTCAGAAAAATAAAAATAACAAATGATTACAAGAGAAAGTTCAAGGAAGTTTTCTCAAAATACTTTACTGAAAACGATATTTTTATTGTTTCACTTAAATGATCGATGAATGTTGGAGAGTGTTATTGTTTTGGAACACCCAAACAAAATACATTGCAAAACATCTGAATTTTGATCACATGATCATGGGGATGTTGGAAAGGTCATAACTGTGAAAAATGGTCATAAGTCACTTTTTTTCAGTGCCACTGAAACTTTGAATGGTCGCTAAATGAACTGTTGTAAACCGAGGACTATTTATATTCATTTATATTAATTTTTATCTTCTTACAACTTTAATAAAATTATACTAAAAAATAAAAAGAGTCAATTTTGCTTTTTCACTAAGATCATCTCTGGATTAGAATAAATTTGCCCAAGTATGGGATAGATGATTATGTGCAAAGGCTTTGATAGGAACTGGTCCGATGAACACACAATGTCCCAACTATTTTAGAAATGTGTTTCTATACACACAGATAGTGAAAGATGGAATTCAAGAAGCAACATGGTCAAGTGTATTGTTTCCTTTTTCAATTCATATGATTGTGCAAGAATGTATGAAATTTATTGTGGATTATATAACTACAGTATAATCGCTGCATTATGTAAAAGCTATTACAATTCTTTGAATCTTCAAGGTAAGGCATCCCTACAATAATAAACAAGTGTTATGCCATTCCAATTTCTCTTGATAGGAAACATTTTATATTTAGTAAATATACTGATATAATATGCTAATACCTGATTAATTAAATCATGATCTACTAAGGTTTCTATATCAGGGCTGCAAAAGTTTGAATGACTATTGGATGGCAGCAAAGCTACAGAAAACTTTACTTATTGCTATTTCACAGTTTTCTGAATTTTTTGTAGCCTGGGGACATGGTAGTCCTAGAGTAAATTATTTATGTTGGTTGGGTTGCACAGTACATTGAAATATAAATCAATGACACTCTCAGATTTCATGCCAAATATTGGCTGAGTTCTGATGTAATGTTAGTCTATGCAAAAGAGTAGCCATATACTGTGTTTCCCCAAAAATAAGACTCAGTCTTATTTTCTTTTGGGCTTGAAGGTAAGCCCTCGGACTTATTTTCAGGGAGATCTTTTTTTTTTAAGTACAGGAGGTGGCGAGTGTGGGAGCCGATGGGAGTGGGAACGCAACTACTGCTAGCCCTACCCTCTCTGTCCCACTGTCTGCTTGTGCATGGATGCAATGGGCCAAGCTCTCAGCATGCCCCAGCCTCCACCCACCCTGCTTGCTGGCCTAGCTGTTACTGGGACCCTTCTCAGCTGCCACCAAGTGGCTGCCCATGCTGCTGCTAGCCTTGCAGGGGCTCTTCACCCTCCTGGCATGGCAAGTGGAGGCCAGGGCATGCCTACAGCTTGGCCCTGATTGAGGCTGTGGGCAAGCAGACAATGGGATGGAGAAGGTGGAACTGTTGGTAGCTGTCCAAACATTTTTCACCCAGAGGGAGATGAAGCATCGTTTGCTTGCAAAGGGGACACTTTGAAACGGAGCTAATCATTACATTTCAAACCATCCCCATTGCAAGCACATGAAACTTTGAGTCTTTCTCCCTCCTGGCAAAAAGTGTTTGGTCACTAATGGGGTGTTTGAAAATGGAGAAAATCACTCTGTTCCCAAGTTCCCCATAAGCAACCAAACACTTTTTCTCCAGACGGAGAAATGACGGAGACTCAAAGCTTCATGCGCTTGCAAAAGGGATGGTTTGAAATGGAGCGACTAGCTCTGTTTCAAAGTGTCCCCTTTACAAGCAGACAATGCTTTGTCTCCCTGTGGGTGAAAAGTGTGCAGCAGAGCCAGGCAGAGGCAGAGGCGATCCCAACACACCACCCACTCCATCCCACTGTCTCTCGGCTTGCTTGCAGCTGCACCAATCAGGGACTCATGCTGGGCGTCAGGATTGCTTGCATCCCTCAACCCCCATGTCTCTGCCTCCGTCTCCTGCCAGTGCCACCGTGCAAGCCTCCCATGAGTCAGGCAGCCATGCATTGCCTTTCTACCCCTACCTCTATCTCCACACTCGGACTTAATGGTATTTGTGCTAAGCCAAGGGGCTGGCGGACTGTGGTTGTTGCCAGACACTGTCAGCCCCCACACTCTTGCCATCTCTCATGCTGGCCACGCCCATCCCCCCAGGCTTATTTTTGGGATATGGCTTATATTAGACCAACTCCCAAAAATCAGTCTAGGGCTTGTTTTGGGGTGGGTCTTATTTTTGGGAAAAGTTTATAACTGAGCATACTGTAGGAACCCAACCACTGATTTAGCATCATTCCTTCTGATTTTGGCATTCATTTTATTCCTTCTTCTGATCGTCCGTTCAGTGGGAAAAAGCTCCTTAAATAGTTCTAAAAAGAGTGATATCTTATGTAGGGTGTGGAAACAGGCAGCATTCTTACAGCAGAAGTATATGATAGCTAAACAACATTTTTAGGAATAGCCTATTTTTTTTAAGGTTTACCAAAGATTATGATGGGTATATTTTAAATGCTCCATTATTTTATTTTGTTTTCAGATGAAAGGCTTCCCAAACAGTAATACAAAGACAAAGCCCTGGTATTTAATATTTGAGAAATTAAACATTGAATTCTTGTGTTAATTGGGCCAAAGAAAACAAAATTTGTTGTTATTACACAGTTTTCAATTTAAAATCTCTTTTTCAAAGTCACAAAAATTATGGAACTGTAGTATTTGATTAGTTTTATGGCACCATTAATAAATGCTTGACTTTGGATAAAGTGGTAATTTAGAAAATGATAAGTGGAGGCTGCCCAACCTATTATTTTGTTTGATTGCATTACAGTTGCTTTCATGCCACTGAGATCCAGCTGTGCATGATTACATTAATCCTCATAATAACAAATAATGCACTGGTACATTGCCAACACAACATGGTACGAAGCTAATATAGTTGTCTTAGTATTAAGCCACCATAATGTTAGTTAACTGTAATTGGGGAGCAATGAACTATTTCCATTAAAATAACATAGTACATATACAGTTATCCTATATGTCCTGCCTATTTAGCTATATTGGATCATTTATGTTAGATATGTTTGCTGTCTTGAGTTATTTAAAAAAATAACAATGGTGGGATACAAATAAATAATAGTTTTGTCATGATCTATTTATGCCACCACCAGCCCAGGAGGAACCATGAAGAAAAAAATAAGGTAGGGAAAGAAGTTGGAATTCAAGGATAAGAAAGAGAGAAAAGGAGGAAGAGAAGCTAAATGGAAAAAGAGAAACTCAGATTATTTTATAAACAATGCATCCTATTGGGAAGAGCCATTGTATTTCCCCAGTGCTTTGTAGAAGATTTTTGAACTGGCTTTGCAATTTGCAATTTACACCCATCAATCTCTTAGTGCTAAAGAAAAGAACCAGTCACAATACTCTCCAGTTGATGCAGAGGATAGTGGAAAAACGGGAGTTCAATTGTTGCTCCCCCAACCTATCACTGATCCTTTAAATCTCCTTACTCCTATTACACACAACAGAGAAAGAGGATATTTCCCTACCCCCTCTGCTTTTTTCTTCATGCCAGGATCATTTGTCTGACTGTAGGCAAAAACCCTAGAGTGATTATTACTGGAAATGAGCTGCTGAAGCCAGAGCCTTAAGGCTGTGCAGTGGAGAGAGGCACGGACTCTGCAAAAGCCGTCTGCCCATCAGCTTCTCAGCTTCAGTGATTTCAGATGGAGCAAAGCTGCGATAGAAATTAATCAACTTGCTGCTCAATATAGACAAGAGGAGGAATTCGCCCAGGTCCAAAGATTGTGAAGTGGCACAAATACTCCAGAGAAACCCCTCCCGCTCCTGGGCAGATGAAATCAAATCAGGCTTTATTTTTTTAAAGATTTTTGAATTGGCAGAATGTTTACCTGAGATCCTTCTTTTTATCAGTAGATCCTACAAACCTGTAATGCTGTCTCTATTATTCTTTGGTTTTGGGAGTAACTGGCAGCAGGACTGTGAGGGTACCCATCGTTCTAAGAACAGATGGATGTCTCAAAATTATATTTTGCCATTATGTGAGAGCTCCGCAGATATTGTCCTCCTGCCCTTCCATTCATAAAACAAAAAGAACCTTGACATGAAGCCCTATTAGTGAAGTTCCAGTGTGCTCATGGGGGAGGCGAGTGTGTGTGTGTGTGTGTACCTTTGAGCTAGTCTTGACTCCTGGCAAGTGCCTGAATAAGACCCTGCCGTTTTCTTGGCAAGATTTTGCAAGTGGTTTGCCATTGCCTGCTTCCTAGGATAGAGGGCAGAGGTGGCATTCAGCAGGTTCTGACCAATTCTGGAGAACCGATAGTGGAAATTTTGAGTAGTTCAGAGAACCGGCAAATACCACCTCTGACTGGAGATTTTACAGTATCCTTCCCCTATCATGCCCATCAAGCCATGCCCACAGAACCGGTAGTAAAAAAAAATGGAATCCCACCACTGATAGAGGGGGACAGATGGACTGGCCCAAGGTTACCCAGCTGGCTTTGTGTCTAAGGGAGAACTACAACTCACAATATCTTGGTTACTGATCTGATACCTTGATCAATACATCAAACTGGCTCTTAATTTATGTTTGTGTGTGTGCCTTGGAGTCAGTGTTGATTCTTGGTGCCTGCCTGGAGAAGTCCTTGCAATTTTCTTGACAATGTGTGCAGTTTCAGGAATATGATCTGCTCCTACTTTCATGCTGATGGATATTCAAATCAAATTCAAATAAAGTGTAGCTACTTCATTGCGTTACTAAAATTGGGAATTTTAGCTACATGGCGCATAGACTTCCTCTCCATCTGATGCTTTGAGCTTCATAAACTTCATAAAATTGCCTTTTGCCAGATCTGGTGCTTGTGAATCATTTTTGACAACAAGTCTGTCAGATGAAATGATCTGGAGTTCAGCTCTGTTGAAATGAAAATTAAATTGGCAGCTCCCAAAGGGTTTCAGTTTGCAAAACATACATTACTGTCTTCCAAGAAATCCTGAAGTCAATCATCATTGGAATCCTGGATGGCTTCCACATAAAGATTACATTCTGCTATCATATTTGTGATAGAAGTGAATTAGTATCATAATTCTAATTTCTTTGGAAGAAAAATATGCTTTTTTTCATAGGAATAACAGAATAAGAGAGTTGGAAGAGACCTTGGAGGTCTTTTACTCCAACCTCCTGCTCAAGCAGGAAACCCTATACCATTTAAGACATATGGTTGTTCAATCTTGTGATGACGCAGAGTGTAACACAAATGTAACAAAATCCGAAATGTAAATAAATGTCCTTTAATGCCTCCAACTTGGCCCCATTGTTCAATAATACTCAGTTGGAGAGATAACATACTCAAAAATAGTCTTCAAAAGAAAGCAATACAGTCTGAATTTAATGAGCAGATAAAGGTGAAATATAAAACCAAACAAACTGCAATGATGAAATGTCCACAACGGAACAGGAGAAGTATTTATCAAATTCAAGGAGATAACAAGGCACAGTCTGTTGGAAAGATGCCAACCAAGAACACTTCAGATCAGTGGTGGGATTCAATTTTTTTTTTACTACCGGTTCTGTGGGTGTGGCTTGGTGGATATGGTGTGGCTTGGTGGGCATGGCAGGGGAAGGTTACTGCAAAATCCCATTCCCTCCCCACCCCACTAACCTGCTTTCCAGCTCTGTTCTCCTGTGCAGGACAACAAAAGAAGACCCAGCCGATCATCTGAAACTCAATGGGAGGCAGAGAACAGATGGGAGCGGGGCCAATCATAGGTAGTATTTGCCGGTTCTCCGAACTACTCAAAATTTCTGCTACCGGTTCTCCAGAACTGGTCAGAGCCTGCTGAATACCACTTCTGCTTCAGACCAAAATAAAACACGTTTGCTTCTGGCAACCTGTGTTTTAACCGTCTCCTTATATACTCGTCTCCCCAGCGTAACCAATGAGGAGGATCACTACTGCCTCCTCTTTCATAAGCCAAGTTGTTGCCTTCTCCTTTCCTCCCTGCGTGTCCTAGGATGCAAAGGGGATGGTCCTGGTTTTTCCTCTGACTGCCCAGCCGGCCTCAGCCCTTCCCCAGCCTCTTCCACAACTTTGAAGCCACACCTCCACTCTCTGTTGGCTGTTCCTCCTCTCCCTCAGAGTCTGACTCTACCAAGGGCATGACAAATCTCTTCTTAAAAACTTCCATTGTTGGAGCATTCACAACAATGAATGTTGGAAGCAAGTCGTTCCACTGATTAATTGTTCTAACTTCCAGTACTGAACAGTCACTGATTTCAGAATTTACTTGCAAATAGTGATGCAATCTAGACTCATTTACTAAGAAGCCAGTCCTACTGAACTTTTATCTCTTGACCTTGACCAATCTTAAGATAAGCCTACCTGAAAAAGCTACTTTCTCCTTGTATGCTTGGCCAGACACTAAAGATATTTTTCTCCCTGTTGTTCCAGACCATAATGCTCAGGATCTTTATTGAGGCTATTTTTTGTACAACAATCTACTATGCTTCACAGAACCAGATGACCCTGCGAAAAATACTCTTAACAGATCTCCAATCCAATATTGTATACTTTCCATTATTTATTAATTCATATATCTAAGAAAGCTGCTAAATTTTGTTGATAAATTGCCACAAGATAGTTGCTATAGGGAACTAATGAGTTTAGACTCGTTTAGAATTTATCTTTAATTTTAGTCTATTTTATTTGTTATTTTATCTCACTAGTTTCTTTTAATATTCAGTTTACCAATATCTAACACAAATTCATATTATCTTTTTCTTTATAATTTGGTCTTTGATTGGATATTTAAATAATCCTGAATATAACCAACATACCTTCCTCCTTCTATTTCCCCAAAACAACAACTCTGTGAGGTGAGTTGGATAAAAGCGGGTGACTGGCCCAAGGTCGCCCAGCTGACTTTTATACTAAAGATGGGACTAGAACTTACAGTTTCCTGGTTTTTAGGCTAGCATATTAACTGCTACACCAAACTGGCTCTCCACACCAAACTGGCTAATTAACCTAATCTAATGAAAAAACAAAAAGATACCCTTTTTCAGTGTTTCCCAAGCTGTACAGTGAGTATGAAAGTCAATGTCTCTGGAGTGATTTCCATTAATCAGAAATTCCCAGATTTCCGATCCTATATTGGATCGGATGATCTCTGTAGAAGTCAAGTTAAGGTTTTTTTTATATGATATCCTGTAAGATATTTAACAATTCTTTCTTCCTGTCATATTAAAAAGTTTACCTTTTCTCCCTTAAAAATCCTTTATTTCATCAATCATTTTGGACTGATATGATTGGTTACTTTGCTTCTTACCCTGAATTATTGATGTTGCTATATATAGTATTTCTTTTTACTATTATAAACTTGTTAAGTGTAATTTTTCATTCCCTTTTTTTGAAAAGAGATGAACAATTTCATTTTAAAGTTATTTTAAAATTATTTCCCAGAACATTCATTCCCTCAATGAATTATTTTTCAAAAGTAACACAAAAGAAAATAGCTTTATTCAGCCTAAAGCATTTAATATTTTTTTGTTTATACATTGCTATTGTTGGGAACATGCAAAATGAATTATAATATCTCAAATGTCAAAAATTCACTCCACTTCTTACTGGCTTTAGGCAATACTGCTTATTTCTGCACAAGAGAACCAGTTTTGCTGTTGTTTCTCCTTTTCTCCCCATACATTAATTTATTTGAAATCATTGACTAAAAATGAATTTCTTGATACAATAAAATTGTTATATAATGAAATGTCAAATAATAACACCAACTTCCCATGCAAGCATGCAGAGCACAATTCACAGGCTTGTTCAATCTTTCTGCCTTACTCAGTTTGCAATGATTTGACAGCACATGGCGCTTTACCAAATACCAGAACAACTAAACTCTTCAGTATAAGAATAAAATATGTAATGATAACCAGGGATGGGATTCAAAATTTTTATCAACCGGTTCTGTGGGCATGGCTTAGTTGGTGGGCGTGGCTTGGTGGTCATGTGGCTTGGTGGTCATGTTATTGGCTGGGTGTGGCCAACTCAACATCACTCACATCGGGGCACGCATCTCCTCACCTGGCCTCTCATGACTGTGGGGATGCTGCAACAGTCATAAGCGTGAAAAATGGTCATAAGTCACTTTTTTCAATTTCATTGTGACTTTGAATGGTCATTCCACACAAGCAAAGTACCAGCAAAAGAAGGCGAAAAAAACTCCAGAGAAGTTCCTGAGACAGGAAGTCTAGTCCTGCCAAGAATGTAATAAGGGTTAATGGAGAGGCAGTTTCTGTAAGCAACACCAGAATGTTTCCTTCCTGCCTTCCTTACAGGATTAGGCCAGTAATTTCTTCTAACAACTGGTTCTCTGAACTGCTTAGAATGTTAACAACCGGTTCTAGCGAATCGGTGCGAACTGGTAGAATCCCACCCCTGATGATAACCAAATATTGTGATAACCAATAACACCATGTAGAATGTGACTTGCATTTCCTGAGTTCTTCCTATTGAAAAACTGGGAGCCTTGTGTCCAGAAGTAACCCTGCTGTCTGTTTGTCGGGCCAGAATGCTCACATGGCACATTCAAAGAACTGACTCCACATTCCTCTTGCCTGTCCTCCATCCCATTGACTTCTTTCCTTAAAGTGATTTTCACCCTTTCTATAAGGTCTGTCTGGAAATAGTCCAAAAGTCCAGGTTTCTTGAAATAAGAAAAATACTACTGAGGTACCCTTAGGGGCTTTCCTGTTCTCATTTAACAGAGCTAAACTCCAGATCATTTCATCTGACAAGACTTGTTGCCAAAAATGATTCACAAGTATCAGATCTGGCTAAAGGCTCTTTTATGAAGTTTATGAAGCTCAAAGCATTGGAGGGGAATTCTATGTGGCATGTTACTATACAAAGCTCAGTGTTGTTTTCCAATTTTAGCTACTCAATGAAGTAGCAACAGTATACTTTATTTGAAAGTGATGAATACAATGCACATCAGTGGTGGTATTCAAAAACTTTTACTACCAGTTCTGTGGGCGTGGCTTGGTGGGCATGGCCATGTGACTGGATGGGTGTGGCTTTTCTTTTTTGCAGTCCCCACCCATTTTTGGGAGCTTCATAGCCACAGAGGAGTCTCTGGGGGGGCGTTTTTGTTTCACTAAGGCTCCTCTGGGGCTCAGGAAGGAAAAAAATAGAGCATGGGAGGGGCATGCAGCACTCCTCCAAGCTCCATTTTGGGAGCTTCGTAGCCTCAGAGAAGCCTCTGGGGGTGCGTTTTTGCTCCCCTAAAGCTCTTCTGAGGCTCAGGAAGGAAAAAAACAGAGCATGGGAGGGGCATGCAGCATTCCTCTAAGCTCCATTTTGGGAGCTTCCTAGACTCAGAGAAGCCTCGGGGGGGGGGGCATTTTTTCTCCCCTAAGGCTCCTCTGGGGCTCTGGAAGGCAAAAAATGGAGGGGGGGGCTGAGCTCCTCCCTCCATTTTTTGCCTTCCTGGGCCTCAGCAAGGGGAATCCCGGCACAGCTGATCTTATCTATAGCTGATTGTCGGGAGGGAAAAAAAAGAGAGAAATACCTTATGCAAATGTCAGGCAAGCGGGCGGGGAATGTCAGGCAGGCGGGCAGGGTAAGCGAGCATCGGGTGGGAGGTGACCTGGTGGAGGGCGTGGCCAGCCAGAACTTACTACCGGTTTGGTGACCCACACCAAATTCTTGCTACTGGTTCACCCGATCCATAGTGAACCGGCTGAATACCACCACTGATGCACATGAAAGTACAGGAAAGAGGTCATATTCCTGGCCTGCATAACACTTAGCACTCTGTTGCCAGATTAAGTTTATAATAACTATCATACGAACTGATCCATTATCAACAATTATCTATAGTCCTTTCCCATTGAAAAAAGTGAGGAAAAAAGTAGGAAGTGAGTCAGAACTCCATGTGCAAAAACCAAACTTCACCCATCATTTCAAGGATCCCCCCAAAAGAGTAAGATCTTCTGACATCAATGAAAGAGCAGGAATAGCATTGGTGCAGCAGCTCACTGGTGAGTGTCTAATGAGCACTCAGATTCCACCTGGAGAAAGCCCTATCCAAGATCTGGTTCAGTATTTGAAGTGATCAGAATTTTCACTCAAAGAAGAAAAATCAATCTGGTAAAATATAATTTTGAGGTTTTTATTTGTATTTAGGGAGGTAGGATTTGTATTTAGGGAGGGCCTTGGTGGTACAGGCTGTTAATCATCTAGCACTTAGCTCAATTGCCTGCAATTAGTGCAGATTCGAATCCCACCAGGTTGACTCAGCCTTCCATCCTCTCGGGGTAGGTAAAATGAGGACCCAAGATTGTTGGGGGCAATAAGCTGACTTTGTAAAAAATTCCGCTTGGGGGGGCCAATAATCCCTAGTAATAAGCAGGCATATACAATGGAATGAAGGCTATTGCCGAGCACTTAGCATGGTGCTCCATAGACTGTAAGCCGCCCTGAGTCTCCGGAGAAGGGCGGCATATAAATGTAAATTAAAAACAAAACAAAACTTCACACTCTTGTTAATTAGGCCAGCTACTTCAAAAATCAAAGAACAATGGGGAAAACATTACAGGTTTGTAAGATTTAGTGAGAAAAGGAAGTATCTCAAATAAACATTCAGCTGATTCTGAATCTTTAAACATAAATCCTACTTTACAGTACTGTTGTTTTCTGAGGAGGGAAGGACTTTTTTTTAGGTATTTGCATTATTCCAGAATTGTCTTCCATCCCACTGATTTGTCAACTATATTATTTTTGGAGAAAGTTTAATAGAGTAGACAAATTGACCAATCTTCTTTGTTAGTGTTCTCTCTTTGCAGTCTGGACTAAAAAATGGAACTCCACTGATCAAGAATTTAGATGTATTGAATGGTAGTATTTATTAAGAAGGAGGATTTAAGATACAGCTCCACATTTTCAACAATTTACTTTAACTTTCAGATTAGACACTTTTATGTAGGCAATTTATGGCAGCAGCAATCTTCTGTATTACATCCTGCTTTTTTGATGTGAAAGGATGGAAACTGGCTTCTTTTGTGAGGGAGGACATGTCTCTTTATTAATGTGAGAAACCACTCTCACATTCTTGTCGTTAAGACTATAAAGGGAGACTAGTAAACTCATGTCAATTTCTGACCCTCAAATATCTGAAATCCATCAATAGCTGCAGAAAAGCTTTAACACAATCATTTGGAGCAGAACCAGCAACATATAGTAAACAGGTCCACTAGTCTTGCAGAAGATCTTATTGTAACATGTATAACATATATATTTCATTCTTTAACGCAGTGACTAAATTAGTAGATCAGCAAAATACTGTGGACATAATATATTTAGATTTCAGCAAGGCATTCGACAAAGTAGACCACAACCTACTTCTTAGTAAGCTAGAAAAAGGTAGAATAGATAGCACCATCACTAGATGGACTCGCAACTGGCTGACAAACTGTACTCAACAAGTAGTCCTTAATGGGTCTAAGTCTACATGGAGGGAAGTAAGCAGTGGGGTGCCTACAAGGTTCTGTCTTAGACCCAGTACTCTTCAATATCTTCATTAACGACTTATATGAGGGAATAGAAGGGGAAACTTACCAAATTTGCAGATGATACTAAGCTGGCAGGAATAGCTAACACCCAAGAAGATAAGCTCAAGATCCAGATGGATCTTGACAGTCTAGAACACTGGGCTATATCTAACAAAATGAAATTCAATGTAGAGAAAAGTAAAGTCCTATACTTAGGCAAGAAAAACCAAAAGCACATATATAGACTGGGTGAAACTAGGCTCAATAGCAATAACTATGAGAGAGATCTTGGACTCTTAGTGGACAACCTGCTAAATATGAGCCAGCAGTGTGCAGCAGCAGCCAAAAAGGCTAATGCAATCCTAAATTGTATTAACAGAGGGATATAATCAAGATCAAGGGAAGTACTAATACCACTCTATAAAGCCTTAGTAAGACCACACCTAGAGTACTGCATCCAGCTTTGTTCACCACATTATAAAAAAGATGTTGAGACTCTAGAAAAAGTATAGAGAAGAGCAACCAGGATGATTAGGGGACTGGAGGCTAAAACATACAACAAACAGTTGCAGGAACTGGGCTTGGCTAGTCTAGTAAAGAGAAGGACCAGGGGAAACATGATAGCAGTCTTCTAATATTTGAGGGGCTGCAACAGAGAGGAAGGGGTCAAGCTGTTTTCTGAAGTGCCTGTAGGCAGACAAGGAATAATGGAAACTGAACAAGGAGAGATTTAACCTGGAAATAAGGAGAAACTTTCCTGACAGTGAGAACAATCAACCAATGGAACAGCTTGCCCTCAGAAGTTGTGGGAACGTCATCACTTGAGACTTTCAAGTAGAGATTGGACTGCCATTTGTCAGAAATGGTGTAGGGTCTCCCACTTAGGTGGGGGGTTGGACTAGATGACCTGCAATGTCCCTTCTAACTCTGATTATCTGTTATCTGTTATAAAGAAATTTCACAATGGCGTTTTCTGAAGTGCAGGTCAGGAATAACAAGGATGGATGAAGGATGGATGCTTCCATGGAAACCAGATGTCCTGAAGTCCATGTCAAAATAGTCATATCAAACAACTAAAAAGGAAGTGACTTGCCCATAGATCAGCCAAGAGGAACTCGGGAAAAGCTAATCTGACCATGCAGTCATTACAATTATGAATGAGACATTTTAGAGTCTTGGTTTGCCAAGACCAGTGCTAAGGAAAAGACATACGCTGTTTTAAAACTGGAAAAACTAAGGCTTAATTTAGGATGCCTTCACAGTGGACTAGGAGTGAGAAAAAGCTGCATTATGAGGACATGCCCTTTGAAAACAATTGGGGCAGTATCTCTGAAATAGTTATTGAGAGAACCTCAAGAGTTTATTTTGGAGATCAATTTATTGTTGGAGATGGTGGAAGATGCCACACGGGGCATTAACATTTTTTGGTTTTGCTACTTTCCATGCTAACTGTCCATATTTTCTCTAATATGGATATTAGAGAAGGATAGGACAAGAAGCAATGGATGGAAAGTAATCAAGGAGAGAAACAACATAGAATTAAGAAGAAATTTCTTGACAGTGAGAATAATTAATCAATAAAACAACTTGCCTCCTGGAAGTTTTTAAGAAGAGACTGGACACCCATTTGTCTAAAATGGTATAGGGTTTCCTGTCTGAGCAGGGGGTTGGACTAGAAGACCTCCAAGGTCCCTTCCAACTCAGTTATTCTGTTATATTAACAAAGTAAATCACCTTTGCCTCTAGAGGTAAATATTTAGATGGAAATATTGGTTATTCTTGAATGCATTTTTTATTAAAATTAAAAATGTACCTTTACATATTAACCAAGTATTTTTTTTGCTCGTGTTTATGTTTTCATTATTTCTATAGTCCCTTGGAACAAGAGCAGGGGTGGGATTCTACCAGTTTGCACCTATTCGCTAGAACTAGTTGTTAACATTCTAAGCAGTTCGGAGAACCGGCTGTTAGAAGAAATTACTGGCCTAATCCTGAAAAGAAGGCAGGAAGGAAACATTCTGGTGTTGCTTGCAGAAACTGCCTCTCCGTTAACTCTTATTACATTCTTGGCAGGACTAGACTTCCTGTCTCTGGAACTTCTCTGGAGTTTTTTTCCCCTCCTTCGCTGGTACTTTGCTTGTGTGGAGTGACCATTTAAAGTTACAATGGCACTGAAAAAAATGACTTATGACCATTTTTCACACTTACGACTGTTGCAGCATCCCCACATTCATGTGAGGCTAGGCGAGGAGATGCGTGCCGCAATGTGAGTGATACTGAGTTGGCCACATCCAGCCAATAACATGACCACAAAGCTATGTCCGCCCAGTCACATGACCACCAAGCCACGCCTACACCTAAGCCACGCCCACAGAACTGGTTGTTAAAAATTTGAATCCCACCCCTGAACAAGAGTATGATCATGGTGCTATACAAAATATATAACTATCTAACTGCTGAAAGAATCTACAGATTGAGAATAAGTGTTAAGGCCCAAGGTACCAACATCTGCTTCAGGTTGTTGATAGTGACAATAGTTCTATAAGATTTTGCTTTAACATAGAGGTCTCCAAAGTTGGCAAGTTTAAGACTTGTGGACTTCAACTCGAGCTGGCTGGAGAATTCTGGGAGTTGAAGTCTACAAGTCTTAAAGCTGCCAAGTTTGGGGACCCCTGCTTTAACACATAACTTATTTCAAGGTGTCTGCTTGGGAGATTGAAAAAAATAAAGATGGCCGCCACAATCATTTAATTGAAGATCCTTCCTTTTTTTACTTGTGGCGCAAATGTGATGCAGTAAAAAGGGGCAGGGCTTTGATTGTACAATCCTATTGCCATTTTAATTTTTTTTATTCCTCCTATGGACAGCCCTGGTTACTCCACCTTTCACATTTTCAAGTTGGAAACAATTCTTAGCCATCAACACTTTCATTAGATCTGCAACAAGGTTTTGCAATGGATCTTCATAACGGGAATGATGCAAGTGTTGTTAATCCTCTGAAATTGTACAGTGTTGGTGAGATGCTCCGTTCCTTTGTCTCCTTCTTATGACAGCAGTACTGAAGCTCTGAATTGTCAATACTTTTTTGTTTAGGAAAGATGTAATCTATTTTGCTTTCTACTGTGCTCAGAAACTGGACTTGTGTTGCTAAGGATACAAAGAGCAGAGCATTCAGTTGCTGCTGTGCTTGGAAGATTACCTTGGTGATTATACTAGGAAAACAAGAATAATTTATATTGTTGCACAGTTTTTGAAAACCAGTTGTCAGGTAATTCACTGCAAAGGAAGACAAACTACTGGTATGTTAGTGCTGCATGTTCAGTGAATTGCATAAAGCTAAAATACAGAACTAACTTATAGGAGAGAAAAACACAATTGAATTGAAGAGCTCAGTAATTATTCCTAATGTTCTTAAATGAGTAGCTATTAACCTTCACAGAATCAATGAACTAAAGTATATTTGTGGGAAGGAGATTTAGAATGTTGGACATACGCTCTCTTTTTGGTCTTGTATAATTAATTGTACCCATAATCAAATCTCAGTAGTTTTTTTAATCAAATAGCCAAGTTCTCTTGTATTCTTATTCAAGTGTCATCCAAGTGCCTGAAGTCAAATAAGTTATTTCTTTAGTGTTGTGATTCAAATATCTATCCAAATATTAGTAGGTTATGTCCATACAGATATAGCAGTAGCATTTAGACTTATATACCGCTTTATAGTGCTTTACAGCCCTCTCTAAGCGGTTTACAGAGTCAGCATAATTGCCCCCAACAACCTGGGTCCTCATTTTACCCACCTCGGAAGGATGGAAGGCTGAGTCAACTTTGAGCCTGGTGGGATTTGAACTGCCAAATTGTAGGCAGCTGGCTGCAGAAGTAGCTTGCAATACTGCACTCTAACCACTGCATCACAGAGGCTCTGTGTTTTACCTATGAGTGTTGCACCTGGTTTGACAGCAGCTTGATCCTCCAATCTACTAGTCAGTAAAGCCAAAACTGAAGGCATAGGGACTGCAAATTCAGCAGTCAATCAAATAACATTCTCAAGTGTATTTGTCCAAACAATACAGATAATCCTCGAATTACAATTACAAGTGGAATAATCTTAAGCAAGTTACCATATGACTAGATTCAATTTTACAACAATGTTTACTGTGTCTGTTAAGCAATTCACCTGGTCGTTAAGCGAATCACATGCTCATTAAGGGAATCAAATGCTCATTAAGCAAATCTAGCTTCCCCAATTGACATTGCCTATAGGAAGCCAGCTGGGAAGGTCAAAATCGCAATCACATACCTGTTAAGACAACACAACTGACACAAATGCAAGCTGGTTGCCAAGAGCCTGAATTGCAGGCATGGGACCATAGAGAGGTGCCCCCATTGTAACTTCAAGGATGGGTCATAAGCCCCTTTCTGAAGTTGTGACTTTGAACTGTCATTAATCAAACAGTCATAAGTCAAGGACTTCCTGTAAGTTAAGTCACTTAATCATTGAGTACACAGAGCAGGGATGTCAAACTCACAGCCCACAGGCCAGATGCGTCACGTGCTGGCCCGCCCCTGCCCGGTTTAGCGAAGGAGGGGGGAAGTCCTGATATATCATGTGATGATGCCGTGATGACACGAGTTTGACATTCCTGACTCAGAGGATCAAAACAGTCCCTCTCTGAGGGAGGGTAGGTGGTTTAAAAATGTGAAAAATAAATAAAATCAGTTGCAATTTATCAGTTAACCATCATTTTGAATCATATCTTAATTTTCAGATGTTGTTGGACATAGAATTTTTTAAAGTAAATCATTTTTCATTCCATTCACTGGAATATTTAATTTTAAACTGCAACCACTTGTATTTAGCTAGCAAGGAAACATGCTCTAATTAACTTTTGTTAAAGAGACACCTTGCAGATGTGCGCACAAACCACAAGTTCCAGAATTCCAGCTGTGCCCTATCTCTGATAGAAAGTAACAGGTTAGGAAAGGCAATATCAACCATTCTTGTTGGAACATGGTATTTATGTTGTTGGGGTTTTTTATTTGCATTAGTCTAAATGTCAACCCAGTCCTTTCTTGGATCTAAATTACAAAACAAGCTTTTCTTTGAATGGAAGCATGGAAGATTACAAAGCAGAATAACTGAATCATCTTTTACTGAGTAAACATTTAGTCATTTCCCCACTAATGATATAGTATCTCCACATGTCATCTAGCCTTTGCCAAAGCAGTATAAAGTATGACCTCATTACTATTATACAGTATAGGCCAATAATGGTTGGATGACTCTAGAAGATGCTATAAATCAATAGTGAAGATCCTGCTGCATTAGGCAATTTGCCTGATCAATTGATGTTTCATAAGTTATGAAGTTAATAATAAGCTTCATTAGCATATGGATTGCTTTATGCAAGCCAAGAGATCTTTACTGGAACGGCTCCAGTACAATGGAAACAAAGCAGGAGAAACTTCACTGCTATTTTCTATTTTTCTGAGCAAAGAACATCTTCAACGTTCAATTTTAAATAACTCTCAGAACTTTCATATCTTATTATTGTCTCCTGGAAAGCATGCGAGAGCTGAATGTTAAAAGCTTCCATTAGTAATTGATATTCCTATTGAAAAGCATTTTAGATCCATAATAGAAAAAAGGTGGTGGAGAACAGTTCTACTATATAAAAATTTAACTTCAAATTCATTTTTACAAGATACCATATTAAAGGGAAAAAATGGGATGTATTTTTTCTAGGATTTTTCCCCCTTATTGCTGTGTATTCAAGCTAACCAACAATAATATAAATGTGTTTTAAGCCAAGACTAAAAAGAAAGACTATATTTAAGACAGAATACCTAGTAAGTGTCAGCTTGATGACAAATTTGTACTTTCTCAGTAATGTCATATTTGGCTGGAGATAATGTGTAATGACTTTTAGCATCCTATCAGAAGGGCCCATGTAATTGCATACTGTATTTTAGATCAGGGGTGTCAAACACAATTTCATTCAGGGCACCATCAGCATCATGGTTGCCCTCCAAGGGCCAATTGCATGTAAGATTATGATGACTCACAGTGGCCAGGTGGGTGTGGCCAAGTGAGCATGGTTGAATGGGTGTGGCCTGGTGGGTGTGGGTGCAGAGGTGGTATTCAGCAGGTTCTGACCAGTTCTGAAGAACCGGTAGTGGCAATTTTGAGTAGTTCGGAGAAGCGGCAAATATCACTTCTGACTGGAGATTTTACAGTATCCGTCCCCTGTCATGCCCACCAAGCCATGTCCACAGAACCGGTTGTAGAAAAATTTGAATCCCACCACTGCATGGGTAACTCTAAGCCAGTCACTGGACATGGCTGGGTTGGTATGGAATAAGTCACACTGGCTAATACAGGCATATCAAACTCAAGGCCTGCAGGCCACACCTGGCCCATGATGTGGTTAGGTCAAGCACGCAGGGCCTCCCCTGGAAACAGCAAGGGGCCACCCCCTGCGGTCCCTGCCACCCCACCCCAGCACTCCCTCTGAGCATGCACATAGGAGGTGGCAAGCTCATGGGGGCTGGAGGTGCCCAAAAGCAACTGCAGCTTATTGGCCCTGCCCGCCGGCCTCTCCGTACCATGCATGATGTCAGCTGGACTCACAAAAGCAATCACAGGGTTCTGGGAGGGCGGGGCACCAAGCAACTTGCAATGGCAGCGGTGTGCATATTTCCTGGTAAAATACATTGGGACAACCCATTAGGGAAAATTCCATTTAGGGTTAGGGTTACTTCACCATAAATTCAGAGAGCAAAATGGACAAGGCCAATGGATTCAGGGGCCAAGGGAATGGTTAGGAGGGTGCAGGCTTTTTGAGTGTGACTTATCCATGTTTTCTGGTAAAATACATGGGAAAAACCCATTGGGGTAAATTTCCACTTAGGGTTTGGATTAGGTTACCATGAATTCGGAGAGCAAAATGGACAATACCAATGGATTCGGAATAGTTAGGAAATTTGCCCCAACACATTTTTCCCTTTTATTTTAACAGGAAACATGGATAAGGCATGCTCAAAAAGCATGCACCCTCCTAAACATTCCCTTGGCTGCTGAATCTATTTGCGTTGTCCATTTTGCTCTCCAAATTAACAAAGACCTAGCCATGTATCTAAGTGGAATTTTTCTCAATGGGTTTTCCCAATGTATTTTACCAGGAAATATGGATAAGGCACGCTCAAAAATCATGCACTCTCCTAACCATTGCCTCGGCCTCGGAATCTATTGGCGTTGTCCATTTTGCTCTCCGAATTCATGGTGATGTAACCCTAACCCTAAGTGGAAATTTACCCCAATGGGTTTTCCCAATGTATTTCCCCAGGACGGTAATATTATAAATGAATGTGATAAAAGTACCCTGCAAATGGCTTTCATCCTAAATTTCAGGATTGGGTAAAAATTAAAATTCTATAAAATATTTATGCATATAAGTCAATCCTCCCTGATCATAACTCCTCCAAATGACAGCTCCCCAAATTCCCAACTAGCGTGTGTGTTTACTTTCAGGGAATCCTAGGTTTTATAATGTACAGGATTCTAGATTGGAAAAGTTAAGCCCCGTCTCAAGAACACCATATATAATGTAAATGAGTGAATGCAAAAGGGCTTCAGAAATGCCATAGTCCCAGATCAGAAGTCTTAGGGAGAATATTAGGCAAGAAAGAGGACTTAAGGACAGTTGTAGGAAACATGTATCAACAAGCAGCAAAACTAATGCTGACATAACTCTGGAGACACATATTTAGCAATAGCATTTAGATTTATATAGGTAGGCCTCAACTTACAACAGTTCATTTAGGGACTGTTCAAAGTTACAGTGGCACTGAAAAAAGTGACTTAAGACTATTTTTCACACAATCATTGCATCATCTCCAAGTCCACATGATCAAAATTCAGATGTTTGGCAACTGACTTATATTTATGGCGGTTGCAGTGTCCTGGGCTTATGTGATCACCTTTTGTAACCTGATACCAGAAGTCAGATTCACTTAACAACTGAAGCAAGGAAAGTTGTAAAATGAGGCAAAACTCACTTAGCAACAGAAATTTAAGCTCAATTGTGTACGTTGAGGACTACCTGTATACTGCCCCATAGTCCTTTACAGCACTCTCTGGGTGGTTTACAATGAAGAAGCATTATTTGCATATGGCCCCCAACAATCTGGGTCCCCATTTTATTGACCTTGGAGGAATGGAAGGCTGAATCAACATTTAACCTTGTCAGGATCAAACTCTAGACTGTAGGCAGAGTTTGCCTGAAATACTGCATTCTAATCCCTGCTCCACCAGCACTCTTTTTTGCTTTAATATGTTAGCAGTGTGTGTGACTACAGCACAAATTAGGCACTTTGAATTGTGGACAACCTCATTGTGCTGTTTTATTTATTTTTTTGATTTCATCCCCCTCTTTTTATGTAGAATGTACATAAAAGCACTTCCATTGCAAAGACGTTGAGGTCTATTTTAAATCGTCATTACAATAAGCGCGTGTGCGTGTGTGGTGGGATTCAAAAAATTTACTACCCCACTCCAGGGGAAGGATATTGCAAAAATCTCCATTCCCTCCCCACCCCACTAACTTGCTTTGCAGCTCCGTTCTCCTGTGCAGGGCAACCAAAGAAGACCCAGCCGATCAGCTGGGACTCAGGAGGCAGAGAATAGATGGGGGCGGGGCCAGTCACAGGTAGCATTTGCCGGTTCTCTGAACTACTCAAAATTTCCACTACCAGTTCTCCAGAACTGGTCTGGTGTGTGTGTGTGTGTGTGTGTGTGTGTGTGTGTCTGTCTGTCTGTCTGTCTCTGTCTCTGTCTGTGTGTGTAATTTGTAATTCAAATAATCCTGAGTCTTCAAGGTTTGCAAAACAACCCTTTTAAAAAAAATGACTTATTACTTTTTCTCACCCTTTGTTTAAGATATAAGAGCAGCAATATCCTGAACTGACAGATCCTTTGTTTGGCCTGAGAGTGTCTCTTTTTTGATATCAAATATGGTAGACATTGTAGGAGACCTTATTAAAGCAGTTCACAAAAAGCTTTAATAACATTTGTTAATCAGAAAAGATGCCATCAGACTACTTCAAATAAATCACTGCTGTTTTCTCTTTCAGAAGAAAAAGCTGCTTTTTGGGGGGTAGTTTGTTAAAGCATTATTGAATCATAGCAGATATATTGCTTTAGGTTTGCCTTTGAATTACACCCTTAAAATTATCCCCATTCACTAAGGTCCTTTGCCACACTAATTCTGCTTTGTCAGTTTGAAGCCAGACATGCTAACTTAATCAGCTGCACAACAAAAACTTATCTGCCTAATGCGTTGGAGCATATCTCTCTTTGGCTGGAATCCAGGTCTTGATGGCTGGTTTCTTCGGTTTGTATGTCTTCCTTTTTCTAATAAGACCTTGTAAGAAGAGATACCATTGGGTCAGTAAAACAGAATGAATCTCTTGAGAAAACAGAAAAGCTACTCTGAAAAATTATTCATGTCCTATTTTTATTTTTTATTTATTTATTTTATTTTATTTGGTTTGTCAATTGCTTACAAGATAATAGGTATAAGTAAAAACATAGTTATGAATACGTGGATACATATAAGAAAAATAAAACAAACAATAGGACAGGGACGGTAGGCACGTTGGTGCACTTATGCACGCCCCCTACAGACTTCTTAGGAAAGGGGTGAGGTCAATAGTAGACAGTCTAAGGTTAAAGTTTTTGGGGTTTGGGGAATAAACCACAGAGTTAGGTAGAGTATTCCAAACATTGGCCACTCTGTTGCTGAAGTCGTATTTCCTGCAATCAAGTTTGGTGTGGATAACCTTGACTTTGTATCTATTATGTGTTCTTGTGTTGTTATGGTTGAAGCTGAAATATTCATTGACAGGTAAGTCATTGCAATGTATGATTTTATATACCATATTTAGATCAGACCGAAGACGGCATAATTCAAGGTTTTCTAGGTCTAGAATTTCAAGTCTGGTGGCATAAGGTATTCTACAACAAGTAGAGGAATGGAGAATTCTTCTTGTGAAGTATTTCTGGACTTTCTCAACTCTACTAATATCAGATACATAATGTGGGTTCCAGACTGATGAGCTGTATTCGAGTATTGGTCTAGCAAATGTTTTGTATGCTCTAGTTATAGTGCAATATTACCAGAGAAAAAGCTACGTAGGATTAGGTTAACAACTCTTAATGCCTTTTTGGCTATGTAGTTACAGTGGGCTCTAGCACTTAGATCATTAGAGTTGAGTATTCCAAGGTTCTTTACAGAGCTTGGATCATCCACAAGATCTTGACTATTCAGCTTGTATTTTATTTTCTGATTTTTTTTGCCAATATGTAAGACAGAACATTTATTTGTTGAGATTTGAAGTTGCCATTTGTTTGACCATTCTGATACATAGTCAAGATCTTTTTGAAGGGTAGCAGTATTGTCTGTGGTATTGAACAGCTTTACATCATCAGCAAAGAGAACGCAGTTGCTCTTGATATGATCACAGAGGTCATTTATGTAGAGGATGAAGAGAGTTGGTCCTAGAACACTGCCTTGGGGGACACCACTATTGACAGGTACAGAATTTGATAGGACACTCCCAATTTTGACCATTTGTTGTCTGTTTGACAGGAATGCTTCTATCAATAACAATCTATTTGGTAAATTACATTCTTGTCATGATGAATCAAATGGGGTTTGAACTAGCAACCTTAAAACATTGGGGAAAGGGGGAATGGCATCACCATTTTATTTTTTTATTTGTCAGTTGCTTACAAGATAATAGATATAAGTATAAACATGAGTAAGAATACAGGAAATATGTACAAATAAATGGGGACAATAGGACAGGGACAGTAGGCACGATGGTGCACTTATGCACGCCCCTTACAGACCTCTTAGGAATGAAGTGAGGTCAATAGTTGACAGTTTGAGGTTAAAGAGTAGGAGTTAGAGTCAGGTAGTGCATACCAGGCATTGACCACTCTGTTGCTGAAGTCATACTTTCTGCAATCAAGTTTGAAGCAGTTTACATTGAGTTTGTATCTGTTGTGTGCTCTTGTATTGTTGTGGCTGAAGCTGAAGTAGTCATTGACTGGTAGGACATTGTAACAGATAAATTTTGTGTGCTACGCTTAAGTCTAACTGTAGGCGGCGAAGTTCAAGGTTGTCCAAGCCCAAAATCTCAAGCCTGGTGATATAGGGTATTCTGTTGCAAGCAGAGGAGTGTAGTACTCTTCTTGTGAAATACTTCTGGACTCGCTCAATTGTATTAATGTCTGATATGCAGTGCGGATTCCAGACTGATGAGCTGTATTCGAGTATTGGTCTGGCAAAAGTTTTGTGTGTTCTAGTTAGCAATTTGATATTTCCAGAGGAGAAGCTTCGTAAGATTAGATTTACAACTCTTAATGCCTTTTTGGCAATGCTGTTACAGTGAGCTCTGGCGCTTAGGTCATTTGATATGAGAATTCCAAGGTCCGTGCTCATCTGTTTGAAGAAGGAAACTGCAGGAAAGTGTTTCTCAACCTCAGGAACTTTTAAGATATAGGGACTTCAACTCCCACAGTTCCTAAAATCAGCCCTGCTTTAAAGGCCAGCCAGTAAAATCAAGGAAGCCAGGAATATGCAAGGAATATGCAATATTCAGCCCCACCCAGCTGCCCTGGTAAAAGCTTCCTTTTTCAGATGTACTTCTTCATTTGACCAGTTAAGAAATTTGACTTACTAACTATAACCGGTTTTTATTTGTAAGGAAATTGAATTTGTTGGAATTTAAAGTGTGTACCTGGAAAGGCCAGGGTACATTTGCAACACAATAAGTCATCCTGACTAGATAAACATGTTCTGCTTAATTGAGCACAGCAAAATTGGCTGAGTTCACACAAAGCCAAAGATACAGTGCCTCAGTTCTACTATTTAATATATTATACTAAAATCTATCTCAAACCAATGATTGAATTAGGGTGCAATGCTGCATGAAAAATTAAACTTAAAAATTAAATCAAGCATCTTCTAATGTCAAAAACAAAAAAAGAAACCCAAATGCTACCATATAAAAAACAAATAACAGTTAAAAGCCTCAAACCCAAAGTCACATGCTTGCTTATTTGTTGTTTGTTTATTCAGTTTGTATAGCTGCTTATCTCAAACCAATGACTGGGTGACCAACAATCATAAAAACAAAACAGTTTAAAATACAACACAAAATCATATATATATATATATATATATATGTGTAAGGTTTTTTTTTTTTTTAAGCTGATAATTTTAAATAATAAATAAGGGAGACTAGTATAGATCTATTTCAAGCTAGTTAGCTCTCTTCAGCTAGCCATACCCTTACTGGGATTTGAACCAGGGAAGTATTACATGTGAGGCAGTTGTAATTGCCACTACACCACTGGCTCTCTCCTTATCAGCAGAAGCAGGGGAATAATATATACTTTGAATATATACTTTGTGTTACAACACCCTGTTAAGCCCCAATTAAGGGAGAAAGCATACTGCTTTCTTTTCTGTCTTTCGGCTCATCACCAGAGACCATACCGACAGAAAGCTATTTGTTTCGTTGCCTTTGTTTACATGTGTGTAAGGTTTTTTTTTTTTAAGCTGATAATTTTAAATAATAAATAAGGGAGACTAGTATAGATCTATTTCAAGCTAGTTAGCTCTCTTCAGCTAGCCATACCCTTACTGGATTTGAACCAGGGAAGTATTACATGTGAGGCAGTTGTAATTGCCCCTACACCACTGGCTCTCTCCTTATCAGCAGAAGCAGGGGAATAAGTATATACTTTGTGTTACAACACCCTGTTAAGCCCCAATTAAGGGAGAAAGCATACTGCTTTCTTTTCTGTCTTTCGGCTCATCACCAGAGACCATACCGACAGAAAGCTATTTGTTTCGTTGCCTTTTGTTTGTGTGTAAGGTTTTTTAGCTGATAATTTTAAATATTAAATAAGGGAGACTAGTATAGATCTAATACAAACGAAACATAGCTTTCTGTCGGTATGGTCTCTGGTGATGAGCCGAAAGACAGAAAGAAAGCAGTATGCTTTCTCCCTTAATTGGGGCTTAACAGGGTGTTGTAACACAAAGTATATATATATATATATTTATATATATATACTTTGTATTACAACACCCTGTTAAGCCCCAATTAAGGGAGAAAGCATACTGCTTTCTTTTCTGTCTTTCGGCTCATCACCAGAGACCATACCGACAGAAAGCTATTTGTTTCGTTGGTTTACATGTGTGTAAGGTTTTTAAGCTGATAATTTGGGAGACTAGTATAGATCTATTTCGAGCTAGTTAGCTCTCTTCAGCTAGCCATACCCTTACTGGGATTCGAACCAGGGAAGTATACATGTGAGGCAGTTGTAATTGCCTCTACACCACTGGCTCTCTCCTTATCAGCTCAGGCAGGGGAATAAGTATATACTTTGTATTACAACACCCTGTTAAGCCCCAATTAAGGGAGATACTGCTTTCTTTTCTGTCTTTCGGCTCATCACCAGAGACCATACCGACAGAAAGCTATTTGTTTCGTTGCCTTTAGTTTACATGTGTGTAAGGTTTTAAGCTGATAATTTTAAATAATAAATAAGGGATAGTATAGATCTATTTCGAGCTAGTTAGCTCTCTTCAGCTAGCCATACCCTGGGATTCGAACCAGGGAAGTATTACATGTGAGGCAGTTGTAATTGCCTCTACACCACTGGCTCTCTCCTTATCCTCAGGCAGGGGAATAGCTTTGTATTACAACACTCTGTTAAGCCCCAATTAAGGTTGGATCTATACTAGTCTCCCTTAGTGAGGCCTTATGTTGGTCGGTTCGGGGGGTATAGCTGTAGAGTGTATCAGCCACACTGGTCTGGTCTCTGGTGATGGTTGCTTTCTCTTAATGGGTGGGTTTGGGTTGTAGTCCCTGGTGAGGAGAGATTGGTGGTGGCACAGGTGTAGTTTGGTTCGAATCCCAGTAAGGGTTATGGCTGGAAGAGAGCTTTCGGATCTATACTAGTCTCATTTTATTATTTAAACCTTACACACATGTAAACTAAAGGCAACGAAACAAATAGCTTTCTGTCGGTATGGTCTCTGGTGATGAGCCGAAAGACAGAAAAGTATGCTTTCTCCCTTAATTGGGGCTTAACAGGGCGTTGTAATACAAAGTGTATATATATATATATATATATATATATATAAATTATAGATAGATATAGATATATAAATTATAGATATATAAAATAGATATTATATAGTCCATCAGTATCACCATAGGTAGGAATTAGGTCCCTTCACTCAATTGGGGCCCCTAGGCCTGTGCACATAGCCTGGTCTTCAAAGTCTTCTGAAAGATTGAAAGGTTGGGACCTAATCTCATTAGAAAGGATGTTCCCTGAGGAAGACATTATGGGAGAAAAGGCACACACACCCCGCTTCCCACTAGCTGACATTGCAGTCACAACCAATAGAAATATGGCAGTATTGAAACTATCTTATATTATTTAAAAAAATCTAAATATTACATATCTAGAACACAATTGCAGCAGACAGGGCAGAGTCAGTATCTACAACAAGACAACCACTGATAAATAGATATATTGATTCTGCTTAAATTGTAGAAGAAAGATAGAACAGGAATAAAGAAACAAAAACCTGTATCGTACTCCATTAGCTTGCCTTTGAAATGAGAACTGAAGAATACAGAAATTTGGGAGACATGCTCCACATTCCACAGGCCTTGTCTTTGCCAGGCCTGATTGTCTCTACTTAGCTACTAATTCCAAAGGAAATATTATTTGTGCATGTTGCATTAAGCCTTTAGGAGTATGTAGCAGCTTTCATGCTCCCTGAAAGGTGCTTCTTTTGTGTCAAAGCATCTGGGGAAACCACCTTTGAATGTCTTGCACAATCCTACTGGAAATATTTCTCCCCAAAATTTCAAACAGTTAACAACTGCAGTGATTCACTTAACAACTGTGGCAAGAAAGGTCATAACCTGGGCAAAAGACATTTAATAAGTGTTTTGCTTAGCAACAGGAATTTTGGGCTCAATTGTTGTCATAAGTCGAGGATTACCTGTAGTTTCTTGAAGAAGACAAAGAGTCAAGAATTAGTCTGGAGATTGCAGTTCAGAGCATCTTGGATCAATTAGATGGCATGCGATTTAGAAAGTACCAGTGAGCTAATTAATATTTCTTCGTATGGGTCAGAATCAAGAGCTGAGCTTTTGCCCTCTGGTAGGCTTTGTGATATGAATGATATTTTTTATGTCCAGTAGAATAATTTTTGGAAGAAAGTTTTCAACTATATTTCCTTATGTTTGTTAATTTCAAAGATACAGAAGGAAAAAAAAGTGAAAGTGACACAATACAGTATCAACAAAAATTTCAAAGACATTCATTTCATGTTATAAGCCTCAGTCTTGGATTAATAATATGCATTTATGCTCTGCTTATAAATTGATCAATATTATTACCTCTGATTAAGATTCACTGCTGTCTTTAAAACTAAAATTTCCAATGTATTATTTTCCCCTTTATATTTCTTTCTTCTTTTTATATCTTTGTCCTGCACACAAAAGCTAAGTTTATATATTTTGTTTGGAGGAGAAAATGCACTGGATATCCCTGTTCATTTCAAATTTGTTTAAAATTTGAATGCAAGCTACAAAATACTATAGGAGCTGTTATCTGCCATTCATTCATTCATTCAACATATCCAAGCTTTACAGTGGAACTGCACTACAGAAGTAATTGATGAGCAGTAGACATACTTTAAAACATTAGTTGATCTCAGCATAAGAGATGGCTCACTTTCTGGTCCAGGCATTATTCCATGAGACAATGGAGACTTGTGTCTTAAAGTTGGACTCTCCAGCTATTTATGCTGATCACATGTTTGAGTGCATATGAATTTATATATCTGTATTGTTATATATACTATAGATATCATAGATGACATAAACCAGGAAGTTACTGACACAGAAAATTCTTGCTCTCAGGTAAACATAAAGCTTCATCAATATGATTTTGAAGTTAGATCAATTTTGCAGGAATGTTGCTGTAGATTTCCTTCTTCTTTAACTCCCTTTTTATTGTTGTTTCCACATTCAATACAAAAACCATTCATTTTGCAGACATTTGAGAAAACATATTTACTGGTGCAGATTTGGAATTTTACAGATGGAGCTCAAAGTATTTGATAAGCAATAGGCATATATATTAGATTGATATTCGGGAAGTATTGAGAAAAAAATGACCCAATATATTTTCCTCTTTTAGCTGCAAGGGGAAAGAGATGGGGGAGAAGATTGCATAATGTTTTATCTCCCACACATTTCTCTTTCCAATGAAGTTGGAAAGTACAATGAAGTACTTTCATTGTTAGATCTGTGTTTATTTCACAAAAGCATTGAGGGAAGACATTTCTAACAGAAAGAAAGAACTATCTTGAGGGTGGCATAGAGTGACAGGCTGTATTTCTCATACCATTTTACCCTTTTCTGAGGCAAAATTAGCCAACCTAAAATGAATTAGAGATGAAGCTGTTTTTTTAAAAAAAAATGTGACTCCAATGTGGTCTTTTGTATATAAACCAAGATTAGAAATTCTAAAAAAAAGAAAGAAAGATAATAAGAGAGCTATTAAAACAACCAAATCATTAAATTGATTTCTCTGGAATACATACTTCAGCTTTTTCTTCCACCCTGCTGGAGAAGTGGAATATAGCAGTTGTATATATATTTCAGAAAGAGTTCAATAGAAGTATCCAAATAAAAACGGATTTTTCCCTCCACTAGGGAGGAGACATTTTAACTCTCTTTCTGCCAACCAAGTATTTCAAGCTCCACTGCCTCTTTGCCCTCTCAAAATCGGCCGTTTCTTCCTGGGAATCCATATTACATTCACCACACCAAAGTATTTTAAAACTGTCCTTATGGAATCATTTCTATTACACAAGAACTCTGGATTTACAAATTACAGGTGGCGGTTAGGAAGATTTTTTTCTTAGTGCCAGTTTCAACTTACTGAGCAAAAGTCTCTATTGCCCTGATTTGCCTCAGATTTGGGATTTTCCCCAAATCAAAGCATTGCCCCCAAAATATACCAATGACTTATCCAATGTGGTGCCATTCCAATGTGTTGTGCTCAGATCAAATAATCCCTGAATTGAGGGATTTTGGAAGTTGAAGGCCAATATTTAGAAAAGACCAGACTGGAGCAAACTGACAGAAAAATAGCCACTGTTATTTTAACTCTGACATATTTGTGATTTAAGAATCTTTGGTTCTGCAGGGAAACTTATACACGGAGAATTTAATGATCCCATTGGTTAAGCATGTTTTAACTGTCATTGTTTTCAGTGGAAGTGTTTAGCACATCAAAGAGTTGGTAATATAGTAAATTTTCATCTCACAGGATTTTAGTATTAGCATATTTAGCACATATATATTTAAGCCAAATCCACCCAGAATCTAAGCTCTTTGAAAATGTTTAGCTCATGTCAATGAAAAGATTAATATATATTATGCTGGAATATATGAACGATTTCAAAGCAGAAAGTGTTACTACAGTATGTTGGTTAATGAGTGAGTAGTACAGAATCTGATATATGGAAACCAACTCAGTATTATAAAATGAATCATAACATGCAGTTCCTAATTTAGTGGTTCCCATAAGGAAAAGGTTATATGTAGTAACTATTTATTTGTATTCTTTGGATGCAATGTAAGGAACCTAAAATGGCCAGATATAAAGTGTCCCTTTATGCTTGTTTTGCTGTTTGAAATATCTTCATGATATCCTTTGTTCATTTTTTCTTAAATATTTGAATAGCTTTAAAAAGATCAAATATGCAATGAGAAAATGCTATGATTGTTCTTTCTCTTTTGTAATTGAGCTAATACTAGATTTAATAGCAATGCCATTTGTAGTTTTACAGGGACTTACTAATTAAATTTAAAAAGTAGTTTTCTCATTGTGGGGGTAGACTGTTACTTCACTGCTCTATAGTTCTCTATCAGTACCGCCAACTGTTTTTTATGCCCGAACTACTCCAAAAACTCATATTTCTCCAAATGTCAAGAAGAGCAATTTACCTTGAGATGCCCTTTTCTCATTTTAAGTATTCAACTACAGATTTTTCTTTGATACATACACACACACAATTTATATTTGTTTTGTACCTTAAATTACCTTAAAATATCATAAAAATGTGTTACATAAAAAGAAAGTGGGTCAAAGCACTTGTGCCAAATTATTAATATTTTAGGTGCATCTATTGTTAAGCCAGATGTTATCAAACTGTGCTCAGCTGGGTTTATTTAGATTGTCAGTGTAGAAGTGGTAGAACAGTAGATTCAGGGTAAAGTATTTGTACTTAGCTGTGTTTTTTGTAATGCTGAAAATCAAATTCTGATTACCAACAGATTATCAATCAGATTAAACAAGGGTTCTATTTACAGCCTGTGATTGTCATAATTATTGAGGCTCTTGTAGTGGAAAGAGTGGTACAATAATGATAATGTACCAGTGCTGTCTACTACTTTTTCTCTAAATTGTATGAGTCTTAACAATTTGGCTAGGACTCATATTGGATCACAGGTTTAGACAATGAATGATGGTTGGCACTGAAGAACAACAAGCTATTAAATTATGATTTATGGATATGCTTGAATTTGTACACCAAAACTCTAATTGGTTAACAGCATATCACACCCAGTTTGCAAATATCTGGAGGAAAAAGTAGAAAATCAGTGTGGTAGATAATATAAATAAGTTTTTTAAAAAAGCAACGGGTAACTAAACATTGGAGCTAAATTCAGTGAAGTGGTTGCTTTCTTTCATTTTTGATTTTAGGAAACCATGTTTATATACATGTACAGGTCAGGAACTACATATTTATGTTTTTAAAACAGAATCTTTAAAATGGATTCAAAAAGACAATTTATTCATTTGTAAGAATTAGTGCTGATAAATGCAAGCATTTATCTATGGGTTTTATTTTACTTTATTTCCACTAATTGTTACCTGACATGCCAAAATTAATCATTAAATGAAAAGCATTGCTTGTTCTTGGTTGATACATAACTCCCTTTCCCCATACTCTCTTCCCTTTTCCATGTTGCCAGATAGATAAACACCTACCCAGTTCACAAAATCCGAGTTAAAAACGTATCATATAAAAACATAACTACACATGACCATAGCTGTCACCAGAGCCACAGAATAAAATCCCAATTAAAGATATCCCTTCTTTAGTTTTTGCACTTTCTATCTTTTATTTATTTTCTCTTTTATTTTTATTTCCTTTCATTCATCTTTTATTATTGTTAAAATTATTAATAAAATTCAGTAATAAAAATTACTGAAACAAAAATAGATAAACTTAACTACTCAAGAGAACCAAAGTTTAGGCATCTCCAAAACTTTCATATGAAAGCTTCAGCTGAAACTAATAAGGCTGTCTAGGGAAAGCAAAATTGAAAATAGTATGTTTATTTATCCATACAAGTAAGGAGGCAAACTAGTTCACATTTCTGGACTGCTCAAAATCAGTATAATTTTTAATGCACTGTATTATTCTTGGCAAGAGGTTTCCATATTATCTATAAATATTCCTAGGCTAATAATTTAATAAACTTTACCCTGAATCAAATGATGTTACATGTTACCAATTCTGAAAATTATGTTTGTTTATCATTATCTGTATAGTTGCCTGTCAGACTGGCCACAACCTAAATCTCTAAATAGAAAGGATTCTTGGCTCCATTTATTGAGAACAACACTTGTTATTCAAGTGTATTGCAGTATTGCACAGCCAGAACTGAGAACTGCATGCCAAAATCCTTAAGTTATACTCCCTCACCGACTATTCCTTGCTGCCCACCCCACTGTAACCAATCAAGTCCATGCAAGTTGTTTTCACAGTAGTCAGTCCAAGCATAATTTGGTATTCAGCTCCCTCCTTCTTCCAGCTGGATGACCTTGAGGCAGCATCTCGAGGATGTACAGGTTCTATTTTCGATTCCCCAAGGATCCCAATCCCCATAAACCCTCTCCACAGTTCATGGCAGTCTGTCACTGCATAACAACGAAGTACAGGAAGCATAAGGTGATAACTGACAGTAGCCCATCTCACTTACAGTCACTGGCCAGCATACATAATAAAAATACATAAAAAAACCAAATTCATAAAATGACAACTTAAAATAAAACATATAAAACTGGTAGCAAGTATATAGAGTGCGTGCCAATTAACCATCATACAACCAACTATTAAGCTCCTCTCTATTGTGGGCTCCTGTTATCAATCATTGTTGATACAATGCAGTTAATGTACAGTATAACATAAAAATGTTATACTCCCCTTTGTGTCTAAACTGTGAAATTAAACATTCTTAGACTTAGGTGGCTGATTGGGACAATTTGATTAGGGATTCATGTTCTCCATGAAAAAAAACTCAGGAATCCTAACCAAAGTGAGCTTTGCTGCAAGAAAAGAGTAATGGGCTGCAGAAGCTGAATGAAGGGGATAATATTTTATGGAGAGAAATGGGCTCAGCATTGAACTGAGAATGGGCAACTAAGCCTAGAAAATGCTAGCTTGCATTTGTGAACAGCAAGAAAAGAAATTTGGATGGCTATTCTAATATAAATCAATAAAAGTTTGAAACGGAGATAATGGATTAACAGATAACAGATAATCAGAGTTGGAAGGAATCTTATACGTCATCTAGTCCAACCCCCCAACCAAGTGAGAGACCCTACACCAGAGGTGGGATGCTACTGGTTCGGCCCAGTTCTACAGAACCTGTAGCTGCGAAGAGCAGCTGACACCGAACTGGTTTGGTGTTTGGCCCACACACCTGCCCGGGCTCTAGGCTGTCCTTTATTCCCTGCTTTTCCCTCCTCAGCTGCTTTGCACGGCACAGCTGAGGTTGAAAAATCAGGAAACAAGAGGATTTTCAAATGCTACGCACCCGCACGCATCACTTGTCAGCTGTCCAGGCGGCACAGCTGATTATTTCTTGCAAATGCTGCACACACAATTGTCCGCAGTTCAGAGAACCAGCAAATTGCTCCACTGGCTGGCTCCACCCCTCCCTGCCCACTCACTCTTTACCTGGCATGCGAGCCATCCAACTTGCCTGGTTTGGTAAGTTGCTATTTTTCCTTTTTTTTCCTGACCATCAGCTGTTCTGTTCTGCCAGGCGATTTAGATTAGCTAGAAAGCAGGAAATTCTTGGATTTCTTTCTTTCTAGCTAATCTTAAAGCAAAGCCGAACCTTCCTTAGGACTAAAGCTTTTCAGTGCAGACTCAGGTAGCTGATTGCAGATAGATAGATCTCTAGGTTAATCTGTGATTCTGTGAGCAACTCAATCTGCCTGCCTGCTTTGCCTGCTTTGGGGTAAAAGTTGATCTTTTTTAATAAAAAAAATCAATATTTACATACATGGTGTGTTGTAAGTTAATTTTGTGAGTTTGCTTGCTAGCAAATTTTATGTGACAGACTCAGGTAGCCAATTGCTGATAGATAGATTTCTAAGTGAATCTGTAATTCTGTGAGCAACTCAATCTGCCTGCCTGCTTTGCCTGCTTTTGGGTAAAAGTTGCTCTGTTTTAATAAAAAAATCAATATTTACATAAACATTTTTAATATTTACATACAAACCACATCCACCCAGACACATGACCAAGCTACACCCACAAATTAGGCCACGCCTACTGAACCGGTTGTTAAGAAATTTGAATCCCACCCCTGCCCTACACCATTTCTGACAAATGGCAGTCAGAATTCTTTTTGAAGGTGGAGATGCTTCTGCTGTATCTACATCTGTATCTCTCAGTGTGGGTACAGTGAGATGGTCAGGCCAGCAGACCTTGAACAGAAAGTATACACAATGTACACTTTTCTGCCTTCATCCCTATTCTGCTACAGGGAGGCAAATTATTGGCCTTTACTGATTGAACGTGTGATAATTTGAAGAAGGCAATTAGTGGATTCCTCCTATCAAATGTGACTTCCTGGTGGGAAAACATCTACCAATATAAACTGGAGCTGATGAGGACTGAGTCTTCCCAGATGGCGATGCTTTTAATCTAGTAGAGGCTGCCTGGTAAAGAAAACAAGACCTATGGAGAAAAGAGCTGGAAGGGGCAGGAAAACCCTCCAGATATATCAGCTCTGCTGGAGTTAGTAGTATGATAAATGGGAAAGATCAGCTTCACCATACAGACCACCCAGTTTTCTTAGCTGGTTTGGGATCTATTTTTGAATTAACATTAGGTCTATATTGAAACTCAGACATGAGTTTAATAGGATTTTTTTTGTAAGAACACTGAACCTGTGACTAAGGAAGCAGATGTTGATCAGGACAGTGGGTGAGCACCTTCCCATGTCACCTTACAACCAGCACCCTACTTATCATATCTACAGCTCTCCAGGGCTTCTCATTATCTCTCCAAAGGAAAACTTGTGGATCTCACAGATCAAGCTCTCTACTTCCTAATCTTACTAGTCATTGCTCCTCTTCCTTCTTGCTTGAGGCTTGTGAATTTACTGGAAATATTCTGCCCTGAATTTTCAATTTCTAGCTTTCCTTGTTTGCAGAAGTGGCCAATTGGGATGTGGAGGTGAGGTGTGAAATTGCCCTTTTAAATTAGCTATCGTTTGTTTCAAAATGTCAGATGGGAAGGAATAGGATGCACACAAAGGAGACAGCTGAGACAAGAATGCAAGAGGAAATCAATGAGGTGGAGAACCCATGTTGCCTGGGTGGATTGTCCCAAGGAAGGCAGTGATCTTAAGGCGAACTCTTTTGTTAAATTTAGGAGGATACATGCTGGACCGAAAAGGCAAGAGGAAAGCTTTCTTCATCCAACCTCTTTCATATCAATATATCCTCTCTTCTCTTGCACACATTTAAGTACCATGCAAAATCAAAAATTAGTCGACCACACAACTAAACTCACTAAATGGCATAATAATTTAGATGGGTAAACTGTTTCTTGGCTTTGCTTGTACAATCTCACCCTCAGCTTTTGTGAAGATAACTAGTAAGTTTCCAGGCTCTCCTGAAATGAAAAGCACCCATTGGAGATGTTCAGGCTGAGCCTGAGGGAGGGGTTAAACATGTCATCAGTCTTGAGTATGTTCATGCCCACAAGAGATCTACTATAAATCCAGCCCTCCTTGAACTCCTTCTATCCTATTTACAGCCAATTTCTTTTAGTTATTAGTAATTCAGATTAATGTCACATGCCAGGGAAATCAGGAGATTGAGGCAGTTAAATGGGCATAAAGTTTTATTGCAAGCTTAAGCTCTCTATAAAAATCTAAACTACTAACAGCAAAAAGAAATTGGCAGTAGATAAGGGTAGAAGGAATTCAAGAGGGGGTGAACTTAGATCTTTTGTGGGCTTGAAGGGTCTCATGACTGATGTGTTTGATGATGAAATGAGTATTACAACAGCCCTGTGCAAGTGATGCCCCTTTTGTACCTACATGTTATTATATGCACTTATGGAAACAAGAGAGCTTGCATTGTAACAGCAGCATGATACTTGTTTCATCATTCTGATAACTAGAAGCATCTGCAGAAAGAAGCATTTCTGCAGATGCTTCTAGTCATAAGGCCATGGTGACAAAAAGAAATTTCAAGAATATCTTCATGTGCACTTAAGAGGCATAGGAGGATGAGCTAAGAGAGAGAATATTGGTGGTCTGAATGAAAATAATTAAGTTTCCACAAAGATTGCTTTATCTTGGTAGAGAGCATTTATTCGTCATTACATGGGAGAGGGGGCAGTCTTTTTGAGTGTAAAATGTTAATTATGTTATCTTTTGAAATTATTTTCAACATGTCCTATAATTTTATTTTACAGAGTAGGCTGCTCTGAATTTGTCCAATGGTGTCTGTCAGCTAGCATCAATAAAACCTGCCCTCTGCTTTTGCCTAAACATCTTTGTCTGTTTAGAAAGAGGCTGCTCCTTAAAAGCAACTCAGAATTTATTTTCAGCTGTAAGAATGGGATAACTCTCACAGTTTTTCCAAGGGGAAAAGGACCATAGGGTTCCATTAAGCAGTATACAAATGCTTGATGAATCAGAAGGCTGACTCAATTAGCAAATTGCCAAATATCTGAGTGTTTGAATTACAAGATCGATATTTAACCCCTAATTCCATTAGACTCTCCTCACTAATTTCCCAAATTCTCATCAAACTCTTTTCAACTCTCTTAACTTCACAACATCTCCCAAAACAGCTACAGCTGACAGCTACATTTGCTTTTTATTACCTGTTTAAAGGCCAGGTAGACTATACTAGAGACTGCTTTGAAGAAGTTATTCAATAGCCATTAGGTAAATACTTGTTTCAGTCAAGAAGAGAAATGGGAGTGAGAAAGAAGCTAAAGATTGCTCTTTGGTATAAGATTTCAAGATGCTTTTATTATAACTAGCAACAATAGAGTATCAGTAGTTTTCATAGTATCAATTTCTTGAGTTGATCTACCTCAAAAAATTGAACAGGCTGGCATTTTCCCATTTTCAGTCGGAAAAAAACCCCGTAACAAGTAAAAGGAATTTTGACATGGTAGTCCTTCTATTGATGAACCAAAGAAAGAAACCACCAGATTTGTTTTTCAATGGACATAACAGATAACAGATAATCAGAGTTGGAAGAGACCTTATAGGTCATCTAGTCCAACCCCCCACCCAAGTGGGAGACCCTACACCATTTCTGACAAATGGCAGTCCAATCTCTTCTTGAAGGTCTCAAGTGATGATATAAAATAATACTTGTTGCTTTTGTTTAATTGTTTTTAAAAAGTAATTGTTTAATTTCCTCCTCCTGCAGCAGGAAGTTTGTAGTTATAATACTCCTTAAAATAAAATAAATGAAATGATACATAACATTAACAATTATACAAGTAATCTCACTCACATTTTAAGAATAGTCCTCAGCAGGTGTAAGCTTCAAACTGATGTATGTTGTACAATTAGCAAGCTTTGGGGCTCAATATTCCTCTGCTTCTTTACACATTAATCAATTTTCTCCTTTTAGCCATACAGAGGATCTGTATGTTCAGTATCTCAGAAGGCTGAGATACTGAAAATACTTTGTTTACTCCTGTAAACAAATTTTCTGCTGCATCCAAAGTCTTGGCTAGTCTATTTCCATGATCCTCAGAATAGATGCCACATCCCAGGTCAGAGTCAATCAGCTTCCCATTCTCATTGCACTGCCTTACATTCTGTCCTTCACATATTTGCTTGTACCAGAAGTAATTCACTTTCTTGAGACATGCCTCTCCCTTTCAATTTTTTCATGCACTTGGTACCATCACTCTTTTATCCTTTCCCTTCAGTCCCTTTGTAAGGCTCCTTTGTACTCAGAGCTCTGTTCCCTATGCCGTTCTCCTCTACATAATCATAGTCTTGGATATTGCACAGGGAGCCACATTAAATGTAAGAAGAATTTGGAGTGAAGCAAAGACAGAGCAAAGACATTTTACCTGGAACAGGCAGAAATAGTTGCATTTTTCAAAGCCAGTGCTGGATAAATATGTATTCTGCAACTTTCAGGAATCTCTTTTACTATATATCTCTGGAGATTCTCAGTCATCCAGGTCATAGTTGTCCCACATGGTTGTCCAAAGGCAACTGGACTTCCTTTGCTTTTCCTTGAAGATGTTTCGCTTTTTATCCAAGAAGCTTCTTCAGTTCTAAACTAAAGAAGCTTTTTTAAGGAGAAGCAAAATTTCTTCAGAAAAAACAAAGAAAGTTCAGTTATGGAAAAGCACCTTTGTGGCTCTTTTACTATATTTGCAAATACAAATTATCTTACAAAATAACCAGAAGCATCCCATGTTCTCTCACATTCAAATGAAGAAATCTAAATACTGCCGCTCTACCAAAATATTTAACAGCAACTTGGAAAGGATAAAAGGGTCTTATAACAATACCTCCAGAATAATTTCACTTGGACCAGTTGACTCTTATTGCTCTGGGTACAGGAGATAAGCAACTACAGGTAGTCCTTGACTACAGTGGAGCCCAGAAGTTTGGTCGTCAGCCATTGTGATCATAAGGTCAAGACACCATGTGATCAAATTTGATTTTACAACTGCATATAAAGTAAATCACCATAATTCTAAAGCAAATCACATGGTTATTAAGTGAATCCCGTGGTTATTAAGTGAATCTATTCTTCTAAATAGGCATTTTTGCCGGAAACTATCCAAAAATCCCAAAAGCCATAAAAAAAGATTCCAAATCATGGTCACATCACTGCCATACGCTGCAAGCAGTCATAAATGCAAGCTGGTTGCCAAGCACCTAAAATTCAATGTGACCATAGGGTGTGGTAGTCATAACTTTGAGGACTGGTTGTAAGTGGGTTTCTAAAAGTCCATCATAACTTTGAACAGTCATTAATCAATCAGCTGTAACTCAAGGACTAGCTATACAACAATAAGTTGATGAAAAGAAGCTATGTTTTGCAACTAATGTCTGAGGCTGTTAAAAATACCATTTAGAGTTGGGACAAAATAATCCAGTTTACTCCACAAAGCTGTTGAGTAATGTCTGTCTGTCCGTCCATCCATCCATCCATCTATTTTACTCCACTCTATTTTTTTTACCAGAATCATTCCCTGAGGACATCCAAAACGAGAATGTAGTCATAACCATCTCCCGGTGACATAATTTAAATTAACTTCCCTAACTATAACAATATATTGATTAAAATGTGCAGAGTACAAGGAAACAAAGCACATGCTCATAATGAAAAATAAACAGTTAAATTTGGTACCAGGATTTTTTTTTAAAAAAAACAAGGGTTAGTGATATCAAACAAAGTGTTGCTGACTGTCAACTTTCATACACAAGATACAAGTCTGCATAAAATGCTAAACAGAGAACTTTGAAAATATCTAGTTTTAGTTCAGGCAGCCACGATTGTTTTAATACTAAATGAATACTGTAATCCTGTTCAGGACTTTTTTTTAATGATAGATGAAGCAAAAGATGCTGTTTCTGAGCTGTAATTTGGGTGAGGGTTTTAGTCTTCACATTAGCATCAATATTCTCTTTTCAAAGCAGCGTGAAATTTTATGTCTCTTTTAACTTCCTGTATTATATTATACTAATTTATAAAATGCATGTCATGTCATTTCAGGGAAGACAGCATGATTTTCATTAAAAAAGTGAGATTAGAAAAAGGATGCTAATCTAAAAAGTATCTGGCTAGAGAATTGTACAAGAGATAACATCTTCAAACGATATTTGTCATAACAACAAAATAATTTTAAAAATAAGGACATTTGGTATAGTTTAATACATAATGAACTCAGATCCTGCAGTAAATTACATAACAAATTATATTAGAAAGGGTTCAGTGAACATTTTAAAATGTGGTTTCAAAGTTATGTTTCATTGACAATAATGTAGGGCTGTCAAAAAGGAAAGAAAATGGAAGGGAGAAATTAAAGCAAGGTATGTATACTTACCATGGTGTTTCATTTCAGGGTAAGCAACTTTATACAGAACACAGAAGAAGAATAAAAAATGCTAAATCAAAGGAATTAAAGATCTGGATTAAAAAAATAAAAGGAAACAGCTAACTGGTTTTATTGTTACCTAACAATCCATTTATCCCTGCAAATCACTGTTGCTTCCACCCTATTACCATTTTATACATCTCATAAAATTCAATACAACTGTAACTTCAACCCATTCACTTTCTTCATATATTTGCTATACAGTTCATCCTCATTCACCTACATTCATTCAGCACCCATTCATTTGTGATCTTTCCTTTCGTTGCTTTATCCACACACTCTTTTTAAGTAATATCATTTCCAAGGAATTCGTTTTACTTTGTTTGACATATCCAAATCTCAACTCCAGAAAATAAGTGTTAATTGCCACCTCTTGTTCTTCTCCACTATGCTCACTTAATTTCTTAATCCCCTAAAAAACTTTATTCGCTCTTACTATCTTTTCTTTTGTACAGGCGAACAATCATGGCCTGTTGTTCCCAATCATCAGGCAATCATTGCACAAATACTAAACAAGTAGTACTGACATTCCACATGAAAATTGCATCCATTATTTTAACATATCTTTACAGCCCTACTATTTTTCAAAATTATCATAGCATTTGCAACTTTCTTTCCATAGCACCTTTTCTGGACAGTAAGATGATAACACTGAATGATAAAATTGATAGCAATGATATTGTTTCATTTCTAAACAAATACTTAAGATATTCTTTCCAATGTTCCTTCATGTCTGTTTCATTTAAAAAAATCATTTTTAATTTTGTTCAGACTGCTGAAAATTCATTGCTTAGCCCTTATAATCCTCTTCCTTATTTATTTTCATCAACATCATTCATTTTTATGCTTCTTTTAACATTAATTTAACTTAGTTAATCTTAATGCTTGTGACCCTCTTTGGTTACATTCTTTGTGACCATATTTTTTCTATATACAGGTTTAACGAATATTTTTATGTTCTCATTTTTGCAATAATAAATTTTGTATATGATTATTCACAGCCTTTTTCATTTCATCATTCCATCAAAGATACTAGTTAAATTTTCCATTTGTGTAATTACCTACTTCTGTAGCAATCCATTGTATTCCTTTTCCAGCAGTTTTCATATCTTCCTATATCAGCTGCTGTTGGGAGATGGAATTATCCTAGAGTACATTTTTGGGCCTTCACTTCCTACAGTCATTCTATTTTCATTCTTATCTATTTTTTCCAAGATCCTGAAACTTAAAACAAAATTTGTCCCATGTCATATACTCTTCTCTCTTAGCCCTAATATATGCTTCAATCGGCTTTTTTCAATATTTCATCATAAACAGTCATATCAGTCATGCTTTTTTGTTTCAATTCTTATGTATACATCTATAGTCATAGTTAGCAGATGCTTTTTAAAGTGAATTTTCTTTATTTAATCCATGCTCTTTACCATTTATTCTTACTGTAGATATTGACTTCCATCGCCTATCATAGCTTTGGCCAAACAAACCAAATCTTTTCAGTGATAGAGAAGTGTAAATTAGGTTAACAGGCAGCCTTAGTGGTATCCATGCTATGAGGAGAAGCTCTGCTGATGGCAAAGAGATTTGGTCTGGTCAGATTTGATAAGAAAATTTGTTTAAAATTTAATATAGGACAGTGGTGGCTAACCCTTTTGGGCTCCTGTGCCCAAAATTGTGCACGTTAGCGCATGTGCACTTGTGTGCCAGCATCCAGAATGAAATGTGCGCCCCCTGCCCCCTGCGCATGTGCGTGCAATCCCCTTCTCCCTGCCACTCCGTTACCTGCACTGCGCCTTACAGCTGATTTTTTTCGGCTGGTTTGAGGCCTTTTTTGGCTTCCCAAAGGCTTGGAAAAAGCCTCTGCAAGGCTTTTCTGGACAAATAATATGCCTGTTTCATCACTTCCGGTATTATAGAGGGTAATGAAACAGACCTATTCGTCCTGAAAAGCCTTGCAGAGGCTTTTTCCAAGCCTCTGGGAGACCAAAAAAGGCCTGAAACCAGCAGAAAAATCAGCTGAAAGGCACGCGCATGCACAGTGAGGTAAGTTTGCCTGCAGCTCATGTGCCGGCACAAACAGCTCTGTGTGCCACTTCGCCATCACGGATACAGGGAAACTAAATTAGCACTTTGTCTTTGAAGAACATTAGTTTTGTTCTTTTCAGATGGAATTATACATTTAAAAAATATGGAATCTGGAACAAGAGAAAGGTCATGCACCAACCTTCTTGTGTTTGAGATAATTGTTACTTTCTTCTATATATTAATGGGCTACATGTCAACAGTCTTAATTTATTTGATGACTTATTTTCTTGGAACTAATAATAGATATGTGTATATAATAATACAGTAAGCTAAACTGCTGTCTATTGTCATGCATTTAATATGAAACTGCTGTCTATTGTCATGCATTTAATATGATTCTTGTTGATATGATTCTACTAGCTCTATACCCGTGCTTCACTACGAAACTATGTGATTGGGCTTAGTTTTTGGGAATATAAGGAGGGAGGAATTGTGCTTCTGCCTACCAGCATCCATAGGTATTCATCTGGCTATCCTCCTGTCAGTGTGTGAGGGCTGTTTGAAAACTGAAACATGGAAACTGAAACAGTATTTGCTCTGTGAGCAAGGAGACAGCAAGAAGCCTGGGCGTGGCTTAGGTCAACTGTTCTGTACTAAAGCTGGTTGCTGCTGTGAAACTAAAACTGAAACTAAAACTCCTCTGCTTGTGTTTTGCATTTGGAATAGATTTCTTTTCAGGTGAGGAAGGGGAGTAGAACTCTTTAGCATCAGAACATGTTAATAATAATATACGAAATACTAATGCTCTGATGGTCGTTTCAAAAAATCCTTTCTTAAGTGAGCACCTAGAAATCAAGAGAAACATACGTGCCAAATTCAAGTTTGTAGGTGTGGGAAGTTAGCATCCACCCCTCTCCTAGAAAAATTGAAATAGCCCAGGAAATATTAAAAGGCAGAATATTTCTTCTAAAAAGAGTAGAAACTCAAGAAGCAGAAACTCACTCAAGAAAGCAGAAACTCACCCCCACCTTTGTTAATGGGTGGGCCATTAAGGCTTGGGCCAGAATACTTTACATAAGAAGGAACTCCAAGGTGATGGGATTAAGGATGGCCCTCAGGAAATGATAGGATTACCCATCTCACCACATGGCCTGGGAAGATTGCATTAGCCAGCATTCAGGTAAAGCCATGTGGTCCAGACCAAGCCTACAAAGTTAAGACCCCCGCCCCTGGGAGTCTGACAACCAATTAGAATACAAGCTCCAATTCAAATCTCAACAGAGAGTATAAAACCCAGGTACTCTCAGCACCTCAACACTTCCTTTTTTCTTTTTCCCCTTTTCCCTTTTTCCCTTCTCTTCTCATCTTGAAGCATGTGATCATTCTTCTCTGGAGCTCTAGGCCATGTGGCCCTGTAACCATTAAACCTTCCAAGCAGCCTCCATGTTTCCAGTGTCTTTTTTCCCCACTTGGAACTGAACCCAGAAGGATATTTCTTTCAACAATTGGCACCCCAGATGGGACTCCAAGCTAACCTAACCAATGGACCAGGCCCAGGTAAGATTCCCTTGCTAGCAAACAGACCCATTGAGTCTGTGGGTGAGTTTTTCTTGGACCTTGGCCATTTGGAAAAAAGGTTTTAAAGGGGTTTTGAGTGTTGAGCTCAAAGGCTGCTTGGAAAGAAGGTGAGTACCTCTAAATTTTAATTTTAAAGCATGGAAAAACGTGGGAAATATGTGTATGCTTGCATGTGTGTGAGAGGATCCTTCTCCCAAACACAACTGGATCTTGCTTCTTCTGTGCATTTCCTAACCGCAGAAAGACCAAGAGTCTGGAGAGCATGGGGGTTTTGCCAGAGCACAGGACCTTTTGTTAGGGAAAAAGGAAGGGCATGTGTATGAGTGGCTTCATCCTTGGACAGCAGCTGGATTTCATTTCTTTGTTTGGCCTCTAGCCGCCCTCTTACCTGTTGTTAGTTCTACAGAGCCATGACCATCAGGACAAGAAAAGCAAGGGGGGGCCATCAGAGTGTGGGACCTTCTGTATATAAGAGGAAAAGCCAAGCGGGTTATGATTGAAGGGAGGGAAGGAAAATTTGTCATTTTTTTTGTCCAGTGTATCCCAAAAGCAAACCCCAGCGTTTTAGGTAAACTTAGGTAGTTTTAGTGTAATTTGGACACTAAATTAGGAGCGCCAGTACTTGCCTGCATAAGAGCAGCAAGTTTTCCTCGGATCTGAGCTCTTCCAGATCTGTAAACGTGGGCTAGGAAGAAAAGAATAGAATAGAGAAAAGTGGAGTACTCGTACTTGTCTGAGGGGGGCAGAGAGTCTCACGGGCTGTTTTTTTTGGGGAAAGGAAAGTAGGCTGCATTGACAGCAACACCCCCAGTCCGAAAACCGTGAAGTGAGAGAGAGAGAGAGAGAGAAAAGTCTCTCGGGAATTTTTTTACTAAAAAGGGGAGCGCGCATACTTTGGGAAACACCTAGCTTTTTTATATTTTTGTTCTGAGGTTAAAGAAAAATGTTTGATGCCGTTGCGCCAGGAGCAACGACTAAAGTCTCTTATATTTTTGTTCTGAGGTTTAAGAAAAGTGTTTGATTCCATTGCGCCAGGAGCAACGACCAAAGTCTCCCCCAGACACCCTTCTTTTTTTCTTCTTCTTGCTCGGATATTACTTGTGTCTGAAACTGGTTCGCCTAGCTGACTGACCCGACTAAGCCAAAGTGTGAAACTCCACATGTAAGGAGAACATGGGAAGCGGTAGTTCGAGGGTCCTGGATGGAACCCCCCAGGGAGAGCTATTGGAGGCTTGGGATGAGCAGCAGATGCTGACCCTAGCCGGCATGAGCAAGAAAAAGGTAAAATGTATAGGTAGGGATTTGGCTTTGCTGAGGGATACAGGAAGACCAATGTGGTAAATAAAGGTACTTAAAAGGGCAATGTATAAACAGGATCACATGGAATTTTCTTAATTCTTTCTATCTTTCTTTCTTTGTCTTCTATGCAACCACATGGTTTGTTCCTTAAGATTTATGCCTTCCCCAATTTAACTAAGATATTTATTGTGGGAATGATCAATGTGTGTGTACACCTCAGACTTTTGTTTTCCTCTCTGTGTCCTTGTTTCTGAGTGTGTGCGTGCGCACGTGTGTGTGTCTAAGTCTTTGTGTGTCCTTGAGGTAACTGTTGCAACTGTTAAAAGTGTCTGACCTCTTCAGATATTAATTTTAAATTATTAAGATTTAAAAACACAGAGAGAAATTGTCTTCTCCCGGTCTGGTCTGGCCAACCAAACTGGATGAGGAACAGAGAAAATTTTCTTTCCTCTCTGTGCTTTTAAGAAAAACCCAAGGTTATTAGTGAATGTTCTAAGTTCATTTAGAAGAAAAGTTTCATACTGTGTGTTTAAATGATTTTACCTGTTCATCCTTTTTCCTGAAGCTTGTGAATCCAGTTTTTTTTCCTTTCTCATCTGCTGTGTCTCCATTTTGTTGAAACTGATTTATCTTTTTTAGTAACTGCAATACTAATGTGTTATTCTTCATCCTCAAACCATGCCTGCAAGCTATCTACCCCCCCACCAAAATCTAATCCTTTTACAATGCCTTTCCTGGTAGAATTACCAGCAAAGGGGGGAGGGGACCCTTGTTCTGTGTGTTCCAGGCCTGCCACATGTGGAAGCAGATACTGCCCCTAGAGACATTCCATCCATTGGAGCCAGGAATTGAGTTTGGATCCAGCCTCCACTGAAAGTCATTACAGCAAACCAGAGTGGGCAGACCTTCCCAAGCCTGACTGACCACCCATACCACCAGGCCAAGCCTATGCCACCCAGAGACGTGAAGGAAAGGACCCTGAGATGGACCAGTAAAAGACTAAAAGACTTTTTTCAATCCCCAGAAGACAGAAAGATTATGGGGGAGGATGGAAATTTATTGTAACTGAAAATTCATTGTAATGTGAAATCTATTGTAATGTTTTCTTTCCTATATTATTTATATTGTAACCAGTTTGATGTACTCATGTAAGGATTGTATTTGAGAGTGGCTGGCCCAGCAAGTTCTGAACACCTTGTACTTCTGTCTGGTGAGAGGGAAAATTGTCCACATGTTTGTATTATCTATTGTAAAACTAGCTGCATACACAGGCACATACAGAGACACACCATTCAGAATTAGATAGCAGCTAACCCCTTTTTACCTACCTCCACAAAAAGCTGCTCCTAGCTTCGTTTTAATGTGTTTTTTTTATTTGTTTTGTTTTTGTTTTGCTGCTCTGAGGCACTAAGGCCCAAGCAGTCATATTGCCCTGCTAATTCCATGGGGGAGAAGGTATCTCCCTCAGGCAATTCCTAAAGAGATAGCAGAAAAGAGATCTCCAAACCCGAAGTCCTGACTGTGACTCACAAATAATGCTGCCCAGTTGCCCAGTAAAGCAGGATATGTTGCACTGGTGGTCTCATGAGTAGAAGTCCCAGGGCTCATTGTGTGTAACTTTAAAAATACTAAATAGCCTGGTTGCACACTGGCTAATGTCAATTTGGCCTCACAAACCCTGGAAGCTAAGAGCTAGGCAGGTAGTAACCATAACCTTGGATATGAGCAGCCTGTAATTTAAAGGTTGTGAACACTGTATAGAGGCTTGTGCTTACAACCTGACTGTAAGCTCACAAAACGTATATCAAACATCTGAAAATTATTTGGCATGAATAATTGGATACAGCTAAAAAAAAAAAAAAAAAACAGAAGTTTTCCCAGACCTTTATGGTTGAAAGCTTTTGGGAGCCACTGAAGGAATCCTTTTCTGTTGCCTTTTTTTTCAATGCCTTTCCTTTGCATCAGAGAAAAAAAAAATATTTTTTTTTTTAAAAAGTCCCTGATCTGATCACCTTTTAATTTTTTGTCAGAACTCTCACGTGTTTTCAAAAAAAAAAAAATGAGGGATTGTGGGAAGTTAGCATCCACCCCTCTCCTAGAAAAATTGAAATAGCCCAGGAAATATTAAAAGGCAGAATATTTCTTCTAAAAAGAGTAGAAACTCAAGAAGCAGAAACTCACTCAAGAAAGCAGAAACTCACCCCCACCTTTGTTAATGGGTGGGCCATTAAGGCTTGGGCCAGAATACTTTACATAAGAAGGAACTCCAAGGTGATGGGATTAAGGATGGCCCTCAGGAAATGATAGGATTACCCATCTCACCACATGGCCTGGGAAGATTGCATTAGCCAGCATTCAGGTAAAGCCATGTGGTCCAGACCAAGCCTACAAAGTTAAGACCCCCGCCCCTGGGAGTCTGACAACCAATTAGAATACAAGCTCCAATTCAAATCTCAACAGAGAGTATAAAACCCAGGTACTCTCAGCACCTCAACACTTCCTTTTTTCTTTTTCCCCTTTTCCCTTTTTCCCTTCTCTTCTCATCTTGAAGCATGTGATCATTCTTCTCTGGAGCTCTAGGCCATGTGGCCCTGTAACCATTAAACCTTCCAAGCAGCCTCCATGTTTCCAGTGTCTTTTTTCCCCACTTGGAACTGAACCCAGAAGGATATTTCTTTCAACATAGGCTTTGGAGATTTTGTGATGATCCATGAGTGATATTTTGCTTTTATATATATATAGATTTCAATGCTATTTGGGATATATAATAATATATTTTATTTCTGAGAAGGAATTTTCTACTTTGTATAAATACATTCTTTATTAATTGCTAAATTATCTTACTGATCAAATTAGAAAAACTGTATTCAGCTCATCAAATTTTTAACTCTTTGTGTCCTGTTTTCTTGTAGTGTAGGAAGTTAGCACCCATCCCTCTCCTAGAAAATTGAAATATCCTAGGAAATATTAAAAAGGCAGAATATTTCCCCTAAAAAGAATAGAAACTCAGAAGCAGAAACTCACCTCAGAAGCAGAAACTCACCTCAGAAGCAGCTCACCCCCACTTTTGTTAAAGGGTGTTCATTGCATCATCATCCAACAAGGCTCCACCAAGCTTGGAACTCAGGACAGCCTACAGAGTTGCCCCTGCATGGCCCCATGGGTGTCTGACAACCAATCAGAATACAAGCTCAAATTCAAATCTCAACGGGAGTATAAGAGCACTTTCAGCCCTCCTCCTTCTTGATCTTTTCCTTCACCTTGAAGCATGTGATCATCCTTTTCACTTTGGAGCTCCAAGCCATGTGGTCCTGTCCACCATTAAACTATCTTTCCAAACAGCCTTCATGTTTCTAGAGTCTTTTTCCCCGCTTGGAACTGAACCCAGAAGTATATTTCTTCCAACAGTAGTTAGTCAATGAAATCTGATATCCTTCATATCACATCAGTTCTTTCTATAATGCAGTGTAGCATTGGTAAAGCAAGCAAGGGGGAAAAAGTTTAAGAAAGCAGATCAATGAAACACAATATGCAAATGATGTCACTAGATATAGAAATATATTCTACAGTAACTCTAGAGATGGGGAAGAAAAATCTACATTTGCTGGTCCAACATGTAAAAAGGACTGTCAATCTAGAAGGTATATACCCAGTTTCTATTACGAAATGTAGTGAAGTGGTAGAACTCCCCAGGAGGGAGAGGTTGCATTCCAGAGGAACAAGACCTAATTCAGCCCAGCTATTATGTGTGAGAAAACGATGAAGACAGCTCCTCCCTAATAGTTCACAAAATATATTGTGGATGCAGATAGTAGAGCTCTCAGTTTTATGTTTGTTTATAGGTGTAAAACAATAAAGAACTCAGCTTGGAAGAATTACCATGTATTATTTTTGGTTTGGAGCCTGACACCTGCATTCTACTCAGCCAACATGAACGGCATAATCAACCCCAGTTACTGTCTTTTAACTGGTGGAGCGTTTCCTGTTTTTTAGTACTTTGATGCCATGCTTTCCTTTTACTCTTAAGTATGGAGTGTGGCGTAATTTAGTCAGAGAGAATATTAATCTGAGAGTTTGATGTATCTTTTATCTAAAGAAAGTAATAATTCATTCCTTTTCTATTCTCTTTACTTTTTTCTTTCTGCACTTTTATTACTTTTTTCCTGACTTTTCCTTTTTTTAAAAATTGTTTATCTTCTTGCTTTATCTTCTATCATTTTTGTAATTCAATAAAGTTATATAAAAAAGAAATAAAATTGAACTGCATGGTCAAAAGATTATAAATATTTCAATTTAATTTACCTTTCTACAAAATAAAATTTTCTATTTAAGAGAATGCAAATTGCATAAGAAAAATAATACAGATGAAAGGCAGCTTTGTGCTCAGGGTGATTATTTGGCTTGAAGTGCCAAGAAAATGACAGGCATACAGTAACCTGTCACTATTTTTGTTGTGATTGGAATGTCATAGTCCAGGTAACATGTCACAGAGTTTAAGATGAATGACTGAGATGGATTTGAAACTCATGTTCTTAAAGAGAATAACTGTCATTTGGTTTTGATTGTGTACAATAGTGTGCATACACAAGGTATTACTTGAAATGCAAATATCCAATTCACAGTATTTTATTAGAATTGTCTTCTTACAGTTAAAGTGAATATGCTGTTAAGTGGCATTTAAATTATGCTTTTAAAAAACCAAATCCCCAATAGCTCTCAAGGAATCCAAATCTAGTGCATATTTAGAAGACAGCACAGGGTTTGGTAACTTGTTCACTCTCTGCCACTGCCCTAGCCCTCAATTTTTGGTTTTCTTTTCATTGCTGGTATTTGTTTTGTTAGGGATATTTCTGTAAGTATCAATAGAAACTTCCCTCCTTCGGCAGGGAACAACCTAGTCTAGTATGGAGGACAATTTAGACACCCAAAGACAAAGGAAATTTCCATACCTTCCAACTTAACAAGTTGCTTCTTTCCTTGATTAATTTCCACCCATTGCTTCTTGTCCTGCCTTCAGGTGCTTTGGAGAATAGCTTGACTCCCTCTTCTTTGTGGCAACATCTGAAATATTGGAACACTGCTATCATGTCACCCCTAGTCCTTCTTTTCATTAAACTAGACATACCCAATTCTAGCAAATATTTTCATGTTCTTAAGCCGCCAGTCCCCTAATCATCTTTGTTGCTCTTCTCTGCAGTCTTTCTAGAGTCCCAGCATCGTTTTTATATTGTGGCGATATTTAAATGTGGTCTTAAAATATATTCTTGTGTCATCCAACCATAATTGTGCCAGCATAACAATAATGAGGACCAACTTTACATTACTTCAGTGATTACTGGTCAAAGCAATTAAGAGGCTATAAATCACTTGTATGGAAAAGTTTTTTTAAAAAAATTCTTTTCCTTCCATGAAGAATTCCAATCTGGATCTCCCAAAATTATTCAATAAACGATACGAAAGATTGTAAAAGCCAGTTGTGTGATTAATCTTATGTTCAATTTGCCTTCCCTATAAGCAATATATTGTTCCATTTTCATTCCAGAGCAGGGGGTATCAAACTCGTGTCATCACAGCAGTCATCACGTGATGTATTGGGACCTTTTCCCCCTTTGCTAAACCGGGCAGGGGCGGGACAAGCACATGATGCATCCGGCCCATGGGCCTAACACCTCCTGTTCTAGAGTATGCAAACTACATTGGATTTATAATATGGATGAATCCAGTATTTTTGTGCAATTCAGTTAAATTCCTTCTGCAATTGGTAAAACAAAGGATTTTTTCTCATTCAGCATTTAGTTTCTGACAGTATTTAAATTTACAGATCTTAACATTTTCTGCAAAAAAGATCCTCTACAGTGAAAAGAAGTAAACAACCATTGGATAATCATTTTGCATTATATCCTCTTTAGTGCTAGTAGAAAAGAGAAACTAACAGGTGGCACATTGTAAATCACTGCTTGTCAGAACAGATTATACAGCTATTGGCTGTTGGCTAGGTTGCATACTGCTAATCAATCTCTAGCTACATACCAATATTAAGCATGCTATACCGTACAGATGTCCATCGATACTAACATTCTTCCCACCACTTCAGGAGGCCTATTGTTTCCTATGAAAAAGGGAGAGGGGGAAATGTGGAGAGATGCTCATAGTCTGGTGAACAAGCATGCCCTACAACTCGATAAACCAGATAGCTTTTGGCCTAAGATAGTATACTGGCTGAGATTGTTGCTATCCTCAACCATTTAATTGTTTTACTATAGCAACCTGATTAATTATATGAATCTTGCTGTGAGCAGTCCAGAGTTACTATAGGTAAGATGGGCAGCCACCCATAATTTAAATAAAATAAATGAATAAATTATTCTATTGCTGGGGAAATGAGATTATTCCACAGTGAAATAAAATTATAGGGGATTGCATTAAACAATATTTAGAACAGGATCTTTTTTTATTTCCAAACTAGCTTTATCATTGTGGGACTTATTTCTGTATAGATTGTAGACCATTTTTGGCACGTATTTCATGAACACAGTTTGCCTGCACCGTTATAGTGTCTTGCACAAATGCTCTATTTTAAATAGCTGGACCGCTAGGCGATCTGGAGCCAAGTTTATGAGCTCATTGTGGTATACAGTGTGATCTCAGTGGGTCTTTCAGAGCTGTCATTTTAATGCATCACGTCAGCCACTTCATAGAATTAGGCTTAAATAGGATTCATACATCATGCTGATCCGGAACATACCAGTCCAGACTCAGTAAATGGGCAGGTTCACCATAGGAACAGTGGCCTTGAACGACCAGTCTTTTAAGGCTGGTCACTGAAAGTCCCCAATGGGAAAGTGGCTTAAGAATAGAGCCATTGGCAATCTAAAGATGTAAGGACAATTCTATTACTGCATAAACTTTGTTCCATGAAATGTTATTCTGTATTACTAATTGGTTTCCCAGGCTCACCAATTTCTCTTCATTAATCTAAGACAGGTACACCTCTGTTACTACTGCAGTAGGTAGGTCGCACCACTGAGGTGGGGAAGCTGATGTAATCCAGCTGTTCTGAAGTCTAACTCCCTCAGTCCCTTGCTAAGGATGATTTTAGTACTGATGGGAGCCTGTGTTGAAGGACGTTACTTTGGCACAGAGCAACCTTAATCCACTGCCCTGACCAGCAGCATGGGCATTTTTAAAATCCCTGCTTCACTGCCATTCGATAGCACTTTTAACTCTGCATGTTTGGCAGTTAAGGAATGTGATAGAGTAACAGAGTTGGAAGGGGCCTTGGAGGTCATCTAGTCCAACCCCCTTCTCAAGCAGGAGGTCCTATACAATTTCTGACATGTGGCAGTTCAGTCGTTTCTTGAAAGCCTCCAGTGATGAAGTACCTACAACTTCTGAAGGCAAACTGTTCCATTGATTGATTGTTCTCAATTTCTCCTTATTTCTACATTAAATCTCTCCTTGATAAGTTTCCATCCATTGTTTTGTCTGGCCTTGGGGTGCTTTGGAAAATAGTTGTCCCCCTCCTCTCTGTGGCAGCCCCTCAAATATAGGAACACTACTATCACATCACCCCTGATCCTCCTCTTCACTAGACTAGCCATGCCCAATTCTTGTAACCGTTCTTCATGTTTTAGCCTCCATACTTAATTGTCCCGCTTCATCAAATCTGGGGCTCGCTTTCCCCTCCGTTGTACGTAAAGAACGATATACTGCGTCCTCTTGAATTATCTGTCCCCCCCCCCTTCCCTCAGCCCCGTTTCACGGTTTCCCCTCTTCCTCGTCCTTCTCCTGCGCTTTCCCGCTGTTTTCTCCAAGCAGCCGAGAGAGAAAACGGGCTTTCCCCGGCCGTCGCAGTCTCCCACGCACGCCTGCGATGCCATATCTCGCCTCCCAGAGACTCTGCTTTCCCTGGCAAAGCGCTACATCACTGCAGCGCAGGGGACGCGCGCGGCGCCGGGGGATCCGCGCAGCTACTATCCCGCCCCTCCACAGCCACGGTCACGCCGCGAGGCTCCTCCTCAAGGAGGAGAAGACGGAGTAAGAGGGGGGAAAAGTCCAATCTGCTGCTACCTCGAGCAAGCCGCAGCGCTATTACGCAGGGCTCCGAGTGGTTGGAGAAACAGCAGCCAGGGCTGAGCTTCCAGCGGGTAAGCGGGGTTCCCACTCGCAACGCCGCCTCTGCCGCGAGGAACTTTGAAGAGAGTTCTCTTCTTCCCCCCTCAGATTTGGAAACGGGGCTCTCTTCGCACTTTTCCCCGAAAGTCCTTTAAGGAGGGAGAGGTGCTGCTTGAACAGGGGCAGTCAAGCTTTTCTTAGGCGCAGAAGTTTGGGCGAGTTCCGCGGGACTTTGGGGAGACTCAAGTGGCGTGGGGTTTGCGGTCGTACTGCAGTCATGTCCGAGGCGCTTCAGTTTCCTTTGCGGGTGCAGCCCTTTGGAGGGAATCTCTGTCTCTAGGGGGAAATCACAGCTTGGCGGGGTCGTCGGAAGTCTTGATGAACAGGGCCTTCTCTTGCGCATATTAACCCCCCCCCACCCAAACTTAGGGGCGGCAAAGATAACTTTTTAAGGAGGGCAAGCGGATGGCAATGTGGGGCAGAAAAGCGAAGTAAAAAGCTTCGGACGAGAGTGGCGGCGGTGGCGGCGAAGGAAGCGCAAAACGTGCCGGGTGGCTGCAGACAATCCGGCCGGTTTTGCAGTGTGCTGGACGGTGGGGAAGCCTCGAGGCTTCGCAAAGGGCTTGAACGCACGCGCGCACACTCTCTTCTCACACACGCCACCTTACCGCTGCTTCTCTCTCTCTCGGTAGGATGAATCTGCAAGATTCTTCCTCTCTCTCGGAAGCTTGCAAAAGTTGTTAGCTTGCACTTCGTCTTGCAATCGGACCGTGGACGTGGTGCATTTATTCTTTTAGTCGCCGAATACTTTTTGACGCACAGCTGAGCGGCGACTTAGTCGTGCGCGGCTGCCTCCTGCGCCTTTCCCCAAGCCCTCCCTTTTCGTTACTTGGCGTGTGGAAGTGCAGCGGCAGTAAAGGGAGAGATCTCGAGAAGGTGGCATGGATTTGCGGGGTGGTGGTGGTAGAAGAAGGGAGTTATCCGAGGCAGAGACCGGTTATACTCAGGGGGAGCAGACGGGTGGAACTCACAGGCACGTGTAACGCCGCGTAGCCGCTACGGGGAAATTCTGCTCCTTCCCCTCTCCAGTGCGCCCGAGGAGCGTGAAATTAATCCCTGCAAGCTGACGGGGAGTGGGGATGGGTGGGCTCACTCGGGGTTGCCACTTTGACGTGTAAGCGAAAAGCGGGCGGGGAAGGGAGGATCGACGAGTAGGACGGGAGTTCCCACGCAGCTGTAACAGCTGAAATACTCGGCTTTAAGTTTCGGCGATGGGTTGGACCCAGTATAGTTCTTTTCCGCATAGGATTTTGTGGTGATGCTACGTCGGAATTCCAAGCGCAAAATTCCCTGTTGGATCCCCCCTCTTCTAGGGAGATTCCACCTTTTTTGTGCCTCCCCCCTAAGAAATTAATGGTGTTTCTAGAAAGGACAGAACATTAAGAGGAATCTCCATCAAGCGTGCGATGCCTACCTTTTCTTGTCTGAATAGCACTGCAGTGCAGGGAGCTGACATGATTCAGTATGTCCTTGTTTAGAGAAAGGCTGCCACAACATCACAGCCCATATTTGGGGTGTTGTTCACCGGAAAAGGAATCGACATGCTTTTTTCCTTTTTTTAAATAAACTTATATTTTAACCTAAATTAAAAATAATAGTCAACATACACTAGAAAAAGTACGTTACCTTCCCTAGAATCATTGGGGGGGGGGGAGAATGAATATTTGGTGATATATCCTAACATCTGTCTGCATAAAAAGCAGATCAGCATTTGTGTTTCATGAACAACAGTGTTTAACTTGGAAAGGAATTGCTAAACATTTTAATTATTATGTGTGACCATAAGAATATTACAATAAAAAGGAAACTAAGCAGCAAAAATATTGCAACTTTACTTCATTGGTAAATGTCCCCAGTGCAGACAAATTATGTGGAAAGGGGAAGCAAAAAATTAAATGCTATAGTTTAAGCCTTTCCATCTTTATTAATTTAGGCTATACCCAAACTTACTGAGCAGAAAACTGCATTTAATTTTGTAGTATTCCTGAATGAGTATTTAGTATCTATTAGCTAATAGAGCTAATGTTGAATATCAGGAGGTATGTATAGGAGAACATATTCCACAGCATCAGCTTTATATTATTTTTTTTGCAAAAAAAAAGCTTTCCTAGGTTTTCATTAAACACTTTGTTTTTTTATATTGCAAAATTTCTTTTTTACAAGAAATCTATATGAATGTGTGATTTCCCCATTAATTTGGACACAAGAAAGAATAAAAACCTTCAGAAAGACATTAGCTGCTGCATTTTGGTGTATATTGCATACGTAACAAACTGTGTAAACAATGATGGGTATATTGTTAAATGTATCCTATTTTTCCATATAAATGCGAGGATTATAATAGGATATTTAAGAATAAAGAGCTGAAGCTAATGTTTAAAAGAAGAATAGGAAATTATTTTTGTAAGCAATGAGAAGGTAGTCAAGCTATAGAAGCACGGGAACATGATAAATTGACATAATGAAGGATAAAATAATGCTGTTGTATAATTTTAAGGCTGGGTGAAAAATTAAAATTGTTTCAGTGTTACCTTTTTATCCTATACAAATCTTAATTGAAAACAGTCAGGCTGATTTTATTAAAACTGACTTCCAAATAAATCCTGCAAGATTTTTATAACCTTGTACCTAGGTTGATCCTAACCTTGTGAATCTTAATGGAAAATCCCATTTAATATAATTAAGTTTGCTGTCATTGATTATATATAGCAGGAGATCTATATAAACCTATTTATCAAAATCTGAATGTTGGTGCTTATTTAATCAACATTTATTAGATGAAATGAATTTGCAAATAGAAAGGAGAGTTTTCAGCTATGCAGGCTTTGTTATAACACTGATAGCATTTAACATCAAAGAATAAATTAATTGGTAACTAATTTAATTGAGCTTTGCTAAAAGCAGTATGTAGCTTTAAAAGGCTAAGTAAAAATGTTTACAAATGAAGTGTATTAGATGTATTAAATTCTTATTCTCAAAGGATATTTCAGCTTGTAGTATTTTCTTCTAACAGAAAAATACATTAAAATATGTTTTAGGATGCAAGATTAAATATGGGAGCAAACTTTAATAATGTACTTCATAAAATGTGTATCTATAAAAAATCATATTTTTTGCAATTGCTGCATGTAACTTAATTTTACGCATTGCAACTCAACAATTATAAGTACTAGGCAACTAAAGGTGTATTTTATGAAGGATATCAATTAGGTAACCTTATTTTATAAAAGTACAGTATGCTTTTTGATGGACCATTAAAAATTATTTACTAGATATTTTTTGATCAGTAAATTAGATAAGTAAATTAGTAAGAGATTATTAAAAATCTTTCTTTTTAACTCCATTATGACTATTAGTTTTAACAAAAAGGCATTTTCCAGAATATCTTATGATATTTTTTAGAAAGATTGTTTGCAAATTATTTGTAGGATATTCTATCATCCACAGAAAGCTGATATTTGAAAGGTAGGAAAACTATTAGCTTGGATAACATAAGGATGAAGTGGCTGTATTTAAATTCTGTATTGTCTGTGCTAGATATTTTAAACTGGGAAGAATATAAATCTAATATATGTTAACTGTGCAAACAGTAATTCTGGTGTGAAATTCCACTCACCCATTTTAAGGTTGCATAGAAAAAATAAGACCAAAAGAAAACGCCATGTTGATCTGTGAAGTTCTTTTTCATTTCTGAAGTAGAAAGCAGATGAATAAAAGGCCTGTCTTGTTCTCTTGCAACATGTGTAGAAATATTTAGAATACAGTTCTACATGAGTATTCCAAGTAGGTAAATAAAACAAATCCAAATGAAAATCAGTTGAAGTAATGTCTACCAAATACTAATTAGAGGGCCTTTTATCCTACGTTTCTAAAGGTGTATCTTCAAATAAAATTAATTTGTCTTTACATTTTATACGGAAATAACAAAGACTTATACTAGGGAAATAATTGCCAGTTTTCTAACCTTTGGAAGGTTTACAAAAGGAGGAGGGCAATGGGGTCTGTTTGGGGAATGGGATAATATTGTCTTTCAGAGAAAAGTTTTTCCATTGCAGTACAAAGTGGAAAACAATGAGGTATCTGAACAAGCTCAATCTAATACATTTATTGTTAAAATATACATTGATTTGAGAGTGTTGTCAATTGAAGAAATTCAGATTTCAAACAATAAATAATCCTTGATTTATCTGAATACTGTGGACGAAACTTGCTCATGCAGTATATGTTTCTATGTATGCATTTTAATGCTGACATTTTTCTTATTTCATTAATCCATTCAATAGATCTTTTATGGTATTATTATTAACATTGAATTTGAATTTTAGGAATAAGAAAATACTCCCCTCCCCCTTTATTACCAACACTTCAAACACAGATTTAAGTGATGTATTAATGTTCATAATAGATGGTACAAACTAATACAATAGCAATGTCTTCTGATCTTACAGAAAGAAAAGTAATCTTGCAGTTCCTAGTTTGATAGAATTTCCTGGGTATAATTAAACAGGCTAAACTAGAAAAGAGTAGTGAGGAGAAATCTATCATTTTGCATGCTGGTTGTGAAAATAATTTCAAGAAGGAAGAGAAATTACTCTTCAGAGAAAACCAGCAGAAATCACTATTGATTAAATACAAATAAAATGTTTAGGAAATCAAGGCTAAATGTGTAAAATATGATTGCCTGAAGGTATAAAACATCACTTGATAATTAAACTTACTACATTACCAAATTGATTAGTCCCCTGCTTCAAGTGCTAATTAACCTTAACCCCATATCCTTGCAGCATTAGGTAATTCATTGATTGGGCTTATATATCACACTAAACTATAGTTTGTTTAACCAGAATTATAGAATAAATTATATGGCTGACTTTAAAAATGGTTAAAATAATAAAAATGATTTATAAACCATAGCATCTGAGTTCATACAACTTACTAAGGCAAAATCAATTAAGTCACAATGACATTAGAGTTTTGTGTGAATCAAAATATCAGTTCAGAGTAGAGGGAAGTGATACTCTTTAGAACAGGAGTGTCAAACTGGCAGCCCACAGGCCAGATGTGTCACGCACAGGCCACACCTACCCCAACTCCGCAAATGGGGAAGAGGTGCTGAAACGTCATGTAATGGCAACATGACGCGGCAAGTTTGACACCTGTGCTTTAGAACAAGAAAGAAAGTTAACACTATAGCTATTGCAAATGCATCTTTGGATTAGTGATTACACCAACAACAAAATAAGACATTGCAAGCTCATTTTATACATTTTATTTGGTTTTGCTGAGTCCTTGACATTTTTCTCCTTTGTTGTTAAGATATCCATTAATTATTGGGGGATTGGTTAACTTGGAAATCAGTGTGAAAATTCAGGGGCTTGAAATAGGATTAACAAAAAGCAGAGAACAAAACTTGGAATGGGACAGATAGGCTTGAAAGAACGGTGAGAGAGTATCAAGAAATGAAGACATGGAGTAGGGAAAGAAAGGAAAAAGGATGGATAGAAAGATTGCTAGCAGGAAGAAAGAGCCAAAACAGCAAGCAGAAATTAGGAGCAAAGTTGTGCTAGGGATGTTAAAAAGGATGCTAAAAAGTACAGACAGGTTTTAATTCATCTTTCCATTCCGGAAGGCTTGGGATTTGGTTTACTTTTCAACATGATAACGATCCCAAGCATACTGCTACTGCAGTGAAATCATATTTAGTGAGGAAAACAGCTGATAAATCACTGAAAGTCATGGATTGGCTTCCAGAGTCCAGACCTGAATATTACAGTGGCAGTATGGGATTACCTGGACAGAGAAAGAAATAGAAGACAACCTACATCTAAACTCTGGGAAGTGCTGAAAGAAGCCTGCTATAATATACTGGAAGATTACCTCAGAAACTTCAGGACAGTCTTCCCAGAAGAGTTCAAGGTGTTCTTAGGTCACATTAAATACTGACTTTTGCCTGAAGAAACCACTTTGTTCTGAAAATTGTGTTTGTTTAAATTTTGTGTACATGTTTGCTGTATTTTCTCTTTAAATCTTAATACGGAGATTGAAAAATAATTATAGATGTTAATTAAATAACAAATTGGATGAGGGCCTATAACTTTTGCACAGTAGAGTACTAGATGGCATTTTTGTTTTTTCCCCAACAAATTATGCTAAAAGCAACTCACAATTTTTATATAAATAGCAATAATCTGAATGTGGCCAAAAGTATTGGCATGTCTCCACTTTTTCTCCAAGAATTCCAATTTGCCATGAAATAAGTTGAAACTGTCACAAGTCCAAGGGCAGACACTTTGCTTTTGATGTATGACTTAACATATTCTTATAAATAGCAAAACAAATGAAATTGATATGGAAATAACTTGGTACTCTTAGAATAAAATAGGTTATTGGATTTCAGTGATCTCTCAAGCAGACTATTTACTTTAATTAGTATTATAAATAGATTCAATTTCATTATCACTCAAAACTATTTGAATGGAGAAAAGTACTCAGGGTTTTTGGATCCTACAGCACAGTCAACATGGACAAGCAACATGGACAAGCAAAAAGGAAAAGCAAAGAATTGTATGAGAATTAAAAGAATGTTCCTGTTGTCATTATGAAAAATTATTAAGATCCCTGGACATGGCTGCAAAATGAAAACTCACTCTTTACTTTACTTTATTGTCATTGCACCTCGTACAACAAAATCAAACACCATCTTCAGTGCACATCATGATCATGACCATGAAAATAAACACAAACACACATCCTTCACCCTTCACACATTGAACCGGAAACTCCTGACACCACACCAACACTGCACTATACAGCAGAATTCAAAAAAGCTACTGCCCTGGGATAGAAGCTGTTTTTCAGCCTATTTGTCCTTGTTTTTACTATTCTGTATCGTCTGCCAGATGGTAATAGTTCAAAAAAAGGGTTCCCAGGATGAGATGAATCTTTGAGAATGTTTTGAACTTTCTTAAGGCAGCAGGAGCTATAAAGCTCTTCCAAAGGGGAGAGGGCAACCAATGATTTTCTGGGCAATGACATTAACCCTCTGGAGTGCTTTCTACTGCTGCAATTGGTAAACCATACAGAGGTGCAGTATGTTAAAATGCTATCTATGGTGCAGCAGTAGAAGGTCACCAGCAGTGTTTCATTCAGTTGTTTTCTGAGAAATCTCGGGTAGTATAATCTCTGCTGGGCCCTTTTGACCAGAGCTGAAATGTGGGCACCTCAGGTCAGGTCCTCTTTTAAAACTGGCCACTTGCTCCACTCGGTCTCCATTGATAAGCAAGGGCTGGATGTCTGATCTGTTCCTTCTATAATCCACTATAAACTCCTTGGTCTTATTGGTGTTGAAGACCAAGTTATTGTCTCTACACCATGAAAGAAACCGGTCCACCTCATTTCGGTAGGCAGACTCATCCCCCTGGGAGATAAGTCCCACCACTGTTGTATTATCTGCAAATTTAGCAATAATATTACTAGCATGAGTGGAAATGCAGTCATGCACATAAAGATTATAGAATAAGGGACTCAACACGCAACCCTGTGGTGTACCAGTGTTAAGAATAAGGGCTGAAGAGGTATGATTACCTAATCTGACCCTCTGTGAGTGGCCAGACAGAAAATCCATAATCGAAAGGCAGATTGAATTAGAAAGCCCAAAGTCCAGAAGTTTAGACACTAGTCTATGTGGAAGAATTGTGTTAAACGCAGAACTATAATCCACAAAAAACATCCTCACATATCCCCCCCCCACTGTTCTAGATGTGTCAGAGCAGTGTGAAGAGTGATGGCTATAGCATCCTCTGTAGATCTATTTTTTCTGTATGCAAACTGATGTTTATCAAATGTATGCGGAAGACCAGAAATGATGTGCTGGCAGACCAATTTCTCAAAGCACTTCATGATGATAGGAATGAGTGCTACTGGTCTGTAATCATTGAGGTTATTGATAGGGAACTTCTTTGGTAGTGGAACAATGGTGGAAGCCTTCAAACAAGATGGAATAGTGGACTGGGATAAAGACCGATTGAAGATCCTGGTAAAGACTCCAGCTAACTGATCAACACAGTCCTTAAACACTTGGCCAGAGATACCGTCAGGACCGGTAGCCTTTCTAAGGTCCACAGCCCTCAGAATGCTCATCACCTTCTGTTCCTCCACAAGGAGGTGGGGGCTACAATTGGCTGGTAGTTGTTGACTCCAGATTGAATAGAAGGATAGTTTGAATGGTGGAGGAAAAAAATCTTAAGGAAAAATTAAAAACATCCCAATTGATTTCCAAGCTCAAAATACAATACTATTAAGTTGCACTACCTTTTTCTGTCTATCTGAAAGTGGTATCTTTGGTAAAAGACCCAGGAAGACCCCTTCCGACGCACACAAAAAGCCAGATTTGAATTTCTTAAAAATGCATGTTTGCAAGCCACAGTCTTTCTGGGGGAATGTTCTCTGGGCAGATTAAACAACATTTAGAGCTTTTTTCACAGCAGCTCTATGTTCAGAGAAGGAAAAATGAAAAAACACACACCATGGGGTTATATTTTTTTGCCTCTGAGTCTGTGTGAAGGTCATAATGAAATCAGATTGCCAAGGCTTTTGGAGTGAAGCCTAATACCCAGTCTCAGTTGCAGGTCATGATCCAGAACAGAGGTCTCCAAACTTGGCAAGTTTAAAACTTGTGAACTTCAACTCCGGGAGTTGAAATCCACAAGTCTTAAACTTGCCAAGTTTGGAGGCCTCTGATTCACAACATACATCTAAGTAAGAGAACTCAAGAATGGTTGAAAGCAAACATTAGACTGTTCTGGTTTACTATGAGTCCAGATCTGAATCCAATATATAGACTATCTATGAACTGAAACACACAATTGGGAAAAGGAACCCATCAGCCTAACAGAATTGGAGCATTCTGTTCAAGAAGAGTGGGACAAATTCCATTTGAGAAGTCTAGAAGTTGCATTCAGAGCTACAGAAAGTGCTTGATTAAAATTGGCCTCAGAAGAAAGAGCTTTAAAATATTAGGTTAGAGGAACAATAATTATCTCCATATCATTTTTATTTGTTTTATTAAATAGAAGAATATCTTAAGATACACTAAAAGCAATGTATTTGCTGTATGGATTATAAAGAATGGTGAATGCCATTTTCTTGTGTCAGTTTCAATTTATTTTACAGCAAATTAGGATTCTTTGGGGGAAAGGGAAATGAAGGAGTACCAATATTTTAACTGCAATTATAAAATGATTCAAATACATAAGAACCAGTCTCAGAATACATAATAACCAGAGGTGGTATTCAGTAGGTTCTGATTAGTTCTGGAGAAATTTTGAGTAGTTCAGAGAACCGGCATATACCTCCTTTGAATGGAGATTTTACAGTATCCTTCCTCTGCCATGCCCACAGAACCAGTAGTAAAAAAATTTGAATCCCACCACTGATAATAACTAGTTTCAGAATAAAACGAATGATAGAAATATAAATCCATAAACTTTCTATATAGCAATGTTCTATGTTTACATTCTTTTTGGCTGATGTTTTTAACAGTATATTTAGATATATTCTTGTATTAACTGTTTTTAAGTGATTGTGTCACAGTTCTAAACCAAGCCAGCAAAAGAAGAGGCCATACTGTGAGCAGAATGGGTTTCTTTACTGGAGTCTCAGCTTGGCACGTGGTGAATACAAGCAAAAGGGTTTCTAGCCAGCATTACTGGTTTCTGCTAGCCAGCTGGCAATACAGACTAAGCATGCTCCGCCTTCGTGTTCCTGGTTGCTCCAGCAAGTACTCTTGCTCCCTGGCCAGCTCCATTAAGTACTTTTTTTGGCCCGGCTCCAGCAAGCACTCTCCGAGCCCAGTTTATCTCTGGCTGGCTCCCGCAAGTACTCTTCAGGCTTGGATGGCTTCTAAACCGACCGCAGCTGCCTTGCCTTCCTGACTCCTCTCCCAACGTGAGTCCCATCACCTGACACCCATCTGTGGCCCCTGCACGTGTGTGGCAACTCCAAAATGGGCACATTATGACCACTTTGAACGACGCACTGTCTTGGATGTTGACAGATTGGATATTTTTAATGTGTACCTACTAAATTTATTATATTAAATAATAAAAAACAAACTTCATTCAATTTATAATAATTTATAACTAAAAAACAATAGCAGAGAATAGGAATACACCACAGATAGGAACAAACAGTTCTCTACTTTATAAATACTGTATTTTTTATATAAACATTCCTGACATTTTTGTCATGAATGTTTATATACTGCTAACAGACCTGCACAACTTGAATCATTAACACAGGTAGACTTTGGCAACTTGAAGATGTATGGACTTCAATTCCCAGAATTCTCCCATCAGCCATGGAGAATATGCTAGGAGTGTCTTTTTTTGTGTATGTTGTGATGTTGAATGCCTGTCCCAAAGGGATCTATGACAATTTGGCATGGCCAACTTGGCATCACCAACTTACTGTGGCCAACTTGCCACAGTTGACTTGCTGTTGACAACTTACCATGACTAACTAGCTGCGGGAAAATTCGCCATGACCAATTCACTGTAGGAGAACTCACCACAGGACAAGAGTTACACTAAATTGAAGAAATAGTGGAATAGAATGATCAAAGAAAGAATGTCAAAGGAGAGATAAATGAAAAGTGAATGACAAAAATTAAAATATTTTAAAAATATTTTTAAATAATTAAATTGAATTGTCCTGCAACAAATTGTCCTGTTACGAGTTGCCCATGTTGAATTACTGTAGAGCTGTGGCGAGTTGGCTGTGGTGGGTTGAGTAAATGATTTTGATCAGTGTTTATTATTATAGCAATCAGTTTATCAAATTTGATTTCTGCGGCAACTTTATTCATTTCAGATTTTAATAGTTATATCTTTAGGAATTTGAGGAAGAATAAGTTATCATTTCCAAACAAATTAATTATATGGAATAAATATTTTTATTACTCTTTAATACTCTGTGATAATCAATAATGAGATTAAATAAAATAAGAAAAAAAGCTGACACTGGTTTAGTACCCCTGTTTATTTCAAAGTCCTTTAAGTCCGCTTCACTGATTCTGATTATAGCTTGTATGGTGAATATAATGGATTGATTACAGCAATAACATTAAATACTAATCCCATTTCCAGTAACAGATCCTTAAGAAATTTGCATTCCAATCTATCAAATGCTTTGAAGATACCTAAAGGTAGAAAAACAAATAGAATGATAATACACTTAAGAATAATGTATGAAGTATTCGCTAAACAGATACTGATAAAATTAAGGATATTTTTGCAAAAAATGGATGTCCGTGGGGGCAAAACTTTTCTAAAGAATTTCTTCATGGTGAGATTTTGATTTACAGTCATTTTTAATTCTCTAATGTTATATATTAAACAGAATGACTAATTGGAAGGCATCTTTTAGGCTATTTTCCTTTGTCATAGGCAATATCTGAGTAAAACAGACTTCTTCATCCTGACAATCTCCATGAGATTGGACAACCCCATCTCACTCAGTCTACCTTTTAGGAGAATGGTTGTTTTAGTTCGGCACATAAGGCTGGTATCAGGGTGAAAAAGTCTGTGGTTAAAAAAAAAAATGTTACTTTGATTTGTATTCCTGAGTTTGAAATCAATTGTCTTATGTTGCATCTTGTAGTTAATACGTAAAAACTGAAACAAGGATCCACAACTAGCTAATATTTTCATAAAGAAATTCATAATGCTATTATTAACCAAGTATACCTTAGGTTAAAAGAATGCAATAGCAGCAACAATGAATGATGAATTGTTCTGAGAGCTTCGTGAATTGTAGAGGCTTTGGTTTCTGTGAGCTTGTATAAATTAGGTGTTGATAACAATACAGTGCACCTTATCTGTGACATACAGGGAACAATATTGATGAGGAAATGCTTCTATGATTTGCAGATAATCATGATGTCTACAGTTGTACCAAAGAAGGCTTTTTTAAAATGGTGAATGTGAATTATATCCGCACATACTTTTTTTTTTTTTGCATCCAAGGGGCTGCTTAGAAGCGGAAGTGATTTAATTCAAGAACAATACCTGTAACTAGTTATTATGAAAATGTCAAAGGGGAGAAATTAAAACTTGTAAGAAATTGCTAATTTTTCTTGATAGGAAGACATATTCTTAAAAGAATGCCCTGAGAAATGAAGCACTTTGCTTTTAAAAGAATCACCTAATAAAGTTGCAGCTATTCAGCAATACGTGCTTTTTGTTCATGGGAAACCACAGAGATTGTGTCAAAAGGATTCCCTATATAAAATAAAATCCAAAAGATAATTATACATTTGAAGTTCGTAAATATATTTCTCGACACTTTTTTTAAAAAAGAAATGATGCCCATTGAATTAAATATCTTGGTCATCTGCTTTTCGCTAACTACAACTTCAGGTCCTTTTCACTTGAGTGTTTTTTTCAAATGTATTTTCTTTCTTTCTTTCTTTCTTTCTTTCTTTCTTTCTTTCTTTCTTTCTTTCTTTCTTTCTTTCTTTCTTTCTTTCTTTCTTTCTTTCTTTCTTTCTTTCTTTCTTTCTTTCTTTCTTTCTTTCTTTCTCTCTCTCTCTCTCTCTCCCTCCCTCCCTCCCTCTCTCTCTCTCTCTCTCTCTCTCTCATATTTTTAAATTTTCTTAAATCCCACTGCTGAGGGAGTGAATTCATCTGATACTGTATTTAGAATATCAATTCTAGAATGGACTATATTTTAATTTCCCGTTTTGTCAGTGCAGACAGTTGCTATCAAGCAACTGATAAACTGTCATATATAAGGCAAAAAGAGTAGGAGTAGGAATTCTGAGGATGATAGTTTTAGCAAGCAAATATTAAAATTAAAAAAGCCTGTTCTTCTATGTTAAAGCTTGATTAATTCTTGTAATTACCTTTATCTTTATTATTGTTGAGGATGGATTACTTAATTAAAATTTGTAGGCTAATTCCATCAAGCTTTTGATTTTTGGCTTTTTCTTCTAGAAAAGCAACTTAGCTGTTGACCCAAGCTTTGTTAGCAAACACCCTCCAGATGTCTGGAAATGAAACTCCTATCTTATCTAATGGGAGTCCAGTATATATAGTGATCTATGTATCTGGAGGTAATAATGCCCGGAAACGTCTCAGAATCTTCTGATTTCCTGGGTAACAACTATTTATCTTCTCTCTGGTTCTTTTTAATTAAATAACATGAAGCAAATAGGCTGCATGTCTTAGCAGGCAACAGCATCATCACTGTGCTTTAATTATCCAAGATACAGTTATTTGGGAAAAATGGGCAGTATGGTGAGATTGAAAGAAGGAATGTTGTAAAGCTGAAGAAATTATAGTGGTCAAAGGATGAGAAAATGTTGAATAATGTCAGTCACACGATGAGCCATTTAGCAATTGGCATGACTTAAGATGACTATAATTCTAGGTTCTATTATGGTCATAAGTTGAGAACTGCCTATGCACAAAGCAAGGCTTGGGTAACTTAATAAAATACAGCCAGTTGTTAAACTATTTAGTTTGTGACTAATGGAATATGCACACTATATATTCAGTTCAGTGTATTATTTAACATATTTTGTTTGGTGTCTTTGTATTATTACCGGTTACTGAAAAAAGGTTAATCTATTATTGTAGTTATAGTAATTTCATCCTTACTATAGATTTTAATAAGAATGATGAAAGATGGCCATTCCCCAATGCATTTAGAAATATTTTCTGCATAGTATAGGGGGAAAAAAGAACTTGTATATTGACTCTTAACAAAAGAATATTTTTTCTTGATAATGTCAGAGGATACACTGTACTCTATACCTGGCTGAAGGCAGGGCGCAGTGGCTCAGTGGCTAAGACACTGAGCTTGTCGATCAGAAAGGTCGGCAGTTCAGCGGTTCGAATCCCTAGCATCGCGTAACGGAGTGAGCTCCTGTTACTTGCCCCAGCTTCTGCCAACCTAGCAGATCGAAAGCATGTCAAAATGCAAATAGAAAAATAGGGACCACTTTGGTGGGAAAGTAACAGCGTTCCGTGTGCCTTCGGCGTTTAGTCATGCCAGCTACATGACCACGGAGACATCTTCAGACAGTGCTGGCTCTTTGGCTTTGTAATGGAGATGAGCACCTCCCCCTAGAACCAGAAACGACTAGCACGTATGTGTAAGGGGAACCTTTACCTTTACTATTATTATTACCTTTATTGTCAGAGTACAACATGTGTACAATGAGATTGGCTGAGCCTCTTTTCATACCTGGCTAAAGCATTATATATATTGTACAGTTACATAGGAAGTTCCACTGAATCAGTCAGTGACTGGAAAGAAGCTTTGTGGGCACAATCTCATCCAGGACCACGTTGACATAATGTCACTTTCTGTTTCTTTAGGGAGTCACTGAAACATACTCTCTCGGAATTCCAGAAATTAGCCAAACATGGGTAGAGTTGTTTACCAAAACCTTGATATGCAATTTGAAAGGAATCTAGCCACAGAAAAGGACAGATGTTAACGTAAAGGTAGTTTGACTTACAACATTTCATTTAGTGACTATTCAAAGTTACAGTGGCAGACTGTTTTTCACACTTACAATCATTGCAGTATCCCCATGGTTACACCATCAAAATTCACCAAAATAGCCCTTTAATTTGATACTGGGGTACCTTTGCCTGGTTCACACTTTGCTTGCTACTTCTTTCTCTAGCACAAAACTTAGTTTCTCGGAATGTTCTTCGTCATTGTGGCCATTTTAAGACCACCGCTGCAACTTGCCTTTGGAAGGAATTTTCCTGTCAGGGAGGGGAGTTACGGCTCCCCTCGATCCTTCAGGTGATTTCCCCCTTCTTCACCACCCCACCAGGGTGGCTCCGGTCTCAATCGGGACCCTCCAGCAAGTGAGCTTGGGCAAAACCGCACACAATCGCGGATTCTGTACCGACACTGACAAACAAACCAGAAGTCCTTCTGACAAGCAATGTCAGTGGGGAATCCGGATTATTAACTTAACAAATGCAATGATTCACTTAACAACTGTGGCAAGAAAGGCCATAAAATGGGGCAAACTCATTTAATAAATGTCTCGCTTAGCAACATAAATTTTGGGCTCAATTATGGTCGTAACCCAGGAACTACCTATACTCCATATTCAGATCATACTTCATTTCCTCCAAAGCAAAATATATCCTTGCCTATGTGAGTGGGAGTTGAAATTTTCTGAGACAAACCTATGGACACTTTGAAGACTGTGAACTCCAAGGCCAAGCTGGACTCCTCTCCCAGATCATGCAGATTCCAATTCTTTGCCCAACTCTATTCCAGTTCTCCTATCCAAACAGTCTTAGGTCCAGATCATTGTATCAACTTTTTATTTTATTTTTCTTTCTTTCTACTTCCCATTCATTATCTCCTTGGTTTTGACTACATCTCATACTATCAAATGCCTCAAACTTAATTTTTCCTTAAACAAAAGTCTGTCCTTTTATCTTCCATTTCTGTTGTCTTGCAAAAGTCACCTTGAAGAAATAACCTTAACTCTAAAGTGAATTCTGTTGAAGAAAACCTTTTATTAAATTTTAAACTATATATATTTAAAGGGCTACATGTACATTTATTTAGAATCTAACTCTCATTCTAAATGTAGCAGGCTTTTGAAGGCCTTGTTAAGCAGACTAAGTGTAATGTACAGATGATTCAATCAGAAAGAAAGCTGCCAATAATCATTGATTTTAATACAATCAGAGTAAATCACATTAAACCAGTGGTGGGATTCAATTTTTTTTACTACCAGTTCTGTGGGCATGGCTTGGTGGGTGTGGCAGAGAAAGGATACTGTAAAATCTCCAGTCAGAGGTGGTATTTACCGGTTGTCTGAACTACTCAAAATTTCTGCTACTGGTTTTCCAGAACTGGTCAGTATCTGCTGAATACCATCTCTGCATTAAACCACCACTTTGAAAATAGCATTGTACCCAAATTATGTTACTATGTGTTTACCAGTCTCTTACATAATTTTTTTGCTTAGTAGTGAAGCCATTATTTAGCTATATTGTTTAGCAAAGAAAAGGAGTTTGTCTGTTTCAAGTGGAACATTCACTTCTATATACAGAACTACTAATGCATTCCCTGATGTGCTTACTCTGTTCACATTATCTTTTGTTCTAAGGAACATATTTCCATGTCATTCAATTCCTTTGTATCCATTGAAATAATCACTAGAAACATGGGCAGACAAATCAGAAGGAGATTTGTCTGGAAATCACATTTTAAAATTATAAGGAATTGTGGCATTATTCTAAAGGTCTTTAATGAAAAAATTATTGTTATCCATTCTTCAAATAAACTGAAAAGAGAGGTGTTGAGATACATAACATACCTATTTCCACATGCAATCAATCTATTCTTATAAATACTCCATACCATTATCCAAGAGAAAAAAGCTCCTTTTAAATTACCATGAAAATTTACAAGGGATGTTACTTCTGTGAGAAGTAAAAAAGAAGAAATAATTATTCCTGTAAAAGAAAAATGTTAAAGGATCAACATATTTCTCTTCTATGTGTGTCTCTTCTATATAACCTTAAAACCCCCAGTGAAACATTAACACAGACAGAAGCGTTGATGAGATGAAATCTATTCAGCATAAGCTTAAGCAGAACTCTTATCATGATGACCCAGAAAAGATAATAGTTATTGTAAACATGGCAGGATGTAGCAACTATTAAGCAAATGTTAAGTAAATTATTGTTAAGCATGTTACTATGGACGGTGAACCCAGGCATCATTCTAAAAAGCATTTGAGAATCTTCCGGTGCTCGTTTTAACCAATGGGGCAGGATGAAAATGGGAGGTTTAACTCTGTACAATCGTTTGTCTCATTGCCCTTGTGCCTCTACCCAGAAGAGGACACGGTGCCGGCTTTTGCAAAAGGCAATAAAGCTCTGGAAATTGTTCAAGATGTCTCCTGTTGATTCAAAACTGAGAATTTGTAATCTCACAATTGGTGCCCGAACAGGGACTTGAAGACTCCGCCCTCTGGAGAGGAGGGAGCTGCCTTTAACCCAGAGGTGTGCCATGCTGAGTTCAGTGTCTGGGACAGGAGGCTCCTCTTTCTCCAGCGGTGGATTGCTCTTCACCAAAGTGAACTGACGGGGAGACCTGAACAACCAGGGAGGTGTCGCAGGAAAGTCCAGCGCTGACACAGGTGAGTAGGTACTGGGTACTGAGTAGTAAGATTGAAAAGAGGAGGAAAAGGCCAGAGAGTTATAAACAGAATGTCTATAGATGTGTACCTTATGCTTCTGGTAGAAAAACAACCCTAGTTCAAATGCAGGTCACCTAACGTATCTAGAAACCTTTACTTATGTCACTATTGTTTCAATGTCTATCTGCTAAAAGCAGGTGTTCCAAATCAAATGTTCACAGGTGCCACTTAGGACACGTTTTGTATCTTAGCCTCTGTTCATATTAACAGCTTGTATGATGTGGAGTATGGTTAAAATAAATTATGGGGATTTTTGCAATTGCAAAAACAGACACTTGATTGCACAGAATAAAGTTGAATAATCTTAATGAATGAAAATAAATGGACTCAGACACAGTGGAGGAATAACCATCCCCCAATAATAATTACACATTTTGCAAAGATACAGTTCTCTTCTTTCTTTTACTATCTTTGTGTTTTCTCGTTAGCTTTCAGTTCTGAATGTATGAAATCACATTGCCTTTACAGAGGTGATAAAATAATAACCCTTGAGGCTGCAGGGGCTAGCTTTTTACAGTATCGTTTTCATGAGATTGTTTGGAACAATGTCAGGCAGATTTTAAATCAAAGATGCTCCATTCATGAGTGTGCTGCAGTGAATATGTGAGCACTTAATCATTGGAAAATGGCACTGTGTAGTGACAATTCCATCCCTTTTCCTTTTAGCAGAATTGCTAAATCATTTTGATAATAGCATTTAGGACTAAAGTGAGAGTCCTTGGAGAGGAGTTTGGCTTTTTGTCTAATTGGATTGCCTTCATTCTATTGGTCTTCAAGTGTCATTAATCTCTTCTAGACGAAATAACTAAACGTGTAATGATTATTAAGGATAATGCAACCTGAAATCTCTGTGTGACTTGATTTTATGGTGCAAAAAATCAAATACATACTAGATTTCATTTTGGTATATTTGACATCTAATTTTAGGCTGATGGGCATATATTTTAGTGTAAGATGAATGGGAAAGGGCTCTGTTCTTGATGTGCTATGCATTAAATGTAAAGACTGAACAGATGCTAAATTTATGGGCTCTGTATGCAAGATGGCAGAGAGTTACATATAGCTTTGCCTTTGCATGATTGGATGATTAGTGTTCAACAATGGAAATATGCTGGAGGAAAGCAAGTTGCAGCCTTGGAACAAAAACTTCCTCCCTGAGCAACTCTCTCTAAACTATGCTGAAATTTGATCATCTTCTGAACTGAACTTTTTCTTTTAGCGCAGAAAGTTATTCAGTGCTTTTGAGAAAAAATGTTTTTCTCTTTTATACGATACTTGATACTTTTATCTATGGGAGGGATGTCAAACTCAATTTCATTGAGGACCACATCAGGCTTGTGTTTGACCTTGGGTGGGTGTGGGTGGGTGTGGCCAGGGTAAGCGTGGCCAGCTTAATGTCACTCATGTTAGGAGTGCATCTGTGGTGGCCTGAGCACTCTGCCAGCGAAAACAGGTTCACGGGCTCTGTTTTTGGCCGGGATGGCCTTCTTCACCCCTCTACCACCAAAAATGGAGCTTGGTGGGGGTAACGCATGGCCCTCCCTGGCTCCGTTTTCACTTGCAGGGGCATTATGGGCCAGTCCTTCACTGTTTCCAGGGCAGCCCTATGGGACAGATGTAAGCACCCCATGAGTTTGACACCCTGATCTATGTCATCTGATGTCTGTGTTGTGTGCAGGAGCATTTCTATATTGCACCAGCCACATGTAAATTAGTATGTTTTAACCTGTGGGAAATGGGTAGATAGTTACGTTTCTTAAGCAGGGATCATTTTAAATCATTTGTGTGATTCTCTTAAGAATAAACAACTTTTAATTTACTTTCTTCTTTTTAGGTTTTGTTTTGAAACTGAATGTGGTTTGGAGTTGCCCTGCTGCTGTTATCTAGCACGTGTACCTTTTTGGACAGAACTATAGCGAATACACCAATCAGTAGACAATGGAGAGGGTTGCAAAAGGGGCTCAAGACATTGCCAAGGCGGCCAAAAAACAGGCAGTAAAGAAAGCAAACCGAGCAGAAGATAAAGCTCAAGATGGCTACACTGAAAGATCTTACAATAGATTCCAGGCTGAAGAAGAAAATGATTATTATAACCAAGATGGAAATTATGAAGGAGAAGGAAATGAAGACGAAGGATCAAGTGAAGCAACTGAAGGACATGATGAAGATGATGAGATTTATGAAGGAGAGTACCAAGGAATCCCAAGTACAGCACAGAACAAAGATGGAACTGCAGCTTTAGGACAGCAAACCACAGGTGTTTACAAAGATCGACGTGAATTGGAGACAGAGCGAAAAGCTGATGAAGAAGAACTAGCACAGCAATATGAGTTAATCATTCAAGAATGTGGGCATGGACGTTTTCAGTGGGCCCTCTTTTTTGTTCTTGGAATGGCATTAATGGCAGACGGAGTAGAGGTTTTTGTGGTTGGATTTGTATTGCCCAGTGCTGAGACAGATTTGTGCATCCCCAACTCTGGATCAGGATGGCTTGGTGAGTGTTACTTCTAGTCTGTCACACTGAATCATAATAAATTAGACCAATGCTATCTAGATTTTGGTAGGACAAAAAAAAGTTGTGTTTTTCTTTTTATCTGCTTTAAAATAAGCAAAAAAGCAAGTTGTTCCTAATTGTCCAGTTGCTTAAAATTGAAAGCTAAGATGTAAAAGTCTTGAATAAATGTACTGCCAGGCTATGTAGCATAAAAACAAGTATATATTGTAAGATATTGTAATGAGAAATTAGAATATGTCTTATTCTGCAGTATATTGTGAAGGGTAAATCAGGCAAAGTTCAAAGGCAAAGAAGTGGGTACTAAATTGATCTGTTATAACAACAATCAAAAGAATCAACTCTTCTTTCCACCCAGAAGTGAAAAACTACACAATCTATTATGCTGCATGAAGGGAGAGATTGAAGAGGTATAGGATTAGCTTCTTAACACACTGAAGTAGTGGGATTTCTTCATTAGCATCTTTTCTAATTCTTGCAATAGTAAATAAACATGGAGGGTATCTACAGTCAGGCATTTTGTTTGGAAAAATGCCCACTTGTACCTCCCCCATGGGTCAGGGATAAACTGGAATACAAACATCGTCATACGGGAGCACTCTCCCCTATTTGCCCTTTGGAGGGAAAAAAAATCACATTTGCCTGCTGTTTTGTGAGGAGGCAAGCTGCTTATGAAAATATCCTTATCATGCTCTCAAAACTCCAAATGTGGCCACTGCCCCTCTACTTATCTTTCTTATTGTCCTTTCTGGATATTATAAAAATCTATCCAGAATTTATCAGCATTTTACATGTGACAAAGCAAAGAAATATTGGAATAGTGTTCACATCTTAATACAGAAGATTCTTAGAGTGAATATAAAGATAAAATCAGAGACTTTTCTTTTAGGCTTAATGGATAACGAATTTGATGTTATATATATTGACGGCAGCAAGATTACTTTATGCACAAAAATGGAAGGATACTTTGATTCCCACAATGGGCAAATGGCTGCAAAAGTTGACGGAGTTAGCAGAAATGGCTAAATTGATTGCTTTGATCAAAGAAAAGAAGACAATTTTGTTTCTATTTGGAAATTGCTATTGGACTTTGTGCTTGAAGTGGAAAAAAATTGGAAACTTTGATTTTGGGTTTTGATGATTAGATATATTTTTTAATAGAAATGGCTAGTATGTATGTATATATGTACTGTATATAGATATACATATATAAATAAAAAGTTGAGGTTTTATATTACTACTTATTCTACTGCACCAAAAGGAGTAAGACATCGGTGCTTTTCTTCTTTCTCATCCACGCTGTGATGAGAGTCAGGAATGGGGCATAGAGGCTAAAACATACTGTTTAAAGAACGGTTGCTGGAATTGGGTATGTCTAGTTTAATGAAAAGAAGGACTAGGGGTGACATGATAGCAGTATTCCAATATCTCAGGGGTTGCCACAAAGTAGAATGGGTCAACTTACTCTCAAAGCATCTGAAGGCAAGACAAGAAGCAATGAATGGAAACTAATTAAGGAGAGAAGCAACCTAGAACTAAGGAGAAATTTCCTGACGATGAGAGCAATTGATCATGGAACAACTTACCTTCAGAAGTTGTGGGTGCTTTAAGTGAAGGTTTTTAAGAAGAGATTGGATAATCATTTATCTGGAATAGTATAGGGTTTCCTGCCTGAGCAGGGGGTTGGACTAGAAGACCTCCAAGATTCCTTCCAGCTCTCTTATTCTGTATTCAGCAATCTTGGATAGTTCCTGGTTTGGAGTCTTCTTGTTCAAAGTTATGATGACTTCTCCAGTGTAATATAAAATATCAAATTGCCTTTGCTATTGTCACTAAGGTGAGCACCACGATTTTCACATGTAGGTGCTGCCTGATATAGATTGTCTCAAGTTCTTTGCTATGTGTCTGATCTTCACATCTTGGATGTTCTTGATGTAGTGTTCTTTCCTGATCCCTCTGGGGATCACAAAAAAATATTTCTCGGACATAAACTGCTTCAACTTCTTCCCTCAAAACGACGCTATAGAGCACTGCACACCAGAACAACTAGACAGAAGAACAGTTTTTTCCTGAAAGCCATCACGCTACTAAACAAATAATTCCCTCAACACTGTTCAACTATTTACAAAGTATGCACTACTATTACTGTTAATCTTCTCATCATTCCTTGTTACCCATCCCCTCCTACTTGTGATTGTAGGACTGTAACTTTGTCGCTTGTATCCTTACGATTTTATATTGACTGTTTCCTAGTATGATTTGATTGTTGATGGTACCCTTTGACTATAATTAAGTGTTGTACCTTATGATTCTTTGATTCTTGATTCTTAACAAATGTATCTTTTCTTTATGTATACTGAGAGTATTTACACCAAGACAAATTCCTTGTGTGTCCAATCCCACTTGGCTAATAAAAATAAAGTATTCAATCACAATGGGGCAGCATAGTAGGACTTGAAAGGATTAGAAGGAATAGTAACAATTAAAAAAATACCCATATCTTACCAAAGCCCAGTGTTCAAATGATCCCTATAAATCTTTATGATAAAATAAAAACAAATTAAGATCCTGGCTAATGTACCAAAGTACATCTAGTTTAAACTGGTCAATCCTGAGAAAGTATACAGGATTCTTGTTACTGTGAGCTCTGCCAGTTGTACTGTGGACCCATACCTCTCTTGTCTGTTCAAGGCCTGCTAGGAGGTGGCATGCAATTGGAGTCCAAGCAATAGTTAATGTCTCTTTGTGAGAGGGGTTGATCCCACATGATTTAAAAGAGAGGGTGATATTTATTTATTTATTTAACATATTTATATACCGCCCTTCTCCCGAAGGACTCAGGGCGGTGTACAGCCAACCATAAAACTTTTTACCATTATAAAAGTTAAAAGAGAATTAAATATCTTGAGGCTGCCTAAAGTTATACCCTCCCCCAATAAATTAATAAAACCCCAAATTTTAAAATCCCAATTTAAAATTTGAATACTAAAATTACACTAAAAATCCCATTTCAGCCCAGGCCGACCTCCTCCATAATTGGACTTGATAGTTTTAGGTAACTGCCCAGTCTCCAATTTTTCTTTAAAGTTTTGTCAATAGTTCATTTTGACATACGATTCATATTATACTGCCCCTTTTATTTAATATTGTTTTAATGTTAATAACAGTCTTGAAAACTCAGATTAATACAAGAAACTTTCAATCTAGAGGACTGATTAAATGCTACATTGAAATTTTAATCTTATATCATCTGCAAGTTTCTTTTGTTGTTATTTTTTCCATATTTCCTTAGCTGTAAACATCAAACTAAAGCAAATCAACCAAAAATGGAGGATTTTCATTATAGGCACAATTAATCCTAGAGAATGAGGAACATTTATGTGGTTTCATGGCATATGCCACTGAGAATCTCTTTAAACCTTTAGTAGATTTCAGACTAGAGAATCATGTTAATTTGCTTCTGTGAAAGGATGAATTTAAGACTTAAGTGCTTATTGCTTCTGCATTCAGTATCAAACATCTAAAAGAAACATTTGAGGGACCTCTGTTACAAAGAAAACGATAATCTGCCTTGAGTGTTATTACAGGGAATATTATACGTACTTAACCAACTCTGCCTTATCTCAGCCTTGTCAGTTAGGATTCTCTCTTAAATATCAGCAGGAACTATTGGATAAGTGAAGATATGTTCAAATGATACTTTTGACACTAGTAGTAAAAGTATCTGTCAGTTATTTCACATCATTTCTTGAGATTAATTTAGTATTGGTAACCCTGTTCAGTAATTGCTACATCACAGTATTTAATCTTTATGTGTTTTGATGTGTGTGCATTAGTACATGCATTTATTTTCTTTCATGATTAAACTATCTTTCAATAAATGCTGTTTTTATAAAACTGTTGCTGTTTGCATAAACAGTGATAATAATAATGGGACACATTTGTGCAAATTAGATTAAATAATGTAGTCACTGTCTAGTCTTTTGGCTATTCAAGGGGTAATGATGATTCAGGGATAGACAACCTGGTTTTATAAACACAGTATACAGAATGAGAATTTTCCATCAACCATTGTGAGCCTCTTTGGAAAGCTAATTATATTGTATTTCAATTTTTGGAGTTGATAATCAGGTAGTCCTCACCTTCTGACTGCCATTGGGACTGGCGGCTCTGTTACTAAGGGGAGAGGTTGTAAAGTGAAACATCACTTGACCACGCCTAACTTACATCAGTTTTGGCTGCAGTCGTGAAGTAAATCATTCACAGTTATTAAGCACAATATCACATGACAGCAACTGCAACTTCCTGTTCGCTTCTCCAATAACTTTGTTTGTTGAATCACTGCAGTTGTTAAGTTAGTAACACGGTTATTAATTGCATGGTTTCTCCGTTGACTTCGCTTGTCAAAAGGTCACAAAGGATGAACTCGTGACCCCTGCTCTTTGTCTTCCTCTCATGCTCTTTCTTCCTTCCTCATTGAAGTAGGGAAGTTGCAATTATTATTTATTTTTGGCAAGCAGTCAGGAAAAAGATACATTTGCAAGTGAACCTTTACGTATTGGGATGGAGAGAAATACACCATTTCCTGACCTCTCTAAGGTTCAGTGAAACATATGTGACAAACTGCTCATGCACAGATTTCACCTGGCAAACTATTCATATTCGTATTGCAGCTGATTTTCAAAATCAAGTTTGTAGAAATAGGTCTTGTCAGACACTTATTCTCGTGAAAGTGCATGGCCATGGAGGACCTTTAACTTTTAAGAAGAAATTTAATCGGCAGTACACCGCCCTGAGTCCTGTTAGGGAAAGAGGGCGGTATATAAGTTTAATAAAATAAATAAATAAATAACATAAAGTATAGGCTATAATTTGAAATAAATGCCCAGAAAATAAAAAAAAAATAACCTTAAGCAAAATCTTATTTAACTATTTTGTGTTTGGGCTGTTTTATATAGAAAGCCTTCTAAATATAGAGAGATGCTAGATTCCAGCTCAGCTTTTCAGAGGCATTCCATCCTTCAGAAGGCCACAAAAGCAGTTGTAAATACATGAATTTACATATTTTTACAACAGATTGTGAATTCCTTGTGACCAGTTTCAAATTCTATCTGATTTTGGAACAAAGATATTAATAATTTATGCTGATGAAGCATCTGCAGTATTTCCTTAGCCATACTTTTAGGAGACATTGAACTTGTAACTTGAGATGTAATTCTTTTAGAATATACTGGACAACCCTGTAACACATTAGGTCATCCTTTGAGAGAAAGGTCATACAGTCTGAGTGACCAGAATTAAAATTAAATTTTAGACTCATCAAACATTTTTACAACAATGTTGGATGGTCCTGTGATCATCTAAGAAGAGTATGTAAATATATATTTATAAAATATATAAATCATGATCATGTCACCATGGGCATACTGCATAGAGACAATTTTGTGAATGAAATTTCAGTTTTACAGGAGTAATGGGTCCCAGATTTTTTATGCATTTTGTAAATTAACAGACTTTTAGGTATCTTGATTCAAAAATTGTTATGGTATGATGCATCATTTGGGCTAACTTGAAGGTACAAAGAAAGATAAACACGAAAGTTTTACTAGTATATAGATTTATAGTGGAATACATTATAATGGTAATTTCTTATTCCATTATTACTGTAGTGCTCCTGTATTTGCTTGCATTGTGCTTTATTATATCTACGTGCATCTGATTGAATAAATGGACAAATATAATAAATATTTAAATATTAGATATTTTTTGCAAATAAATATATATTAAATGTGAAAAATAAAGGGATAGGGAATTGTTCCCATAAATGGATATGCAGATTACTCATTTGCAATAGTTCTAAATATATGATACCACTGGTTAATACTAAGAACAGGTATGTATCGTGATACTACTGTATAATCCTATACGTTATTTTTTTGTGTCTGTTTCAGGTAGCATAGTATACCTTGGGATGATGGTGGGAGCGTTCTTCTGGGGAGGCTTGGCAGACAAGGTTGGAAGGAGACAGTCTCTTCTGATATGTATGTCAGTCAATGGATTTTTTGCTTTCCTTTCATCATTTGTCCAGGGCTATGGCTTCTTTCTCTTCTGTCGATTACTCTCTGGATTTGGGTAAGCTCTTCTGCTTTCTTCTATTTTCTAAACTACAGTACACTTGTATGCTGATCTTTTTCAAGGTGAAGTGATACTAATGGTTATTCCTTTCAAAAGATCAAATTTGAAAGTAGGTTGCTTCAGATATTTTTACATTCTCTTAGTCTGCACTTTTGGCTGTAGTCATCCTTATTATTCAGGTATAGCAATGGTATACAGCTAAGGAAGAATAAAGGAGATAATTGCAACAGTGATGGCTGAAAATCCTGAAATACATTAGCCAGTTGTGTTTGGCTGATTTATTCCTGGAGAACCTGGAGCAAGACTTTCTGAAATGGTCATCAATGAGGGCCTGGGGAGAAAAAGAAGGGGGAAGAGAAACCCCTGGGACAAAAATCTACCCAAAGCAGATGGTTTTGGAAAACAGAAGAAGAGTGTGAGAAATCAACTGCCAGTCATTAACAGCCTGAGCAAGAGTACTAGTCAGTGTAATTACTCTTGTCTTATCTCTAAACAAGAAGTAGGAAGAACCAAGTTTAGACACAAATATAAATACTGTACCCATGTTAATACATTGATACATTATACTATACCCATAACAAGTAGCAGCAATTTTACCAGTAGCAGGAAATTTTACTTTTTACCAGTACCAAGGTAACAACTTACTATATTAAACTTTTATGATATCACAGGATTGTGTCAAAAAATTATCAATTTAGATGTGTTTAATTCATTTCTGTCAATTTGCCTACATAATAATGTTGATTTGCTAGCATTTGTGTAAGACCATCCTCCCATTTCTTCAAACAGCCCTTTTAAATATTCTAAAATTTGTATAACTTTACAATATAGGACACTGGATTAGCCTCCCAGAGATATGCAAGACTTCAATTTTTTGTTGGTTTCAGAAATCTTTCAAGATCTGGCTCTGTTCCCATGCCTGAGGTTAGAGTTGTGGAGGAGCCCCTGCTGTTGTTTTGGTCTAAACAATTAAGTCATTTTTAATTTGTTTTAATATATGTATTGGGCCTATTGTATACACCCAGAATGTTCTTGGAGTTGAGTAGCCTTAATAAATCCAATAAACAAAAAAAAAATTCATTCTTCCTTGGAGGAGATATCAGGAAGTGAGGAAGAGACATAGAATATCTGTTTTAATGAAAGGGTCATATCAGGGGTGAAGAAAACTCATCTTGGTGTCCCAAAGGTGCTTTTGCAAGAGGCAAGTAGACTTTCTTGTTTTTCTTTGAAGACGCTTCATTTTTCATTCAAGAAGCTTCTGTGACCTGGATGACTGAGAATTTCCATAGACATTTAGCTATCTGTTTGGGATTAACACAGGGATGGGCTGCTGGGGGGTCGCAGGGGTCAGGAGAGCCCCTAGCTAAGATTCTGTGCAGTTCAGAGAACCCCCAAATCCCACTCCTGTCTACCCCCCCGCCTCTCCCAAGAGTCCCCACGTGGCCTGTTTTGGATGCAGGTAGGTGCAGGGCATGCATGGAGGCTCGGGGAGCGCAAAAAATGCACTTCCCGGAAGTTCAGGAAGGCTGGAAATGGGCCTGTTTCCGGCTTCCGGAGAGGCTGTTTTCGCCCTCACGGAGGCTCAAAAAAGCCTCTGGAGCTCAAGGAGGGCAACTTCCCCCCCCCCCGCCATGGTCCAGGAGGCCGGCTAGGCCATGGCCACGCCCACCCAGGAACTGGATGCTAAAAATTTTGAATCCCAACCCTGGATTAACACCCTTTGAATGGTGCAGGAGTATGAATGGGTTTCCAAAAAAATTGCAGACAACAGGAACCATTTGTGCTTCAGTTTGAGATGCAGAAACATAGACTCATCCCAATAGCCTGCGCCTGTGTTCAACAGTGAAGGGTCGGTCACAAGACAGAAAATATCCTGCAGAAAGCACAGCTCCACAATACAGTCCTTTCAGCAGTTCCAAGAAGTCTCCACACCCATTTGCACTGATCCTGAGGACACAGACAAACCTCCAAGTGGCCTCAATGACTCTCTAAAAGAATGCAGATGACTAGCTGCCTGCAAGATATATAAATCCTTCCATTCCCCACAATCCTGTCAGAGCTGGAGAAGCTTCTTGGATGAGAAGCAAAATGTCTTAAAAGAAAAACAAGTCCCGTTTCCTATTGAAAAAGCACCTTTGGGACAACCCATGACCCAGATGACTGAGAATCTCCACAGGCAACCATCTTGGTGTCATCTTTGGATTCTGCAAGTGTAAGCTCCGATCCAGAGAGACTGAGCCCTAAAATAGTCTCAATTCCTTAAATGATATTGGCAGAGTACTATTGTCAAAGATTTTATCAGTTTTAATATATACATATAATTTATTCTAACTAATTGGCCTTAATGATAATATTGATTTACTAGGATTTATGTAAGACTGTCTCAATTTCTTTTTTTAAAAAAACCCTATGTCCTTTTAAACATTCAAAAAGAAAAGTTACATTGTAAGAAAAGAAGTTGCAGAATTCTATAAATTCACTTCTAAGGAAATGTTCTATGAAATAAATCTTGAAACTTGGGAGTTTATAAAGAGAACATGTTTGTATTACATGTAATGACAAGGGAAGATTATATGGGAATGCTTACAAATTTTCTGTTTCACTATATTCCTTTGAATGACTTCAATAAAGGTGTGCAAAAATATTATGAATTTGAAACAATCTGATCAATCTTTGGCTTGCTGTTTCAAACCTAGGCAATGGACTGTTCTGGGTGTTTTTAAGATGGTCCATTCTAACATAGTTTGTTTTGATTTTTGATCAGTCCTGATATATTCTTTTAGGTTGGAACATTTTGTACCCCAGTAATTTTCATTGTTAGGCATGTTTGCTACACTTCATTTCTTCAAGATATTACATCTATATCTTGCTACATATCATTAAATGCTTATTTCAAGCCTGTATTTTATTGTCTATTGTCCATATGTTTGATTGCTTGGGGTGGGTGACCTGAATCATTGCTAGTTCTCAGTAATAATGATTCATTTAGTTATAGTTTAATTTTAAATGGTTGATTTTTTTGTTGTGTTGCTGTATTTTTTTGTTATAAATTGATTTAGAATTTTAAATGAAATGAAAAGTAGCATAGAAAATAGTATAAATAATAAAATATAGATATTTTTAGTATATTTTGTAATTGGCCCAATAAATTCATTAATCTGTGTGTTTAAGTTTTAAACTCTTTCAGGAGCTAAATGTAATATACATAGCATTCTTTCCTCCAATTATGTCTCCATGGCATCTCAGTAGCATTGCAAGAAATCTGTTTTCTAGCAGCAGTGGGACCTAATATTACTTCAAGCTGAAGAGAGGCAAATTTGCAGTTATGAAATGTCCTCCATAAGACCTCAGAGACAAAAACTGTGCCATTAAGTATTTGTCTCTTTATCCTTCTTTCCCTTACACCATTTCCTAGCTGGATATTGCCTTTCTGAATTAAATAGCTGTCTTTGAATCTCCTGTTTGTTGCAGATAGGAAATGGTGGGAGAAGATTTCAGTAAAGTAGATGCTGAAAGATCCCATTTCCAAAGCACGATGGTGTTTTAATTTCTCTGGATCTGAACAGTGACTTGTGTGATAATCTTTTATGTGAAAATTGTTTCTAAATATTAAATAGCAAGACCTTTCAGTATTTTAATAGAGTATTTCAATAAGTGGTGATGTTGCCTCAGATGTCTCCTTAAGCTCCAACATCAGCATTAAGAACTTATGATAATCAAAGCTAAATTTCATATTGAACAGCTTATGTAGAATGGAAGCTTATCATTGTTTAAGATTGACAGTGATATTTGAAATACTGTGGGTACAACATACAACCCCCAGATACTCATTGTCTAAACCATCAAAAATATTGTTAAAATTGTATTGCTCATAGAAATGAATATTTGTAACTCATGGTTGAACTGTGGGATCCTTGGTGCTCCCTGAACTTGATTGTTTTCTTTTGCAACCAAGAACAAACAAACTGAGAGAGTACTAAGAAGCCCCATATGTATTGCTCGCTTTGATTATTCAATACAGTTGATTTTTTTTAAAAAAAATCTTAAGTACTGCATTATTTATTTCACTCTGCAGTATGTTTAAGGTCTGTTTACAGAGACTAAAATAGCAGCTATTAGCTAATATTGTTTGAAATACAAAAGACTGTACCTCATATACTACAGATAAAAAACATTTTAAGAGAATTTTAAATCAATTTTGGGTGACCTTTTCACATTCCCCCATTGTTTCATTAGTATCCCTGATCTACTACATGGACATGTTTCCTCCACATCCTCACCTCTGTCCACATGCATTTATATACTTTCTTCTGTTCAGGGAAATCAAGGAATGTTTCTATCTCTTCCTTTGATATCTGACACTTTGGCTGTGTGTGAGGTGCTAGGAGCATCCATCCAGGGGTGTCTGCAAGATGTCAAAATAGTCAAAATAGTAGTCCAAAAGATCCAGTTGAAACATTATCTGCTTTTTACATGCAATATTTTTTGGTCACACCCTCCTGATGCCTCTGCATCCCTCTATGTCAATGGAAAACATGCAGTCCCATCGCCCTTGAAACTTGCCACATAGCAGTTTGTTACTGGAGATGAGGAAATCCATCAATGTCTTTGATTTGCTGGAGCAAAACAAAAACACTAAATAAATAAGAGCAATTCAGAGAGGCTGGGAGGATTTACATTGTTTTCCATCTCAGATTACAATAAAGCCAGAGGAAGGCTTGGGGAGTCAACATGCTTGTATTTCTTCAAAGCTGTGCCTGGATAATGTTCGGCCATACATGACTTACAGCATACAAGCTTTCCTTAATCAACATTTCTTTGATGTAAATAAGTAATTGATTTATTTGTCAAGATTCTCAGAACTCTATTGCTTTCGGCATGCTTTCCCTCAAAATAATGTAGAACTTAAACAGGCTTTTTGTTCCTGTTATTCCTGTTTTTTAGGATTGGAGGAGCTGTTCCAGTTGTATTTTCATATTTTGCTGAAGTACTTGCTCGAGAGAAACGTGGAGAACATTTAAGTTGGCTTTGCATGTTTTGGATGATTGGAGGTATCTATGCATCTGCCATGGCCTGGGCAATCATTCCTCATTATGGTGAGAAGTGCAGGATTTTTTTTTTTTTTTGTATAACTTCTATTGCCATTGTACATAAGCACTAAAACAGTTTATATTGCAATTGTTCTTCCATTGCCATTTTCATGGTAGAATTATTTGTTTAATCAGCAAAATATATGAACATAGAATTCTTGGTAATATGCAATGTATATTTTTAATTTCAGTTTAATATAATTCTGTTAACAGAAGCCATTATCTGAAGTATGTGAAGTAAATACATAAACATTGCAATAAATGGTGGGACTATTTGGCCCTTATCTCAAGATGGCCAAACAAAAATATTGTTTTTGGGTGGCAGTTTCACATTGGAAAACCTGCATGATCTAAAATCCCAGTAGTATATGCAGGAATGCACAACCCTAGAGTAATGGAGGGAGAAAAGTTTTGTTCTATAATTATAAGTAGTATTTTTAAAAATTCAATATACAAAATTTACTTAAATTTATTTTAAAAATAATAAAAGGACCGATACTATTTGACTTTTAGAAATATGTGTGATTTCTTAGCTTATCTTTGGGTAAGACATTTATATACACAGCTAAATGGCTTTCAAAGGTTATTTACCATATTTGCTATAAATAGCTTAATAATATATACCAAGATATTTAAATGCCACCAGTATTTTCACTTTTTTTTCTGTTAATATTTGAAGTTAATTTTCTTTTTCCTCAATAGAAGATATTTTGGTTATGCCAAGCCACTTAACCTTTTCAGTAATGATTATCTGTATTATAACTAGAATCCATTCCAAGTTTGTGAGGTAGCTATATAATCAGTAGTATTATTTTATTGAACCAGCTATTCCAGAACTGTGATTACTAGGCTACCCTATCATCAGTAGAACCTGTTTTTCTTAATAGACGAGGATGGATGATTAAAGTTGAGCCTCTATCTATTGCCCTATGTGTTTAGATCAGGGGATTCAAAATTTTCGGGTCATGTACTCTGTGTGTGTGTGTGTGTGTGTGTGTGTGTGTCTGTGACTGTGTCTCTTGAGTCTATTCTAGAATCCTTGATCAAGAGGCAAAGCTCTGATAAGTGGCTGCTTCCAGTGATTTTTGTTGGTGTGTACTTTGTCTCTCACAGGTTCTGTGCTGAACAAAATTTGAAAAATTCTGGAATAGAACAATCACTCTACCTTGATATTGTCCAGTCCTAGCCTGTGATATCATATATAGTTGGCAGACAGAAGTAAAAGAGATCTCTTCAGCCAGCCAGATCTCCACAATACCTGCTAAATTAGAACTTCCATTCAGGATTGAAATCTGGATAATAAATATTTTATTTATTTAACACATTTAGATAAATTTATTTATAAATATTTTATCTTCCACCATTGAACAGGCATTGCAATCTTTATAGGCCACCGTCACCAATATATTGACTTGTTTGTGAAGGAGGAAATCAGCCAGCTACTGGTTCACCCTGTTTTCCATGCAGCAGCTATAGCATCCTTCTGTCATATCTATTCCTATAAAGCTTGACTTAGACTTGTCTGAAATTGTGCATAGGCATTGACACATGCGTATGCTGAGAAGGAGTTGGTAAGTGTAGGTTTCAGATGGGCTAACACACACACACACCTCAGAAATCTCAACTATGAGTTATGTAGAGATGTGGGTTCTGCATGCTGAGTAGTTGATCCAGCTTCCTGTTGGGAAGCTGATGGAACGCAAGACCTGTTTTCTGTGCTTTGTTTGTTTGAGTGCCGCCTAGGCAGAACGTTAACCTCGTTGCTTTCAGTATGTTTGCATGGGTATTTAAGGTAAATTCCACAGTTCAGTCCATTTAGTCAGCTCAACTATTTCAGATATTCTAAAAAGAACTATCCAATTGGTTTGGGTAATGCTTTACAGAACTTCAACTGGTATTTGAAGGGTTGGATGACCTCTCTATTAAGTTTTGGGAGCTGATAGATCTGTTATTCCTTTATGCTGCAGAAAACTATTGAAATTTAGAACTAGAATGATACACAATGAAGGCAAAATCATGAAGATATGGCTAGAGCAAAGATTATTGGGGCATGTTTGTGTCACAGTTAAACTCAAATATGAAAGGGCTTTTAAACCCTCAGTGCCTTTAGGTCACTTATTCTCACTTAGTCCAACTCACCTCACAGGGTGGTTGTTGTGGGAAAATAGGAGCAGGAGGGTGTGTTAGAAATGTCTGCTGTTTAAAGTTGTGTATAAAAATAATAAAGCATGATATAAATTAAATAACCCTTTATTAACATTTGAGCAAACAGAAAAATCAGCTTATTCAGCTCAAGGTGGTTTGTCATTTTTTCTTCCTTTTGCTTGGAACTGCAACCTTGACAAACAGATTCCCCGAATTGATTGACATAAACACAAATGTTGACTTGGCACTCTCCAGTCAAATTTTATTTTATATCATTTCAATAGCTTATTCACCCAACATGTTCAATATTGTTCATGCATGTTAAAAAGAAGCCAATGCACAAAACAGTTGCCTCTAATTATTCCATTATTGATTTAAACAGAATTTTCTCTTTTCTTTGTCTTTCCACCTCTGTCTACCAAAGAACTGTTTTGGTCAGCTTGTTGTTGAGTGGAAAATAAGTGTAGCCTCAGAGTTGTGGCTTAATTCCCAAGGAGAGCAAAATTTGATGTTAGTTAGTTATCAATAGCACTAAGATTATCCAACCATTGCCACCTTTTGCATCTGCTAAAGCAGGACATTTTATTTCTTATAACCAGAGGCTTTTACAGGATGTGCTTACAGTTTTCCCATAAAATATATGTTCCTAACTCCAAATATACATGATTGCACCAAACCCAAATCTAAATTTTAAAAAGGAAGTTATTCTGGTATTTTTTAAAAATAAATTTGTTTTGGTAGCTGATAGTCTATTGATAGTACTAGACTTACCTCAACAACTGGCACTGGAACTACCATAGCTAAGCAATGCAGTCATTAAATGAATCATCATGTGACCACACCCAACTTTTGAATCATCATGTGACCACACATACAACTTTTTTCCCCCAGGGGTCATTATGGATTAAGTAAGAATCATGTTTAGTGGGCTTCTCCTATTGACTTTGCTTGTTGGAAGCTGGCTGATCAAAAGTGACGATGAGGATGCTGCAAAGCTTGTAAACGCAAGGACCAGTTATAAGTTACTTTTTCCAGCATTGTTATATTTTAACTGGTTGCTAAATAAATGGTTATAAGTTCGAAGTAGCCATAACTATTTAAATACGATCTACCGTGCTAAATACCAGCCTATTTCAGAATACCTCTGTTGGCCAATATTGTATCAAAGGGGAGAGAGATAGAAAGAATTTATTAAAAAGATTATATTCAGCATAGGAATAATTTTCATTTTGGCCAAGACAGATGGTAAATTTACAACACAACCAAGATTCCTAATTTATTCCTAACTTATTGTTTTATTGTATTATGTTTTTAATATTCAAAATTACTTGTTTATGATTTTAGACATCAGAACTTCTACATTGTCAGATACCTGAGTTCAAATGTCTCTTTGAAGTGAAATGGTCTGTGCATCTAAACCTACTACATTTTTGGAAAATACATTATCGGTAGTAGAAAAGCTGACTGCAATGGTCATGGCTGACTTCATTATAGAAGACAATGAATTGCTTTAGGCAGAGTACATCTCTTTGTAGGCAGTATAACAAACTGTTTACCAAGCCAAGTGCACTTTCCTTTTGGATCTTTTAAACTCTCTTTTGAATTGTATTACTACAATGCGATAGAAAATGCAGCTTCATTTAAATAAGTTGAGATTCTTTTCAGCTTGAAAGCACACAAAATATGTTTTAAAAGTGAACAATAACTATGGGAAACATGATTATTATAAAGATAATTGCATATTAAAAATTGCTTTAAAATGTTGAAATCCAGCCATTTCCATCTACCAAAGAAGGAACGTTGCTGGTGGGCCATATTTCCCCTTCTTTTTACATCCTCCTGATGCCCATTTGATTTGCTTCAGGGGTTGATGGAACTTTCACTCTTCCTCTAAATATTCTACCTTGAACACAATGAAGTTATTTAGAATAGCAGGCTGTGAAAAGTTTACATGTATCTTAAATTGAGACAAAGATTGGTACTAACAGTTTTGCATCTAAATGTTATAAGAGTGCCATCCAGTGGCTAGTTCAGCTATAACCTTTTCATCTAATTGAAACTAGTATTCCTTTTCCTACTGTATATCCCCATAGCCATGGTAAGATTTTTATTTTATTTTATTTCTATATCTGCCCATCTCAATTAGTAACTCTAGGCAGTATATATGATAAATGCAATGATATTACTAACACTACATACCTTGACTTTCCTCTGGAGTTCAAAATGGCTTATATGATGGTTTTTAATTTTACTTCTACAATGACAATCCTGTGAAGGTTGAGACAGTGTAATCTACTGAACTCCATGGTTGAATGAGATTGAATGGGAACTGTGTGATGGATACAGCTTGCAGAATGGGAAAGCAAGATAGATGTGTGGATCCTCAAATTGAATTCTTCTTCTGAGGTTCAGGCTCTCAATTTGGCATGAGGAGGAATCTGAGAAATATTATCACAGGGACCATAACATGGGGTGGGATTCTACCTGATCGGATTGGTTCTATAGAACTGGTTGTTATGATTCTGCGCAGTTCGGAGAACCGGCAAATCACATCACTGGCTGGCCCTTCCCCTCCCACTCACTCCTTACCTGGCACGTGCGCCATTAAATTTGCCAGTGTTTGGTAAGTTGCTGTTTTTCCTTTTTTTTCCCCCTTGACCATCAGCTGTTCTGTTATGCTAGGAGATTTAGATGCTAGAAAGCAGGAAATATATAGTTGGATTTCTTGCTTTCTAGCTAATCTAAAACCAGAGCTGAACCTTCCTTAGGACTGAATCTTCTATTTTTCAGTTCAGACTCAGGTAGCAGATTGCAGAAAGGTAGATCTCTGAGTGAATCTGTGATTCTGTGAGCAACTCAATCTGCCTGCCTGCTTTGCCTGATTTTGGGTAAAAGTTGCTCTTTTTTTATAAAAAAATCAATATTTATAATATTTACATACAAGCCATGCCCAGCCAGTCACATTACCATCAAGCCACACCCACAAATTAGGCCACGCCCACATAACCAGTTAGTGGTCCCTGGGATCTAAAATTATGAGTTTGGTGGTCCCTGAGGTCCAAAAGGTTGGCGACCCCTGATCTAGGTCATGGTTGTCCCAAAGGTGCTTTTTCAAGAGGCAACTGGGCTTTCTGGTTTTTCTTTGAAGACATTTTACTTCTCATCTAAAAGTTCTGACTGGATGGTGGGGAATGGATTGATTTTTATTCCTTGCAAACAGCTGGTCATTTGCATTCTTTTAGAGAGTCATTGAGCCCATTGTCTTGCTTAGCAATGTAAATTTTGGGCTCAGTTATGGTCATAAGTTGAGGACTACCTGTATTATGTTTCATGGTAGATCTTACAAATAAATGTTAAATAATCAGTAACAAATACAGAATAGGTTACTGAAAACAAATACTTGCCAGTACAAATATTAATTCTAAAATATTTGAGCTGGTCATAGATATAAATTGAAGTATTAGAGGCAAGGAGCATTAAAAAAAACCCTTTAAAATGGCAGTTGAGAGTGCATGATCAAAGGTTGCTCTCTTTATATGCACCATGAAATATAAAATGGGAGCAGACTCTAGAAAGAGTGCAGAGAACAGCAACAAAATGATTAGGGGACTGAAGGCTAAAACTTATAAAGAACGGTTGCTGGAACTGGGTATGTCTAGTTTGATGAAAAGAAGGACCAGGGGAGACATGATAGCAGTGTTCCAATATCTCAGGGGCTCCGCAGAGAAGAAGGAGTCAAGCTATTCTGACAAGAACCAGTGGGTGGAAACTAATGAAGGAGAGAAGCAACTCAACTAAGGAGAAATTTTCTGACAGTTAGAACAATTAATCAGTGGAACAAGTTGCCTCCGGAAATTGTGAATGCTCCAACACTGGAAGTTTTTAAGAAGAGATTGGACAACCATTTGTCTGAAATGGTATAGGGTTTCCTGACTAAGCTAGAGGGTTGGATTAAAAGACCTCCAAGGTCCCTTCCAACTCTGTATTCTGTACTGTTCTGTTGTGTAGTGATGCCTTCCATCTTGATGTCTTGTACTTCCCAAAGCCTCTATTACAGCTTTCACAAAAACTTTTTTTATATTAAAGCTATTGGATTCAGCTTTAGTGCATGATATATTCTGATAGAGTACTCTTGAAAAACATACATGTATGGAAAATATTCTAGAAGCCATCTTTTTGCTGCAAAACAGAAAATAAAGAAATAAATAAAAAAATAATGTTCCCTCTGCCCTCCCAATACACAATAACTACCGGTAGTTAGGGTTGGTTTATTCTGAAAAGAACTTAGAAATGAAAAATGCTGTTTTTGTTTTTGCTAAAAGGCGAGACAGCCTTTCTTGGCTATAATGGGTTCTGTTTGAATAGGATGTTTATGTGTTTTATCATTGATCTCTCTTATGCTAATATCACCCTGTAGTCTGTCATTGCAACTTGAATGATTTATTTGGTCTTTCTTGTAATCAGTAGAGTGAGAAGGTGATATTTAATGTGAAGCTGCTGCAAAGATTGAAAAAAAGCTGAAGGTTTTATTTTATGCCACAGCCCCAGAAAACTGTTCCCAACATGCACTTGGGCCTATTGTTTTAACAACCCGCCTCACCCTTTGGAACTTGCTGCTGCTTTCAAGATTAATGACTTTTGAATTCAGCATTTGCAGGGAGCAAGGGTGAAGTTTAACTTTGCAGAACTGCATTGCCGTCTGAATGAATCAGACAAAGAACACTATACATCTTCCTGTTAGGTCACAAAGAACGGCAGATGGAAACCAAAAGCACACCTCAATTTGGCAGCAGTTCTTATCTGTAGATAAATCTATTCCAAATGCATTTTTAAATTTAGTTAGTAGAAAGCAATGTCTAGAAATCACATTCTTCATTTGCATCTAAAACAACAAGGGATCTTGCCTTCTTCAACAAACCAAAATGGCATACGATAGTATAATCACTTGTATAAAGCTATAGACAATTGTATGTTCTACATAAAAATAAATACAATTATACTTATTTTAAAAATAGATTAGTTTGTTACTCTATTGCGATATTAAAAAGTAAAGAATCCAAATTTTCAAGAGGGCAAAATTTTATTCCTTGATGGTTAGTTGGATTTTGGTAGTTATATGCTGTGGGACATCAAAGACTGAGTGAAGTAAAAGTTTAATTACAGCTGAATGCAAGAAACATCTGACAACATTGATATAATCATTGGACACTCTTTCATTCAAGCCTTGAGGGCTTTGTATATAGCTGGTGTGGAATCAAAATATGTAAAAGGAATAATATTTTTAGTACCATCCTGATTTTAGGAGCAATCATGATAGATATTCTGTCTTCTCTCCTTTGAAACAAGTGAATACAGATAGTAAATTTCTGTAAATAGGAAAGATTGGAAATTAGATCTTACCTTTTTTAGATACCTCACTTTGACTAAATTCTGGGAGCCATTTAATCTGTGGTTTTTGTAAATATGAAACTTATAATACACATTTTATGCAAGTCATTTCTCTGGTGTCAATATGTGTCTGAGAGAAAACTATAGGTTTTAGATCTTTTTATAGAAAGGGAATAGTATAGATACAATATTGATATATATTATAAGAGAAGATGTAATTTCTTTATGTAATTAAATGTGTTGGATCTCAGATATTAGCTGGTTCTGAATCTTATTGAAGATATTCAATACATGTAATGCAAAGAAAGAGCTATTGCAGATCTGTACAAAAGAAATACATGGTTTATGTATGAATAATGAAAAGGCAATTTCTTTTTACCATGATCTCTTCATAATTAATATGATCATTGAAAATTGAGTGATAATTTTATAATCTTTTTAGTGCAGACTTAAATAAGAAATTTATAGTTAAATTAGATAACTTGCCAGAGATAAAGAAATAACTTTCTTTTCTAAGTAACTAAGGGGCAGGTACACATTAATATATCCTGCCTGGTTTAGATTTTTTAAAAGGATTATGGAGGGGGAAAAATGTCTTCAGTCTCCACTGATAGAAGTAATTAATGGATTTCCCCAAAAGTATTGATCATAATAAACTTTGGGTCAGATGATTGCTATTACTTTTACTTAAATGATAATTAATGACTACAATAAATAAACAGAGTCAATGCTAAAATATAATCAAAACAGAATGGAAATTTGCAGATAACACCAAGTGACAGGAATAGCCAACACTCCAGAAGATAAGCTTAAGATACCGAAAGATCTTAACAGATTTGAACGTTGGGCACTATCTAAAAAAATGAAATTCATTGGTGAAAAAAGTAAGGTTCCACTTTTAGGCAGAACAACCAAATGTACAGGTATAGCATATGTGGTACCTGACTCAATAGTAGTAACTGTGAGAGGGATGTTGGAATTCTAGTGGACAGTCACTTAAATATGAACCAGCAATGTTCTACAGCTGCCAAAAAACCCAACACAGTTCTAGGCTGCATAAACAGGGGTAGAATGAAGATCATGTGAAGTGTTAATACCACTTTATAATGCCTTAGTAAGACCACATTTAGAATACTACATCCAGTTTTGGTTGCCACAATATAAAGATGTTGAGATACTAGAAAGAGTGCAGAGAAAAGAATAACAAAGATGATTAGGAGGCTAGAGGCTAAAACACATAAAGAATGGTTGTTGGAATTTGGTGTTAGTTTAATTAAAAGAAGGACTAGGGGTGACATGATAGCAATGTTCCAATATCTCAGGTGTTGCCACAAAGAAGAGGGAGTCAACCTATTCTCCAAAGCACCTGAGGGCAGGACAAGAATCAATGGATGGAAACTAATCAAAGAGAGAAGCAACCTAGAACTAAGAAGAAATTTCCTGACAGTGTGAATAGTTTATCAGTGGAACAACTTGCCTCCGGAAGTTGTGAATGCTACAACACTGGAAGTTTTTCAGAAGAGATTGGACAACCATCTATGTGAAATGGTATAGGGTTTCCTACCTAAGCAGTGGCTTGGACTAGAAAACTTCAAGGTCCCTTCTAACTCTGTTATTCTGTTCTGTTCTATTCTACTCTACTCTCTCTGCTCTGCCACCGCTCCACTCCTCCATTCTTCTTGTTGAAATAATAGTCCCATTGGACATGGTGGTAGTAAGGGCCTGTAGTACAGTCACAGCAGTGGAGTTTTGTGGTTTTCTTCTTGAAGTAGTGGCAAAAGAGATAGCTAATGCCAGAAGTACTGGAGGGTTACCAAGATGAAACAATCATTCCATTGAATCCTCAGCAGCTGTCACCAATTATAGGCAATACATTAAGTTGTATCAATAAGCCTTTTCAATCACAGCTCTGGCTAAAGTAGTGACACTTTAATCACAGAATGTGGCAATGGTTTTACTGTGGCATTTGATTTTTCAAAGAAGAAAAAAAGAATTTTCAAAGTACAGAATCTATGGAATAAGCAGAACTTTTTTCCTGCTCAGAAATTGTCTGGGTTTATATGCCATGATGCTATTCTTTCAAAATACATTGCATTCATACTATCGTGTCTTTTTCTCCTTTTTCAGGATGGAGTTTCAGCATGGGATCTGCATATCAGTTCCACAGTTGGCGAGTGTTTGTTATAATGTGCGCCTTGCCTTGTGTTTCTGCTGTGGTGGCACTTACTTTCATGCCAGAAAGTCCAAGGTTCTTGCTTGAGGTAAAATATCTACATTCCTTCAAGAAGCTGAGCTTACCTGGGTCTTAATATCAATCTCAGATCCATCATTTAAATAAAAAAAAATCAGGCCAAATATTTTCAGTGGGGATTTGACATTTTCAGGATGGATTTGACGTTAGTGGGGATTTGACAGTGGGGATTTGACATCAGTGAGGATTTGTCATGGTACATGACAAACTACTCCTAAAACTAAAATCTTATGGTATCTCTGGACACCTGCATAACTGGATAGAAGCATTCCTGTCAAACAGACAACAAATGGTCAAAATTGGGAGAGTCCTATCTAATTCTATATCTGTCAACAGTGGTGTCCCCCAAGGCAGTGTTCTAGGACCAACTCTTTTCATTCTCTACGTAAATGACCTCTGTGATCATATCAAGAGCAACTGCATTCTCTTCATTGATGATGTAAAGCTATTCAACACCATAGAAAATACCGCTACCCTTCAAAAGGACCTTGACTCCGTATCAGAATGGTCAAACAAATGGCAACTTCAGATCTCAACAAATAAATGCTCTGTCTTACATATTGGCAAAAAAAATCAGAAAATAAAATACAGGCTGAATAGTCAAGACCTTGTTGATGACCCAAAGGATCTTGGAGTACTCATCTCAAATGACCTAAGTGCTAGAGCCCACTGTAACTACATAGCCAAAAAGGCGTTAAGAGTTGTTAACCTAATCTTACGTAGCTTTTTCTCTGGTAATATTATACTAATAACTAGAGCATACAAAACATTTGCTAGACCAATACTCGAATACAGCTCATCAGTCTGGAACCCACATCTGATATTAACACAGTTGAGAAATTCCAGAAATATTTTACAAGAGTTCTTCACTCCTCTACTCGTTGCAGAATACCTTATGCCACCAGACTTGAAATTCTAGACCTAGAAAACCTTGAACTACGCCGCCTTCGGTCCGATCTAAGTATAGTACAATGTGGGGTTCCTCAGGGGTCAGTGCTCTCGCCCCTGCTGTTCAACATTTATGTAAAGCTGCTGAGTGAGGTCATCCGTGGCTTCGGGGTGGAGTTCCATCAGTACGCTGATGATACTCAGCTGTACATCTCCACCCCGGGCCACCCCAACGAAGCCGTCGAAGTGATGTCCCGTTGCCTGGAGGCCGTGCGGAGTTGGATGGGTCGTAACAGGCTTCGTCTCAACCCGACCAAAACCGAGTGGCTGTGGTTTCCTGCGCCCAGATACAGCCAGCTGGTTCCTTCGCTGGCCGTGGAGGGAGAGGTCTCGACCCCCGTGGAAAGGGCGCGCAACTTGGGTGTCCTCCTGGATGTACGGCTGTCTTTAGAAGAACATATTGCAGCCGTCGCCAGGGGGGCTTTTTATCAGATTCGTCTGATTTACCAGTTGCGGCCCTTTCTGGATCTGGGCGCACTTCGCACAGTCACTTCCGCCCTCGTTATCTCCCGCCTGGATTATTGCAATGCTCTCTACATGGGGCTCCCCTTGAAGAGTCTCCGGAGGTTGCAGTTAGTCCAGAATGCAGCCGCGCGGGTGATTGTGGTGCTCCTCAGCTCCCACGTTACACCGCTTCTCCGCAGGCTGCACTGGCTTCCTGTGGCCTTCCGGATTCGATTCAAGGTGGTACTGATGGTATTTAAAGTGCTCCATGGCTCGGGACCTGGGTACTTACGGGACCGCCTGCTGCCATCATCAACCTCCCGCCGCCCAGTACGCTCCCACAGGGTTGCCCTCCTTGGGGTACCGCCGCCCGGCCGCTGTCAGCTGACGGCCCCGAGAGTTCGGGCTTTCTCTGTGGGAGCTCCCTCCCTATGGAATGATCTCCCCCCGGAGATACGAGCTATGACGGATATCTTGACCTTCCGGCGCGCAGTTAAAACCCTACTTTTTAGGCAGGCTGGCCTGGCCGAATGAATGGGTTCTGGTTTTAAATTGGGTTTTAGTAATTAACTTTTAATTTTTATCTATGATCCCTGATTTTATATTGTTGTATTTGGTTCTGATGGGATACAGCCGGAAAATCGCGTTTAATATATTTTTAATTGTATTTATAATGTATTTATATGTTTTTAGTAGGCTGTACTTTTTTTGGGAGAGGGAGCGGTATAAAAATATGATAAAATAAATAAGTAAATAGTATATAAAATCATACATTGCAATGTCCTACCTGTCAATGAATACTTCAGCTTCAACCATAACAACACAAGAGCGAACAATAGATACAAACTCAAGGTTAATCGCACCAAACTTGATTGCAAGAAATACGATTTCAGCAACAGAGTGGTCAATGTCTGGAATACTCTACCTGACTCTGTGGTTTCTTCCCCAAACCCCAAAAACTTTAACCTTAGACTGTCTACTATTGACCTCACCCCTTTCCTAAGAGGTCTGTAGGGGGCGTGCATAAGCGCACCAATGTGCCTACCGTCCCTTTCCTATTGTTTTTTTTATATTTTATTTTTCTTATATGTATCCATGTATTCATAACTATGTTTTACTTATACCTATTATCTTGTAAGCAATTGACAAATAAAATAAAATAAATAATAAATAAATAAATTTTTGAAGTTCTCTCTCTGGAAAATGTTATTTGCCTCTTTCTCTTTGAGAGATTTAATAACAATCCTTTTAAAAATTATATCAAGTTTTGATCTACTATATTGCTTTTAGTCTGATGCTGTTTTATGGTTGGTTTTTTTATGCTATTTTATTCTGATACTTATTTGGTGAACTGTCTTGTTTGAGGTGAAAAAATGAATGTATTGCTGAAGATCTAAACATATCAGGAGCAAGGTTCACAATAAATGTTATTTATTAATGAAGTGATTTAAAACTATTGATACCAAATGTAATCCACAATATGCCATTGAGTGAGATAGAAAAATGTGGCAAAATATTTCTTTAAATGTAGATGTATTTTGAGTGAAGAAAGAGTGAATACAGATTGCTTTATTTTCAAACGTCTTCATATCCTTAGGTTGGAAAACATGATGAAGCTTGGATGATTCTCAAACAAATTCATGATACAAATATGCGAGCTCGTGGCCAACCTGAAAAAGTTTTCACAGTGCGTATTTTTTATACAAATATATATCATTAGTGGAAAATTAGTTGCAATTTAGACTGGAATAGTTATCAGTAGAAATCATATATTCTTCTGGAAGAAAATAATACCATGAAGAGTACCTACAGTGATTATTCACATAGACCTTGAAGATTTATTTTTGTTTAAGGACATTTTTTGATCCATTTGTCATTGGGGTCCAGATAGCTTTGGTAAAATTATCCGGCCATAATTCTTAATTCTTGCGGCCCTAGGGCTGCAACATATTCTTTCCCCAGTTTCCCTATGCTCACAAACAAATACACATGTACTCTTGCCACCTGAATTCACACCATGCTGCAACACCCCTCCAGCTCACACATAACTTGCACTGGGTCTCCCCCACCATCCTGCAGCAACCTGCACTCCTTGTCTGAATCTCTCTTTGCTTTTGGTTTAACAACCCATGTTAAGTCATGTGAATTGCACTTTATGACCTCATTGCTTAGTAGTGGAAATTCTGGCCCCAGTTGTGATCATAAGTTGATGACTGTCAGGCTCAAGCAGCTAGATCAGGGCTGTCAAACTCCCAGCCCGCAGGCCGGATGCATCACGCACTAGCCATGCCCACTCCTTGCTTAGCAAAGGAGGGGGAAGTCCCAATATGTCACGTGATGACGACGGGAGTTTGATACCCATGGGCTAGATCCACATATGAAAGGTTCAAGTTGACTACTTTATTTTGTTCCACCTATTGTACAGGAATCTCTTCAGACTGCTTGCCTTCCCTTGGGAACAAACAGATAAAGTTCCATGAAACTTAAAGGGGGTCAGCTTTATATCTCTTGTGGCTGCGGAAAGATTCAAGACTAATTCCCCACCTGATCCCTCCTCCCTGCCTGGCTGGAATTTTCCCAATAATGACTACCTATAATGGTTTTTTTATGTATTGTTAGATTTAATAGGATCTGTGAAGTTGCTTCTTATTCCATATTGGTTATAACTCAGTTTTGAAGGTTATTATGCAAAAATCATAACAAAACTAAAAAATGATATTCTCATATGAATTTATATCCTTTATTCATTAAAATGTGTTTTTAAAGAGCTGCAAACAACCATTTTAAAGTTTTTAAAAGCTCTACAGATAAGCTGATTTTTCTAATAATACCGCAAAATATCCGTTTCTAAAGAACCTGCACTTTCATATTCTCCTGTTCAGTTGACCTTCTATGCAAATCGTACTTCTCTTTCTTTCTCAAGAGATGGAAACTATAGCCAAGGTTAGATGTTTTAATTTATAAACATGCAACTTAAAGCTCTTTATAACCTTTTAGATAAGGCTGTTAACTTTCAATAGTCAAATGCTTGTTTCTCAAGTAGAAAAAAAAATACTCTTTTTGTGTTCTCCATAGGTTAACAGGATCAAAATGCCAAAACAAATAGATGAACTTGTAGAAATAGAAAGTGACACAGGGACCTGGTACAGAAGATGCTATGTCAGGGTGCGCACAGAACTGGATAGTGTAAGTAACACAATCTCTACAATATTATATATATTTAAGTATAAAACGGTCTAGAGAATCTAGACATTTACTATTATTATCAAGTTTAAATAAGACAGTGTTAAAATTACTAAAATAGATATAAAACAAACAATTTCTTATGCTTTTAATTTCCCCCCCCCAATGAAATATTCTGTGATTCCATGTTTTTATAGGGATTTTCCAGATAATGGTACTTAATTTATTATATTGCTTTCGCCTTCTCCCAAAATTGCGGATATGCTCTCAATTTATTCTTGTGAAGTAGATTAGGCTGGGAGATAGTGGCTTGTCAGACTCACTCAATAATCCACAAAGATAAAGTTTGATGTGGTTTCTCCCATGTCCATTTCATTACTGTCATACAGTAAAGGGGCATGCTAACTGAATTTGGCAAGAATAGCTTCCATGTATACGCTACATCATGCAACAAGGCAAATACAAACAGGTTATGGTTCTAAAGTTTCTAAATATTGTTAATCAGTTGGAGTACAAAAAATGGGGGAAGTCAGAACTCAAATACTTACCTATAGTTTTTAGTACTTCTTTTTCCTTTTCCTTTTTGTTTCCTTCCATTTAAGATTTATAAATAATAATGTTGTGGAGATTTTGGAACTAAATTCAAAGGTATATACTTCTGTCTTTTGATAAAGGTAATATATTTGGTCTGGTCTGGTCAATTAAAACATTAATTGTATAATTTCAAAAATTTTCTTCTTCCAGTTATTGTATTGACTGAAGCCACAAAATGGGGTGTACTGAATCTTCCAGGAAAAGTTGGCTTCTTTTGTTCTTTTGTTTCTAAAATTTGCCAAAGTTTATATAATTTATGTAGTCCTTGTACATTAAATTGGTAGACCAGAATTGGTGTGGTTCAGTTTCTTGCATCACTGGTGTTTGACTTCCAAAGCTTAATTCAGAAAACTAAACTAAAAGTAAAATAATTTCTGCAATAATTAAAAGCATCATCTAGAGTCCTCTACTAAAATAACAATAATGTGGATACTTTGAGTGGGTAAAGATGCTAAGGATCCCTACTGCAAAAATGAACAATATGTAATGGCCTCCTTCTACTTTTATGCAGTGTGGGAAATCTGGTGCCTATAATCTCTAGTACTTAAGTTTCAGGTGAAAAATGTTAGTCCTCTGTGCCTATTGATGCCATATTTGGCCCAAGAGCATTTGTTACAAGTATCTTGATACTCTGGCTTTTTACTCCTACTTGTGGAATTCATAAAGGCTCCCCCTTTCACTTTGCACTGCTCAGTTAGGGATTGTGTTATTTCTTGATTTAAGCAGCTGTTAAAATCAGATCAAGCAGAGTATTCAGAAATCTAGTTATATCTGTAAAACTAAAGACTACTTGGCTTTAGATACAAGCCTGATATTTCAGAAACTGGATTAGTTAGTGCTGTTTCAGAGGAAAAATTAGGCCCCTCAGCAGTTTTCCTGCCATAAATGGTCACTATAGACCATCCTTCCCTCAAAGTAGCATTTTATTGAGGATTCTGAAGCAAAGCGGCATATCTAACTTTCTGTGATGCTTATTCTCAAGTTTACTTGTATTTTTCATTTAGGTTTCCGTAAAACTTCAGAAAACAAATGCAGTTTTTCTTATTTTCTCACAGATTTGGTTAACATTTAAGAGGTGTTTCACCTATCCAGTCAAAGACAATACAATTAAGCTTGCAGCAGTATGGTTTACTCTTTCTTTTGGGTAAGGTTGATAAGAAATATATAAATTTTGTCATTGTATTACATTAACTTGGTTGCAAATTCATACGCATCCACGGGTGATGCAGTGGACTGGATGGATGTACTGCATTTACTTTGTGAAGGAAGATTCAAACAAGTTAAAAATGCCAAATGCCATATTCCAGTTACTAGGATTTTTCTTTATTATTTTCTAAGCTAGAGACCTCCTCCATTATATATTTAGTGAGAAGCAGCCATGCTAGTTTCATTCATTTTCCACAATATCAGTGTATGATATCATCAAATTACTGTCATCTCAAATTACTTCAAATCCTTTTTGAAACTGAAGAAAATAAGTCTTTGAAAAGCATAAAATTACACTTAAACATTGTCCACAATAGAAATACTCTTTTTTTAAAGAGGTACAATTTGAGATGTACAGTAATATTGCTAGTGATGGACTATTTCCAAAGGATTTGTATCTTGGCATTCCTTTATTGTTGTCTTTCCAGTTAGTGACATGGATACATACAACAACAAACTTTTTATTATTTTATAAAAAATTTAAACTGCTCTTTTTTCACTCTTTTAAAATGTTTAATATTCATACAAACATTTTTGTTAAAAAAAACATTCTGCACTGACTTAATATTTAAATTAAACATAAACCAACACACACCCTTTTTCCAGTCTCCAGTCCATGCTATTTTATCAATGTTTTCTATTTTTTTTTATTTTTACTTTTTACCATTTGCATTAATTGAATAATAGCTTCTACATAAGCTTTTTCTGTAAAGTATTTTTTAAAAATGGTTATTAAAAATGATTTTAAAACTCAATAAACTGTGATTGCTCAGACGAATGGCTTTCCCCCTATCCATATAGTTTAAAAACTGATAATTTTAAAGGAGATTACTTTTATAGCAAATGTATTGTGTGATCACTATACCAATACAACATGCAAGTCTATAAATATTTTTAGAAAAACAGCTAAATAGGTAGGATTGGAAAAGTACAGAAAAGGACAACCAAAACAATCAGGGCAGCTAAAACAATCTCCTGTCAGAAATAAATAAATAATACAGGGGTTGTTTCATTTAAAAAAAAAAGCTGAGAAAGGGGAAACATGATAGAGATGTATAAAAATATGCCTCCTGTGAGCAAATGAAATATAAAGAAGTTTGTCTTCCTCTATCAGAATCTGTGCCATTTGTTTTCTTAGAACATAGTGAAGTCACTTTGAAAGGAGATGAGACACCCATGGAGGATAAGGCAGTGTCTATTAATTTTGAAGGTAGTCTAGATCATTTACAGAATCAGAAATAGTACTACTTACCAGATTCTCGAGGGTATCTGTGGGAAATTGACTAAATTAGAATAGGCTTTTGGTTAAACAAGTTTGGTACAGTTTCATATGTGGCTTTCAATGGGAAGACAATGATTAAATACAGTAGCATTACACATCTACAGATATGCTATTATTACTCTTCTCAGAAACAGCAAAGCAATGCATTTCAGTCAATGCACTCCAAAAGCCTCTTTCAAAATGTTTTGCATGTGCCAATTACTAAAATTACAAAATAACATTACAAGCTATTTCCATTAATACAAGCCTGGGAGCAAAACCAAAAAAGAAATTGGATGTATTGTCCCTTTTCCTCTATATGTATAATTTCCAATTTCTACTTATTTCAAGGATTCAGCATTCTTAATTTTTGTTTCTTTTTTCTTAAACCACATTAAAAATTTAAAATATGAAAACCTTAGCATAATCTGCATGTGTGAGTTCTGGTTTTATAGCTTGTGGGCATTGTCTTTCTCTTCTTATTCCCACCCCTACCCCCATGCCATGCCACCATCTATATCTAGTCATGACTTCACCTTCATTTTTCTCTAAGTTTGTGCAATTGGCTTATTTTCACTAATCAGAGTTAACATTAGCGGCATATGACACAATAAATAATGTTAATTTTAGATGAACATGGCAACATCAGTTCTCGTGATAATTTTTGCAAAGAGAGGGGGAATTCAGAAATCTGTGGGAAAGCTATGTACTTGTTATATCTGAATGCAGCTAGAACATTGTAAAATACTACTTTTTATCAGTATATATTCAACATAATGCTGCATTACAGTTCATTTTTGTGTCATGTATTTTCTGTTGAATGCTGAAATTACACCAAATGTTTTTATAGGTACTATGGATTGTCTGTCTGGTTTCCAGATGTCATTAAGCATCTACAAGCAGATGAATATGCCAGTAGAGGGAAGAATTTTAGCAACAAGAGGATCGTGAACTTTGATTTCAACTTTACTCTGGAAAATCAGATCCATTTTAATGGGACATTCATCAATGACAAGTTGAGAAAAATAAATGATTTGCTGATTGTACATTCTGCCTTTCTTCTAATGAGTTCAAGATACATATTTAGCACTTCCTCTCTTTCTCTACAATGGTTATGTGGGATAGGGTAGGCTGAGAAGTAGTAATTAGTCCAAAGTTACTCACCAAGCTTATGCATCTGAACCCACAGAATGTACTTGAATGTGGATTTCCCAGGTTCTAGTTTTAACACTGTAACTTCTCAATTATTACCAAATTACATCCCCCTTCTTGATTTTTAATTATTGTTATAATTGGTTTTGAAAATTTTGTGTCGTAATTGTACAACTTACGACAATCTCTTTCCTTGGTACTAAAAAACTGAATTGTCATGTTTTATATTTGACCACAACTGATTGAGAGAAGTTCAAATGAAAAGGCATTATGATTTGAGTATATAGAGTGTTGCCCAGTTCAGGATCATCTGGTCCCTCATACCAGTGTTCCCTTTTATGTTTCTTTTTCTTTTTTCTTTTGGAGAGATAGGTATTAATATAGGTTAATGTTTTGCTTTTTTTAGTTCACTCTTTTCCTTGTTTTAATAATTATAGCTAGCTCTAACTTCAGATCAGTAAGTATTATTAAAAATTGTTTCAAATCATATTTTGGAATAAACTTGGCTGATGATAACCATAGTGTGATTCAGCTATCACAGCATCCAGTAGTTATGGAGGCCAGGGGAGATATGGAACTTCGCAAGATAGAAAGAATGTGAGCTGTTATATTTTCTGTCCTCCTAACCACTCAGAGTTTGAGCATGGGGAATTTAAATATATTACTACAAAAGACTGAACCTTCAGATGATGATTTATATTTAGCCATACTATTATTAATCAGTCATTTCAGTTAGACCTCTTACTATCTGTCATGCTTTAAATCAGTACAGTAAATTCTTTGTTTTACTCAGGTTCACAATGATGACATTCAAAGCAGTTACTTTCCAAGACTCCCTTTTTAAGAACTGTTACTTCGAGGATGTTACTACGCTGAATACATATTTTAAAAACTGCACTTTTATAGAGACTGTTTTCTTCAATTCAGGTATGTTGGAGGGGTGGGAATACCACATTCTTTTGTACCCCAAATCTTTCAAATCTTTCAACTGTTTGGTAGTTATTTCAATAGAGAAGTTAAGCAGAACACTTTTTAAACTTTTTTTTACCAGCTGTAGGGATGTCAAGTGCTGAATTTCTGGCTGAGCTTATTATCAGAAGTAACTAACTTTTTAAAAAACCAATTTGAAGAAGAAAGAGCGGGAATTTGGCTCCATGAATAGTTTCTTCATCTCTTTGGCCTGAAGGTCTTTCTGCCAAGGGTGATTGGAAAGTAACTGAAACTTTCTGCTGGAATGTGAGAACTGGGCCAACTAACAATTAAACTTGTTTAGGCAGCCACTGAGAGGCACCTTTCAGGATTCCAAAGGCAAAATGAAGTCAACTTCCACATTATACCTTGGAGGTGCAGTGGGTAGAGGGTTGAGGAGAACATACTGTGCTTGGGATGTTTTCTGATCCAGGTTTCTTCATTCTTCTTATGTGTTTTCGATTAAGGCTAATCTCACTGCCAAGAGCTACATCTGTATTGTTAGGGGGAGAGAAGTTTTTTCCCCATTTTAAACTAAAGTATCTTAATAGCTCTGATATATGCATAACCTGTCATTTTGGCCTTCACCTAGCATTTCTGATTAATAATTACAAGAGAGTTACAAGGAGAATACAGGTAGCCCTCAGCTTATGTGCATTTAGCAATCATTCAGTTACAGCATTGCTGAAAAAATGGACATACAATTAGTCTCTGAAATTCCAGCTGCAGCAATGCCCTACATTCAATGTTTGCAATCTGGGAGCTGTAATCACATGATTGCCATTTGCAATCTTTTCCGCTGGCTTCCCACAAATGAATTCAATGGAGAAACCAACAAGGAATGTCCCAAGTCACTCTGGAAAGTCATTCCTTGTGCAGCATCCTCCGTCTTTAGCTCCGCTATCTCTCCAAGTCTTTTACCACCCTCCCCAACTTATGTACAGCCTGCGTTGGGTCTCCCAAACCCTCCACTGGCCTCCCTCAATTCTTGTGCAGTCTGCACCAGGCCTTCCAAATCCTCCTCACATCTGCCTAGTGTGTAGCCTGCACCTGTCATATTTAACGTTTTTAGGTTCCCCCCTTCTTTTTGTATTGTTAAATTATAAATAGTGGAGATTTTGGCAAACCCTTACTTGCATTGTTAAAACAATTTAATGTATTTAAATGTAATTTAGTGATTTTTCTAATCAATGATACATTGAGCATTAACTCTACAATTTGTCATTCCTTTGTCCACTTCTGATATTATGTTTCTGTACCAATTATTAGATCTCTTTTTTCTTGTTTGTTTGCACTTTGTTTTTCTTTTTTAAATGATTAATACACTTAAAAAAACTACATTTGACGTAACAGAAGTTTGTTACCTTATTTATAAAGTATTTGTTTATCTTTCCACCTGACAACAATAAAAACATATTAAAAAATAAACACACATAACAATAATTTTAATAGAAGTTATTTATGTCCTGCTGAGGAATAGGCATGTCTAATGCAACAATATGAAACTAAAAGAACATCATTAAAACATTAATATACTGCAATATTAATATACTGGACTGCTATACTAAACATTAATGTTGGCCTTTTTATGCAATATGTAAAAGAACCTGGGTTTGAAATATATTACAACTTTCACAAATTTCTTCTATTTCCACAGATCTCGAGCCATATAAATACCCTGGTAGTGAATTTATAAATTGTACGTTCTTTCACAATAAGTCAGGATGTCAAATTTCATTTGATGATGATTACAGTGCCTACTGGATTTATTTTGTCAATTTTCTGGGGACTTTAGCAGTATTGCCAGGAAATATTGTCTCGGCTCTTCTGATGGATCGAATTGGACGTTTAACAATGTTGGGTAGGAACTTCGCTTTGAAATTGATTGTTTTCTTTAATTAAACATCCTTTTTACTTAAAAGATTTACAAATAAGCAAGGGGTGAGGGCCATATAGAAAGAGTTGTTTCACCCACCCACCCACCCACCAGCTAGTTTTTCAGTGCACCATCAGATACATAGAAGTAGATGGTGCAGTGATTATGTATTTTAAGGAAGAATGAATTTGTGAGAGGCTTAATGCAGCCTTTCAATCCTTAAACCTCTCTAATCCTATTTTCTCCCAAAACGATAGTTTTTTAGCCACACAGCCTATAAAAAGAGAGGAAAAAAAGAAAATACCTTGAAGTTTGGCTCCCATTTAACAAAGCATTTCAGTCTCTTCTGTGATAGAAAGCAAGGGGGAAAAATCATTTTGCTTATCAAACTCATAAACTCCTGCTATAAATTCCTCCTTTTCCTCAAACTCGAGACATCATGACAGCTGAAATTTTATGTTTTATCATTTTATCATGTAATCATGTGCAGCAAGAAGTTTGTTTTTGTGACAGTGCTGGCCCTTGGAGGGGAACATTTCTGAATCAAGATTTTCAGACAGATGATAAGAAAGCATAAGCTTCTCATAGTTCAAGATCAGAAATCTTAACACAGAGAATTACTAGCCAGTAGCAATTTTTTTTCAGACTTTTAAAGAAATTTTGATACTAGGAAACTTGCCACAATGAAAATTCCAAATTCAATTGAGTCCTTGTATGGACTTTCAACCTTCTTAATTCCATTTTAAGCTTTCCTTTCTTCCTGAATAGTGGAAAGCCTTAACGACATGATCCTTAACATATTATTCTGTCACCTCTGTCAGTGCCCACATCCAATGCTATTAGAAAGTCTTTGATCCTTACAGCTTCTTGTTATATCTTTGGTTACGTTACTAATGTTGACAAGATTATAATATTTGTTTTGTAAAGCCTTTTATCAGAAGCAATAGTAGCTATTAACATTTGGTTTCCATGCAGGTGGTTCTATGATTCTTTCTGGAATTAGCTGCTTTTTCCTATGGTTTGGTACAAGTGGAGCCATGATGATAGGCATGCTGTGTCTATACAATGGCCTTACCATCTCAGCATGGAACTCTCTTGATGTTATTACTGTGGAGTTATATCCTACAGATAGAAGGTATAGTTTTATATTCTTGCCATGTTTTATCTTCTTTTCAAAATGTAAGTCAACTGGACATTTTTAAGATACATACTTAAAAGGTGAAAAGGATAGGAAATAGACTGTTTTTATAATTGTGAATAATAAGGTCATAAAAATTGTGACTGCTACTGATTTGCACTAGGGCTATGTTATTTAACTTCTGTCTGGCTTCAAAATTGATCAGGAAGGCTATGTTCTGTTTGTTTCTACTAATCTTGAGCTGTTTTAGAAACAATACATTAAAACTGAAAAGCATTAGGTGCAGATGAAATGCCTGTTCCACCTGTTGGAAACTGCAGAAAGAAGTTAAAGTTCTAACAGTTCTATGTTACAAATATGAAAAAAACCAATTATTGTCTTAAGGTTGGAAAAATACCTCTCCTAAATAAAGGAAATGTAACCACATATGTAGATTATTGAATGAATTCTTTATGTATTCAGTTTTTCTTCAACAATTACAAAAATGAATTAATCCATAAAAGCAGAAGGATTTGAAACTAAATAGCTAACAGAGATGAATAATAGAGCAAGAATATTACAAGATTTCATTTTATTTCACTGACAAAGCTTGTAAATGTAGAATGGGGAATATATTAAAGCTAATGGATATGCCAGAATATTTGACTATTCTTCTGTGGAATAATGAATAAAACACTGTTGGAAAACAATGAAATGATAGATAATTTTGTTTTCTTGCATTTTACATTATTTGCATAAAATAAACGAGCTAGGAAAACAAAGAGAAAATTAATCCAATGGTATAAAGGCAATGAAAACCTTGGGATATTTCATGACAAAAAAGATCCATATAGTTAATGATCCTTCCAGTGATAATATAATAAACAATTGTTAATTTATATGATACTTGTAAATCTTTTTCACGTAATCTACATCTGCATAAGCAACTTATTTTCTGTACTTTCCCCTCCCTACCTTTTCTTCTCATGTTTCCCACCAACTCACCATAATTTAAGTCCTACACTGCTCTACTCAACTCTAGGTATCTGATGAGGTGAGCAGCAGTTCACAAAAGTTTACCCTCTTTCATTTAACTTGTTAGTTGGAAAAAATACTGCGAGACTCCTGATTTTTTGTCAGTATGGTTTAATATGGTTCTTTTCCTACAATATTATTAAACTTGGTTTATTTGTTAAGTGCTGTTGAGTTTGGCCCTTGACCACTGCTTGTCATCTCAATCTGTCCCCAACAGTGACATAGTTCTTCAAATAATCATTTTAATCTCATGTATTCATCTTATCTATAATCTTTTATTTTTCTATATCAACATTGCCAGGAGTAATATTTTTTCTAGTTCGTCTCATGCTCAGTAACACACACAAATTTTAGGATGTTTTGCTTGCTGATTGTTGTCTCAAGAGTTCCATCAACCTTTGATCTAAAACTGATTAGATCCTTGGTAATGTCTCTAAAACCATAATTTGGAAGGCATGTAATTCTTTGTCATTTTAAGATCTATTTTTCATAGCTATAAGTATCTCTTTGAAGACAATTACTTTAATAATTAGTTGTAATCTTTTTTATCATTACAGTATCGCTGACTTTTGTGATTTTTGCCCAAGGTTTTGTAAGTGAAGTGAATCTCATGATTTTCACCTTCATTCTAAGTGAGCAGTTTTATGTCTGTCAAACATTCAAGGACTACCTGTATGCTTTTAAAAATCCATATGGTCCTTGCTTCTTGGGGTTGACAGCTATATGGAGCCTGCTGCTTATTTTTAATGTAGAGATATTTTTTATGAGATTGCTACTTTTTCTTCTGTGTGCCATTCTGGTCTCCTCAAAGAATAATATACAAATAAATGAACCAAATAAATGTTTGTCTGTTACTTCCAATTTAGTCCAAGAGAATTGGGAAGTATGGGATCCTATGGATCCATAACGACCCATCTTCATCCAGTGTTGAAGAATTATAGAAGAAATGTACCCATTTAGACATCCAACAAAAAAATTACATGGCTCTGGGTTCTCCTTCAAGATTATTGAATTGCAACCTGAACAATTTCCTTTTAAGGAATTCTTTCCTTTGTTTGCTATTTATGAACTGTTGCACCCCTCATTTAATTTTGTCAGAAAATATGTGATTTGATACAATTTGCAAGCATTGGGACAGCAAGTTTTTACTGCCACCCTGTGGAATGAATATCACAATATTGAGTTAAGTTCACCCATCCTGTCTCCCCCTAGCCAGAGTATTGCTGTTCCCACTGTTGTCTTTATTTTAGGGTGTGGCAGTGGGGGTGAGGTGTTCATTAAATCAAGCCCTCAAAAATTGCATCCTTGCATGAGACACACTCTAGAAAGTCATCCCACAGACATTCCTGACATTGTTATTTCTCATGAGGTGCATATAAAATCTTGTCAGACTAGCTAATTATGTGTTGAAAACTTAATCTCCTTCGTTATATCTCATGTCTTCTCTGATTTTCTTGGGAGGCTTTATAAAACTGTAGCTCTGAAATTGCCTGGTTTCCTTATTTCCCACCTTCATGGCTACAGACTAGAAGTACTATTCACACCACACCTCACTGTAATTTTTACTCTCCTTTTTGTAATGAATGATGGTAATTACAGTTTTTCCTGCCTGGATAGGCAGGGTGTGTAATTTAATCCTGGTTAGCTGCCCACTGCTACCCCTAATCTTTCTTAGATGTCTTACTATGTAGGCTACCTTATTATATTTTGCTTCAGATACAATCTCAGGAAAGATGTATATATAATATAATCTTATTTATTTCAATCTCTGTTCAGAGTTGCACGCTGCAAGAGCCTATTTCATATAAACACAGCAGGTACAGCCTTTCTTCATGCTATAAAATACAAGTAAAAATGTAGAATAGGTATCTTTTCTCTGATGATACTTTTAGAAGAAGTTACAGGTAGTTCTCGACTTACAACAGTTCATTTAGTGATCATTCAAAGTTACAACAGCACTGAAAAAACTGATTTATGACCATTTCTCACCCTTATGACTGCTGTAACATTCCGATGGACACATGATCAAAATTCAAATGCTTGACAATTGGCTCCTATTTATAATGGTTGCAGTGTCCTGGGATCATATGATCAGCTTTTGCAATCTTCTGACAAGCAATGGGGAAGCCAGATTCACTTAACAACCATGTTACTAACTTAAAAACTGCAGCGACTAGAAAGATCGTAAAATGGGACAAAAACTCACTTAACAAATGTCTCACTTAACAATATAAATTTTGAGCTCAATTGTGATCATAAGTCAAGGACAACCTGTATTTATGTAGGTTAATAATGTACACTCAACCTGAAATTAAAATTGATTCTCACAGTGATACAGTCCACAGATGGCTATCTGTTTGTGACAGCATTATGGTTTCTTCAAACACCTATGACCCAGTGACTGGTTTTGAAATTGTTACAAGCCATGATATAGTTTGACTTTGGATTTTGTATGAACCAAATCACATACTGTTAAATATGGGCTATATTGAAGAGGCAGTACAATGGCAGAAGGAAAGGATTTCTTTATTTAGCTCTGAGTAAAAGACTGCTGCCCGGTGTGCCTGCTGTTCTTTTTACAGGCTGCTGTCCACAATTTCAGCCACTGACGGCTGTTCATTTCCCGCCTGGAAAATGAACCAATGGGGGAAGTCTGACATCACTGACTTTTCCCATTGAATAGCTAACACATACCTTATAATTAAATAAACCTGTGGCTTGTTTTTTTCAAGTTTCTCAGTCAGCTTCCAAGACAGAAGTTGCTACCAATTATCAAAGTCTGTCTTTTAAGTGTAAACAAAGATGATCTCAAATAAAGACCAATTCCTAGTGATTAGATCCATGCAATTTTATTGCTACCTTAAGGAGGTTGGTTGTCATTATATTTCTAACACTATCTTTCCCAGCTTCCCTATTTCACTTATAGCTTTGCAATTCACAGATGGTTCCTATCCAAGAATTGAAATATTTATTCAGAGTGAATGCAACCTAGAGTTAAGGCTATTCAACTTAGAGGTCTCCAATTTTTTTACTTGAGATTTTGAACCATATTCTTCTGGTCACTCAATGGACTGGTGCTATGTTCAACAGCATCAAATTGATCACTGAAACTGTAAGAAGAACCGTAAAGTTTCTTATGCTTGTAATCTTAAATCTTAATCTATTCCTATTAGCTTTATTAGGAGTTCTTCATAGGAGATTATCATGGAATACCAGTGCCTTACATTAGATTGAGAATTTAAATCCCCAAAGATACCATGGTCAAGAAAATTGTGTAAAGTTACACACTCAGCCCAAATATTTTATTTATTTGATTTCATAATTATAAAAAGATAAACTTATTTTTGCAAAATGCAAATATTTGACTACCTAAAATTTATAGTAAGTTAACAAAAAGCCCAAAAGGACATTATTTAAACTGCATGCATGGTTATGCCATATTATCGCAAGGAGAAACTTTTTTCCCACAGATATGCAAATTACCAAACTAGTTCTACTAAATATGTCATCTATATTTGTCAACATGTATTTAAGGGTGTCAAACCAGCTGCATTCTCTCCCCCTACTCCATGCAATTACTTCAAGTTTTTCAAGCACAGGCCTTCTGGCATTTAAATTTGCCTTACCGTCTTGTAACCCATATTTGTGTTGGCAATTAAGCACATAGATATTTTTGTGGACCGCTATAAAACAATGCTGCTGTTTCGTTGTTTAAGAGCACATATTTGTTTCTGTTTCCCAAGGGTCTGTACATTGCCCCATTATCTCAAACTGGTTTTTCAGAGTATGAAATAATATAGAAACCTCAGAACTGATTTGGATGCAGTCTCATAAGCATCTTCACAAAGTATCTTATTAGTTGGGTCTCCTGAAGGCAGTTTCTGTTTCTCATAAGATTATTTATCTGATCATGTGTAAAACCTGTGGAACTGAGGCAGCTGAAATTTATAGACCTTTGCAAGCAATTTGTTCAAAATTCTGGCAAAAGGAATTTGTCTCAGTCTTGATAGCCTACTGGGCAGAGAGGACAAACAAGCAGGAGAAGCCAGAAAAAGGAATTGTGTTTGATGTGGAATTGGGGAAATTAAAAAAAATAGTTTTAAGAATAGCCTGGCTCAAGCACACCAACCTTAAGTTTTGTACTGATTTTAAGAGAAGGTAATCAAATGTTAGAAAGTCTTACCTCTGAGACATGATGTAGCGATTATTCAAACATACAATACAACATTTAATTACTATCTCTCTGTATATTACAGTAATAATTACTTAACTATAATTATTTTCATTATAGAATTATATTTCTGTAATCTATCATATAAACCTGGGAGAGAAATGTCATTCAAAATATTTAGAGTATTCAGAAGGATCCTCCTGTGTTTCCATAGTGATGCACTCCCAACCTTCTAGGCTGCTTCATAATTTCTAGCTTGTATATGCTATTATATAGGCTGCAGCTCTTCGATGCGTATTGATACCTATTACAGTATCTGTTGTTTCTGGGGTATATAGATATCACAGATTTACCATGGGTTATAAAAAACCTTTTTATATAGGAATTATTCCTGTCATGAAATTGAAATACACTCAGTGTCCTTCCATTTTTGCAAGAAAGAACTAAGGAACCTTTAGATCAGTGTTTTTCAACCTTGGTGGTTTGAAGATGTGTGGACTTCAACTCCCAGAATTCCTCAGCCAGCAGAGCTGGCTGAGGAATTCTGGGAGTTGAAGTCCACACATCTTCAAACCACCAAGGTTGAAAAACACTGCTTTAGATCAGCTTCTTTCTTTAACCTGGCATGCCCACAAACGTACAGCTGGGCTGGCTGAATTCTGAAAATTGACATTCATCTTCCCAGAAGGTGAACAAATGAAAGAAAACTGATTTAGATTCAGACAGGTACATTACTTTATGACCTATGATTAAATAATGTGATTAAGGTAGTTCTCGACTTAACAATCCTTCATTTAGCAACCATTTGAAGTTACAACGGCACTGAAAAAAGTGACTTACACCTGATCCTCGCACCTACGACCATGTGCAGCATCCCCATAGTCATATGATCAGAATTTGGGCACTTGGCAAGTATTTATGACATCCAGGATCTCCACTTGTGGCCTTCCTAGCTATTTTTAACAGGCAAGGTCAATTGGGAAAACTGGATTTGCTTAATGATAGTATGATTCACTTAATAACTGCAGCAATTTGCTTAACAACTCTGGCAAAAATAAGGTTGTAAATTTATTTTATTTATTTATTTAATCGCACTTTTATACCGCTCCCTCTCCCAAAAAGGGACTCGGGGCGGTGTACAGCCTACTAAAAGTATACAATAAATACCCAATAAATACGATTAAAAATAAATTAAATAATAAAATTGAGCACAACTCACTTAACATCTGCCTTGCTTAACGATTGAAAGTCTGGTCCATTTTGTGGTCACACGTTTAGAACTACCTGCACTGTACTATATTGAGTGTCCAATCCGAGTCAGTCCCCAAGTCCAGTGGTTTTGTCTTCCGAGGACTGGAGCCCATCTTCAGAGAATTTCTTTCTAGCAGAGTGTATTGAGTTTTTAGCTTGGGAAGCAAAATTGATTGTTCAAGTAGCCTTAACTTAAGAATTGCAAATTGCTAACTAGTCAGGCCTCATTCATACTTTACCTTGAAATATCATTGCATATCTTAATATAAAACAATGTTATTATTTTCCCAAAGGTGCTTTTTCAAGAGGCAACTGGGCTTTCTGGTTTTTCTTTGAAGAGGTTTCACTTCTCATCGAAGAAGCTTCTTCAGCTCTGACTGGATGGTGGGGAATGGAAGGATTTATACGCCTTGCAGATAGCTAGTCATTTGCATTTGTTTAGTGAGTTGTTAAAGTCACAGCTAAAGAAGCTTCTTGAATGAGAAACAAAACGTCTTCAAAGAAAAACCAGAAAATTCAGTTGCCTCTTGAAAAAGCACCTTTGGAACAACCATGCCTGGATGACTGAGAAACTCCGTAGACAAATGCTATTTTTTATTTTTTTAAAAATTTATATCCTGCCTTTATTATTTGTATAAATAATTCAAAGTGGTGAATATATTCAGTCCTCCTATTTTCCCCACAACAACATCTCTGTTGGACTGAGAGAGGCCCAAAGTCAACTGGCTTTCACTTGTTGCTTCCATTTCTACTCTCTGGGTAAAACATGAGACTGAATAACTATATGAGCTCATTATTAGTCAAGTGCAATTTCATGCATTACTGAGTAACACTCTTTCTAATACCAGAATTGTTAGACACCAGAATGGCAAAATGTTTCTAATAGTGGCACCGCATTAGTAGAATTCCTTCCCCGTAGAAGCCTGTCAGACATCAACACAGTTTCTTTTAGATACTAGCAAAATTGTAGTATCAAAATGCTATTCTTCCCAATCTTATTTCTTTTAATCTTTTGTTCTACAATTCATCATTCTTGATCTTTTTTTAAACAACTGATGAACGGAATATGGCCTTTATGTTGATTTAAAATGTGCTGATTTTTTTTTCCAGAAGTAAACACATTTATAGTAACATGAATTGACATGTTTAGATTCATGTATAGAATATGTTGAATATGCATTATTCTGGAAGGACACGTCCAGTATTTCAATAGTGTTTTATCTTCTGTCTATCTTTTAAAGAAATAAATATATGTTTATTTTTATACAGATTTAAAAAAAACTTTTTTAAAATCAAGATCAAGTTCAGATGACATATTATTGCCACTGTTATTGTATATATGTGTATTTTCTGTATATTAATTCTAATTTATTTTCCTCTTTTTCAGGGCAACTGGCTTTGGCTTTTTAAACGCACTCTGCAAAGCAGCAGCTGTTCTTGGAAACTTAATATTTGGTTCTTTTGTTGCCATTGCCAAATCGATACCTATTCTGTTGGCTTCAACAGTTTTAGTGTGTGGAGGTTTGGTAGGACTTCGACTCCCTGACACCAGAAGCCAAGTATTGATGTAATTTGAGATGGGTAGTGGATAAAAAAAAGCCATTTATTTGCTTTCCTCTGTTTCTAAGTGTCATTTCTTAGATGGATGGGAGTAGGCTTCAGATTGTTGGTTCAAGGAAAATAATTGCATAGAGAAGTTCTACCCTCAAAATGAAACCACAGCAACAAAAAATTAAGAGAAACACAAGAAAGGGGAAAGAAGAATGAATTCAGTGGAGCCATTTGTCCCAGTATTGTGCATCTAGATCATCAGTCCAATGCTGTTAAATTCACATCTGTAAAATTCCAATGACTGGCGTCTACATGTATCATTCCCTCACAGAGAGACCTTTGCAGATAAAAACTGTGGAGGAACTTGTATGTATGTAGACACCCAAATTACATTTTTGAGAAAGATGAAAATTGTGGACTAGAATTGGTGGGAATATAAGATATTAGGGGCAAAAAAAATGGCCATTGCCAACCTACCCCTCAGTTCATTTAATGAGTGCATAGAGATGTTTTTGAAGACAGTTGCTATTAAAACCAAAACAAATATAACCCCTATAGCAGAAAGGGCTGGCCAGGCATGCATCATTGCAGGGCAGCTTGGCTGCCCTCAATCTGGCACGTGGTGGAATGGGGCCACCTGAGCCACCCTGAGCCTTTGGGGCTGCCCGAGCAGGAAGGGACATAGGGACCTGGATGCTTGCACTTTCAGGGGTAGGGTTATATCCCTTTTATTTCATGCTGAAAGAATAGTTGATAAAGCTTGCATAGTCGCTTCTATGAATATCCTACCTCTAAATTAAGGTTTCAAATTAAATTAAGAAAAAAGATAAAGATAATAGCTATTTCATAAAAACCTATATTTTTTCATAGAGATCATCTCTGTGTAGGAAAATGGGTTTCCAAGCCATTTCTGAAAAGCGCTTTTGTTTTGGTTGACGAAAATAGGGTTCTAACACAAATATTGCATCTAAAACAGCCTCTAGTCATTTGTGAATTTAAATAAATTGCAGCAAGGAAAGCAGCACATCCTTCTAATGCTTATTATAGTCATTATATAAATTATTATATAAATTAATACTATATTTTAAAAATTAGATTAATATAAACATCTAGCCCTTTCTTAGGAATAAATGTTAATCTAACAAAACTGTCTCCAGAACTCCTGCTTGTAGCCAAATTTGCATATAAATATGGACAGATTAGGGAAGGTTGATCTAACACATATTATGAGACAAATTAGATTAAATGAGATGATGATACTCAAGCACTAATTTCCTATATTCTTATAGAAAACGACAAAAACCATGGCATTGTTTCTTTTGCAAATCACCATAGGAACAATACATACACATACACAAAGAAAGATTTAGGCATGCAAAACCCTAGCCCAGGAGTCTGCAACCTAACACTTAAAGAGCCATTTGGACCCGTTTCCCACAGAAAAGAAAGCACCAGGAGCCAATAATTTAGCAAGTGGTGTGACTGGGTAGGTGTGGCCAACTCGACGTCACTCACTCCCACCCAGTCACCTCCTGCTCTGGAATACGGAGTGATGGGGAAGGGAGGGACCAGCCAGTGGTGGGATCAGCCAACAGGGAGCCGCAGCAGAGGGCCGAAAGAGCCACATGTGGCTCCAGAGCCACAGTTTGCAGACCTCTGCCCTAGCCTGTTGTAACTGAATCTGTTTAAGATGAAAATAATAATTATACCAGTATGCTGCAGCTGCCAAAAAAGCCAATGCAGTCCTAGGCTGCATCAATCGAGGGATAGTGAGGTGTTGAGTGAAGTGAAGTAATAGTGCCGCTTTATATCACAATTGGAATACTGCATCCATTTTTGGTCATCACGATACAAAAAAGATGTTGAGACTCTAGAAAGAGTGCAGACAAGAGCAACAAAAATGATTAAGGGACTTGAGGTTAAAGCATGGAACTGGGTATGTCTAGTCTAAAAGAAGGAGTAAGGGTAACATAATAGCAGTTTTCCAATATTTGAAGGACTGTCACATGGAAGAGGGGGTTTATCTATCCTTCAAAACATCTGAGATCAGGACAAGAAGTAATTAATGGAAGCTTATCAAAGAGAAATCCACCCTAGAATTAAGGAAAACTTACCTGACAGTGAGAACACTTAATCAGTGGAACTACTTGCCTCTAGAAGTTGTGGAGGTTCCATCTTTGGAGGTTTTAAAGAAGAGATTGGATAGTCATTTGTCTGGAATGGTATAAGTTCTCTTGCTTAAGCAGTGGGTTGGACAAGAAGACCTCCAAGGTCCCTTCCATTAATTATAGTATGGGAAAATAATGCCCCTCTTTTGTTCTAATAAAATGTGTGCGTGTATAATATTTTAGCCTAATAGAACAGGATCTTGGCTAAGTAAAAAGCGCAGCCCAGCATATCTTAGAATCAGGAAAGGTCAATTCAGACCTTGAAGTCCAATCTCCTGCTCAGTGCAAATATTCAAATTAAAGCAAATGAAAAAGATAGCTGACCAGCTAACTAAGACATTTCTTTCAATCCCCTTCAAGAGTATTGATTTACAACTTCTATAATCTTAAAATCAATTTGCCATGCTATTTGGGAATTATGATAATTATAGTTCAGTACATTTGAAGGGAGACTTGTCAGGGAAAGCTAATTGTAGAGCTGTCTTTATATGGCCTGGCAGTCATACCTACATTTTGATAGAAGTGTTTTAAGCAGATTGACTCAGTAACAGTGAGGTAAAGGTATAGATATATCCCATTGGGGGGAAAATCCTGTGTATCCTTACATACATACATGGACTTGCACCATAATTTAATATACTATCTTTCCTCTAAATTTTGACTCATTTTCTCCCCCAAAGAAATACATTGAGGTCAACCGGGGAAAAGTAGACATACCTTAACTATGTATATTCTAAATAAAACTGAAAAGATTTAGGCTAACTGCTTTTTCTCTGTGTGTGATCTATAATATTACGTTTTAAATTGTTTTTCAGTATAGATATTTGTGCTCTAATACTGATTTAAGCCAAGAATTCATATTAATTGTGTCCTAGGTTTGTAGAAAATCTTGACATTGTTAATGAGTTTTGTAATTATTGTCAGTTCAATATAGCTCTTAATATTTTTCTTTTGTTGTAATTTGGCTAACCTTTTGTAGTCCTTTAATCTTTTAACAGCTTTCCTTTCATTCAGAGGGAAGAAACTTTTAAATCTGTGTTGCCCTTAGGGGACACTTACTACTTCTAGGTATGAAATCTGAAGCCTTGTACAGATTGGGAGTAATGATGAGTCACCAGCTGTAAACCATGCTTTTGATATGCACTGTCCGTATAAATGACATGTTTTGTCTGCTTCCTTCATGAATGTAATCACTTAAAATTCTGGAGCCATAACTAAGCTTTAGAAGGAAATCCGAGCACCAGCTCCAGAGTAAGGCCAACATAATAAAATCTCATTATAGTTATAGTCATGTTATTTTTTCAGACTCTAATAATATTTTGACTCCAGATTACATTCTCATTAAGGATGTAAGCTTGGCCAAATTCAGGATACAACCTTGGCAAGATCTAGGCAAAAAGAGAAAGTACACTTTGAATTTTAAAAGGAGGAAGTGCACAAAAATAACCAAAGACATGTGTATTCATCTTGTCTGAAATATATAACCTGTAATACTTGTAAATCCTTTTGTGTCTGTGACTGCATTTCCCCACTTCCCTATTTAAATAGGGAATAGCAGGGTCTAAAAAGCATCAAAGACAGTGCAAAGATACAATGAGATGTGGCAGAAAGAAAGTTCCGAAAAAAGTTTGCTAAAAAAGAATATACTACAGCAGTACAATAGAGTTGTAAACAAATGCAACCTACTCAAATGACAGGCTGTGGCTAAGATTTATTTATTTACTTATTTAATAGACCACCCAACTCCATTGTGATGTTGCCAATGTTTGATTACTTATATTAATCCTCTAATGATCAAAATGTCATATATGTAAAATAAATTTGCTTGAACTGTGTTACCACTTTTCATGTAGTGCTTAACTAACTTTCAGTTCAAAAAGGAAGAGATAAAACTGTCGGTTCTTAAGTCACATGTGCCATCCCTCTCACCAGATCTTGAGATAACTTCAAATCCTGTAAACACATAGGGGAGAAGATAAGAAATATTTGCTATTTTTCTTTTTTGTGTCTTGCTCAGAAGGTCAACAAATAGTGAATCTTTCCTTGCAGAGAAACAAAGATTCAAGAGGACGTGATATGCTCTACTACATGGCAAGTCTATAAGTGTTGGTTTCTGTGAAAGCGGGAAGAGAATTGTCTAATTTGGTCTCCTCCTGACTGTCCTGAACATGAGAAAATATTGTCAGAAGCAAACCCCATGTGCAAGACTAAAGTTAACTAAAGTCAATTGACTTAAAATGTCAATTTAAGAAACTGCTTTCTGCCCTTCGTACATGTGTGTTAAGAAAATATGGGGAAAGTATGGGATACTTTAGACCAGGGGTGTAAAACTCAAGGCCTGCGGGCCAGATCTGGCTCCTGGGTTCTTAGATCTGGCCCGTGGGGATGCACTGGAAACAGTGAAGGACCAGCCCGTGATGCCTCTGCCAGTAAGAATGGAGCACGGGAGAGCCGCTCCATTTTCAGCTGCAATGGTCTCCTGCAACCCTCTTGTCAGCAAAAATGGAGCTTGGGGAGGCCTCTCCAGGCTTTGTTTTCGCTGGCAGAGCTGCAGGAGACTGTTGCAGCCTAAAACGGGTGACATTGAATTGGCCACAGCCTCCCAAAGTCAAACACAACCCTGCTGCAGCCCTCAGTGAAATCAAGTTTGACACTCTGCTGTAGACTGCACATCTGAAATGTGTTTCTAGATTTGAACAGAGCAATGTTGCATTGACATTAATAATTTCAAATCCCAACTTCCAATCATCCCAATATGCACAGTTAAGTATTCAGTCATAGGTATTTCTATTTGTGCATTTTGAACCCCTTGGCTTTGAAACAGTACCAAACTGTTTTAGTAAAGTGACTCAAGATGGCCAATAATGTGTTTCCTAGATCAGGGGTCACCAACCTTTTGGACCTCAGGAACCACCAAACTCATAATTTTAGATCCCAGGGACCACTAATCGGTTCTGTGGGCATGGCCTAATTTATGGGTGTGGCTTGGTGGTCATGTGACTGGCTGGGCATGGCTTGTATGTAAATATTATAAATATTTATATAAATATTGATTTTTTTATAAAAAAGAGAAACTTTTACCCAAAATCAGGCAAAGCAGGCAGATTGAGTTGCTCACAGAATCACAGATTCATTCAGAGATCTATCTGCCATTGGCTAGCTCAGTCTGTCACATAAAATTTGCTTGCAAACAACTCATAAAATTTGCTAGCAGGCAAACTCACAAAATTAACTCACAATGCACCATGCCTGTAAATATTGAATTTTTTTATAAAAAAAGAGCAACTTTTACCCAAAATCAGGCAAAGCAGGCAGATTGAGTTTCTCACAGAATCATTTGCTATCGACTAGCTCAGTTTCTCAAATTTGCTTGCCGTGAGTCTGCACTGAATTTGCTTGCAAGCAAACCTTCAGTTCTAAGGGTGGTTTGACTCTGCTGAGCCGAAAATCTAAAGACTAGCTAGAAAGCAAGAAATCCAACCATTTCTTGCTTCTTAGCTAATCTAAATCTCCCGGCATAGCAGAACAGATGATGGTCGGAAAAAGGAAAAATAGCAATTTAGCAGGCAAGTTTACCAGGTAAGGAGTGAGTGGGTGGGGAAGGTTCCCGCAGGCCATGTGCGTGATGCAGCCTTATGTTAATTGCTTTGTGGGGGTGCTCTGGGGGTGAGATTTCTCTGTGGCCCACCAAAATTTTCTGGTGGGCCGTGGCTCACCGGTTGGTGACCGCTGAATTAGAGCACATTTCTATGATTAAAGCTGAAACTGTAGTTCTTCCTTTTATCCATCCAAGAACTATCTCCGCTATCATTTGCAACTTAATGTGAGTCATGTAAATGTGGCTGGCCCCCCCATGCTCCCTTCATAATCAGTGCATGTACCTACTTGTGCATCTCTTTTTCTAATAAATGTTTTAAAGTAGATCTGGGTTTGAAAAAGTGCAGGATATACAAAGAGAGCTGCTATTCTCAAAAAGTGGAGAGCAGGATGGGGCTGAGGGAATCAGCATTTTTCTCTGAACTTCCTGTCTTCCTGTTAAACCAACCTCATTATCAAAACGTAGGCCCTTGCTTCATATTAATAACGTCTGTTACTATCAGGCAGGAAACACAGCAGGAAACACTGCTTGCATACTCACCAGTGGTTCTTGAATGTTTCTTCTTTGTGATTTCTGTATCCTTAAATAGCAGGACACAGAAACATTCGATATGTGCCACTGATACCTATACTGAGCTGTTTAAAAGTTCAGGCAGAAGCTATGATGGTACTAATAGTCTCTGCCCCGTGTCACTTGATAACCACACCTTTCCATCCATAACAAACAACACTATCTGTTTACTATGCACAGGATGGACCTAAAAGTCAGTGAACGTGGCTGGCAGCTTTAAAACAAATGTCATACATAACTGCAAACGGTATTTCTAAATTGTGCTCTGTGATTATGGCATGGATTTGGCAAAAATGAGGTGTGGAAACCTATGTAATTAAACACCCATGTGCAAGACCTAGGCTTCAAATTGCTTTTTAACCCCAACTGAAGATCATCACACTAATTTTGAGTGTGCCATAGACCTACGGTATCACACTTGGCATATTTTTCTGCTTTATAATAATTCATAACTCAGCATTTGCTGTTTTTTGATGAGCTATTAACATTTGCTGAATTGCTTAGTTAGCTTCATTACTCATTACAGTGAGTTCAGAATTTTTTTCTGTTTTTCCTTTAATCTGATTGAGGCATTAAATATGTGTAATGCCAAGTCTTGCACTTCCAATATCACTCTAATACCAGTATCCCTCTGATTTTGCTCCCTCTTCATTATTTCAATTTTCTGTATCCACATATGAATACTTTCCCCAAGCCCTCCAGATAATTATAAGTACAACTCTTAGCTGTGTGCTAATAAGGCAACAATAGAAAAAAGTTATATGTATCAAGTGGTTGAACAATTATAGCAGAAAAGTCTATTCCCTATTTATTATAGAGAAAAGAGCTCTTTTAATCTATAGCTTTACTGCAGCAACAGGTATAAAAATAGCATATTCTAAGGCAGGGTTTCTCAACCTTGGCAATTTTAAATGTGTGGACTGAAGTTCTAAGACAATTTTTTCCACTGCTTTAGAACATATCTATTATTCTCTCTGCAAGACTTCCTTGGTGCAATGGTTCAGAAATGAGGGTGGGTGGATTTGTGGTTGCCACACTATTTGTAGCCTGAATAAGATTTGAACCAGGGAAAGGTGAGATGCACATTAGTGAATGCATTTTTCCTGGTAATTCAGTTCGCTTTGAGAGCGATACTGTTTCCATTTTGATTGGCCCTCCACATTTCGTTGCAGATACTTTGGACTGGGACCTGACAATGGTAGAATATATTGATGGATCCGTTCATTACCCATTTACTTGAATGCCTAGCTTTTAAGGGTTTTCTGTTTCCTGCCTATGGTCTATGGTGTCATATTTTTCCATTTGAATGTATGATTACTGTAAGTCTAAGGGTGGCTATTAAATTTTTTAGTATTGGTTCTTCATTGCACTTTTGGGTTACTTATTTTCTTGATGGGGTTGGTCACCCATAACAAAAACACAGACCCACATCTACAATGAACAAATGGGAAAAGCCAATCGAAGTGAAGGTAACACCTCCCCCAACAATTTCAACACCTCCCAGAAGACCTTTAATTGCTAATCAATCCTCCTAAATTCAAATCTTACAGAGATTACAAATATTTTAAGATACATACACACACACCCCAGCTGAAATGTTGCACAGAAGAAGCCCCACAGACTAATGAGATGAAATGTCTCCAGAAAAGCTGATTCATGCTTCAGTATTGCTCTTCTGAAGTTTGGAAAACCTGAAACCAAGGTATGTAGCTATTTAAGAACTTTAAAACCTGCCTTGGATCTTTCCAAGTCAAATATAGGTAAGTGTATTTTATCTTACAATTGAAACATATACTTAAGACTGCAATCCTTTGAGACATCTTTTCCACAAGGATATCCCTGAACAACACAATAGCCTGAATCTCACAATTTAATGGAAAAAGAGCCCTCTAATGGAATATTTGGCCTCAAATGTCTCTTTACAAGCCTCAGAGACCATTACTCTCCTTTTATTGAATTCTGGTGCTTGAAAAAGGAGTACAGATAGTTAAGTTTGCTGTGAATTGATGAGCCTTCCAGTCCCTAGATGCTCCGAAGATAAAGAAAAATGTTACTTCTAGAACTGGTGTATATAGTTATCTCACTGGTCCCAAAGATATTTTTTGAATGGTAGAGAAAAGTAATACTAACTTGTTCTGATATATTGGGGCTTAATTGCTCTAATAGTAAAATTCCTCTATAATATTAAAGTTCCCCAACACGAACATTTTCAAGGTGTGTCAGACTTAATTCCTAAAATTTCCAAACAGTATAGATATTGGACTTAGGAAGGCAGACCAATAAATAGCCCTGAGAATAAATGTCCCTGGATTTTTCTATCATACTTTGGAGGCATGCCCCATTAATTTTTTACATGATATGTGAAATTGAAATAAAATTGCTGGCATACCTATGAAAAAAGCAAAATTGAAACAAGAAAAATAGGTATTGGGAATGTATTTTTTTTTTATAAAACAAGTTGCAACAAAAGATAAGGAAATAGAAAAAAGGGATTTGGGAAAAAAATCAGAAAAAGTACAGGAAAAAAATTGGAAAAAGTAACTTTCTACAGTTCAGATACAAATCTAGAGTACATTAACCTCTTACTGTAAAATTAATAATAAACATTCTGTAACCATAAACCACTTTAACTGTCGATTCCAAGAACTAAAAGTTTCATTTCTTTCAGTTTCAGGCAAAAAATCCAGAATGATTTCCAAGTAGAAACAAAGATGTGCAAACTAAGTATATTTTTATTCAAAATAGTTTTGCCATTGCAACCAATTCCATCAACTTCACCATCCGTTCCTCCACAGTAGCAATTTCTGCATACAGAAGTCTTGCTGCTGTTGTTATGTGTAGAAACAAAGTTTCATGTTTTCTTTTAATCTGTTTATCCATCAAGCCTAAAAAGAAAATACCTGGTTTCAATTGTACATTTATTTTGTAAATAAATGTGTCACCCAAATGTCAAATCATGTTCATCCAACTTCAATAACCTCCTATTTCTCAAAGTCACCTGGTCTTTCATCCATACCAGATAACAAACAGCAAAATATAGTTTTCAGTCAGATAATCTTAGCCCCTCTCTGGAATATATATTTCTAATTTATGTGTTGAATCTTTTTAATAATACCATGAAAAAACATCAATTGATCCTCAACAAACAGATGATGGCTTTAGAGTGTTGTTATTTTTGAGTGATAAAGAGCTTGGATATTTTGGTTTCCTAATTAATTGCAATATATGTATAGTGTATAGGTAATCCTGGATTTACAACCACAATTGAGCCCAAAATTTATGTTGTTAAGCAAGACAGTTGTTAAGTGAGTTTTGCCCCATTTTATGGCTTTTTGCCATGGTTAAACAAACCACTACAGTTGTTAAGTTAGTAAACAGTTGTTAAGTGAATCTGGCTTTTCCATTGGCTTATCAGAAGGTCACAAAAGGTGATTACATGACAAACCTGTTTTAATTGGCCAATGGTGTGAATATTTTCTTTCTACAATCATGTATGTTTCATAAAACACTTGTTCTGAAAAGCTAGGAAAGAATTCTAAATTTAGGATGAATCTTGGTTGTCTAGAAGATCTCTCAGTAACAGTTTTGGCAATAGAAACAGTCATCCAGGGAACATTTTAACAAAAGAAAGGTTATATAAATTGGCTAAGAGCCAAAAGAAGGTCATCTGTTATTATATGACACAAGACCCTTAGGGGAACTTTGCTGATTCATGTGATGGGTAAATATACTTATCACAGGCAATGCAGGCACATTTTATTCATATCAGATAGGACTTTTACCATGCATCTGATTAGCTTCAGTAACTTCAGTCCCTCAATTTCTATACTTTGAAAACAGTTCATTTTTGGATTCTATAATTTCTCTCCCTACCCCACCCCAGTGATTAACCATATCTCATAAAATGATGTAATAAATTCCAATTAAAACTGGTAACTGTCAACATGGTGAACTATAGACTAAGGTTTTGTTGTCTTAAAAATAGAGTGGTTGGAGATAGATAAAATAGTTGCTTCTATAATGCATTAACATTCCAGTTCTATCTCAGTAGTTCTTACTTAGACTTTCCCACCTGGCCGTTCCAGGTTATATCTGATCATGATATCTAGAATTTTCAAGGCCCAGTTGACTTAGAATCTGGGCAGCAAATTGGAGAAGACTGTCTTCTTACCATGCCCCATGATATCCATCTTTCTAGAGGAATCGGTAGCTATAATTAGTAGTGACTATTGGAGCAGAGTGGGGACATTCAGAGGAGCAAATGGGTGGCAGCTTTGAGGTGAAAAGTGCACTGAGATGGGAAGTGCATTCATGACGGAATTAGTCCAGCTTGTATTATGATATTAAGCTATTTAAGGGCCCCGATTGTACAGTAGAAATAATATTGACAAATATTATATGGAGAAATTTGATGGAAAATTCAAATGTCCATGTCTATACACTTTGAATAGGATTAATTGTAAGGCTATTTTCTCTATTAACAGTTGTCCAAAGGCATTGTGATTGCAACTCATTGGAATGTGGGAGTTTTAATCCCAAGCTGTTTAAATGCTAGACAAGATTTCTGAATACGTTTTGCAGATGTTAGGACAGAAGTACACCAAGTGAAGAATAGGATGAAAAGACAAGGCATTGAATATCACAGTCTTCCAACTAATATGAGTGGAAAAATCTTGTAAAATTATCTTAATTTACAGAACTTACTTTTTCTTGTCCTACCCTGTAGACATTTTTTTAAAAAATCCCAGAAACAGAGGGAAAGGTTCTTCACACTGCACATCTAGATTCACTTCTGCCAAGATCACCATCATTTTTTCTGGATTTAGCACTTATTGTATATCTGTGTTTGTATGGACGTACATGTATATAAATATAACTTGTCTAGGCATTAATCAATCGTCACTTTCAAATTTCTGAATTTATTTTAAGTGCAAGTGATAAACTGGTGATCTTCTAATATGCATCTTCGACTTGGATAGTATACGTACATGAATGCATGCATGCATGCATAATACATACATGCATACATACATACATACATACATACATACCCATTTTGTTTCTTCCTAATGGAATAAGTACTGGCTATGAAGGACACAGAAAATGAATGTGGAACAAAAAGTCAAAAGTATTAAACATAGGTGATAAGAAAAAAAAGGAAACCTAGCTTAGCCCAATTTACATTTATGTCACTCACTATACCTTGCAAATCATTCTTCCTTCTACCACATCCACACACTGCTTCTTACATTGTCTTTGTATTTTAAACTTCCTGTCTTTTTTAGGATCTCATCATCTTCATCTAAACATGATTTTCTTAGTCTTCTCCTTTATCTTGGCCTATTTATTATTATCTGTTCAGAACAATGTGAAGTCCCAGTTGCTAATTCTTTAGCTGACATTGGCCTTCATATGCATCATGTTCTTCTCAAGAACCTAGTCTAGGATGTTATAATGTATTGACAAGTGTATATGTGGATCCAAGCAGTGTAGCCCTTAATCAAGCATATTATTCCAATCATCGGTCACATAGCAGTTTTCACACTCATGTTAAACATTCTTTTAATTCTCTTTGATTACATTTTGTAAATATTTTCCCTCTATATGAGTTACACTATTTCTTTCTCTCAT